>JARPVV010000019.1:0-600000 GCA_038502285.1 Trichoderma sp. 2475
TAGCAGCAGTAGCAGCAGTAGCAGCAGTAGCAGCAGTAGCAGCAGTAGCAGCAGTAGCAGCAGTAGCAGCAGTAGCAGCAGTAGCAGCAGTAGCAGCAGTAGCAGCAGTAGCAGCAGTAGCAGCAGTAGCAGCAGTAGCAGCAGTAGCAGCAGTAGCAGCAGTAGCAGTAGATGGGAAGCAACATGGCTACTATATTACAAGAAGATCTCGTCTATTTTACAACTATATATGTCATCATAAGAAATCTATTCTCTTTTCCTACCACTTTGCCGAACTATACACCAATGGACATGAGCGCATGCATTAGTCTGATCTTGCCTAGGGGAATTTAGTTCACGAGCCTCTAATGAGAAGCCATGACCAGAAATTTCAAATTTCACCCTTAACTAGCCCTACTCGATTTGTCGTTCACACAAATCTTCGTACCGTACTTTTTGAGTTTTGACCCATCATTTTCGCTCTACCTGTCTCTCAATTGCTTTTCTCCAACTCTCCAGGTTTCTCACATTGAGACCTTCAACCTTTGCTTCGTCGTCCCATTTCCTTAGCTGGCACATTTCTCGGCAGAATGGCCCGGAGCTAAACTCATTCACCTCTTCAACAGACATAGGGCCTCCTTGGTAGAACAGGCTTTTCTTGCTGGCCTCTGAGAGGAGATCGTTGTAAGATTCGTCTACGGCGCACAGATATCGTTTAGCTGCCACATGGGATTCCACAAGGCGGGCGACTTTGTCGGAGAAGCCCAACGAGAGAAGGAGACGAGCTCCTAGAGTTTCGTGACCGACGCGGCCAACACTTTGTGTGGTTGGGGCATCGCCCAGATTCTGGATAGGGAGTTTTGATGAAGCAATAAGATCTTCTGCTGGGGCAAATTGGCCAATATCATGAAGTAGTGCCGCCACTTGTGTGGCCTCATCTACAGGCGGCGATGCCTGGGCAGCCAGAGCAGCGCATTGTAAAGAATGCTGAAGCTGCGAGATAGGCTCCCCTATGTAAGGAGTATGATCTGAAGCTTCAAGAATGGATATGATGTAAGAAGTGATGGTCGCTGGCTCAAGGACTGTAGGGATGGCCATGGTGAGAGAAAGCTGCCAGCAGCGTGATACAAGTCTAAGTTGGGATAGTAATCGTGTGAAGCATTGGGCCGTATTAGGCATACAGCGATGGCAAATATATGAAAGAATCTATGAATAAGCACTATTTTGGCTAATGAGAGATGCTAAAATATGGGCTCAAACGCTCCACCCTATGCGCGAACACGTGGATGGATCGTCCACTCGGGATTATGCGGTAGGCACGTGGATGGATCGAATCTCATTTATAAAGCTGGATAATTTTGAGATCTAACGTGTAGATCTAATCCACTTGAAATGACACATCTCCGTAGAGTCATTGAATACGCCTTTGGATCGGATGCCGGCCGAGAAGGTGACACATACGCAAATCTAAGCTTATTGTATACTGAACTAAGATATTTCCCAGCAAATTTTACGCATCTATTACGTATGTGAAAATAATTTTTACTACACACTGGTTATACATCTAAAAAGCCAATTGGCGGCCAGCATCGACGCTCAGCATTGGTGACCCAAAAGCGTATCTCAAAGCTCCATCCTCATATAGTTCTCCCTTCTTACGCATGTGAGTTGCAGGCCATTCCTTCATCCGGCGCTCGTAGTATGCTTGGTGCAAGTCTCCCTCACTGGCGAGATTGTAAGTAGCATAGAGTGCTTTGCGATTCTCATCGCTGTGATTTGGCCCACTACGGTGCGCCAAATATGATGTGAAGATAAGCAGCTGGCCTATTTGTATAACGATTAGAAGGCGTTGATGACCTAAATATAAAGTAAAGGTAGGTATAGATTTACCAGGCTCCAGCTCAACAGGCTTCCACTCATGAGCGTCCACCCACTCAGTAGTGATGCAATGATCGTCGTCATTCAGAGGAATATCCATATTATGGCTGGCATCAACAACTTCCAACCCACCGTTGTTAAAGTTAGACTTGTCCACGGCAAGCAAAATAGTTAGATGCTTAACATCTTTAATGTGGTTGTAGGCCACGGCATCGATATGCGGCGCAAATCCACCTATTTGTGTTAGCAAGTGCGCTCACTCTATGCAACGACAAAAAGACATACCGCTTCCTGCGAGCTTATAATTAATCTTCTCTTTGAAAAGATTCATGGGCTCCCCTGAAAGTTCTTCCAATAGTCCCAACAGCTTTTTGCCTCGCAGCAGCCCGTTGAAGCCCTCGTGAAAGCCGGCGTAGTTTTCTGTGCGGCACAGTACTGTCTCGCCTCGAGAATTTATTTCCTGTCAACTGTGAGCATGAGTTCTCTTTCAAGGACATACAACAGTTGTATGCATAGAATGAAACGACTTTACCTCGTATGGCATGAACTGAGACTCGGCAGTTGGAGTCCAGTCATGAACCTCTTGGGCCCATCTCTGTAACTCTTTAGTCTCTGTATCGTTGAGGATATCTCGAACGACGAGATATCCATTTTCCTTAAAAAAGGCAACTTGTTCTGAGGACAACATGGTTATGCGATGCTGCTCCAATCAACAATGGGTGACAAGGGTGTAGAACACACAGAGCTAGCCAGCTCTTTTTCTATGCTCAGCTCTTCTTCCCTTTTACCTCATCTTTCCTTTTTACACTCAACATTGCTATTATACATCGGAAGTTCCCCGTCAAGCTAGTATTTCGCTTACGGGAATGAATCGTCTTCTTTCGGGAATCTTTCGTCCCATTTCGCCCATGATGAGGAACTTGTGATTTGCGGTAAGCCCCACCAAGTGGCTAATACCGGTTGTGGATCAGCGCCGGAACGCCTCCCGATGAATCAAGAGATATTCTAGGCGCACGTGGCTCTCGCTGCCGGTCGATCGGCACGGGAAGCGCCTTCTTGGGACGCTACAACACCAACAAAGCAGCACGAAATGGGTATCATCAACAGGGTAAACGGCTAGATTGCCAAAGATGCAGCTGGGAATACCCCTCAGGTTCGTGCGCACGTGGGAATCGTCAAAATGCGACTGCTCGAATACAACAAAATCCCCTCAGTGGATGACATTCAGACCTTTTGTCTCGTAAAATTTTTGGCTTCGGATAATATCAAAACTTGTCTTACACGGGGCCATGAAGAGATAGCGCTTATCCAGTTTTTGATACGCGTTTCTCAGACTTCACCAGTTATCTGTCCCTGCATGTGTTCACGTGCGTCGTGCTAGATTGGCCGAATCAAGGCTTTCTCTGTTCGCCGTGTAATATATATTAAGTTACATTGCATGAAAGCGGAAGTCGGTTATATGCAGACGAGCTGCAGCTGAGATAAGTCCAGAGAAGTTACTGCTCCGGGTTCTTTCTTTACTCTTGCAGTCCTCAGATCGTCGCCAAGTTTAGTCACAAAAACTTCGCAAAGATGGACTCCAAGAATGCGCAAGTCGATGAAGTGGCTGTTTCGCCAACTCTTCAGCCAAGCAACGACACCAGCAAAGATGCCGTCGCTCAGCCCAATACCATTTCGCGCATCAGTCGTGTCTCATCAATTTTCATGGTCCTCGTCGGTGGCTTAGCTCTATTCTCAGACGGCTACAATGCGCAGGTCATCGGATACATGAATCCTCTATTTGCAGAGCTATACCCCGAGGCATTTACTTCTACTATCAAGACTAGACTTTCTAATGCTTTTCTTATTGGTGAAGTGTTTGGAATGCTCTTCTTCGGTTGGGGAATCGACAGGCTGGGTCGTCGGACGGGTATTGTCTTTGCGACCCTGTTCTTGATCTTGGGAATTGTGCTAGCCACTGCGGCGCATGGCAAAACAAATACTGGGCTATTCTGGATGATGATAATCGGAAGAGGAGTCGCAGGATTCGGAGCTGGAGGTGAGTGACATGTTTCAGACTTGTTCGTATACCCAAACGTTGATCAGCGACTAATCAGAGTTGGGGGAAAATAGGAGAGTATCCGACTTGTGGTACAGGCAGTGCTGAGGCCTCAGATGAAACTGCCTTTGTAAGACGCCGTCGTGGCATGCTTGTTGCTGTAGCCACAGATTTTGCTATCGACCTCGGTTTCGTTATGGCCGGCGTCATTGTACTCATTGTCTTAGCTGCCTACCACCAAAGGATAAACGATGGCGTCTGGCGCGTTTCTTTCGGCCTCGGCTTCATCCTTCCAGTCGGACTCTTGTTCTTCCGTCTGCGCTTGATCAACTCGACTCAGTACCGAAAGCATGCGATGAAGACAAACATTCCGTATTGGCTGGTCATCAAGCGCTATTGGAAGCCCATGCTTGGAACTTCGCTGGCGTGGTTCATGTACGACTTTGTTGTAAGTAAACGTCTGCTTCTCTATGATTTAGTAGACTGTGCTAACTCAATGGTTTCTACTGGACAGACTTATCCATTTGGAATCTTCGGTTCGACCATAATTGGAACGCTGAATCCCGACAACACCCTTGTCCAAAACATTGGCTACGGCACTGTTCTCAACTGCTTCTACCTGCCTGGAACTTTAATCGGAGGTCTTCTAATGGACAGAATCGGACGCAAGCAGACCATGGCGCTGGGATTCTTCTTGTGGTCCATCCTAGCATTCATCATTGGAGGTGCTCTCAATCCCATCACGAGCGTATTCCCACTTTTTGTTGTCTTATACGGCATCTTCAACACTCTGGGAGAAATGGGTCCAGGTGTATGTAAAAATCCTTTCTCAATTTGAAAGAGCGCTTGTAGCTAACTATTCACAGGTCGGCACTTTTCTTTGCGGCGCGGAATCATTCCCCACCCCTGTCCGAGGTCATTTCTTGGGCTTTGCTGCCGCTGTTGGTAAAGCTGGAGCTGCCATCGGCACACAAGTTTTTACTCCTATCCAGAACTGTTTCTCAGATTCCCAAAAGGGTGTTCAAGGCGTCTTTCTTATCGGAGCTGCGTTTGCCATGGTTGGTTGCCTTATCACCTGGTTCCTGATTCCTGATAAGGAGAAGGATCTTGAGAGTGAAGATGCACGATTCCGTGCCTATCTCGAGGAAAATGGCTACGAAGGAACTTTTGGGGAGTCGGTGGACGCTGAGATTAAAAGTACTGCTTTCCACATTTAAGTTGTGTAACGGTAGGGAAAAGCCCTGAGTAGAGTCTGAACTATTAAGTAATTATAACCTCAAAAAGTGTTACTCTCTAAGTTCCCTCTAAAACTTTCCTTAGCGTTTATATACATGTCTATTATACATTTAACTCTATGACCCATTCCAGACTATCTCTCAAAGACTGTATCAGATATGCCCTACCATGTTGATGATAGAAACCGTGCTTCAACTAGCAATGGCAGAGGAGTTCAGTACCGCTGAATAATGAAAATCGTGAAAAGCAATAGTCTATGCCTTGCTTAAAACATGAACGATAACTTTTCCTCCGCTTGAACCCTTTTTAAGATGTTCGTATGCTTTTAGAGTCTCTTCGAACTCAAACGTTGAATCAATGATCGTCTTAATCACTCCCTCGCCTAGCCACTTTGCTATCTGGGCTAAGTCGTCGTGATCATTCTTTGTTATGTAAGTAATGAATTTGCTTCTACCTCCACCCAAAAATGAAGGCGTAAATTTGGCTTTCATGACGTTCTTAATACTGCTCAGAGATGCAGACCCTCCCACTAGAACAAAGGCTCCCTCCGGCTTGAGGTACTGATGAGATTGTTGGTAGAGATCTGGAAGTGATGAGCCGACATTGTCAACAATTAGATCAAAGATGGTCTCCTTCTGCTTTAACTGTGTAACAAGGTCACCAGCCTTGTAATCGATGATCTCATCAGCTCCTAATCGCTCACAGAGCTCTCGTTTCGCAGTAGAGCAAGACGTAGTGACATGGCAGCCAAGGGCTTTTGCGATTTGAATGCCGTAGGTACCGGCACCACCTGATCCACCATTGATAAAGACTTTGGCGCCAGCTTGAACGTAGGGCTTTATAGATTGATACGCCGTCAAAGCAGTTGTTGGCGCGCCGGCTGCGAGATCGAGATCGAAGTCAGCTGGCAGGACAGCGTAACCGTTGTAGTCGGCGACAATGAATTGCGACAGTGATCCAGGTGCTTTCGTAGGATCCAGGCGAACCAATACAGCGTCGTTGACTTTGACGTCTGTTACATCATTTCCGACAGCGACGACTTTGCCGCTTAGATCCATCCCTGTTGTCTTGGGAAATGATGTAATTGCCTTGGATGCGAATCCCATCTCTACCATTTTATAATCTGCAGGATTGAGTCCAGCACTGGCGACTTCAACAAGAATCTGTCCTCGTTGAAGGGGCACAGAAGGCTTCTCTGCATTATCGACAAGCTTTAACACATTTTCTAGAAGCCCGGGAGTGGCAATTTGCCACGCTTGCATAGTTGTAGGCATGTTGTAGTTGCTTTGCTCACAAGCTCAAAGGTTTAAGAAATTGAAAAAAAAAAAGACTTCTTACTTTCCTTTTTTTTTCCGCCGCCATACAACTTATATCAATTAATCTTGGTGATAGACCGAGCCTCGGCAGTTCCCACCATGATGACAATTTTCATGGCGGAGATTTTCTCTCCGTAGTCAGCGGAGGAGCGGAAATCGACCAACTAGGAAACATCCACTTTCTTTTTGGGAGCAAGCGGATCCGCCTCTCTAAAACCTTCTTATTGATGGAAATCTAGATACCACTGAATGGTATTTTGCCCGGGCTAAAGCCGTGCGAACAAGAGGAGCTGTACAACTATAGTTTTGCGGATCCATTAGATAATGACTTACTAAGTCCAAGTTCAAGATAGTGTACCTTGATTAATATTCTCCAGAGAGAAAAACGATATGAGCAGAAAAGCCATCCGGTAAGAAGCCTGCAAAGCATCGTTTACATCGAATTCATGAGTACGTACCACAGAGCAAGCGCGAGCAAGTATTTGAAGTAGAAAAATGTGTATTGCATAAAGAACAAGAGACATAACCAATCTTCTACAGATAGAAGCAACTCTTCACTTGGATTGCTCCCGATATAATATCGACCTTGAAGGTGGGATAGAACGCGTGGATGAGAAAGCTTGTCATCAGCTCTATTGTAGTGCTCTGATACTTGGCTATCATGAGACTTTTTGAACTATTACAAAAAAAAAGTTTTTCCAAATTTTTAATAAAATATGATCGGCTCATAAAAAATCAGCTCTAAATAATTCATAGGTATTAACTGCATATATTAACAAGCGTAGACGTACACGCATGCTTCTGTTCTGCCATAAATTTTATGGCATGGCATCCTATGGCCGTGCCTTAATGCAAGTAAGGCTATGGGATTTTACTATTCACGACTGCGAAATTTGGGCTAACTGAAAAGGGAAAAGCAAAAGCATCTACTTTTGCGGCTTTTTCTCCATAGAAGACAGCATAGTACTACATCGTATATCACCGAGATGCTCACTGTGGTTAGATAGTTTTTTAGGGACTGCATTAATATTGTCCATAAAACCTTTCAATTATCTAGCCGTTGAGATAGCCTATCTACTAAGGCTGGGAATTGGCAGCTTCAACAGAGAACACAGGCTCCGTCTACAAGAAAAGAGAAGAAAAGAAACAGAAATTTCTCCATCAAGTGTCACCCCTCGTGCAACACACTCATTTCGGTAGCTTTTCGATTGCGCTACTAGCAGGCCTCAGTCCCGGAACAAATCGCATAGGTCTATTGGTCTCAGACTATCGTCTATGAAATGGCCAGCATATAGCCTAAGATATATACTATTTGCAGTGTCGATGCCCTATTTATTTCACTTACCTGTTGTCAATGGAAAAGCGCTCTAGCGACAACTAGCCCCTCAATTCTCATCGCTATAGAGCTCTGGATGGAGCCTCTGTCCCCTTGAGCAGTCCAGGCCCAATCGACTCGACTAGCTACACGGCGATAATCTGCGGCGCACTTGTTTAGTACATTAGATGGATATAAAAGAGCATCTATTTCACCAATTGAACTTCGTAGACAAGGGGTAGTGTAACGTTGTTGGTTCTGTAGCCTCTTAAACGACCCGCGTCCAGCCGTTTTGAGTAACCTCCGACAGCGCAGAAATGAGGCTAATGTAAGGGCGCCGACCAACAGCAGAAAGTGAATGACCCTGGTCTCGTCGTCCGAATCTCAGCTCATGGAGTGAAACGCGACCGATATTTATCGCATCAACATCCCCCAAGTTCTGCAAAATCAAAGAGCACTCAGAGACACGACACGCCCGGCTCTCGGGGCACTCATCCCGTTTGGCCAGATCACTCGGGTATAATTGCGCAAGGTCAACTCTGAGGGCTGTTGCCTCATTCTTGTTCGATATGAATTTCCTCCTCTTGATGGCTTTGGCGTGGGCGCCAGCTTTTCGACAGGTTGCGGCCCAGCTGTCGCCCTGGTCGCCCTTCGTTTACGCTACAGTAGAATATCACCCCGTATCAGCTGAATTTATCACACAGGCAACTACGCCCATGATCAGTGTTTCTGTTGGAACGCCAGCGCAGGTCGTAAAAGTTGTACTTGACCTTCAACGCTCTTCGACCTCTCTTCTCGTGCCAGACATTCGAAAATACGAGCCAATATATGTTGGCGGGGAAACAAATTGCTCTGCTGATAATTATTGCACTCTTATGGGTTCCTTTGATCCCAGCAAGTCGTCTACATTCAAAAACACAACAGACGTCAACGGCGCCTCGGGCTCGGATTCCATGTTAGTTGGCGGCTGGCCGATTGATGGCTTCCAAGTGTCTCTTTCTAGTATTCTCGATAGTACCTGTAAGTACTCCAAGCTTAACAATGAAGGTCAATTAACCTGATTTATCACCCATTTAGACAATGTCCTGGGCCTCGGGCAGCAATCTAGCGTTCCGTTTAGATTGGTTGACCAAGGCTTAATCAAGTCTCCGTCATTCAGTCTCGGGGGAGATCTGCTTTTCGGTGGGATTAACGAAGGATTGTACATAGGGCAGCTCCAAGCTTTTCCATTGCCAGCAGACGGTACTATAAGCTTGCCAATTGCATCAGTTGTCGTGGAGAGCAGCGGCAAAAATACAACGCACGAGCTCGACTCGGCCCCGGCAGTATTGTCCACGGTCGACAGCCACACTTTTCTTCCCAATAATACGGTGCAGAAGATTTATACCGATCTTGGCATCACGCCGACTTTTGCACCATACTTGAATGCTACTATTCCCTACGTCGACTGCGCTAGACAGCATTCGGAGAACCACACCATCTCCTTGCAGTTTGGTAACGTCTCTATATCGGTCCCCTGGAACGCTCTAGTTCAATCTCTTGGAAACAATACGTGTGAGCTCGCTATCTACAGCTACGAGCCAGAGAGGGACATTGGACCAGGCAGCCAGATACAAATTGGGTCAATTTTTCTGCTATATACGTATTTGGTTGTGGATTACGATAACATGTTCGCTGCTGTGGCGCCCATTAATCCTAACCCAATTGATAATACCCTTAAATGGGTGGAGATTGGGAATGGGACCCGAATTCCAGACGCAGACGGAAACTTTCCGCCAACACCAACCAAACAGGCTCTGTCAACATCATCATCGCGGGCTGAGGCAATTAAACCTCAAGAGAAGGCTTTAACATTCGGATTTACAGGAGCATTGCTTGCCGTATTATATTTAATGATATAGATATACTATTAATACACGGATCTTATCAAGGGACAGGCACTGGACTTGGGTCACCCCGATCTCATAACCTTCCTCTTGGCATCTATATTTAAGCAAGCTGCAACATAGAGTAGTGGGGAAAGAGTCAGTGGTATGATTTGGATGTGGATGGACAGAGATAATGTGCACACATCGAAGGCCAACCTGAAGTGACCATACTGGTGGCGGTGGAGTTTTATCCAGCATAAGGAAGTCATGACAGCAATCTCTCCTTTGGTCAATACAGGACTAACAAGATGAAGCAAAGACGGCGAATAGCAGCTCCAACCCTAAGGACAACTAAACGTACCGCCTCTTCATCGAGCCGGAAATGTATGATGGCTTTTGCATACCAGTAGCCACTACTTTGTCTATTGAACTAACATGTACTATGAGCCGCAGCCAATTCGGCGATTCTTTCTCGCCTCTGCACATGAAATATTTTTTCGTAATATTAGCACCAGGGTAAGACGTAATGCACGTATATACCATGCAAGGGTAGAGGTGCGCAGAAGGCGCGCGACCGCCGCTTGATGCTATTGGCCGAAAATGTTGAGACATGCGGCAACTTGAGAGACGCGGCACGGGTAATTCGTTTCCGAATGTAAGACGTTCAGTTGACAGCTAACACAACAGCTAGCTGTCTAAGACACGTGAAGCGAAAGCAGGCGAATAGGAGGTAGATCACGCCATGATCACTATATGTACCTAGGCAGCTGACTTTTGCCCCTACATAATAGCGTATGGGCAAAACATAGTTGAATCACGTAAAGATATGCCAACTGGCCACAGCCGGACTCATCCATCCCACAAGATATAATTGCCTTTTTACATAAATCGCGTGTAATAGAGAGTACATGTAGGGTGTATCACTTGTAATACCTCTAGATATTAAACATGTACGCCGCGAGATGATAACATTTTTTATCTACGATAGTCGCCATTCTTTTTCCAAAATGGCAGAAATTGGTCAGATAGGGGATCTTTGCTGTCTTTGGCGATCTGAGACAAAAGTTAGATATGTTTCCTTTAAACCTGTTATTATCGCTACCTACATGCATGTGTGTACACTAACGCACGGCGCATGATAGAGGTGGCGTACGACGCCCAAGATTTGCCGTATGCAAGGAGGGCTACATTCCGGCCTTGCATAAAGCTGTTGGCTACAAATTACGTCAAGTTGTTCGATCCGCTCTATACATACGCTTTGCAGACCTAAAAATCTGCGTTTTATGCGTTTAACCGTTTACATGCTTCGAGAGACTGATTCTCGTGCCGTGTGCTTAACATCGTCGGCCTCAATTGTGCTGGGCTTTTGGCTGACTAGCCAAGATATATAGCAAGATCAAAAACTGGGAGGCTATCGCGAAGCAAAGTCTGTTAGTATACCAGATACAAAACATAAGAGATATCAATGGGGTGCCGCCAGATGACTACTACATCATGTGCAACAGAAGGACGTGTGAGCCAAATTTACTTTGGTGATATTATTCTCAACTGAATCAGCCTTTAAGCAGCAGATACGGCTAGTGAATCAGTCTTGGTACAACAGGATCGGAATTGAGCGGCCAAGGTAGTAATTGTTATCGGTACTATCTGTTTTCCAGTGAGAGTTCCCAGCTCTCTTCCTCGCAAACCATCCATCGCAGATTTCCATCTATGTATCAGGCCTTGCCATTATACCATATCGTACATTTATTCGTCAGAGTGCATTCGATTCGCGAGCCCTCGGGTTTTGTTGACCGCTTCCCTCAGATTCTGGATGTCCTTGTGCAGTTGAATGCTGATTCCTTCCTGAGCGGCTGGCGAAGGAAGCCGTAGGCATAATGCCTTCTCGAAGTGGTGTGATTATGCCTCGTAACACCTGTTGGGCCTCTTCTCTGCTGTGGTGTGAAGGTTGATGTCGGCTGGCAGCAGTTGGCAATGGCAATTTGATATTGATTGGAGATTATCTCCACCCTTCTACTCTTCAACAAGCATTGCAGTGTACTATGTGCTATTTTGCGTTCGTTCAGGCCATCTCAATCTCTATTACGAAAAGGTCTAGTATGAACTATTATGTTACAGACTCTACTTACCCTGAAGCCTAGTGTGTAAATGGAATAGGCATTACTTGTGTGGAAAAAGCCGGAAAACTGTGATTTTCTGGTAAAGCTTTACATTTGTATTCGTATAAAGGAATGCTCTAGACAGCATTATCCATCAATATTCCAGATTTCTCTCGTTGCTTTATGGCGCCGTGGGCGTTCCTGCTGAGCTCTCGCTTTGATTAACCTACCTAAGCTACCACATATGCCACTTAAAGCGTTTGTGAACAGGGGTACGCCACGGCAGAGCGATCAAAACCAACAATTATTTACGGGCACAATTCCAGTCATTAATTAATTCGTATTTGTTGGATGTTTATTGTCTTATGGAAACAATATATGTTAACTGTAACATAGTAGTAGCGTTTTGAATCTTATATCATGCATACAGTAGGGCAATTTTTTGCAGAGACGCGGCCCAGGAGCTAGAAAGTGGCCCGGGCAATATCAGATCCATCTCAAGGCTTGTTATAGCGCTGTTAACCCCTGTACATTAATGTAACTACCTATGTACATGTATGTCTCAAAGACCCAGCCACCATCCACCAAGATAACATGGATGCTCTTATAAGAACAAGGGTCTTCATCTAGCGGTAAAGGGCTTGGTGAGACATATATGTAATTTCCGGTATGCCTGTGGCAGCCGTTGGCTGCTATTGTTTCTTACTCAGAAAAGTAATATTCGTTGTTGTATTAGTCGTAGCTGTAAGCCGGGTTACCTGCCATGCAGCAACTCTTGGGTCTTGTATTATTTAAGTCTTCTTTCACTCTACAGTTCAATGCAGCGCGAGGGCATGCGTTGAGTATTCAAGACTACTCTAATCACTCGTTACTTATTGTTTTACTTCTCGAGGATATAAAATTTGCCATGTATACCCCGGCTGCGGATATAGCAGTTCAAAGCGACCTTAATGGCTCTGCTGACGGACCCAAGGAGCGAAAGAATGAAAATCGAAGTCGAGATGACAGCACAGCGCCAGAGTTAATATTGTTCTCTGCAAATAATCTTGCGTCATTGAATGAGCAGATAAAACTCTACGGTGAATACGCAACGGCGCACCCAGAGCTCATTTCCGATATTGCCTACACTCAATCGATTCGACAGGAACCCTCGAAGTATCGTGCGTTCACGATCTTGGGGGCCGATGGCAAGGTGCTAAGTACCGCACCCCATGCAAACACCTCTGCGCTACCTTCATCCATTGTGATGGTATTCAGCGGCCAAGGGGCTCAATGGGCGGGCATGGGAAAAGAACTCCTCCAATCTGAGGAGTTTAGAAACGATATTAAGGGAATGGATATGATCTTGCGAGGATTGAAGAACCCACCTACTTGGACTATCGAAGAGGAGATGCAGAGGCTGGCTGATGATTCTCTTTGCCGGATCAATTCTGCGGATATTGGTTGCATGCTCTCTACCGCTCTGCAGATTGGGCTTCTTCATCAGTTTGAACGAGTGGGATTGAAGCCAGAGGCCGTTGTTGGACATTCCAGCGGCGAGATCGCTGCAGCCTATGCCGCCGGTCTTCTGACTTTGAACGAGGCCATTACTGTCGCCTATTACTATGGATATGCTGCCGCAATGTGCAAATCCGACGGGGCTATGGCAGTCACTGGCCTCAGTGCAGAAGAGGCCGCTCAATTCTTGCACTCAGGCGTTGTCGTGGCCTGCGAAAACAGTCCAACTAGCACGACCATTTCTGGAGACCGCGCCGCTGTGGAGGAAGTGATTGCTTCGATCCAAAAGTCTAGACCACAGGTTGTTACCCGGAAGCTCCATGTTAATACAGCATTCCACTCACGGCATATGGAACTAGTGTCTGGGAAATACCTTGCACTGCTAGAGGCTGAACAAATGACCCCGGCGGAGAAAACAAGTCGACATGCTGTTTTTGTGTCAAGTGTTAACAACGGCGTTATTAGCGACGCGATTGCTCTCAATTATTGGGCAACCAACCTGATCTCGCCTGTTCGATTCTCCTCTGCTATTGAGTCTGTTCTCAATACTCTTCCTGATAGCCTGTTCCTCGAAATTGGACCCCACTCTGCTCTCTCCAGCCCGCTCTCCCAAATTTTCGATAAATTCGGTATACCTTGCCAATATGTTGCTTCTCAGTCTCGAGGAAATAATTGCCATGTCAGTTTTTTATCTGCTGTTGGGCGACTATGGCAGGCCTCAGTAGCGGTGAAGCTCGACTCTTTATTCACGGGAAAGGAAATGTCGGGGTTGCCTCAGTATTCGAGGAACTGCAGCGATTGTGGCGAGGAAAATTCATCAGTTGCCGAAAATGTGATTCTTTCGCCAAAGGATAAACGTAGTCGTTTGGTCTCTGAAGCAGCATCCATAGTGCCTTCAGCGAACTCAGCTATCGAAGTACCAAAGACAGAGTTAGAGCTGGTTCTGAGGGCTCTATGGGCCGACATCCTTCGCAACGTGCTCCATGTTCCCATGGCGGATATTGGGAGGCAGGATAACTTTTTCTCTATTGGTGGCGACTCTTTGACAACAATTGAGCTCGTAACGGCTGCCTATCGACATGGAATACGTTTGTCTCCAGTAGACATTGTTCAAAACCCCGAGCTTTGGCAGATGGCCGCTGTGGCGCACATTGACGAGGCTGAGATGATTGGAGAAACCGTGCCATTTAGCCTAATCGAGAAAGATGACACGGAGAATCTCAAAATCTATTTTCAACAAAAGTGCGGGCTGCAAGCTGGCAGTGTCGAGGATATTTATCCATGCACATCGCTTCAAGAGGGACTCTTAGCCTTGGGCCTAAAGCAACCTGGGAGTTATATACATCGCCAGGTTTACAGGCTAAAACCTCAAGTCGATATTGAGCATTTTGTGACTTCGTGGAACAAAGTCATAAAGCACTGCGGCAGTCTACGATCGAGAATAGTACTGCTCGATTCGAATGCCTTACAAGCTGTAATTGCAACTGACGACTCCTGGGAGCATCCTGTGTCTAGTGTTGATGTTGATACCTATTTGAACACTACACAGAGTATTCCTATGAGCTATGGAGACCGTCTTAGTCGATATACGCTGCTCTACCAGGATGACGGCGAAGTCTATTTTATCTGGATTGTTCACCACGCAGTGTTTGATGGCCTCAGCATGAAAATAGTTCTTAATGCTCTCCACAATGTTTATAATGGCGCTGAGATCACCCTCCCGCCTTACTCAAATTTTATTCGGTACATCAATTCACTTGACTCTGCCGCCTCAAGTCTATACTGGAAGAACGAACTGGAAGGGGCACAGCGATCTCAATTCCCCGACACAACTATTTCTGCGAAATCCCAGGATCGTATATTCAGGAGATCTATACCATTCTCGAATCCCAAGACATCAATCACAGCAGCAACTATAATCAGAGCTGCTTGGGCTTTAGTCCTCTCTCAGTATTGTCTGTCTGAAGATGTATGCTTCGGCACGACCTTATCAGGCAGACAGGCCCCAATTCCAGAGTTGGACAGTATTCCAGGACCGATGATAGCGTCAGTCCCTGTCCGCGTGAAAATTGACCGAGACATGCTTATATCCGAGTTCCTTCAGCAAATACAATCTCATGCAGCAGAGATGGTTGCTCATGAGCAATTTGGACTTCAGAATATTGCTAAACTGGGCTCGTATGCGAAGGAGGCATGTGATTTTACGAATTTACTGGCTATTCAACCCATTCAGCATCTCTCTTCAACTGCTTGTTCTGCATTAGATGCAATTCTCCAACAAGGATCGAAGGAAATGGCAATATCTGAAGAAGCTATGAAGAACTACTTCAACTACCCATTAGTTCTGCAAGCCTGGGTGGGGGATGGCTTCATCGACCTACATGTTACATACTATGAAGAAACTATGACTGACGGACAAGTTGAAGCATTGGCAAACCACTTCGAACATGTCACCCAACAACTTCTTAGCTCGGAAGACGTTTCTTTAAGACATGTTACAAGCACCAGCTCGTGGGATGTACACTTTGCTCAATCCGCTAATTGTGAGCCAGTTGCAATCAACCAATGCATCCACCGCCTGATTGAACAGCGTGTACAAATGCATCCCAACTCCATTGCCATTTCTGCCTGGGATGGTGATTATACTTATTCTGAAATGGATGGTGCTGCTAATAGATTGGCCAATCATCTAGTTGGCGACCTTGGCGTGCAAGTGGGCGATCTTGTCCTTGTATGCTTTGATAAGTCCTCATTATTCATTATTGCAACATTAGCCATCAACAAAAGCGGCGCAGCGTGGGTGCCGCTTGACCCTTCGCACCCAACAGAACGGCATCGACAAATTGCCGATCAAACAGGGGCACGCCTGGCACTTTGCTCGCCTACTAATGTCTCGAAATGCAGTAGTCTAGTGGCAACTGCTCTTGAAATCACACCAGAATTCGACGCAGAGCTTGCGTCCACCAAGTCCAATGAGGCCAAATTAACTGTGGCTGTAAGCCCACACGACATAGCCTATCTCATTTTCACGTCTGGTTCTACTGGCACGCCAAAGGGCGTGGTTATTCAACACGATTCTCTTAGCAGTAGTTTAACTGCGTTTCACAAACGGCTCGTCATGGATGCCAACACAAGAATGCTTCAATTTGCTTCCTATGTGTTTGACATTTCAGTTGCTGAAATCCTGGCTACTCTTTTAGCTGGCGGTTGCGTGTGCATCCCTTCATGGGATACGCAGATGAACTCACTTGCAGCCTATATACGGGATACCAATGTCACATGTTCTATCATAACCCCTTCAGTTGCCAGAACCATTAGTCCTGAAGATGTACCATTTCTTAAAACTCTTGTTTTAGGCGGAGAAGCAGTTAGCAGAGACGTATTCGAAAAATGGTTTGGGAAATTGCGCCTTTTCAATGCCTGGGGCCCTGCTGAAACCGTAGCAGCTGCTGCAATTCATGAATGGAAGTCTCTTAGTGAGTCCCATCTGACGATTGGTCGGCCTATATCAGCCTATCGCTGCTGGATCGTAGACCCCAACGATCCTCAAAAGCTGGCACCCATAGGCACACTTGGAGAGATTGTTATCCAAGGACCAGCATTATTGCGAGAATATCTAGCAGATCCAGAAAAGACAGCATCCGCCGTAGTGACTTCGCTCCCAGATTGGGCACCTAGCCGCAATCTATGGAGCCGATTCTACAGAACTGGCGACTTGGCAGTGTACAACGCCGATGGAACTATCAGATATTGTTCCCGAAAAGATAAGCAGGTAAAAGTCAGAGGTCTACGCATCGAACTGGGTGATATTGAGTACCATATAAGCAATGCGGTGGAAAATGTCTCTCAAGTTGCCGTGGACGTATTGAAGCGTGATACTATGACAGTCCTGGTGGCCTTCATTTGCTTCAGCGATGATACTCTCCCGGCTGGCTTGACCGATGACAAGACCATGCAGAATATCCTTTTAGAGCTAACACCCCAACTAACTACTAACATCAACAACATAGTCGGTCGTTTGAATGCTGTCTTGCCGACCTATATGGTGCCGACGCTTGTCATTCCTTGTAAAGCAATGCCACTAGTTACGTCTCTCAAATTGGATAGGAACACGTTGATCCGGTTAGCTGCCTCTCTTGACCAACAACGGTTCGAGTTGTATTCTCTAGCCCACGGAATCAAAGTTCCACCGGCTACTGCTATGGAGCGGCGTTTGCAGCAAGTTTGGGCAGAAGTCCTGAATAGGACCCCTGAGTCAGTCGGTCGCGACGATAGCTTTTTAAAGATTGGCGGCGACTCCGTTGCAGCCATTCGCCTTATCGCTGCAGCTCGAAGCCGTGGAATCGAACTTCTCATCGGTGATATCTTTCATGATCCCCGGTTGCTTGCCATAGCGAGCAAGGCTCGACATATTGAAGTATCCCCAGAAAAGACAAGCTCAATCAAGCCATTTGAACTGCTCAAAGAAGATGAACGGCATGATGTGCTGACTGATGAGATGAGAACGAAGCTGGATCTATCCGACGAGATGCGGATTGAAGATGCTTATCCATGCAGCCGATTGCAAGAAGGCCTTTTGGCTTTAGCTGTAAAGCAGCCAGGGAGCTACATCACAAACTTCCAATATCGGCTATCGAAGCATGTTGATATTGATAAGTTCCGAGAGGCATGGCAGAAAACTGTTCATCTATGTGGCATTCTTAGAACCAGAGTCGTCCGTCTAGCTGACTCTTCTGTCCAAGTGCTCGTAACCGGCGATAAGTGGGATGATACAACAGACATGACTCTAGCATCTTATTTACAATCCGTCCGGAAAATCCAGGTTGCTTACGGATCCCAGCTTTGTCGGTATGCGTTAATACAAGAGAAGAAAGATGAGACGCACTTTGTCCTAACCATGCACCACGCAATATTTGACGGTTGGTCGATGCAAATATTTTTCGATACTTTACGCAATGCCTTTGATGGGCTAGAGACGAGATCTCTCGCGCCTTATTCTCGCTTCATTCAATACACCATGAATATTGACCATGAATCTGCTTCTAAGTACTGGACTGAGCAGCTTTGCAAGGCGAAAAAAGCTTCATTCCCTCTGACTAGAGGAGGCACTAGCAATGGATCCGAAAATTCCAAGAGGGTTCGGACCTTTGTAACAGATATTGAACTTCCAGACATTAGCGCATCTGGCATCACAAAAGCCACTATACTTCGTGCTACGTGGGCTCTCCTCCTCGCTCGATATTGCGATACCGACGACATATGCTTTGGCACAACCATATCCGGTAGACAAGCTCCATTACCCGACATAATGGATATGGCGGGGCCAGTTATAGCGACCGTCCCGCATCGAATTCGTCTGGACCGTCAAGCGTCGGTCCTATCATTCCTCCAGAGTGTACAAGAACAAGCCCTCGCCATGGTGGAATTTGAACAATTTGGTGTACAGAATATACGCAAATTGAGTTCCGATGCGTTTGATGCATGCGACTTCTCTAGTTTGCTTGTTATTCAACCCAGAGAGACTTTGGCGTCCGCCGATGGCCGTGAAGGCGAAGATTCAATTCTAGTATCTACCGATCAAGCGCTAGAAACAGGCGAATACACGCATCAACATTATTTCACTTATCCACTCGTCGTTCAGGGCCAATTGAACAATGAATCTACGCAACTTGTCCTTATTTACGACTCTGAAGTTCTGCATGAAAATCGAATTATTGCATTATCGCACCATTTCCAGCATGTTGCAAAAGAGTTGACCTTGGATATAGAATTGAAGAATCTGGGCGCTATCACACTTGCGTCTTCCTGGGACCTTCAGCAGTCAGAAATGTTCAACTCAGAAGTGCCAGTAGCCATCGATGGTTGTTTCCATACTTTAGTGGAGGCACAAGCCGCCCATAATCCTGATGCTGAGGCAATCTGCGCCTGGGACGGTAGCTATACGTACGCTGAGTTGGATCGTGCGGCTAACCGGCTGGCACATCATTTGATGGCTAAGCATACGGTCAAGCTTGACGAGATTATCCATGTGTGCTTCGATAAATCACTTTGGTTCTTTGTGTCTATCCTAGCAATCAACAAAGCAGGAGCTGCGTGGGCTCCTCTTGATCCGTCTCATCCTCCAGAGAGACTAAGCCAGATTACTAGGCAAACAAATGCGGTGGTAGCGTTGACGTCGGAATCCCATAGCGCATTATGCAGCAGCCTTATGCCGCTGGTAATCCAAGTAACGCCATCCCTGGACCAACAACTATCTCATGATTGCTCCAAAGGACAGAATTCTCCTAACTCTGGCGTATCACCAGCCAATGCAGCCTATTGTTTATTCACGAGCGGCAGCACGGGCGTGCCAAAGTGTCTTGTCATGGAGCACCGCGCCGTTTGCAGCAGTCAAATGGCCATTATTCAACGCCTAGGGCTTCATTCTGGTGTTCGGATGCTACAGTTTGCTGCATTTGTATTTGATCTTTCCATTGGAGAGATAGTGGCGCCCCTTATATCAGGTGCCTGCGTCTGCGTGCCGTCAGAGGAAGCTCGTTTGAACGATATTGCCGGATTTATTCGCGACACAAATGTCAACTGGGCCTATCTGACCCCTTCCTTCGTCAGAATATTAAAGCCAGAAGAAGTCCCCGGCCTTGAGCTACTTCTTCTTTGTGGCGAGATCACGCCCCGCGACGTCTTTAATACTTGGATTGGCAAAGTGAGGTTTATCAGTGGCTGGGGCCCGGCCGAAACCTGCGTCTTTAGCTCACTACACGAATGGAAGTCTGCTGCCGAATCACCGCTAACTGTAGGCAAGCCAGTCGGGGCATTTTGCTGGATTGTCGACCCCGACTGCCCAGATCAGATAGCTCCCATTGGGACTGTGGGCGAGGTTATGCTGCAAGGGCCAACGCTACTCCGCGAATACCTTAATGACGCTGAACGCACCAACTCATCCGTGATAACCTCGCTGCCTCACTGGGCGCTGCAGAAGGCCCCACAGTGGAGACGATTTTATAAATCAGGCGATTTGGCAATGTACAATCACGACGGCACAATCGAATTCTGCAGCCGAAGAGATACGCAAGTTAAAATCCGAGGCTTACGGGTGGAACTCAGTGAAGTTGAGTATCGCATCCGTGAGGAACTGGAAGGCGTTTGTCAAGTGGCTGTAGATGTGTTTGCAACTGATAGAGGCTCTACTCTGGTCTCCTACATTTGCTTTAGCGATGAAACTCGAAGCTTGCTGGCCACATCAGACGGCAGCATAGACGAACTATTTACGCCACCAACAGCCGAAATCCAGGCTCTGCTCGCAGCTACGGTAGGGAAGCTGAAGACGTTGTTGCCTAATTACATGATACCCTCTGCATTTCTCATTTGCAATTACATGCCCTCTATAACCTCTACGAAACTGGATAGAAAGACGCTTCGCAAGATGACATCTCAGCTCAGCCATGACCAACTATCGTCTTTCTCTTCGCTTGATAACAAGAAGAGGGCTCCAGAAACAGAAATGGAGCGCCGGTTCCAATCAATTTGGGCATTACTTCTGAATATTTCTTCTGATTCTATAGGAAGGGATGACCACTTCTTGCAGATTGGCGGGGATTCTATCTCAGCTATACGTCTAGTATCTAGAGCACGGGCCGAAGGTATTGAAATATGCGTGAAAGATATTTTCGATGATTCCAGACTTCTCGCAGTTGCCTCAAAAGCCATTTTGCAAGACGGTAATGGTCAGATAGAAGAAACCATTTTGCCATTCACGCTTATGCCCGAGGCTATCCGAGAAACGGTCCAGCAGACGACTGCAGAGCTATGTCACGTTCCAGTTAGTGCTGTTGAAGACGCGTTCCCCTGCACATCTTTACAAGAAGGTTTGATGGCTCTGTCTGTTAAGCAGCGTGGCTCTTATGTGGCCAAATACCTCTACAGACTACCCAGTCACGTTGGCATTGCACGATTCAGGGAAGCCTGGAATAAGACAGTCGAGCTGTGCGGAGCGTTGCGAACAAGGATTGTACTTGTGAATGATTTATCCACTCAGGTGCTTGTGAAACACCCAGCCAGATGGGAAGAAACGAGCAAAGAAAATCTCTCCTCTCTTGTACATTCAGACCGAGGCCTTCAGATGAGTTACGGCACTCCTCTCTGCTGGTACGCACTACTATGTGAAGCAGAGACTACTTACTTTATTTGGTCCGCACATCACGCTATCTATGATGGCTGGACGATGCAAATCATTTTGAACACTCTTGAGACAGTCTATCGACAAGTGGAGGCTCCCCGTTTGCAGCCGTACAATGCATTCGTTCAATACTGCCTTTCACTTGACCATAACGCTGCGGCCAACTTTTGGCGCACTGAGCTGCATGGCTCCAAAAGAGCTGCGTTTCCACCCCTTAATGACCTTTCACACAAAAAGAGCAGCCAGACAACTCGAGTGCATCGAAGAACAATTGCTTTAACTCATATGAAAAAGTCATCAGTCACCAAGGCATCTACTTTACGTGCTGCTTGGGCAATGGTCCTCTCTAAACACTGTAATGCCGACGATTTCACTTTTGGAGCAACCGTATCTGGTCGCCAGGCACCTGTTCTTGGCCTAGAAGCAATGGCAGGACTGACCATCGCGACTGTGCCAGTTCGTATTCGCCTTGATAAACAGATGAAAGCCTCGGATTTTCTTGCTAGTGTTCAAAACCAGGCCACAGCCATGATACCATTTGAGCAAGCGGGAATACAGAATATCGCAAATGTAAGCCCTGATGCAAAAGACGCTTGCAGCTTTTCGAGCTTACTTGTGATTCAACCTCAAGAGTTTTCCACCAAGGACTCCACTGATACCATACTTCTTTCTGATCAAGCCGAAAGGTCACTGACTGAGGATTCAATGCAAACGTACTTCAATTATCCTCTTGTCCTCATTTGCGCAATTACTGACAGGAACGTTGAACTGCGCTTTTTTTACGACAACGATGCACTAGAGGAGCAAGAAATTATAGCAATGTCTTATCAGATCGAGAACGTTATGCAGCAACTAAATGATGATATTTGCTTAGATTCAATCTCTCTTGTTGGAGACTGGGATGTTAAACACGCCATCAACTCTCAGAAGATGATGCCATCTACTCAATCTTGCATTCACTGGCTAATTCAGGACGCGGCTCGCAAGTATCCTCATCATAATGCTATAAGCTCATGGGACGGTGACCTTTCCTATACCGAGCTCTACTGTAAGGCGTCTCGGCTGGCCACCAAGCTCTCACAACTTGGCATAGGGCCAGAGACTCTGGTGCCCTTATGTTTTCCAAAGTCGACTTTTGCCGTTCTTACGATGGTTGCCGTAGAAATGGCAGGCGGTGCATTTGTTCCCCTTGACCCGAAAGCGCCCCAAACCCGTCTCAGCAGCATCATCGCCGATGTAAAGGCAACAGTTATTCTTACCAGCCCTTGCTGCGAAGAACATGTCCAAAGCTTGGGCCTGGTTACTGTTGCAATTGACAAAAACTTCATAGATGCTTTGCCTGACACTGTTAGTTCTGTGCAATCTTGTTCAAGTCCTAATGACACCGCTGTTGTCCTTTTCACGTCCGGAAGCACAGGCAGGCCAAAAGGCATGGTTATCCAGCATGATGCAATTTGTTCATCCGCGAATGCGTATGGACACGACCTTCAGATTGGTCCCTTAACCCGAGTTTTCCAGTTTTCGGCTTATACATTCGATGTGGGTATCTTAGATACCTTAGTCACCTTAATGCGAGGTGGTTGCGTCTGCATTCCCTCAGAACATGACCGACTGAATGATCTTGCCGGCGCTATTAGGAAGTCACAAGCGAATTGGATTTTCCTCACACCCACAGTTGCTGATCTTTTAAATCCGGCAGACGTGCCAACACTTCGCGTGGTATGCCTGGGAGGAGAGGCTATAAGCCAAAAAACTGCAGATCGGTGGAAAGACTTTGCCGAAGTTCACGGTCTCTATGGGCCGGCTGAAGCCTCAATATGTGCTTGGAATGCGATGACAGGTGAGCAAGGAAAATCGACCAACCTTGGCAAGCCTCTCTCAAGTGCATTTTGGGTTGTTGAACAGGATAATATTAACCAACTTGTTCCTGTTGGATGTGTCGGCGAGTTGCTAATCCAAGGCCCAATGCTGGCACGGGGGTACATCAATGTTTCCAAAGAACAAGCAGCGAACTGGATTGAAGACTTGGACTCAAGCTGGCTTCCTCACGACTTTCCCCGCAGAGCTTATCGAACGGGTGATTTAGTGCGCCGAAATGGTGATGGAACTTTTAATTATCTTGGCCGAAAAGACACACAAATCAAGATAAATGGCCAACGCGTGGAGCTAGGCGAAATCGAGTCTCGGATCCATGATGCTCTTCCAGCAAGTATGACGGCAACGGTAGACTTGGTTGAAGTAGGCGATGGCGACAAACGACAAGATTGTCTGTTGGCTTTCTTGTGGTACATAAACAACACTGCATCAGAAGATCAATTTGCATTAACGTTGATCGACGGTATGTCTGAAGAGCAGCAAGCCTTAATCTCTGATGTACAAGCTTGCTTGGCTACGAATCTCCCTACATATATGATTCCTTCATCTTACCTCATTTTGCTCTATGCACCAGAGCATACAACATCTGGTAAGGTCAATCGTCGTGCTCTCAAACAATTTGGGCAAAGTCTATCAAATGAGGATAGGGTACGGTTCGCCCCAGGCATCGAAGAAAGGGCAGCTCCAACCACCCATATGGAGCTCAAGCTTCAGAAACTATGGGCTGAGGTGCTTTGTATTGATTCCGAAAGCATTAGCAAAACAGACAGCTTCTTGCGCATTGGAGGAGACTCGATTAGTGCTATTCGACTCACCACTGCTGCACAGAAGCACGGCATGGGTTTGGATGTAGCCACTGTTTTTCGCAATCCGCGGCTGCAAGATATGGCCAATGTTGTCATGATGGACTCGGATAACTCTGCTTCAGATGACATGCAGCCTTTCAGCATGCTATCTGATGAACAGAAGGAAGAGATTTTTGAAATGATACGTGGCAAATATTCGCTGCCAGACGCTGTTGTTGACGATGCATTCCCTTGTACCAGTCTTCAAGAGGGCCTCATGGTTCTAGCTGTCAAATTTCCTGGCTCGTACATGGCGAGATTGGTGTATCAAATTCCTGATTCGGTCGATATTGGTCTGTTCAAAGCCTCTTGGGCACAAACGGCTGAAATTTGCAGCACTTTGAGAACGCGAATCCTGTATACAAGTGCATCAGCAATCCAAGTCGTTTTGCGAGATGAATTCAATTGGACAGCCATTCAAGGCAAGCATATTAGTCAGGTTCTTGAAGATCAAAAGCGCTGTGAAATGGGCTATGGGTCAAATCTCTCTCGGTATACGTTAGTCGAACAAGCAGATGGACGCCGTTATTTCTTATGGACCATTCATCACGCTATTTACGACGGCATATCGATGCAAAACATTTTAAATGTTTTACAAAAAGCCTATTCTGGGTCTCACATTTCTCCTCCGCCACCATTTTCTCGATTTATTCGCCATTTGAAGTCTCTAGATGAAAATGATGCTGAGAGGTATTGGAAACTGCAGTTACAGAACTGTCAGCGGGCAACGTTCCCGGCTATTGATCGCGACACTCAACATTTGCCAGAAATTACCAAGATTATTGATAAAGTTGTCAATTTGCCCAACACAATGGACTTAGGTATAACAACAGCAACGCTGATCCGAGCTGCCTGGGCGCTCATTCTGGCTCGCTATTGTGATACTGACGATATCTGTTTTGGTACCACCATTTCTGGACGCCAGGCAGCTGTAACTGATATAATGAACATGACAGGACCAACCATCGCCACGGTCCCGATTCGAATTCGATTGCACCAAGATCAGCTTATCTCTTCTTTCCTCAGTACTGTTCAAGAACAGGGATTGGAAATGATTCACTATGAGCAATGGGGTTTATCCAAAATTGCCAAGTTGAATGAAGAGTCAAAAGAAGCCTGCCAATTTTCCAGCCTTCTGACAATTCAGCCAATGCAGCATACCGCGGAAAAGGCAACTGACGAGATTATGATCTCTGCGGATACTGAAACAGGCCAATCAGGTGATCCCATACAAAAGTTTTTCAGTTATCCACTCATTGTGCAGGCGCAGCCCTGTGATAATAACGTCAAACTATCCTTCGTATATAAATCGAGTGCATTACTTGACTCTCAAGCTGAGGCATTGATTCACCAGTTGAGCCATATTATCTGCGAACTTGCTTCGACCAATGAGTCGCCTTTACGAGATTTAGCATTATCATCTGAATGGGATATTCAAAAAGCGGTTGATTCGAACCAATGCAGACCAGAAATTGTTGATTCTTGCATTCACAAACTTGTCGAAGCCCAGACTAAGATATACCCAAATGCTCCTGCTGTATTGGCTTGCGATGGAGAATTCTCGTACAGTCAACTTGACAGCGCTGCAAATCGCTTAGCTCATCATCTTGTGATGAAGTTTGGTCTAAAACTGGGTGACATTGTTCACGTTTGTTTCGAAAAATCGGCTTGGTTCATTGTCGCAATTCTCGCCATCAACAAAGCTGGAGCAGCGTGGTCGCCCTTGGATCCAGGTAATCCGGCCAGACGGTACTCACAGATTATCACACAAACGGCTGCCTCTCTGATCCTAACTTCTCCGACTACCACTTCCAAATGCGCATCTCTAGTAAAATACGTGATTGAAGTATCCGCAAAGTTAGACAACACTCTTGTTGCAGAGGAGACAAATGATCAGCCACCAGCAGTTTCTGTATCACCAACGGATATGGCCTACATAATCTTTACGTCAGGAACGACGGGAGTACCGAAGGGTGTTGTGATTGAACACAGGTCGTTGTGTACATCACAGACTGCTCTTGGTCGTCGACTTGGTTTCACAAATAGTGTAAAGGTGCTCCAATTTGCCTCTTTTGTCTTTGACGCATCACTATTTGAGATTTTCGCACCTCTTTTCGTCGGCGGCTGTGTATGCATGCCATCTTGGGATGAACAAATGAACGATGTAGTCGGTTACATGTCCAAAGTTTCTGTAACGGCTGCATTTGCTACCCCGACTGTTGCCCGCAGTCTAAGGCCAGAAAGCCTATCCAGTCTTGAGATACTTGTTGTAGGTGGTGAAGCTGCAGCGTCAGACATCGTCCGGACGTGGTTTGGAAAATTACGGCTCTTTAATGCCTGGGGTCCAACCGAAAGTTGCGTCATTGCCTCAGTTCACGAGTGGGAAAGCTCAGAAGACTCGCCAATGACTATTGGGCGGCCTATTACCGGCCACTGGTGGGTTGTAGATCCAGATGATCCCAGACAGCTCGCCCCCATCGGATGTGTTGGCGAGATTGTCTTCCAAGGACCAACAATCATGAGGGAATATCTGGGTAATTCAACGAAGACTCGCGAAGTTCTAGTAACACCACTTCCCAAATGGGTGCCTCAACGCGAAGGAGAGTGCTGGAATCGTCTCTACAGGACTGGTGATTTAGGTTTTCTCAATGCAAATGGCACTACTATGGAAATCTGCGGCCGCAAGGATTCTCAAGTCAAGCTACGTGGCCTTCGTATAGAGCTCCATGAGATTGAGTATCAAATTACGAACAATCTACCCGGAGTTCGCCAAGTTGCAGTAGATGTTATTAACAAGCAAGAGACATCACATCTGGTAGCATACTGCTGCTTCAGTAACGATACTCTGCCATCACGTCTAGCAGCCGATTATGACAGCGAGGACTTGTTTATTCCTCTATCAGATCGCTTGATATCTCAATTTCAGAGCCTTATCATCGCACTCGCTAATGTCCTTCCATCCTATATGGTTCCGAAAATTTTCATCCCATGCAATTACATGCCACTTGGAACAACGACTAAATTAGACAGGAAGTTACTTATAGCGACGACTATTCTACTTCCCAAGGAGCAACTTGATGAATACTCGCTCGTCAACAGCAACAAGCGTGTTCCAGAAACAAAAACAGAAAAGATATTGCAACAGCTATGGGCCGATATTCTCAAGATTCCTCTCGAATCAATTGGAAGGGACGACAACTTCCTCCAAATTGGTGGCGACTCTATGGCCGTCATTCGCCTCGTTTCCGTTGCCCGGGAAAATGGTATAGGTCTCAATGCGAGCGACATTTTTGCTGACGGTCGACTTCTTCATGTGGCTGTCAGGGCTCAGAGTTTAACCAGCGAGGATTATAATGTCAAGCCCATTGAACAGTTTAGCTTGTTGACCCAACCTCAAATGGAAGCGCTTTTTGCGCACGATATGAATCCCATGACAACAATATTTGAGAAAGCATTAGTAGAAGATGCCTATCCATGTTCAAAATTTCAAGAAGGTCTCATGGCACTGTCTGCCAAAAATCCGTCTTCTTACATGGCTAAATTCCATTATCGCATATCTCGAAATACATCCCTGGTGAATTTCAAGGCTGCGTGGGAAAAGGTTGTTGGGATCTTTCCCAACATGAGAAGTCGTATTGTGCATCAAGACGGTTCCTCTATTCAGCTTGTTATTAAAGATGATATTGAATGGGACTCAACAGACCAAATTTCCCTAGATGATTATATGAAGAGCTTACAGCATATCAAGATGGGGTATGAGTCTCGATTATGCCGCTATGGACTGGTAGAACATGACAACGGATTGCATTTAATATGGACAATGCATCATGCCATATTCGATGGATGGACTCTGGGTTTGATGACCAAAGCTCTTCATGGAATCTACAATGGCCTGCAGGCGGTTCAATTGCAGCCATTTTCACGATTTATTCAATACACTCTGGACATTGACCACCAGTCCGCAAGCGAGTATTGGTCCAGACAGCTTCAAAATGCTAAGAGGGCCAGTTATCCGGGCCGACTGAGTCCTACGGATCAGGAAAAGGGTATTAACAATACAGGATACATTGAATTAGAGATGAGTGTCCCTAAACCTACCACCAGCATCACAAAGGCTACAATGCTGCGTGCTGCCTGGGCGCTTGTCCTCTCTCATCGATCTGATACCATGGATGTTTGCTTTGGTACAACAGTTTCAGGTCGCCAGGCTCCGGTGCCTGGAATAACCGAAATACCTGGCCCTATAATCGCGACTGTTCCAGTTCGCATTCATCTAGAGCAGAGCCAGAGTGTGCTGTCTTTCCTTGAGAATACTCAAGCACAGGCATCTGAGATGGTGGCATTCGAACAATTTGGCTTGCATAATATTATACAATTGAACGATGATGCAAAAAATGCTTGTGATTTCTCTAGCCTGCTTGTAATTCAACCAAGGCAGATTTTATCACATGGCAATGAAGGCAGCGAAGCTCTTCTTATCCCGCAATCCGATGACAAGGCAGATGAGGTACTGGGAGGCTATTTTACGTATCCTCTTGTCATTCAAGCTCACTTGCATGACAGCGGAGATAAGCTCGTTTTCATCTATAATAAGCTTGCTGTAGCTGAGCAGGAGCTTGTTGCGCTTTCAAATCAGTTCAAGCATATTATCACTCAGCTTGCTTCACATCCCGACACTTTGCTGGAAGGTTTATCGACTACGTCCGATTGGGATCTCCAACAAGCTCTTAAACTTAACGCCGAGGTGCCAGAAATTATAGACGCTTGCGTACATGAGCTCATCGAGGCACAGGCCCGTCGCAACCCATCGGCTCCAGCAATTTGCTCGGGGGATCAAAGTCTCACGTATAGTCAACTCAATGAGTCAGCGAATCGTCTTGCGCACCACCTTGTGCAGGCATATGCTGTTAAACCTGGAGATTTTGTCCATGTGTGTTTCGAAAAATCGGCATGGCACTTTGTTTCTATTCTTGCCATCAATAAGGCTGGCGCTGCATGGGTTCCCTTGGAATCATCGCACCCAGAACAAAGATTGCGACAAGTGATAAGCCAAACAGGCTCCAAGCTAACTCTGACATCAGCACACAATATTGATCTATGTTCCAAGCTTACTGAGACTGTTCTTCAGGTTGATACTGTCCTAGACAAGTCGTTGGCCATGAAAGAAGACAGCGACAAGGGCCCAGCAGTCGCTGTTACATCGGATTTTGCAGCATACGTCCTCTTCACGTCCGGTTCAACTGGCCAGCCAAAGGGCCTAGTCATGGAACACGGTGCTGTATGCACAAGCCAGACCGCTATTGCCAACAGGCTCAATTTAACTCCAGAGGTTCGGATTCTACAATTCGCAGCCTTCGTGTTTGATCTCTCTATAGGCGAAATTATTGGACCCCTCATCTCGGGCGCTTGTATTTGCGTTCCCTCAGAAGACACAAGATTAAATGGCCTTGATGATTTTATAAACACAACAAAAGTCAAATGGGCATATTTAACTCCGTCATTTGTCCGGACGCTTGATCCTGACACCCTTAATCTTGATTTACTGCTATTAGCCGGAGAAGCGGTCCCTAGAGATGTGCTTAGCACTTGGTTTGGAAAGGTTCGTCTAGTCAATGGATGGGGCCCTGCTGAAACCTGTTGTTTTAGCACTCTCCATGAATGGTCTTCTGTTGATGAATCACCCCTTGTCATTGGCCGACCTGTTGGGGGCTTCTGCTGGATTGTGAGCCCCGAGGACCATCAACGTCTTGTTCCGACTGGCGCTTTGGGCGAAATCGTCATCCAAGGCCCAACCATCCTTCGCGAATATTTGGCAGACATTAGCCGTACAAATATGTCAACTACATCATCGCTTCCTGCATGGGCGCCTCAGCCAGCCTCAAAGCATTGGAATAGATTCTATAAATCTGGCGATCTTGGGTACTATAACACAGATGGAAAAATCGTGTTTAATGGCCGGAAAGACAATCAAATCAAGATTCGCGGATTGAGAGTTGAACTAGAGGAAATTGAACATTACATACGCACGACTCTAGAGGGAACACGTCAAGTCGCTGTGGATGTGTACGAAACGAACGGCGGTCGTAACCTCGTCGCATTTGTCTGTTTTAACACAGATATGAGAAGCTTGTCGAACGAAAGCAATGTCGATTCAAATGCATTATTTGAGGCAATGACAGATGAATTGCGCATGCTTCTGACGATTACGCTAGGCGAGCTTCAGGTCTTATTACCGAGCTACATGATTCCCACATTATTCATTCCCTGTAGCTTTATGCCCTCAATCACGTCGACCAAGTTGGATAGGAACATGCTGCGTCGCTTATTGGCTTCTTTGAGTAATGATCAGAAAGCCACATACTCTCTCCAAAACGGCCCGAAGCGTATGCCTCAAACTGACATCGAAGTCCAGCTGCAAGAACTCTGGTCAACCCTTCTCAACATCCCAGTGGAGTCTATAGGACGAGATGACAATTTTCTGCAGATTGGTGGAGATTCTGTTTTGGCCATTCAACTGGCATCTCGCGCCCGCAAAATGGGCATCTATTTTGAAGTCAAGGACTTGTTCGATGACCCAAGACTGTTAGCAATCTCATCAAAAGCCACAAAGACTGCATACCAAGCCGAGGCACAAGTGGCGCCGTTCAGTCTGCTTCCTAACCATCTTAAAGATACAGTCTTTAGTATCGCTGTCCGTGAGCAGTGCTGCCTTTCTGATGACCAAGTCATCGATGACGCGTATCCCTGTACTTCTCTCCAAGAGGGTTTAATGTCTTTATCTGTGAGACAGCCAGGATCGTATATTGCAAAGCATCTTTATCGACTTCCAGCTCATGTTGATGTGAATCGTTTCAAATCGGCGTGGAAATGCACCGTGGAACTCTGTGCCAGTTTACGAACCCGCATCATCCATACATCAGAAGGCTCGAGCATCCAAGTTGTCTGTAAACCGAGTTCAGTCTGGGAACCACGAGAGTACGATGATCTCCAGTCTGTTCTGAATCATTCTCGTGGACTTCAAATGACCTATGGGTCATCACTCTGCGAGGTTGCCTTTGCGAAAGACGAGCAGCAAAATGCATATTTCTTATGGGCTATGCATCATGCAATCTTTGATGGTCTATCCATGAAAGTCATGCTGGACATCTTGCATAAATCATATTTTTCAGTTGATATCCCCAAGATAATCCCCTATTCGCAATTTATTCGTTATGTTCTTCAAATGAATATGCAAGAAGCTTCCTCATATTGGGCATCGCAACTGCAAAACGCCAATCCGTCGCGATTCCCCCCTCTCCGCGATGCGTCTATGAAGCCTGGTGTTACATGTTCATTGGAAAGGTCCATAGGCTTTGTTAACACTGACAAACTTGGCGTCACTGTGGCCACTGTTGTTCGGTCTGCCTGGGCGATTGTCCTCGCTCGATACTGTGATACTGATGATGTGTGTTTTGGCACAACCATCTCGGGGCGCCAAGCCCCTGTTGCTGACATTTTCGACATGGTGGGCGCGACAATTGCTACTCTTCCAGTGAGACTCAAGATAGGAAAACAACAGCTCATCTCAGACTTCTTGCGAAATGTCCAAAAGGCTGCAGCAGAAATGACGCCATATGAACAGTTCGGGCTGCAACGAATAATGAAGCTGGGGGAAGATGCCTCTAACGCATGTCAATTTTCCAGCTTATTAGTAATTCAGCCAATGCGCCACATGTCTTTGACAGAAGATGCAAATTCTTCGCTTCTCACCACTGAAGAGATAGAAGGTCTATCTGATTCCTTGGAAAACTATTTCACTTACCCTCTTATCGTACAAGCGCATCTCTACGACAATGCCGAGTTGAAAATAGTAATACTATATGACTCTGACATCTTGACTGAGCGACAAGTACAATCGTTATCCAACCAATTCGGCCACGTCATCCATCAACTTACATCTGATAGCACTCTCAGCCTTCAGTCCATTTCGCTCTCGTCTTCTTATGAACTTGAACTCGCTGTTGCATCTAACAGTGATGTGCCTGATGTCATTGATTCTTGTATCCATGACCTTATTGATAGGCAAGCCCATATTGCGCCAAACGCACAAGCAATCTCAGCATGGGACGGGAGTTTTACATACCATCAGTTAATGGTTACTGCAAATAGACTTGCATACCATTTTGTTCATACTCATAAAGTCAAGCCTGGTGAGATTATACCAGTTTGCTTCGAGAAATCGGCGTACTATATTGTTGCAATTCTTGCCATTAATAAGGCTGGCGCTGCTTGGGCCCCTCTTGAGCCGTCACAGCCTGAAGAGCGTTTAAAGCAGATCTCTGTCCAAACTGGAGCTCGACTAGCAGTGTCTTCGCCAAAGCACGCGGCCCTCTGTGCGAGGTTGGTTCGAGATGTAATCGAGGTTTCGAGTGAGCTCGATAGAACACTGGCTCACTCCATTCTTGAGTCAGATGTGCCTCGAGTGGCAGTTCTACCTCAAGATGCTGCTTACATCATTTTTTCCTCGGGGAGCACAGGAGTGCCAAAAGGCATAGTCATAGAGCATGTGTCAGTATGCACAAGCCAAAATGCACTTGCTAAAAGACTCAACCTAACTCCAACTGTACGCATACTGCAATTTGCTACATTCATCTTTGACATGTCAATTGGTGAAATAATTGCCCCGCTAATTTCTGGTGCATGCGTTTGCATGCCGTCTGAAAAACAACGAATGAATGGCATTGTGGACTTTATCCGGGAACAACGCATTAATTGGCTGTTCCTCACACCATCCTTTGCTAGAACAATTCAACCTAGAGAAGTTCCCAATGTCGAGCTTCTCTTGGTTGGCGGTGAACCCATCCCTCAAGATGTGTTTCTAACGTGGTTTGGGAGATTACGACTAATCAATGCCTGGGGTCCCGCAGAAACCTGTGTAATCAGTGCTTTACATGAATGGACGTCTGCAACAGAATCTTCCAGTGTCATTGGCCGTCCAGTGGGTGGCTTTTGCTGGGTAGTTGACCCAGAAATGCCTGAACGTCTTGCACCAATCGGCACGGTTGGTGAACTTGCTGTCCAGGGTCCAACACTCCTACGTGAATATCTCAACGACGCCCCTCAGACGGAGGCTTCGTTGATTCCTCGGCCCAGCTGGGCGCCTTTGCCCGATCCTCATCATTGGAACCAATTCTACTTATCTGGTGACCTTTGCTTTTACAATGAGGATGGCAATATTGTTTTCAGCGGCCGCCGCGGTACTCAGGTTAAGATACGTGGCCTTCGTGTAGAGCTTGGTGAAATTGAACATCACATTCGCGCTGAACTAAACGCCGTTTGCGATGTTGCCGTTGACACTATAACGACTTCGATCGGAACTAGCCTAGTAGCTTTTGTCAGTTTCGATAGATGCCAACAATCGAATCCAAATGACGATGATTACGGCTCCGATATGTTCCTCCACCTCGATTCTTGTACGAGGGAGACATTTCACGGCCTGCTACGCCAGCTGCAAACTTTACTACCCCAATACATGATTCCAACTGCTTTTGTTCCTTGCCGGTTTCTTCCTTTTCAATCATCAACAAAGCTCAACCGGAAGAAACTCAAAGCCATGGCCTCTACTCTTAATCATGAAGATCTTGCAAAATATTCCTTTGCCAGTTCAGAAAAGCAGAGCCCAAGAACAGAAATGGAGATCCGCATTCAGCACTTGTGGGCCAAGATATTGAAGATTCCTTCAGAGTCCATTGGACGAGACGATAGCTTCCTGCAAATTGGAGGCGACTCAATTCTAGCCATTCATTTTATTAATGCCGCTTCTGATGTTAATATCAAACTCACCGTATCGAATATTTTTGACGATCCCAGACTTCTAGCTCTTGCTGCCAAGGCCACTGACAGCCCTGAAATTGAGATATCAGACATTACGCAATTTAATCTTCTCGACAAGGCATGCCGAGAGTCACTTTTCAGCCAAGAACTGCGGCAAGAATACAATTTTGCTGACGACGTTGTTTTCCACGACGCTTATCCTTGCACCAAATTACAAGAAGGCCTTATGGCTTTAGCAGAGAAGCATCCCGGTTCTTATACTGCTAAATTTATCTACCGTCTAAATTCCAATATCGACTTGCCTAGATTCCGTGGTGCATTCGAAGAGACGGTGAGGATGTGTCCAAACTTGCGCACCCGATTCGTTGTTGCCGGAAAAACAATGGTCCAAGTTGTCATCGAGAATGACATTGCTTGGGAGGAGCCGCAATGCCAGGAACTGCAGGGTTATATGAGGTCAATGAAATCGTTTACCATGGGATGCGGCTCGCGGCTAAATCGATATGCTCTTGTTGAAGATAACGGCACAGTCTACTTCATATGGGTCCTACATCACTCCATCTTTGACGGCTGGACAATGCGCATAATGATGAATGCTATGACCTTGCTTTATGATGGCCATACGCCTCTCAATTTGCAGCCATATAATCGATTCGTGGAATATGTTGCAAACATTGACCATGAATCAGCGAGCAACTACTGGAGAAGTCAACTTCAAGGCGCTAATCAAGCCATTTTCCCGCCATTCTCCGTCTCAAATTACCATTCTTGCTCTAATCAAACGTTAACAAGACCGATGAGACTTGATACGGCTTCCATACCGGTTACTAAAGCTACGATAATACGGGCTGCGTGGGCTCTGCTTCTTGCAAGATACTGTGATACGAATGATATTTGTTTTGGAGCTACAGTTTCAGGACGACAAGCTTCAGTTCGTGGGCTAACAGAAATGCCCGGGCCTGCAATCGCGACGGTACCCATTCGTGTTCAATTGAACAAACAACAAAGCGTACGAGAATATCTCCGAAGCATACAAACGCAGGCCGCGGAGATGGTTTCTTTTGAACAACTGGGACTTCAAGAGATTTCGAAGCTTGGCCCTGACGCTGATGAGGCTTGTAAATTCTCGACGTTATTGGTCGTTCAGCCACTACAGCATCTAACAGATGACGAAAATGCAATCATGATACCTGTAGATGAGGATTCTCAGGAAGATAGCATGTTGCGAGACTATTTTAGCTATCCTCTTGTCGTCCAGGGCCACATCAATGATGATCATATCAATCTTGCCTTTGTCTATGATTCAAATCTCATACCAGAGCAACAAATGCAAGCAATTTCTTGTCAATTTGAACATATTATCAGGCAACTAGTATTGGAGCAAGAGCTTCAACTCGAGGCTTTGTCTTTATCTTGTAGCTGGGACCTTGAATTCTCACAGCAAGCAAACGAAGAAGTGCCCGAGATTATCAGCTCTTGCATCCACACGATTATTGAACATAAAGCGAAAATGGGCCCAGACACTATGGCAATACATGCATGGGATAAAATACTTACATATGGCCAGCTTAATGCCATAGCCAACCGACTAGCTCACTATCTTATAGAAAGCGGCGTTAAGCCCCACGATCTCGTCCTTGTCTGCTTCGACAAGTCTGCCTGGCATTTTATCTCCATTTTGGCTATCAATAAAGCTGGCGCAGCTTGGGTACCAATCGATCCCTCTCATCCTCGTCAGCGACAACAGCAAATCGCCAGTCAAACGAAGGCGCGTCTTACACTAGCCTCTGCGAATAATGTTGACAAAAGTAGCATTCTCACCGCCAACGTCATCGAAGTCTCCGACTCCTTGGATAACGATCTTACACGAAACAATTACAGTGAACAAAATCCCAATCTCTCGCTTTCACCACAGCACGCTGCTTACCTCCTTTTTACGTCCGGCACCACAGGCGTACCGAAAGGCCTGATTATGGAGCATGGCGCTGTCTGCACAAGTCAGACAGCTATCAGCAAGCGCCTCGATTTAACATCGAGTGTCAAAATGCTACAGTTTGCATCTTTTGTTTTTGACCTTTCAATTGGCGAAATTATCGCACCGTTGCTGTCTGGAGCTTGCATTTGTGTCCCCTCTGAAGAGACCCGCATGAATGGGCTCACCGAATTCATCCGTGATGTAGGCGTTAACTGGGCATTTTTAACACCTTCTTTTATTAGAACCCTGCAACCGGCTGATGTGCCCAGTCTGGAACTGGTGCTGCTTGCCGGCGAGCCTGTACCCCGCGATGTTCTTGACTCTTGGTTTGGCAAAGTCAGGTTGATTAATGGCTGGGGCCCTGCCGAAACCTGTGTTTTCAGTACACTGCATGAGTGGAAATCGGTCAATGAGTCTCCATTAACTATTGGAAAGCCAGTTGGTGGAAGTTGTTGGATTGTGAATCCTGAAGATCACAGTCGCCTTGCACCTGTTGGCACAATCGGCGAAATCATTATTCAAGGCCCTACCCTATTACGAGAGTACTTGGCTGATCCAGATCGCACGAATGCTGCCGTTGTACAAGCTCCTGGATGGATGCCCCTTCCAGATGAGGCATATTGGAACAAGTGCTATAAGTCGGGCGACCTCGGATACTTTAATTTTGAGGGAGCCCTCAACTTTTCCGCGCGCAAAGATACCCAGATAAAGATTCATGGACTTCGTATCGAAGCCAGTGAAATTGAATTTCACATTCAACGGCTTTTAACTGATGCTCACCAAGTGGCTGTTGACGTTTTCAAGACCAAAAAGAACTCTACACTTGTTGCTTACTTCTGTCTTAACGACGACACAAAGATAACAAGCATCCAGTCAGATGTTTCCGAGACACTATTTTTATCGCCCGACGGCACCTTGCAAGACCGATTGAGGACGTTGGTCGGAGAGCTCAGTGTTATTTTACCCCAATACATGGTCCCCACGATGTTTATACCCTGCAAATACATGCCTTTCAGTACTTCCACTAAGCTAGACAGAAAAATGCTCCATAAACATCTATCTTCGCTCAGTCGGGAACAGCGGGCTGTCTATTCGTTGTCGAAGGGAATAAAACGTCAACCAGATACTGAAATGGAACAGCGACTGCAGACAATCTGGGCGGAAATCCTGAATGTGTCGACGGACTCTATTGGCAAAGATGATACTTTCTTCCAGCTTGGAGGTGATTCAATCATGGCCATCTACTTTGTTTCAACAGCCAAAGAGTGTAGAATTGCACTTACTGTTAAGGACGTCTTTGAGGACCCTAGGTTACTAGCCGTAGCTTTAAAAGCTACTTTGATCCAGGAAGACGATGTGGATGCCACAGAATCCATACCAGATCCTTTCAGTTTATTATCTGAATCACGCTCAAACCTTGCTCTTGGGGATAAGGCCCGTGAGGAGTGCGACCTTGACGACAGACAAACGATTACAGACGCCTACCCATGTTCCCCACTCCAAGAGGGCCTCATAGCTCTCACCGTCAAGCAGCCTGGCTCTTATGTTGCTACATATGTCTATCGTTTGTCTAAATCAGCAGATATTTCCAAATTTAAAGATGCTTGGGATACTGTCGTGGACGTTTGCAGTAACCTTCGAACACGTATGGTGTTATTAGATGGTGTCACGACCCAGATTGTCATTGATAATGACAGTCACTGGCTATGCGCCGAGAATCAAACTCTCGACTCAGTGACTATGTCGCTAAAAAAACAACCAATGGGATATGGGACGCCTCTATGCCGGTACGCCATTGTGTCCGAGAAAGGCGAAAGCTATTTTGTCTGGGTTGCCCATCACTCAATCTACGACGGTTGGACAATGAAAGTTATGTTTTCAGTCCTTCATCAGGCATATTCAGGCAATTACATTCCAGAAATACGCCCATTCTCATCTTTCATAAAATACATTCAGGACACTAATGGAGACGCTGCCGTCTCGTTCTGGAAGACAGAGCTTTCAGGGGCAATGCGAGCTTCATTCCCACCTCGTCCTGCCGGCCCACATCAAGCTGAAAGCCAGTGTTATCGCGCAACGATTTCTTTTGCGAAACCTGCCAAGACATCAATCACGCAAGCAACAATCCTTCGAGCAGCATGGGCTATTGTCCTCGCGAGGTATTGTGATAGCGACGAAGCCCTTTTTGGAGTAACAGTGTCGGGTCGTCAAGCGCCAATTTTAGGAGCGGATATGGTGTCAGGGCCTATGATAGCGACAGTCCCGCTCAGAGTGCGCCTAGACAAACAAGCATCGATATCAGAATTTCTTAACCATGTCCAAAGATTGAGTGGGACGATGACTCCTTTTGAGCAATATGGACTGCAGAAAATATCCAAAGTTAGTGCATACGCTAAAGAGGCTTGCGATTTCTCAAGTCTGCTTGTTATCCAGCCACCGGCAGTCTTCAGTACGGATGATACAGGCGACGCCATCTTTGCTACTGATGAATCAACGGACGACTTCACATTGGACTCTATGGATGGCTATTTTAACTATCCTCTCGCAATCATCATCAGCCTTTTACCAGAAACATTTGGGTTAAATATATTTTATGACTCTACTGTATTAGTTGAAGCCCAGATCCAGGCGTTAACTTCTCATTTGGATCACGTAGTCCAAAAGCTTCTCACTACAGAGTCAACCAAGGATCCCCTAAGCTCGGTCTCTCTTCTTAGTTCTTGGGACATTCAACACGCAACTAGAGCAAATTGCTTGAGTCCTTCTAGTGAGACGTGCGTACACTGGGTCATTCAAGAACAAATCCGTTCAAGACCAGATGACATAGCCATCACGTCCTGGGATGGACAGCTTACTTACTCCCAAGTGGGCTTTTTTGCTTCGCGTCTGGCGTCAAAACTACAAAACCATGGTGTTGGCCCCGAAGTCTTCGTCCTTTTATGTTTTCCCAAATCGATATATGCGGTCATAGCGATGCTTGCAATAGAAATGGCTGGCGGAGCTTTCGTTCCTCTCGACCCAGCTTTCCCGGCCGCTCGTTTACAAGTCATTATCAACGACACTCATGCCAGCCTTGCCATAGCTAGTCCGTTGTGTGGCGACGTACTCGATGGCCTCGGACTTGAAATCTTACTCGTTGATGATGTCACACTTTCCAAGTTACCTGATCCAAGCCACGCGATAGCATCAACAGTCGAGCCTAGCAACGCAAGCGTGGTTCTCTTCACCTCGGGCTCCACGGGTAGGCCAAAAGGCATGGTCATTCAGCACAATAACATTTGCTCGTCTAGTGACGCCTACGGAGCTAATCTTATTGGACCTGGCACACGGGTGTTTCAATTTTCAGCCTATACTTTCGACGTTGGAATCTTAGACTGCCTTGTCTCGCTCATGCGTGGCGCATGTCTCTGCATACCTTCTGACCAGGCCCGAATAAACGACTTACCGGGTGCTATACGGTCTGCAAAGGCTGACTGGGTATTCCTGACACCCACGGTCGCTGATCTGCTCTCCCCTGCTGAAGTCCCTAGCTTAAAGGTTGTTTGCCTCGGGGGCGAAGCTATCAGCAAGAAGTGCGCAGACCGCTGGGTAGATCATGTCGAGCTGCATGGCCTTTATGGGCCGGCTGAAGCGTCTATCTGCGCATGGAACTCTACTGTCGGTCGATCGGGACGATCAACAAATATAGGTCAACCTTTATCCAGCGCCTTCTGGGTTGTTGAACCAAGTGATCCTACGCAACTTGTACCAGTAGGATGCGTTGGAGAGTTACTAATTGAGGGCCCCATGCTTGCTCGGGGATATCTGAATGTTAGCGACGACGTTGCTGCCAACTGGATGGAAGATGTTGACTGGCTTCCTGGAGGAAATAAACGAGTGTACCGCACAGGTGACTTGGTACGACGTAACGCGGACAAGTCGTTTGATTTCATAGGCCGAAAGGATACACAAGTCAAGATACATGGGCAGCGCATCGAGCTTGGTGAGATTGAATCTCAAATTCAGGAACTCCTTCCGCATAATATGGCTGCAATTGTTGATATTGCCAAAGCGGATGATGATAGTTCCAAAGACTCTCTTCTCGCTTTCCTTTGGTATACTGAAGGCGAGGCTACTTTGTCACAAACATTCCGCCTTCTACAAAACGTGTCTGAGCAAGAGCAAGGCCACATTTCCCATCTGGTTTCTTCATTAGCCACATCTCTACCCAGATACATGATTCCCTCATCCTATGTCATCTTTGAAGGCAAACCAGAGCAGATGACATCTGGTAAAGTAAATCGTCGCTCTTTGGTTGAATACGGCCACGGCATCTCCGTCAAAGATCGTATGCGCTTTATGCCAAATGCCCACACCGATGAATCGCCAACAACTCAAATAGAGCTACAGCTACGCGATCTTTGGGCCCAAGTTCTTGACATGGATGATCCAACAGCTATTAGGAAGCACGACAGCTTTTTACAGCTTGGTGGTGACTCTATTAGTGCAATTCACCTCGTCTCCTTGGCTCGGTGCCGCGGCATCAGTCTTTCAGTGGCGTTAGTATTCAGCAGCCCTCGCCTTTCTTCTATGGCAGAGTCTATCCAACTTAGCTCCTTAGAGCAAATAGACGAATCAGTTGCGCGATTCAGTCTCATTCCGGCTGATGATAGATCCAGTGCCCAACAGGCAATCCTGGCTCAATGCACTATATCAGACCCAGCGGATATCGAGGACATATACAATTGTACAGACCTTCAGCAAAACTTGATGGCGTTGACTATTGCGCAGCCCGGTTCCTGCATTTCAAAGCACATATATCGTCTCGATTCCAAAGTCGAAATTGATCGCTTCAAGCTGGCCTGGGAACAAACTATACTTCGCTTTGCTAATCTCCGCACACGGCTTGTGCTCTCAGGAAGCACTACAGTTCAGACAGTTATCAAAGAGCCAGTTGCCTGGTCTCACAACTACGCTGACTTATGCTCATTTACACTGTCACAAGAGAACTCCAGCATGACATATGGCTCACGCCTCTGCCAGTATGCAATGATATCTCAAGGTTGCGATACTTACTTTGCGTTAAACATCCATCAGGCCATTTTTGATTGGCAGACTCTTTCAATGGTGATCAACACGCTACAGGCTATTTATACCCAGAGCACGCCACCATCTCTAGTCCCATACACCAATTTTATCCAGTATGTAACGGATCTTGATCAAGATGCTGCCCGCAAATATTGGTCTACACAGCTTTCTGGCGCCAGACGTACCGCATTTCCCATGCGTGTGGCATCGCACAAACTACAAGGACCAAGGAAAGCCAGTAGTGTGACGAGCAAATTAATCCAGTTCCCGCAGTCCTCAAGCTGCTCTACAACGCTTATCCGAGCTGCGTGGTCGATTATACTGGCACAATATGAGCGGACCGATGATGTATGTTTTGGCACAACTGTCTCGGGCAGACAAGCCCCAGTGGAAGGTATTGACGAGATTCCTGGTCCTGTCATGGCCTCTGTTCCCCTAAGAGTTCGCTTAGACAAGCAGCAATCTATTTCCAGCTTCATTCAAGATTTGCAAACTCAGGCCTCTGAAATGTCGGTCCATGAGCAATACGGGTTATCAAATATCTCGCGAATTAGCGCCTCTGCCAAGGATGCATGTCGTTTTAGAAACTTCCTCATTATTCAGCCTGATGTTTCAGTCCAAGACACAGCCTCGCCGCCTCTGCTGCACTCAGCCGCCGTTGAAGACTTGACGAATGGCAAACTGTTTGGCGATGGTTTCAAATACACATATCCTCTCGTCGTCCGATGCCAGTTACTTAAGGATAACATGCGACTAGCTTTGGTCTATGATTCGGACTTTCTTCACAGCGCTCAAGCTAATACCCTCCTTGAGCAATTTGATTACGTTCTTGAACAACTCCAAATTGCGGGAGAAGAAGAAGCGCTGTCAACTATATCTGTGACAAGCCCACGGGACTTAAAGCAAGCGATTCACCCGAACAAAGCTGACCTTCAGCCAATCGAATCGAGGCAAGTCGACATTCGAGGTCAACAGGTGGAGCCCTATGAGATCGAAGCTCAGATCAAGCTCCTTTCTCCTCAGGTTAAAGAAGTAGTAGTTGATGTTAGGATAAGCGACGTCGACGAATCTTTAGTTGCCTTCCTTACCTTTAATAATAAAACAATCGCTATGGAAGCTGCAGTTGTGCAACTGGTATCACCCAGTAACAAAATGCATGAGCATTTGTCTCACCTCGGTAGAGATCTGGCTGCTACTTTGCCAATGCACATGGTTCCCAAATACCTCATCCCCGTCAATTATATGCCACTTAATGACTACGGTGAAATTGACAAGACAGCCCTTGTTCAAACGGCCATGAAGCTTTCTACTGGAACTCTCGGAAGGTATCTAGCCAGCCAACACCCGCCATTCCGCGATTGCTTATCTTCCCTTGAGCAATGGGTTCGGATGCACTGGGCAATGATTCTTGATACACCTGCAGAGACAATAGGCGCAGATGATAACTTCTATCAGCTTGGTGGCGATTCAATTCAAGCCATTACCATTCTGAGACTGGTAAAAGACAACTTTGGTGTGCCTGTCGAAAATTCTTTTAGCGGCAATCACACAACGGTCAGCCATATGGCAAAATTGATTGAGACAGCTCTGGAAGAGGAAACTACAGAATCATGCCGTCCAGCTTCAGGCCTCGATTTGCTGGCCAAGATCAATTCCATTTGTAGGGCATCTTGGATTTCACATCCACACGCTTTACAAGCAAACCCTATCACTACGATCCGTGATCAATCGACAATCTTCCTCACCGGCGCCACCGGCTTCCTTGGCACTGAGATTTTAAAACAATTGGTAAGAAATCCAGCAGTACGATCGATTATTGTCCACGTACGTGCAAAATCGGTACCCGATGGAGTGGGGCGTATCCAAGAGACCGCCAAAATCGCAGGCTGGTGGCGTGAAGAAGACGCTGATAAATTGGAAGTTTGGCTGGGTGATCTCTCTGAGGCTCGCCTAGGTCTTAATGAAGCCCAATGGAGAAGACTCTCTGGGCTATCTGAGTCGGAGAGCGGCATCAATGCCATAATTCACAACGGAGCTTCGGTCAATTGGCATGCCACCTACGATACACTAAGCCATCCCAATGTCAACTCCACCGTTGATCTACTGATGGTGGCCCTAACATCACCCACCCAACCAAAGTTCGTCTTTGTCTCAGGCGGTGCCTTCACAAACCCTGACGATCATCGGGCTATATCTGCTGTAATTCTCAAGGACACCATCGCCTATAGCCAAACAAAATTCGTCTGCGAAGAAGTTATCAAGAAGATTACTCGCAGTCTTCCGACCAACCAGAACCGGGTATCGATTGTCAAGCCTGGACGAATTGTCGGTACAACTGAGAGCGGCGGCGTCGCTAATACAGATGACTTCCTTTGGCGCGTTGTAGCTACAGCCTCGTCCCTTCGTGCCTATCCAGAAGAACCAGATGCGCATTGGAACTTTATCCAGGATGCAAGCTCTGTCGCTTCAGGCATTTTAAATCAGATATTTGATAGTACAGTCACGCCATTTTTAATATCTGGAAGCGGCATGTCCATACCGGTATTCTGGGATCTTGTCAACTCTGAGCTAGAAGCCCCATGCAGGCCGATACCCTGGTCTGAATGGCTTCAGCGCGCGGCAGCTGAGATCGAAGAGGTGGGTGGAAAGCATCCTCTTTGGACGGTACAGAAATTCCTTCGCCAACTCGGCGTACCGCAAAATGCTCTGGTCTACTATAAAGGCGTGGAATATACCGAATATAAAGAGGCACAAATGGCAGTCAAGAGCAATGTACGGTATCTCAAAAGTATTGGATTTATCTCTTCAGAGAATGGATTTGGCAATATTGAGCAGGAAAATGTGATTCGGCGTGTACACGCAGTAAGGAAATCGGCGTAAAGCAGAGATATTATGTTCAGATCTTTCCTATTGTACTACATAGTTTGATTCTTTCTGAAACTTCCCCTTTCATTTATCTCGTTCTTTAAATTCAGACATAGATTAGAATGTTTCCAAAGATCTCTTTGACTATCTTTCTATAAATCCTAAAACTTATTCGTGAATGAAGGTAGAAGTAATGATCTTTCGCACGGCGGCCACCAAGTGTGTAGCAATAGGGGTAGCATACTGCGTATGTGCGCCATACCACCATCAGACTCAGAAATCCTCTTGCATACAACTACCCAGAAAGTCCCTGTCCAGATTGCTCAGCCGCACTAAGATATTTTGACAACTGCATTCGTATCATTACGTCACCAGTTAAGAGGCGCAGTCTGTCCGGTCGCATGTCGGTGATAAGACCAAAAATCCATCGCTGGGCTCATTTATTCAGGCGCCACGTACACGGCAAACCTGCTCATTGAACGCAGTTTGGCTCCGAAAATGTAAAGTAAGATGACGCCGATGATACCGATAACGCTGAGTCCTCCGAGTAGGCTAGTGCCTTTTGCAACACCGAGGTTGTCATATAGCGGATGAGCGAAGACGATGCTGCCGCAAGCCAATGCACTGCGAAAGAAATCGTTGGCGGCAAAGAGGCTTGCGGCATAAGCCTGATAGCTAAGGGGAATATAAATGAAGAGACACTGCATGACTACAAAGACACTCCCAGTATATATAGCAATACCAATGGTTGGAGCTATCCAATGAATAGAAGGCCGGGCTGCCCAGGCAAATAAGAATAAGCCAATAGGCAGTCCAAAAGACATTGGTATCGCCGGGATGAGCCTTTCTTCTTGAGGCCCAAGACCTCTTTTCATGATGCGTGGGTTCAAGTAATACCGAATATAGCTCCAGAAAGGAAGTATAACAGTCAAACAAGAAATTAGAATGCAGAGAAAGACCACGCCAATCTGGCCAAGGTTGAACCCATAGTACGGGGGGTAGACAAGGGGGAAAACTTCAAAGACTATCAATCCGGTTAGTACTACGTAAAGAGCTTCGTTCGTGACTGATACCTTACAAGAATAGTAGATGGCGTATATGATAGCAGAATATAATTGTATAAACAACATCGCAGGATCTTTCAAGGTGATCTCAAGTGGTTTAATAAGCGCATCCACGGCCACAGCTGAGACGGTCATGTGGCGTTGGTCAATCTCGCTCTGAGACATGAAGCGACTATTCCCAGTGAGCTTTCGCAGACGACGAGCTCGGCGAAGAAGAATTGTAGGTGAGCTTGTTTCCGGGAGAAAGAGAAACATAATCACCAGCACCGGCGCTGATGCCCAGATAATCTCGAAAAGAGACCAACGCCAGCCCTTTACCGGTACAGCAAAGCCACTCAGTAGGGGTCCTAGTGATGGCCCGCAAAAATTGGCCACAACCCAGATAGACAGTGCAAACGGTAAGGATAAAAAGCTGAAAATATCTCCCAGTGTTGCGGGACCTGAACCCAGGCATGGAGAGCCGAGAAAGCCTTGGATAACCCGCAATACCATTAGACCGGCGTAGTTCCGTACAAATGCCGTAGGAATTGAGAGGATAACAAACAGTGCCATAGTGACAATATACACTGGACTGCGGCCGATGACCGCGATTTCGCTGAGGGGTGATAAGATGAGGGGACCGACACCATAGCCCAGCACATACATTGACAGGCCCAAGGATGCATCAATGCTGTTCACACCAAATGCCTTCTCAATACCCCCATCAGAAGACGTGTATATAGCAGACGACATATACACAACGACTGTATATATGAAGATAATGACGGTCACGACTCCGCGCTTCGCCTTGCTCCAACTGTGCGGGTTTTCCTGGTCATCAGTATAATACCAATCCACAAGAATAGCGCCATCTTTGGTCTGTTTTGGCACGACGGGTACTGATGCTGTCTTCTGTAAATCAGCTACTTCATCAGCTTCCATTTGGAGCTCAGTAGGCACTATTCCGTCTGCGTTCGACCTCTTCTGTTGAGAATGTTCTTTTAAATGCCGAACATTATCGGCAATCTTAGCTGAAGCATTGGTGCTTCTCGCCGAGTCCGACTGGCCGTCATCTTCAGTGTCTTTTTCCTTCACCCGCCTCCCACTCGTCTCGCCAGCATCGACGTCCGGTATAAGGTGCTTCGACTTGCCACTATCGTTGTGGATGGGTCGTGCGGGAGTCCCTGCAGACGTATTTTTCTGACCGCCGATGTGTTCGCCAACCAACATCTCTGAATCATTCATAAGCTGAAGCCAAACATCGGGGAGCTTGAAATCTGGTTTTTCTTCAGGATATTTCAGAATGTTATTTCCAGTGAGAAGCCTGATAAGCTGCCCTGCCGGGGCGTCGCGCAAAAGATCCATCACAGCAATCTTTACGATAAGTCTGCGAGCACCGTTAGCAAAAGTCTTGTAAGGCAAATGAAGCCAATAGACAAGTATGCTTACAACGCTGTTCGATAATAAAGGAAAGATTGAAAGCATTCAGAATAATGGCAAGTGAAGTCCAAACAAATAAGCGAAGCATATGCAATGTTACCAAGGAATAACTCTCGTTAAATAATTAGGAAGCGTGTCTTATATGAAGATAGAGACTTTGCAAAATACATCTGTTAGTATTACTAGACCTACTGCCATATTAGACTGAACATGCCTGTCTAGCTACGGTTATTGGGAGATAAATTGCCCAGATCACCAGAATATTTTCCCACAACGATTAGAAATCTACCATTGCTTACATGAAGTTGGCAGTAAGCTTTGCTGTACACGGAACATTTAGCCAAGGAGTTTTATATCAGATGTACAAACCTTTCGTTAGTGTTTTCTTTTCGTTGTTACCTACCTAGGTAGGTAGTAACGGGTATTAAATGAGCGAAAGTAATTGGGAAAGTAACAATCTACAAGAAGAATTCTTGCCTAATCGGGTTTACGACTAATTAGTAGATTGCTATATGTCCGTAAATAATCATCAACAATAGCATTTGGAATCAAGCTTCATTCTGAAACTTTTCTTCACTACGGAATATCGCTTGGGCAGAAACGGGCGTTGGTAACAGGAAGTATAGGCCGAGATTTGATCTTGTAAGCAACGTTTTCGGTGTTAAGTGCCTACAATTTCTATAGACGCCGAATAGCATTAGTCATATATAAAGTTCCACTGAGCATTAGTCCGTAAATTCTTTGGTCTAGGTAGATCTGGGCAGTCGAGCGTGCGTTAATAAGTTGCATCGTCTCATCAGCAGGATAACTGGAAAGGGGAAATAACATAGGGAATTTGGCTCATTTGTCATTCCATGGGATGCCTGGGATCCCAGAAATTTACATTTAATTACTATTCGATGAAGCTACTTGAACGAGTATAGTACGTGAGAAGTCTAGAGTGCTTCCCTGTCACAGAGAATTTATATCTCATGCATATGCGCCTTACTTCAATGGGAAGATTTCTGCGACGCATAGCCTGGCACTTGGACGCTTTATTTCGAAAAGGGATATTGCTCAAGCGGGTCTAAATGGCGTCTAAGTGATCAGAGGACTCGTCATATGACTAGCTAATGAAAAAACGACATTTCTGGGGACGTATTTCGTACCTGGTATCAGAGAGTATGTACTCTTTAAGCTCGGCTTGCCTAATTTAGGAATCAGTTGACATCATTGATAAAGCCAACTTTGAGCAGGGAATAGTGGGAAGTAGGGGAGGGTTATTGGCTTTTGCCAAGAACGGCCACCGACATGGGCATACAGAACCAGAGGGCTGTGATGATAGGTCTGTCAAAGGTAATGAAGTGCTTTGATTCGTGTGAATCCGATATATTAGCTTATAATAGGCATAGCTAGGTTTATTCTCAGATTCAATGATGCTAACCAGTTTCAAGAGGTGAGATCAGACTTAAGTGTGCTCCAAGTATTTAGCACTCTAGGATGTAACAGTTCTGAGGCTAATTTTCCTGTATGCTTTACAGAGAATCCTAATATCTAACCCGCTGCTGAACTTCCCCCCCAGACATAGCATTCGCAACTACTACTGAAAACTGGACTCTGTGATTGTTTGCTATCTCATTTTACTCACGCCTTGCAAGGTAGTCCCTTATTTTAGGTCGCCCAGGAAGAGCTTTCTCCAACTGTAGGAGAGATTCAGGAACATCCTTTGGACGCGTTTAGTAAGGGTACGAATATCGAGCTAAATGGAAACCTACAATATCGTTTCCCGTCTTTTTATTGTCATGTATCATCTGAAACACGGCAAAGTCGACATAGCTTAGCTTATTGCCAAGAAGGTACGGCCCGGCATTTTTGGTGTAGTACTCATCCAGGATCCTGTAGTAATCAGGAGCTGTCGTCTTCTTGTATTCCGGTGTCTTGTTGATTAGATGTGCCACCAACGTCGCACGCCAATCGATGTAGATATCAGAGACAGCGTCAACCAGATACTCGTCGTAGTTGGTTTCGCCGTCATAGCCTCCAGCTCGGCGGGCAAGATAGCGAAGGATCGGTATGTGCTGATCAATTTTTAGCAAAAGCTCATGGTTGAACATGAATGCTTAGTACCTGAGCTAGTTTATAACCATCAATCTCTAGGATTGGCAGCCTTCCAGTGATACTTAGACCAAGAGATTCATTCTTAGGCACCCATGTCGCGTCTTTGGCGTAGCGTGTATCTTTAAACTGGACCCCAGTCTCGTGAAGGAACATACTTTTTGTGTCTAATGTCAGTATCTCCTACTTAACAATGTATTATAGATAGCAAGGGGCGTTGAACACACCGAATGATCTCCGGACGTCCCAAGGTCCCCAGCTCAAAGCAATGTAGTTCAGTAGTCGACATGTTTGCGGTGAATTTAATGGTTGGGTTGTAAAAAATAATAGAACCTCTGAGATAAAGATCGTAATTGCAGACGGAATCGCAAGACTTCTTTCATTTCACCTCTTAGCAGCTGTCGTTATATATGAGATAGGTATATAGCCACAGCATAATCCGGGGCTACACTGGAGTCATGATTTTCTTCATGACAAATACTATCTTTTGTTCGAGCGAAACAAGAGAAGTGTCTTGGTGTCATACTGCAGCTGATCTAGAATATTACCAACCATGAAGGTGCGGAATTTAGAAACGAATTCAACCAAAAATGTTAAGTCCGAAGCAAACATAGTGCATATCTCATGATAGAAGCTGCTCTTAATCATATGGTCAACAAGAAAGGGCAAAGTCCAACGTTATGTCTGCATGAAACCGAGTGTAGAATAGCGCCACTGGGAATCTGCCGCCATATTAACATTGGCGTAGCTCCACGTACAGTAAAGATCTCCAGGGTTATGGAATTGGACCTCAAAGCCCACTTCAAGTAAGCGCTACTGCAGCCAAACAAAATATCTCGTGGAAAACTGCTATAACAGGTATAAAGTATAAACTTTCACCTGCGGTGATCTTGTTAGAATTGAGTAACACAAAGCTAAGATTAAGACTTTTCTCTTCGAAATTCTAGTAATATACCATATATCAAAAGCTATAGTTTAATGTTGATAGAAAGGTTTGAGAAGAGACGACATAAATTTGACGAGATCAGACAGGTTCACTTCCTAATTGATGATCTTCTTGAAAAAAGTCTCAAAGACCTTCCATCTTTTACTCCTTTTCCTGCCCTTCGTAGTAGCAGTATCCTCTCTAGAATTTTCATCTTCCAGCATTCCAACCCTTCGAGATGCGTCAATGCTCAGCAGCGTGATGCCTGTTGATCCCGCAGATCTGACCGACTCGCTTACGGCCGGAGTCGCCAAGGAAGGCTGCGTCATCCCTTGACTGCTCGAATCGACACTGGATTTTCCGCTTAGGTTCTCATCTAGTCGGTAATTGGTAAAGGTTTTCTCGTTAGTGAGGCTCAAGGCTGGAATGTGACCGAAAACCACAGCTCCTTTCTCGTCAAGTGTCATAACATCTATAGACTTTGATCTCTGATGCATGCGGCGCAGCCTCCATGAACTCCATGGTACCTTTGCTGCAACGAGATACTGTACAACATCTAAGTGGTAATCTCCATCTCTGATGTTGCTGTTGCTTCTCTTCAGACACTCGCAAGATCTAAATGGGTGATTAACCGAGGCCCAAATAACATTGCTCGTCTCGCCCGATCTCAAACCCAGCTCCGTTCTAAGCAGGCGCTGTTGGTACAGCATTTGCAGCGTGGAAATAGAAGCAGTCATGTAATCTTTGTTGGTGGGCACTGTTTTCCATTCGCTGCAGAGCGACAGCGGTTCTTCAGGCCTAACCAGATCACCGAACCCCCGTCCGAAGATAACAGTGGTGTCAATTGAAGGAATGAAGTCAGCCCATCCATGACCCCGTGACTCTATGTGTTTGATACGGGTGTAGATGGCACTTTGTGGGCCGATGATGTCTTGAACATCAAACCCAACGATATTGTGGCGAAAGTCCGCTGTCTGCGAAATCCGAATGCCATCTTGCAATCCAACCATGCGTTGCTTGTCGATAAGTAATTCAATAGCATGTAAAATCTTCTTAATTCGCGTCTCGAGAGTAGCATATGTGATATCCCATGTGCCATTAACGCTGCGTTTCTTATTAACAACATATACGTCCAGATTGAGGTTATCCCAGTCCGTGAGAGTCTTCAAGGCTGCATGGCGTCCGGAAAGCCCATGCCACTTGTCCTTAAACTTTGCAGTATCTAAAACCCATTCGTGCACTCTCTCTGGATCATTTTCGTCCAAGTATAAGGATATTCGAGTAAGGTGAAGCAATGCAGAAGCACCGTCCGTGAGCCATGCCCGACGATCTGTTACGTCATAGAGTACGATAGACTGAATGCTGACCCATTTGAGAAGACTTGGATAATCATTCTCTCGCTCCAGCAAAAATGGCTTCTCCTTCGTGTTGAAGCTCATGCTCAAACCAGCACTGAGATTGGCCTTTACTCCGATATATAAGCGATCAACAACGGTAGTAGCCGGCGGCTTCGGTAGTCTGGATGATTCAAAATCAAGAGATGCAGTTGCATTCCCTATCCCATTGTTAGCATCCTTAGCCCAAGACTGATAGAGCGCTAGGAAGTATTTGCATACCACACATGTCAGTAACTTTAGAGCACCATCCGATAACATGACATTTCTCTTCAAGTGTTCTAAGAGAAATGTTGTCGGAAGCGTTGCCAGCCACAGCATCAATTCGAGAGTCAATATATGAAATCCGCTCTTCCGGCTGTTCACTAACGAGGAGATGCCAAGTGATCAGATCAACCGCTACCATTGTTGCGATCATGAGCATGTTGAAACCCTTGATAATTATGCGATCATCCCACTTTACTACTTGCTGAGAGCCAACAATGGCAGCCATGCTGTCCAGAGACATCTCGAGGCCTGTGTTTGGCTGCGTTCTCCGAAGAACCGGGTAGCCACGTACCAGGACAGGGTCACAGAACAGTCTGCTCCAACAGAAGCCAGGAATTGGTTCTGATGTCACTGCTTCTTCCAAGTCGAATGATATTGAACATTGCCCGACGACTATTGGTGCATGAGACGCAAAATCTTCCTCTTGGGTGGCCACCTGGATATCCTTGACACGGGGAGTGCAAGCCACTGGGCCGTGATGATCCGAAGAAGACTGCAAGGCCGACGCTAACCATCCAATCTGTTCGCCAATCTCAGACACAATGTCCGGGTTCCCAGTCACTGAGATACAGCACGAGGAGGCAGATTGAAGACAGGCAGTAAATCGGAGGACCTTGAATGGTAAGTATGCTGTCCCAACGCTATATTTAGATGGGCTGAACTCGTGTGCTTCGTCTAAATCGTCGTTAGCGGCTATAAAATAATAGTATCACTTTAGACCTCACAAGAACACTCTTGGCCCTTGGGAATTGATAGAAGAGTCTGTATTAGAGCAATCAGGGCATGTCCAGATCGAGGCCATGTTTGATCCATGTAGTCCTTCACTGTCGCGGCTTGCGCCTCGGTCCATGAGCCTGTTAAACGAACCGCTCTGCTCACAGTCTCTTCATTTGGAAGATAACAGTCCGTGCCACACACAAAATGAGCCAGGTTACAGTCAAAGATGAAAGTCATCTTCACCACGGATGAGGGTTTTCGACTGCTCATTTTGCGCAGTGGCTTATATGCCAATAACCGATTTCGAATCTTCGTCTTCATCTCGAGCATTGCGTCTGACTTTTCGAATGTAAGAACGGCATGTTGGCGAATTCTGGCTAGAAGCCAATGGTACGCGTTAGACTGTCTGATGAACTCCTTGTAGTGCGGGAGTTGGAACGGGATCTCAAGACTGTGCGGCCGATGAAGGAATGGCTCTATCACGCCAAGTTCATTTTCAACGTCCTGAATATATTTATCCTTTATGGATGCGCCCAGCTCTTTATCCTCTGTGGGTGAGTTTTGAACATCATCCACCCATTGCATTACCGCGGCTATGGGTTTTCGGAAGGCGCCTCGATTTGTGTCCTCATCGTGGTCCTCATTCTCAGTTAAGACCTCTTCGTCCTCTCCAGTTTCAAAAGGGTTATAATCCGAAGATTGAGGGAGCAGAGCTTCGACAATATCCCTGAGCAACCTTTAGCGAGGCTCTTCCAGTTGGTGGCGTGACATTGTACTTACTTTCGTCTTTTATGTAGAATAACTGATGTTTCCCATTGGAATGGGTTTATAGACTCACTGTGTAGCTTCCAGGCAAATTCTCGCAGCACCAGATCGAGATATTCTGCCTCAATACTCTTCAAAGTAGAGTCATAGGAAACTTGCTTCATGTCTTCAGCGAGTTGCTCTGCAAAGTCTTGCAGGTAACGCAATTTCGAATCATCCGAGATTGTGTCTGCAGAATATGTAGTTTCGGCATCGTCCTCAGCTGTAACACATTGTTGTTTCGCTGTTTGGTCTTGAATCGAAAGACCTGGACCATACATACCCTCAGCATTAGTCAGTCTGATCTCCCCTTGGCCTGGTGTTTCTATCTCTTCAGCTTCGACGTTTGCGGTCACTGGGTGTAATGATTGCTCCTTCATTCCTGGATGTGAGGTGGGCACAGTAGAAGGCCGTGTTCCCCTACTCCGAATATCAGGGTCAAAAGTCGAGGGCTAAGAGTTCTCTATGGTGTTCATTTCATCGTCACTAGATTCACTCCAAATGACGTTTTCGGCTTTCAATTCGACTGCATCAATCTGTTCAGAATCCCGGCTCCAGTCTCTCCTCCCAGACTTTGCTTCCTTGTCAGCAATTGAAATGTCAAAGCGTGAGGAAATGCAGATTTACCTGTGCTGAAAGATTGAAGCCTTTGTCAATAGGCCCACCAATTACCATAGTCTCCCTTCCTTTAGCTAATATATTGAATCGATCATCTGAAATGTTGTCAATTCATAGATTTCATGTCCAGCTTTCTTATAAATCAGGCTCACCAGGATATATTTCCCCAAATTCGGCGAGACTCCCTTGAGCCCAATGAAATATCATGTAGAATTCGTCCCCTAATTGATAAGACTAAAGTAATTTGGTAAAATCGTTGTGCTCATTCCTTGGATCATTAACTTCAGCAAAGCAGCCTTCTCTTTCTAAAGTTGAGAAATAGGATGGACGGCTTGATGTCCCCGTGTCGAACATTTCAGCGTGTAAAGACGCAATGCATTCGGATAAGCTAACCATTCGGGATGGCGTATTGCATTGCGGATGGCGTATTGCATTGCCATTCTTATACAAATATTTGACTAATTTCTGGAAAATATCTACATACTAGTTGCTCAATTTATGAATCAATGTGTTCCAATGCCCAAATCCTTGACTCACTGGTTATATAAAGATATACCTCTTAGCATGCAAAAAAGAAGACCAAATGCCATAATGGAAAGCAAAATGTGATATTCTGATTATTTACATACTGTTTTATGGACATCCATGCATGTAAATGCATAGACACATATTGTAATATCGCTCGCCTTTTCGTTAGTTACAATCTAGATGCTGCAGTCTAATCTTCAAGGAACACTTTTCGTTCGAATTAGACTTGCTCTTCACCATTTCGTTATTACATCATCCAATTTGTGATTTAAGTCTTTACCATATCAGTTTGTGAGCGACTGCTGTGGCTGGATTCAGTTGATTAACGATATCTATAACTTTATTCAGTCCATTGATTGACCTGATTATTACTAAGCGCCCACAATCAAGTATTAGTCTTCAAAATAGACAATGTCCCTCTTTAAAAAGAAACCAATGTTCCAACCCTCCGTTAGTTGCAAATGTACGAATAGCAAACTAAAATGTTACTAAAACTGCAAGCCGCGCTGAAGCCGTTGCAGTCCTTGATGCTGTTGTCTCCATTATAGCATGTGCCCTGTACACTGCCGTCCCCTCCCGAGATATAGAAAAGCCAAGTGCCGTCGTCCTGGAGATAAAAGTCCATGTTGCCCACGCCGCACATGCCATCAAGCTTGAAGTAGTCGGACCCTGTGGTGGTGATGCCAACCGTTGGGGTCTCTCCGCTGATGACATGACCGGCACGATCCCCGTCCAGCAAGCAGTTGCAGTTGTAGTAGTTGGATGGACATGCCATTGTGGCGTCTGAGAGGGAGCCGCTCCATCCTGGAGCAATAGAGCATGGGCCTGTCAGAACATGAAAGTCGGCCGCAGCAGAGCTGACAAGGCCTAGAATGGCGAGGAATTGAGTGGTTGAGAATTTCATTTTGATATGAAGTGTATTGAGTATTAGAGGAGAGAAAAATATTCTGAAGAGATGATGATTTGGTTATATTGATGCTTTCTTCAGTTTACTTGTCATAACGAGGACAGATTCTTTCTTTTATATCCATCTTCATCAGAGCCAAGACTGAACTACACTTGGGGAGAAATGCTCCCCACGCCCTTCCACCATTTGGAAGCCATGTCTGCAACAAATCTTCCGAATAACACATCTGGGTATATTCGTTTGTACTTGGAATTACAGTAGTTCTGATTTACTTGGGCCCCGATCCTTGTTACCTCTCAATAAGGAAGGTAGTCAGACGGGTCGTCGGTTCAGCCAAGAAACTTGACGCACCATGACGGAATCTTAGGCTTGGCTAGGATAGCTGGGATATAACACAAACGAAATCGGCTCAAGCTTTTAGGCCAAATGATGAAAGCATTAGACTCCTGAGACATCCATTTAAGTGTACATGCATGTATGGCTTGGCTTGGTATCCCTTCTTTCAGGTAATTGGCGGAAAGACAACATTGCCACCAAATCTGTATATGATTGGCAGTGCCTCCTTTTTTACCCTTGTCTTGTCGAGTAGTAGTATTATTATTCTGTACCGCCCACTCACCACACCATCATAACAGTCTAACCCTAACCTATCCGATGATTATAGCTATGCTCATTTCAGTCTTACTTTTTCTTCTTTGGTCGAGTATTATGTTTATATTAGTCGTATTTGGGGCATGCGCAAAGTTTACTTACAATTAGTGGATACACCTCTCATTTATACGGCTCGACTAGCCTATGCCCTCGAGAGGTATGGGACTTACGAACGTAGTCCGAATAGCATAGTCCGACTAACATAGTTCAGTTAAGTACACTCCCAGTGGTGTATATACCGAAAGAAGCCTACATATAGGTAAGTTACATGAAGTATAAGCCCAAGGTTGGGCTGAGTGCCCGGTCCTGGCTAGTGTGTGTACTGTTTTCCAGAAACAGAAGTGAAAGAAAAAAAACATGGGTCATCTTAGCAAGCGATATATTAGCGATACCCCATAGCCAAGCCAATATGTCGTCATTTGACACACTTCTACATCCACAAGCTCGAAAATGAGACCCAGTTCCCCCAATAAAGGTATGTCATCCTTATTGTGGCTTTACATAAAGATCGCAAGGGGTAATATTCGCAGAAATATCTTACAACTAAAGCGGAAGGTCGCTCTTCAACACTTGCGTCAGTGTTCAAGGAGTGGAAATGAATATACAATATGCTGCTATCCAATATACTATTAACAGTCACGTCACATCTTGCTTTGCACCAATTGGGAAATATGAATGATGTTGCATCTGAGAAAATGACTTATATGTTCCGCCCAGGAATTTTGGTAAATTTGGAACAAAGTAGTAGTATGGTAGAATAGTAAATATATTAGGTAGTAAAAGTGGAGACAGTGCCTTTCCACGATAACTATTTCCAAATTACTTACTCTGTTGACGCAGAACTTCTGTAGAATCAGCAGGGATATATATTCTGTGCCAAGCAATGCTCTTACTTTTCCTTTTATGCTTACGCCTCCACATCTGGGATCGATGCGCCTAGTCTACCAGCCAAGACTATGCCAAGCACCCAGTTTGTATATAGCTTGTCGGAAAGTTGGAAACCACACTTATTCTGAACGCATGTTATTATACTATTTCCAGTGATGAATATTAATCGTTTTCAAGATAGCCTAACGGCCGGATAGTGTTACGTAACTGTGTATGCCTTTGCTTGGTTTGCCATACTATTGCCTCTGTAGCTCTCAGGAGGCTTATTCTTGGCTTGCAGCTTACAACTTAGCCAGTAAGCCATACGCAGACGTGATTCTTAAGAAAGACTTATCATTTTTAAGTCAATTTTCATTGACATCATAACGGAGAAATTCCACGGTAGTCGAAGAAGTAAGTTGGCAAGTTTCGCCGATAAGCCATTCAACTCTTCAACAAATCCAATTTCCACAATACGGCCTCTACGCTGATTCTTGTCTCACACATCACTAGATCAAAGGCATATACGTGAATTTCGTATCAATATTCAAGATAGCTCTGGGTATAAGTTTTCTTCATCATCACGACTTTTGCTTCCAAAACGTTCCCATGACTAATTCATCCGCTTACAGGTGCTTGGCAAAGAAATCGGCGGCCTGCTTGTAGCCGCGCTCATACTCCTTGACGTTCTCCTCGTTCTTCAGGTCAGATCTGGCACCCATCCAGCCGTGGTGCATAGTCTCATAGGTGGTGACCTCGGCCTTGTCGCCCATGATTTCCTTGTACAAGGCAACCTTGTCAGCGGGCTCGTCCTTGGAGGCAAGCAGGATGTGAGGACCTGTCTGGGCCTTGGCATCAGCCTCATCAAGCATGCTATTTGAGTTGACTTCTGTTAGCAGAGGCAAAAGCAAAACATCACGTTCTTGCAGGACATAATGAAGACTCACCCAGGATGAGCAGTTCCGCTGGCTTCGAATCGTCGGCCAACGCCCTCGTTGCCAGCTCCACAAGCCAGAACGGTCAGCTTGCCGCCCCAGCACAGGCCGAAAAGTCCCCAGTGGCCCTCAATGGCGGGGTACTTCTCAGAGAGCTCCTTGCGGATAGCCAAAATCTTGGCTACATTGGCCTCGGGGTTGGCCTTGGTGGCGAGAAACTCATGAACCTTCTTCGTCTTTTCCTCCGTGTCATTGGGGATGACATTCATATCCAAACCGCTGCCATCGAAGAAGTCGGGAACCAAGACCAGAGCACCGCTCTGGGCGGACAGACGGTCAGCGCCCTGAATGGTCTGGGGCCAGATGCCGAAGATGTCGTAAACATCGACAATTCCCTTGGTGGCGTCCTCAGGCCCGGTGATGTCTATGTTGTGGTGTATCAGGAGGGCTGTTGATATGTCTCCGGAGTCTAGTTAAAGGGAGCTCTTCTTACAGGTGTTGACGCCCGCAATGACTTCATATCTGCCAACGGGTGTGTAGTCCGCGGTGACGGGAGCCAACTTGCAGCACGCAGCGCTAGCCATTGTGTCTGATGTGATTTAAAATATGAAGAAAAGTTGTGACGGTATAGTAGAGTGAAAGACTCTGAAGCTTGATGAGACGTTGGAGGACTTCATCTTGATCGCCTATATATACTCTTCTGAACCTCTTTTTCCACAAGTGGGGCTTACGCGGACAAATTTCAACTTGGAAAGAGTAGCGCTGCCTCGTGGTCACAAAATACGCTCTTCAACGAGAATCGAGAGCTCGGATTGGCGGTTCAAGGGCTCCATTCTGAACGCATTGATTCTTGCCGATGATTTGAGCGGCTTCGGTGCCGATCCGGCAAAATCGAGTTGAGTGCCACAAGCGGAGCTGGCGATTAATGTCCGAGAGGGGCTCGACATGAACGCTAGAGTCAGTTGACAGGTCGATGAAGGGGTGTTTGAGGAATTTTGAGAGTGTTTATCGAGATTCTTGAAGTCTTCTAGTGGCTTTGGCACTCAACTGCAGATGATTTGTCGTTGACCTGCAGCAGAGTTATTAACTTTCAGGTACCGACCGAAGAGTACTAGCCGACCACTAATATACGGCATATGTTTTTGTAAGGGCGGGGTGGTTTTGATCTTTTCTTCACCCCGCTTTTAGCGCGGAGTTGAGCCCAGCCGGATGAAGGCAGAGGCAAACTCGACAGTATCGGTTAACTCTCTCAACAAGTCTATCAGTGCATAGACTACGGACTGTTATCTTTGCCGTAATCCGTAAAAATAGAGGAGTTAAAATTGAAGATTGACATGAGTTCTTAAATCCGTGTTAACTCCGTATAAGCGCTCCCGATTGTTGGCATTTACCAGATATAGAAGTCGAACTACAGTAGAATCGGTTTAAGTGGAAGTGGTCTTGATAAGAGAGACGAGTGGCCCTTAAAGATTTGGTGCTTTTCTTATTGCTTAAAGACCGTACTGCGCTTTCTCTCCTGATACTGTTGCATGTTCCATCAAAATTGCAAAATATAGAAGATCTCATTGCTCACTTACTACATAGATAGAGAAATTTTGTTGCACAGTTACATCACCATATTGTCACTTCCCTTACGTCATTAACTGCAACCATTGATAGGCTCATAAGTCATTTCGCATCAATATACATATCTAGAAGTAATAATTGAATCTTTCTACATTTTAGAATATTTTGTTTGAAACACGGTTGATTCATCTTGTTGTCTACCAGAAACATGTCTGATCAAAGCTGGAAAGCTAAACCACCATACCAACAGCCTGACCAGGCCTTTAATAAGGTGCTACAAGGCGCCTGTCACTGTGGTAAAGTAAAATATTGGCTGAGCAAAGATAGCCCTCTTGCTTCCAAGTATTGCCATTGTGGTGACTGTAAAGTGATTCATGGTATATTATTCTTTCTTTCTCTCCCCTTTACACTTATCTAGTAACCTCCTTGTACTGCATACAATAATGGAGTTGGAGACTCATACAATGACCAGGCGCCCCTTTCCAATGGGCAGCAATATTCCAAAAGTCAGACATGGCATTTGAAAACGGTGCCGAAAATCTACGCTTTTACAACTCTGGCTCCAAGTCGTTGGAGCACGAGCTACCCTGCAAAGTGAGCTGCTCCCAATGCGGGACACTCATCATGGATGAAGGACGGAATATGGTGTTGCTATTTCCGACGCTTCTAAATTTCCAAAACGAGAAACAGAAAAAGAATTTTGAAGTCCAGTATGTAGCTCCGGGACATTGGCTTTGATTAGCAAATAACTGACTCTACATGTAGATGCCACATCTTCTATCCCCAGAGAGTCGTCGACTTGCCGGATGGTAAGCCAAAGTGGGCAGGACTGGATGAGAAGAGCGAGTTAGTACCCGAGACCTAAATCGTGGTGGCCGGTAAAAGCAATGCCGCAGCTTTCGTGGAGAAGATAGCCCATTCCATATTCTTCCGTATCGTATAGTTCAAGCATGATCATCAATGTTTGATCGCGCAAAGAAGGAGGCCTTATAGCCCATCCCTCTCATCAATCACCAAATCATTTTTGCGCGCCGTTCGAGACCTTGTCTTTGATAATTCTTCTATTCCCATTTCTCATGCATGGATATGTACACTTCGTTTCCTCGTCCTCCCAGTACCCTCCTAGTTGCTTCGCGCGCCCTCTTTTGACTCCCGCAGCTCGTTCATCTTGGCGACTCGCTTCTTGAACTCGACGTACTGGCACTTTTCGTAGCTGTGTCGCTCGTCCTGGTGTCCCGGGCAGGGATAAATTAGCGATTTTGTTCGTTTGCTCCTGGAGCTCCCTGCTCCCCCTCCGCTCATCTCCTGCAGCTTCCAGTCGGACAAAACGTACCGTGCACTTCCACGGAGCATACCAGGTCTCTCGTCGGCACTTGTTGAGGGGAATCAGAAGGTGGGCGCAGCTGTCTCTGTAGGCGAGAGGGAGCTTGGCATCGCGCATCTCCTCGCGGGTCGCCTCTGCGGTAAAAGTCAGCGGCCATGGATCGCCTCGGAAGGATTGTAAGAAGTATATGAGAGCGCCCGCACTTACGCCGCACATCTGTAGCCGCGTCGGAAGCCATGCTTGCGGTTCAATTGGCCTTTGACGATGTCGTGGGATGAGGTTATCCAGATGCCGCAAGGTCCTGTTCGGGTGAAGGCCGGCCGCTAGCCGTGGCTGGTTTCGGCCTTGGATATGAGGCGCCAATTTCGGGCTGCTGGTGAAGTACCAAGTACCGATCGCTTTGCTGTTCACCAACGAGCTCATGCCTTTCATCGAGCAGCAAATCAGCCTTTTGCTTGTGTAAAATTCTCATTCGCATTGAGAATCCAGTGACGAAGCTTTGACAATGTTTCAGCTGACTTACGACTCATATTTCTATCATCAAGATGGTCTAGTAGTCGTCTCTAAATGGCACATCATCCAATAAATCCAATTCACATAGGCAGCACTTCAAACGAGAATCATGAACCCAAACATGGATGCCATCGCCACAAGGCCAATAATGAAACATGTCAGTGCCCAACCATGAGTAATTCTCCCAGCCTTACCACAGCGTCTCTCCCTCAGATCCCAATCGCGCTCCGCGACAAAAACTCCCAAACGCGCATCCCGCGTCCGCGCACCAAATTAGGCTGTCTTACAGCACATGATTGGCTCCCAGCCGTCCGCTACTGCGCCGTGAATCTCATTGCTGCCCAAAGACTCACTTGATTCACGGCCGCAGCAAATGGCCACCACTCAACTGGGATCTGAGGCATTCGAGTATGCGTCACCTGCTTATAGTTCATGCATGTTTCGTGCTTTCGCGACGCGGCCACGCCAGATGCTGGCCAGTGGATGGCTTCGCTGTCTCTGCGGCGTGCGCGTTCGCCTGAACAGTAGAGAAAGGTTGGGCCGAGATGCATCGTAGGGCCAAGTATATAATTACCTGAGATAATCCAATCTCTACATCCAGTGTCTCTCCTCGTCTATCAATATCATTTTTGTACAACTCTCTCTTTTGGCTAATTTTAATCTTATTCGCAGCTTTTATTCACTTGCTTCTCTCATTTCAACCTGCACAAGTCTATAACCAACTCGCTCATTCAGCTTATCATTCGCTTCATCATATTGTAATACCACTACACCATCCTTTCGTTTCAACGCTATACTGCACTCAAAATCATTATACACTTTTAATAATACCAACTCTCGACGATTATCAACTATGACATCTCAATCCAACGACATCATCGCTTGGCTTGTTCCAACGACTCATCATTCTTTGGCCGATAAATCCACTCACATGCCCGAAAACGCCTCTCACATCACCGCTACAACTTCAAACTCTTACCTCTCATCCCGCCTCACCAACCTCACAAACCACAGCTCGGAGAGAGCCATCCAACTCACCTTCTCACAGCCGCCTAAGCGGCCAGGCAGCTTCATCCTCGGCACAGACCCGAGAACCTGCGACATCATCCTCCCACGAATGGAGGGAATATCAAAACAACACTGCGCAATAAGCTTTGATGCGCAATCAAGACTCGTGCTCAGTGATTTCTCAGCAAAAGGAACACAGGTGTGGTACGATTGGGAAAGCAACGGCGACAGAACGGATTATACATGGCTTCTGAGTGGTGGATGCTCTGGAGAGTTCCCCAGTATGGTGCAGCGCACTATTGTGGATATCCAAGGAGTTCGGTTTCAAATTGTCGTAAATGATCGTTCTGAAGACTGGGATACTTTTAGAGAACAAGTCGACCAGTTTTGTGAGCAGCCTAGCTGGGAGGATGCCGCATACTGGGCTGATTCCTCGTCGTTACTATCTTCAGAAATGTCTGCATTCCAACATATCTTTGTGAAGAACACCACAAATGAACCCGCCGAAGAGCTGTACCTTTGGAATTTGGAACGACCGTGGGAACCCATGGTCAAGGCATCGGCATAAAAAGTCTTTTAGGAAGGAATGTGAATTGTTCATCTCTCAAACAGGATTAGCACGCTCGACTCTTAATGGAATAATTATTTCTTCCTATTAATTCTCAAATCATGATCGCTCAATAATATTGTGACAAGCCCCCTCAAAGGAGGGTATCATACAAACTCCAAAAGCATGCCCCCGGAACCTAGTTTGCCTCCTCTACAACCAAACAATGTCTCAGTCCTCAAACCTCACAATTTGCTCTGAAGCCGCCACTGGTTCCTCAGCTGGTGTCTCCGCCTCGTCCATAAACCGTGTCATGGCAAACTCCGGCGCTCTTCTTCGGTGGGCGTTGCGGCCCTTATTTCCTTTTCTCATGGCAGCGGTGGCCGCTTCCTCTCGTACAAGTGCCTTCTCGGCATCCTTATCCAACATGGTGCCCTCCAAACTGAGGTAGCTCGTCTCGCCGCTAACACCGACATCGAAGTTGCGAATGCGAAAGCGAATCTTGCCCTTAACTTTGTTTCCGCTTCCATCAACCCAGAAACCAGTGCTGTGAATCTGACGCACTACTCCATGATCGTCGGCGGTAATCACTGATGCAGTCTCTTCCATGCCGAAAGCCTCGGGATCCTCATTCGAAACCCATTTCCAGGCAGATGGCAGACGTCGTGCTTCAATCGATGCGTTGAACTGGCCAAAGCACACAACACCAATATGGCCTTCGGTCTGGAGATTGATGCTGCCTTCCATCCATGCACCGCGGCTGGGAACGAACAGTTCGACCTCGGCGGTAATCCAACCGAAACCGACGGCAAATTCATTGACAGATTTCAGAATGGTCGAGTCGTCGTCTGAAGTCGCGGCGCCTGTGCGCCCTGGGTTCTCGCCAAGTGCGACATTCTTATAGCTGATGAGGACGCCGCGTAGGGATGGGACGTATTTGTTCTTGAGATGCTGTAGGTGCTGGTACTCGCTGCTCGTTACTGGCGTTGACCAACCAGTGGGGTATATGGGTTCGTAGAGAGAAACATTCTGGCTGTAGAATGGGAACTGAGGATTGGCGGGGATGTCGGGAGGTTGGTAGATTCCAGAAGACGTCTGTGGCTCAGAGGCCTCATCGACATCCATGGAATTAGCATTGGCATCGGCATCATCATCGGCGGCTGAGGGCTTCTCGGTTTCCTCGTCGTCATCGTCGGCATGCTTCTTGGACTTCTTCTTCTTCTTCTCTCCGCTGGCGTCCTCGACATCATTCTCCTCTTCCTTGTGCTTTTTCTTGTGCTCCTTCTTCTTCTTATGCGTCAACTCGTCATCGTCAATGGCTAATTGTGAAGCCTCGGGTTCGTCATCTCCATTTTCTTCGACAGATGCGCTCTTCGACTTCTTGTGCTTCCGGGGGGTGCTGTCGGTGGCTGCTTCGTCCCTGTCGCGCTTCTTTTCTGATTTGGATGCTTTATCCTTCTTGTGTTTCTTCTCTGACTTTGGAATTGCCGGCTCGGGCGACGCAATTGAGGCGGACATTTTGTCGCAAACTAGCCTTCCAACCAGGGTCGCTGTGAATTGAATGAAGCTTCAATTGCTTTGCTAGGGAAATTTTTTTTTGGGCGCGCAGCGGCTTATCTTATCGATTATCGCTCTGATGGCGGGGCGATTGATAGCTCTGGCCTGCATTAGCAGTGAATCCCTTAGAACAATCCCGCAGATGTCATCTTTCACAGCTTCTAAAATTATGATAGCCGCTTGTAATTCTTCTAGAAGTTTTTGGTATTTTAATTTCGAACAATGATTCTCCCAGTAATATTCAGAAGATGACTATCCCTCACAGTGGCCTGAGAACACTTTTGAAAACCTGTAACCCATTCGGCACTAGTGCTCGCGGAATACAGTGATGCTTAATTTAGGCTTCCTATCGCCTACAAGTTGCAGCTGCAGCTCGTTTTCCGAGATTCGAGAAAGCAAAAACGCTCAGCTCTCTGGCCATTTGACTCGGATCCGAATTTATTCTCAAGTGAGTTTTTTTTCCACGACTTATCACATACTTGGATTTATTCAGCTTCCGAAAAACCCCACAAGATCTTCGCATCAGATTGAATCTTCCATTTTCACAGCCGGAAATTTCCGTCGTTTGAGATACATGCAGACTTCAGCCGACTATTGCTAAATACTTTCGACATGTCAATATTAAGCTTTATGTAGGAGCCATATGTGCGTGTAGCAGCTCAAATACCACTTCAGTAACAGGCGGGGATTGGAGTTGCCCGGACCACTGAGTCTATCCGACGGATAACGAGGCAGAATCCACTTCAAAAATGCAGCTCGATAATGGGGCGTTGGACGATTTGACAACAAATTGAACCACTAAAGAATGTCACTGGATGGACTGGTACCAACTCTTTATGAGGTCCCTCAAGGGTGTATATCTCGAGTCAGCTGTTACTAATCGAAGGAGACAGCCCCAATCTCAGTTCCGCCAGCGTCGAGTTCGTAAAATGCGGCCATCCGTTGTTGGAGAACTGTAATGTTGACCCATTCGGGGGCAGCTTCTTCAGGAGAGTCGCTACGAAATAATATATTTAGCCAAGCATGTTGTTATTGCTTAACTCAAATGTGTGAATAGACACCAACTTTCACGGTCGTGAACTGTTATTCTGTCCGGAGTTTGTGCTCTCTCGTATATAAAAATCTTCCCAACAGGCCAACAGGTCAACAGCATCCAGAGGCAGTTTTCCACGGCAATTCAATTTTTTTGTTGCTAGTCAGCGCTTGTCATGCATATCCCTTGTTGACCGATCTTGGCATTTATCGGCGAAGAGCCACCTCTCGGCTTTCTTCCACGTTTGGCTCCATCAAAGCCTGTCCGCTAACGCCATGGCCATACCAACAAGACCGGCGAAGGGCCCGAATGCGCTCTAATGCACGGAGCAAGTGAACAAAAAACTGGTGACCATGTGGCACCCGATCCACCAGCGTGGTCAGTGGTAGTTTTTATCAATCAGCACCAATTTTATCAATCAGATAAGATCCCCGCTCGTATGTATGCATTTGCTTAAAGTCCCCGATCAGCGCTCGCGATCCTGCTGAGGCGCCTGGCTGCTTTACTACCTACAGATAATATCGCCAATTTCTCTTCTTTGTAGATGAACTAATACCGCATATCATGGGCGATGAAGAAAAGAATCCTACCGTCGCCGATGTGTCGGTTGGCGACGAGTCGGACACCGTATCCGAGCGGCAGCGAAGCACCAACATTCCGTGGAGCATGAAGATTCTCTCCGTCGTGCTCGTCAGCTTGGTTGGATTTGGCTCTCACTGGAGCAGCGGAGTGACGGGAGCTATGAAAAGCACCTTGAAAAAAGTCGGTTCTCTTCAACAAGCTTTCCTGATGGTTCTGTACTTACACGCCCGTAGCAATTACACATCAATAACGCTCAATATGCGACGCTGGATGCAAGCGAAAACTTTATCAAGACAGCTCTCATTCTCGTCAGTGGAATTGTCACAGATCGAATCGGTGGTGCAAGTAAGTTGCATGGTTTTATCTCCAACTGCCCTGCTTCATTTCCTAACTTTCCCATCTTCAGGGGCAATGCTCTGGGGCAACGCCGTGTACAGCATTGGAGCGATTCTCATCGCAGCAGCCACCCAAGTCCGCAGTTTCAAGTTTATGATAGTCGGCAGCGTCATTCAAGCCCTTGGAGATGTCGCTACGCAGTGCGCCCAGTACAAAGTTTTCTCATCTTGGTTCGCCCCCTCCAATGGATTCGCTTCCACGCTTGGTTTCGAGCTGGGTCTTGGCAAGATTGGGAGTTTTGTCGGCCAGGCATCCGCCAATGTCATTGCAAAGAGAACTGGAAACTTCAGCTGGGTGTATTGGTGCGCCGTGTTTATAAACCTCTTCACTAATGCGGTAACTGCCGTGTTTTATGTTTTTACAAATTACTGCGAACGACGCTATGCCGGCAGCAATGATCCAGCAACCGGCGAAAGACTGACCGAAAAGAACAAAAAGTTCGAGTTCGCCAAGATGCTGAGACTTCCCTGGCCGTTTTGGCTTGTGGCATTGTTCTCGCTCTTCCAAACTTCAGTCGCCAGTGTTTTCTCCTCCAACGCTACCGAATTCGCCCAGAAGCGGTTCAATATTTCAGCAGTTACTGCAGGCTGGTATTCAGCCATGTCTCAGTATCTCGGCTTCTTCTTGGTGCCAATCTTGGGTGTCTTTATTGATATACTTGGCCAGCGTAACACCATCATGTTAGTTTGCGGTCTCGGTATGCTCCTTTCCATGTGCCTTGCCGCTTTTGGCCCTTCAGTGGGAGGAACCGCAGCCAGTTTCGGCATCTATGCCTTTGCAGCGTCTCTTGGCCCGACGGTCATTATCGACAGCATCCGAACAAGCATGTGGTACCAAGAAGTCTTTGGATCTGGCTATGCGATCAAGATTGCCATCAACAACAGCATGACAATTATAATCGGCATCGTTGCAGGCGTCATCCAAGACCACGATAATGACAGCTACAATCGAGTCATTATCCTCTATGTCGTGCTTGCGGCAGGCTCTGTTGTAGTGGGCATGATAATGGTTGGAATCAGCTTTGTAAGTCCAACTATGGATAGGCTACAATGGACGCGAAAACAGAGAATTATTAGGGGAGAAAAGATAAACTCTCTCAAAGAAGAGTTTGAGCAAGGTGAAAATAGAGAGCGACACAGAATCTTTAGCTTGTCTTGCTTCGTCGCTATGATAATCCTGTTGTTGGGAGCGTGGGCAACATACTTTTGGGGAGTAGCCACAGGGAACAACAATTAAATAATGAAAGATGAACTTTTGGCGCATGTAGAGGCGGCAGTAATATTAAACAGTAGACTCAATTGTACTATACTTACCTACACCTAACAATAATCACATTTATAACTTTGAAGAGCAGTGTTTCGCTCATAACACTTTGTCATCTTGTGAATCCCTTGTCTATTAATATTATAATCTAGTATGCTTCTACATATACATTCAATAACTGTGTCTTTTTCAACCCCAAGAGCGGGCAATTTGGTCTAAAAACGCACATACCTCTCCGTAATAGCATTCAATGACCTACAATCTGATTCGAAAGAAATAAGCATCTTTAATCTAAACGAGGCGATACTCCTCAGTTCTTGTTCTTTTGCGCTTTGGCCTGCTTTCTCCAACCAGCGGCAAACCTCCACTGGATCGCCGGGCCTAATAGAGCAACAAACTGAACAATGACACAAATTGTAAAAGTCAATCCGACGCCAATGCCGTTCACCATTGGCATGATAATGCTCGTACCGCCAGCAGCGAAAAGACACCTGGCAAGGTTCAGACTGGCACTAGCAGCGGCACTCCGGTCCGAGAAGATGTCGACCAGATATGTCATGATGACAGATTGAGTTGACACGACAGTCCAACCTGTGATGAAAGTTGAAACGATTGGGACAGCAATGTGCACACGATGTGGGTATTGAATCGTCCAACCGAACAAGAGGATAGACAAACACTGGATGATGGAGAAAACGGGAACCAAACGTAGTCGCGCTTTCTCAATAGGGAAATCATCTTCGTCTTTGGAGGTGGAATGGGTTGCTTCGCTGCCGTTTTCAACATCTCCTTGCGCCTCGTACGCAGCTTTCACCTTTCTGTAATCCATGTCAAGAATTTTGCCGGTGATGAGTGTTCCAACCATAGAGCCCACTCCGTTTGCAATAAACGTCAATCCAATCTGTGTCTCCTTCAAGCCGTATTTCTCTTCAAAGAGAGTTGACATGGCCGTGATGCTCATCTGCCAGACAGCGTAGTATATCGCGAGGAAAATGATGATAGGAGTCGCATGTTTGCTGATGAGGATGCGAAACGGGCCAATAATGTCGATGCGCTTTTTTGCGTCCGGTGCTGCTGCTGATGACTCGGGGTTCCATTCTATCTTTGAGAATTTTTGATACATGTTCAGAGGATATTTCCCTATCAGAGACGAGGGAGTTCGACTGCCATTCGCGACAATGGAGCGTAGTGTTTCCGGGAGAAGCAATATCAGAACAAGAAGAAAGCCACCGCCGTAGGCCGTCAGGAACCAGAAGATGGCTCTCCATCCTAAAGATCCAGCGATGGCACCTCCAATCACCGGACCAATGGCAACAGGAACGAGTAGGCCAGCTTGAAATATGCCCATGAGGCTTCCACGATTCGCGCGAGTAGTGACATCTCCGATCACACCCGATCCAATGGCAATTGTACTCGCACTACCAGTGCTCTGAAGACATCTCAGAACAATCAACGTCGCATAGTTCTTTGTATTTGCAAGGCCAATGCATGCGCCTATAAAGACAAGAAACGTGCAGCAATATGCGACTCGACGTCCTTTTACATCGGATACGGGGCCCCATAAACTCGGGGCTATTCCTTGGAATATCAAGTAGGAAGTGACAGTGAGGTTGACGAGCTCAACAGAAACATTGAGGTCGCCAGCGATGGTTGGTAGCGCAGGAAAGTAAATGTTGGATGCGAACCCGGAGACTGCATGTAGAAGCTATTATTAGCAACACGAGATCAACCACCGCGATAGCTAGTAGATATTGAGATTACTCACAAGTGGCAGCTGTGGAGACAATTACTACAATCAATGCCCTTTGCCGACCATCAAAGATACTGTAAGGCTCAGTTGGTTCTGTAAGTGGTGGTGGTGGTGTTTCTGCTGTGTGAGAGGTTCTTTCAGGATCGAGGTTGTCCTTTGAAGTTGATGACATGTTGGTTTTGGCTTGTTTTCTCAAAATCGTGTATAGCTCTTAACTTGATTACTTTCGATTCAGGTTGGGTACTAAAGGATCTAATAGTTCTATATATCTTACACAAGGGGCGAATGGCGAGACTCAACTCGGAGCTGAGGATGTTAAACCGGAATTAGCACGCGGAGTTGAGCAAAGTCCCCCACTTGTTTCTCCTTGAGCAAAAGTCCACAAACGTGGGGAATAGAAAAACAGGGAATTGGAAGATTTTGAACACACAAGCTAAGATTATACACATCCAGGATCTGGAGGCTCTCACGTGGTAATGATGTGCATATTATACAGTTTTACGCACATATTCATTTTGCGGTCCCTGTCTTTTTGTCCATTGCTTGATCCAATTACACTTCAAAACTTGAGTTCCGGCATAGTTAGGAGTTCACATGAATTGCCGTGATTTAGATCATAGAGCTCTGGTACGGTGGAAACATAAGGATGGGCCAACTCAGAAAAATAGCTGCTCGTTTCGACGACCCTAACATATTCAATTTTTGATATCATTGCATCCACCAAAATGACCGTCCCTACGGAATCCAACGGCACCGGCAGCCCATTAACATTCGGCAAAAATTACGCTATCCTCAATCTTGATTTTATGAATATCCTCTTCGACATTGCCAAGAGTGCCCCGGAGGGACAACAGTTCGTGTCAAACTGCACTCGCTGGGTTGAAGCTGTGCATAAGAAAGATGCTCGGCCTCTAAACATCTTCACAACTCTATACTTCTCTACTCCTTCTCAGGCCGAGCTCCCCGCCGGAGCCCCTTTTACCAAGCTGGTAAATAACTTTGCTCAATTTGATGAGCACAGTCCCATCGTGAAGGTCCCATCGTATTTCAATGTTGACGAAAAGGACATTGTACTTCAAAAGATACGATGGTATGGAGGCGCGGGGAATGATTTAGAAGGTTTACTCAGGAGGAACAACATTGACACTGTTGTCATTGTAAGTTATACCCCTACGAAGTATTGGCTATGAAATGCGCTGTAACTGACGAATATCTGCCATCATAGTCCGGGCTCAGTCTTTCCGGTGCCGTCATGAGTACAATCTATCGACTATTTGATCTGGATTACACCGTCTATGTAATTTCCGACAACGTGTTGGAGCTGCCGGTTCCGCATCACGAGCAGTATTCTGCTGTAATACTGGGATCTCTCATGAAAAAAATGAACCTGCCAGTCATTACGCTTGAAGAAGCTCTGCAAGCCTTGGAACATTCCTAAAATAGGCCGTAAGCCATCCAATATTATCCAGTGCTATAGCATCTACCAATATATACACACATAGACTATTAGGTATTACATCTGCTATATCCGCTGCTGCTGCTACTGCTGCATGTAGCGCAGAGTTGTCTTAATGAAGCCCCTATTATTTCATGTACACTTCAGTCCGTATTATCTAGTTCTATCAATTATACTAAGTCAGATGTAGTTAAAAGTTCTTTCTAAAGCCTTTATATTAAAGCCAAAGCTATATTTATTTGGTTGAGCGAGAATATCATGCCACAAGTCTTCTATAAGCCACCCACGTTGAATGTACAGTTTTGACACTGTATTATACTGTGCGCTTTCAGGTCTTCTCCAGCGGAACCGCCAAAGTTCTTCAAAGCACCGCCCTATCCCTCTCTATTTCCGTCAATATGAAATCAACGAGGTACTCAACGTCTCGGCAAAAGGTTTGCCAGCAGTGTTCAGTTGCCAAGGCTAAATGCGACCGTCGAGAGAGATGCTGCTCACGGTGTGCCCAGCGAGGCCTGTCCTGCGTCTATGTCAACACCACAGGCGGATCGATTCCCTTCTCCAGCAGCTTCGCGCGCAGTTCTGGCGGTCCTCTGCTGAGTCCTGAGCGCGACGATGTGTCGACACCAACTCAAGGGACTCCTCAAGATCCGCTGACGCCTCCAATCCATCCAGTCCTGGCTAACAACGGCTCCACCATTGAATTCTCGCCAACTATTTCTGCTGCTGTCCCTACAAGACTTCAATTGCCAGTTGCACAATCTTCAAGTCCGTTATTCTCGGCGCCAACGCTGCAGCCAGACATTCTCGAGTTTTCCAATCTCGATCTCGTCTGTCCCATCAACGCTGAAGAGATCAGCAACCGCTGGCTCAACGCATACATTCCTATTCCTGGCCAAAGCGTCAAAAACTACCCGCCCACGGTATCCGCATTCATTTATCGCATCTTGAAGTCTTACACTGGCATGGCCATACACGGCCGCGGATTCCCGCCATTTGTACATGGCTCCCAGCTGACGGGACTGAGTCAACCGCTCACCACATGTCTGAGCATCATACGAATATGCGACAGGCCATTGCCAGGCAGTGAAAACGTGACGGCAGAAATTTTGCAAAGGGAGATGAACAGTCTTTATGAACAGCGCGAGACTTTGGATGACCTATCGCTTCTCAGCGCATTCCAGGCTTTTCTCATGTACACAATGGTCTTATTCTTCAAGCTCAGTCAAGGCACTAGTCCATTTCTTCGCCAGGCCATGATGAATCTGCAAGAGCTGGCATGCGTGGCATCTCGCCGTGGGTTAATGTGCTTATCCGAGCAGCAGCGCACACGCCCCAAATGGGAAAGTTGGATCATAGCCGAGGCCAAACGGCGAACGCTCTACACCATGTATCTCTTTGATAGCGTACTTTCATCTGAAGACGGGCTTCCGACATTTCTCGGCACGGAGCTGGAGGGATTGCCAACGGCGGCCAGCCGAGACCTTTGGGCTGCTCAGACAAGACGGGACTGGGAAGCGGCTTATAATATGCATCTTGCGGAGTGGGTTGAGGGAAGTCTCTGCATTGAAGAGCTGTGGCCCATACCCGAGGGATTGAGTGAGCCTCTCATTGCGAAAAGGCGGCATAGGGTGGATAGCTGGTTGGAGAATTTAGATGAGTTTGGGATTATGCTGTACACGGTGACGAGCTGTACGCATGGAGGGTAAATGTATGATTATACGATTATAATTAATGGCTGACGCATGAATTGCATTGCAAAGTTATAAAAGCGACGGTAATAACAGAGATGCTTGTATTAGATGAAATGGATAGAGATGGTTAATAGCAGCACATAGAAGTACCCTGGATTGCTTGAACCATTCCCTACCAAATACGGTTTATAGTCGATGCACATAAAACAAGCACACAAACTAATCCTGTCATTTCTGTTCTTAAACCCGATACTCAATTTTTTTTTTTTTTACTCCCCAAGTAGTCATTCTATCTTGACCAATTCTGCAGAGACGGTCCCAGCTGAATAACTTCTGCTTCTTCGAAAGCCGTTTCGAATCGGTGCTCGCCATAGAACACAACCAGAGATGAAGGCCTAGACGCCTTAAATGTCACGCCTTCCAGCTTCCCTTTAGTCCACGCGAAACTAGCCTCCAATCCTCCTCGGATACGCATCCCGCTCACTGATCCTTCCGACCAAGCTGCAGGCAGAGCCGGAAGCAAGTCTATCTCAACCGGTCCTCCCAAGCGAGGAATAATCGACCGTATCAACATCTCAGCAATGGCAGCGGCGCCGCCAAAGTTTCCATCAATGACGAATATGTTCTTCTCTGCGCCTGCTACACCAGGCTTACTGTAGCTGAGTAGGTTGTCAAAACTCAGCTCGCCTACCAGATGGCCAATTTGAGCAACAGCCTTCTCAGCATCTCCCAACCGCGCATAATTGAGAGCGAAAAGAGCGGCCGTGAATTCAATGTCCTCAAGATCATCACGACCCTGCCTTCGCTCAAGGGATACTCGCACCGCCTCTGCCAGATCGGGCTGATGCCTGGCTGAGATCAAGGCTGATCGACATAAAGCCATGGTGTGAGAAAGATGTCGGTGGTAGGGCTGTGCTTCTTCATAATCATGCAGCCATTCTTGAAGCTGGCCGTTTTTGCCAATTTGGAACGGCGGCAGCTTTGCCTGTACCTTTTGATATTCCTTGACGTCTTCATCCCACGGGTAGCCCGTCATAGTTTTCAACTTGCCGGCAAAGTACTCGCAGAACGCAAAGAGGTCGCGAAGCAAGACAACGTCAAGAGTAGGTGACATGTCAGCATGGTGCTCTTCCTTTGTGCCATCTTCATTGACAACGAAGAAGCTGTTTTCTGGGCTTACAGATGGACCAGTGAGCAGCCAACCTGTTTTTGGATCCTCAATCATATAGTCAAGCCAGAATTTCGTTGCGCCGAACAGGAACGGCCACAAGTTGGTCATCATGAGCCCATCATCCAGAGTGTACTCGTACATCTCAATCAGATGCGCTGCCATCCAAAGACCGCCCGTTACATTGAGCCCGTATGATATCTCCCAGCCGGGATCCGTAAAACCCCACGCATTACTAAAAACGTGAGCTACCCAGCCTTCACGGGAGCCGTAACAAGTGCGTGCAGTCTGTTGGCCCTTGACAGCAAGTTTGAAGATGTATTTGTAAAGAGGTTTCATGAGGTCCGCTAGGCCGCTGTTCAGAATTGCAAAGTAGTTCATCTGCGTGTTGATGTCAAGGTGGTAATCACAGCTCCAGCCCATTTTGCAGGCTTCACCATCGTTCCATAATCCCTGCAGATGTAGCGGTAGGGGAGAGTCTTCGCGCGTGCCAGCGATTGTAAGGTACCGCGAATAGTGGAAGTAAAGGGCAAACAGTCCAGGATCAGCATACCCTGAGGATTCAAAGTTGCCTCGACGTTGGTCTGTAGGAATATTGATGTTAGGGTTGGACTTGGGTCCCAGATTGATGCTCATCCGACGGTAGAGCGGCTGGTAGTCTTCCAGATGTTCTTTCAAAAGGTCGTCAATAGGATCCTGGAGAGCCTCTTCTACCTGAAGAAGAGTTCTCTCTCTCCATTCGTCCCGTGATTCGTTATAATCGGTATTAAAGGCCACAAATATTGTTATGCTCTTCTGTGCCGAAATGATGAGCTTGCCATTCTTTTGCTCGATCTTTCCTTCATCTACTCTTGCTGCAACGATACCGAAGCCTTTGACGCCACAGGTTCCATCGCTGTGCACAGTCTCGAGAGCTTGTGCGTTGAACTCCAATCTTGAGTCGCTGTTTATTTTGGAAACAAACGCTTCATTTTCGCCTTGCACGCTGACGGCGAATTTGAGTCCGCCCAGATCATCGCCATCAAATTGTATCACCAGAACTTGGTGCGGATGGCTTAGAAAAGATCTTCGCTTATACTTGTGACCGTTGAGTGCATATCTCGTCTCAGTTATAGCCTCGTCAAAACGTAATTCTCTCTCGAATTCTTGAATATCGTTGGAATTTCCATGGCCAATAACAGCAATGTCAAGCTTCCCAACTCCAAGGTTGGTTCCGAAATTAATCTTCTTGCTCTCAAGGAACTTTTCTGCTCTCTTCTTTCCCTGGCTGTAGTCTCCATTGAGATAGCAATTTTGTGTTTTCCTCAGTTCGGCCTTGGGGTCTTCAGGCCGTTCAGCTAATCCCTCGCCTGCATTTCGAGCTTCTCCAGACCAAAAAGTAACTTCATTCAGCAAAAATGTCTCTTGCTCTGGAGAGGAGAGCACTGAGGCAGCAAACCGGCCATTGCCAAGAGGCAGAGAGGTAGGGAAGCTTGTTGAAGGCGTAGTGTAATACAGCCTATGTTCTGAAGACATTTTGCTGATTTGTTGTCAATCTTCCAAGATCTGATAGCAGCAGTAGCAGCTAACAGATGCAGCTTCCAGACCCGTAGCTGCAAGACTGCTTTACCAACAGAGTTTTGTGCATGCAAGCCCCACGAAGGTGCAACTCGTGAGTCTAGATGCCTTGTTAGTTGCGAAATAAACCTTGACACAACCACCAAACAGGTAGCTGTGAGTTCCAAGCTTGCAATTCCCCGACCACGGTAGCGTTAGCCGGAGCAAAAATAGTCAGCTGCGCGTGGGGTTTTAGGGCGCGGGCGTATTGTTCGGCAGCTTTGTGTGCCTCAGATGGCTAGCATGAAAAGAGCACCAACTGATTGGTTGATCTGGTCTTAGCTGCCCCCGGATATTGAGCCGGATATTGGCCCGAGAGTTGAGTGGCCCAGATCCAACGCCACCAGATGCTGCAACCCGGGTTTTCGTCCGAATATCAAAGAAAGCTTTCGATAATTCAAAAAAAATATGGCCAAGTTTCCTAGAGAAAGTCTCTATAGCTCAGCTGGAGGATTCTAAAAGACCGGTAAGCTAGATATGAAAATAACCGTAGGCTTTTAGACCCAACAAAGCTCGGCCAAAAGGCTTAATACCCATGAACGTACAGCTGGCATAAGCAGCATAAGTCATCATACCATAGCCAAAAAACACCTACCTGAATTGTCCGACGGATCTGATCATCGAATGTCATGGCCATCTATTCTCCTGCCAATAGCAAGGCTGGCCTCGGCAACATCTCTGCGCAGTCCCCCATGCGGCTCGATTCGCTTCCCCAGAACCAGGATCGCTAAGTTGATCTTTGCGGAGCCCCGCAACTTGGCCTTATTAGTCTGGGGAATTACTATTTCAAACCTGACATATACATATAAATACGATGCATGCAACTCTCTTGTGGTTACAGCTGACAGGGTCTTCTTGATTGTCCTCCAAAGCGCCTTGTTTCCGAGGGTTTCTCTTCCATCTTTCATTAAAACTCTTCGTCCAGCAGACCACCATGGAGAAGGAAAAGGACATCAACACCACGCTTGAAAATGTAGTCAGCAACATCGACAATGAGCTGACCAATGCCGAGGCCACTGGCAAGCTGGCCAGCATCAGCGAGGCCATGGCCAACAGCGGAACAGCTACAGAGCATCGCCTCGGCGCATGGGAGGCCTTCAAGCTGTACCGCAAGGGAGCATTTTGGTCCATGTTCATCTCGCTCAGCATCATCATGCGCGCCTACGACATCGAGATCAGCGGCAACTTCTTTGCGCTGCCGGCGTTCCAGAAACACTTTGGCGTTGACTACGGCCCAGACCATGGAGGATTTCAGATTCCCGCACGATGGCAGGTTGCCATGAGTATGGGCAGCTTGGTCGGCCAAATCATTGGAGCATACCTCGTCTCGTTCCCCATGGAAATGTTTGGTCGCAAGAAGACATTTGCCGTGTGCCTTGTTGGGACTGCCATCTTGACCTTTATGCAGTTCTTTGCAAACACCATTGGCGTCTTGACGGCTAGCCAGTACCTCAGTGGTATTGTGTGGGGAGGCTACTGCGTTATTGCAACGACATATGCGTCCGAAGTCCTGCCACTCAGTCTGCGTGGTTTCCTCACCGGTTATATCAACCTGTGCTACGTCATGGGCCAATTCATCCAAACAGGAATCACTCGTGGCTTTATCAACCGCCCCGACCAGTGGGCATACCGAATCCCCTTTGCTATCCAGTGGGCATGGCCTGTCATCCTGCTTGCCGGTCTCCCGTTTGCCCCCGAGTCGCCTTGGTGGCTGGTGCGACAGAACAAGATGGAAAAGGCCGAGCAATCCCTAAAGAAGCTTGTTCAGGCAGACTCTGGCATCAACACCAAGGATACTCTTGCCATGATGGTCAAGACAGATCTTTTGGAGCGAGAGCTGGAAGTTGGCACCACTTACGCCGACTGCTGGAAGGGGCCCAACCGACGACGCATGGAAATCTGCATCTTACTGTTTGTCATCCAAAACTTCAGCGGTAACCCAGTCGGCTTTGCAACCTACTTCTTCGAGCAGATTGGCCTCAACAACGTACAGGCATTCGACATGGGCGTTGGTCTCAATGGAGTTGGCTTTGTCGGCACTCTTCTTTCGGCAATCCCTCTCATCTATCTTGGCCGCCGTCCCGCCTACATCTTCGGTCTCAGCTTCATGGTCACTATTCTCTTCATCGTTGCTCTCCTGAGTTTCGCCCACGATTATACAACCAAACTCTCCTACCGCTGGGCTCAAGCTACTTTGCTTATTATCCTCCAATTTGTCTGGCAGGCAACCCTCGGCCCACTGACATATGTCGTCGTCTGCGAAACTCCATCCACGAAACTGCGATCCAAGACAATTGCCATTGCCACAATGATCGATGCTATTACAGGACTGGTTACCTCTGTTATTGGACCGTACCTGCTTAACCCAGGTGCTGCTGGTGCCGGAGCCAAGATTGAGTTCTTATATGGTGGCATTTCAGTCTTTTCTCTCATTTGGACCATCTTTAGAATGGTGAGTACAGCCTTGTTTTGGTCTTTCCATTTGCGAATAAGTTACTAACGATATGCTTCCTAGCCCGAGACCAAAGGCAGAACCTACGAAGAACTAGATATCATGTTTGAGAGAAACGTGCCCGCAAGGAAGTTTGCCACGTACAAGATTGACGATGAGGATCTACACGTTTAATTTAATGTCAGGTTAGGTTTAACCTAGTAACGCGATTAATGTCTAACGATCTATGATACGACCTGTGTCCAGTACTGTGCTGAATTCATGCGTGGAAGAGCAAATCTGCTGCTTACAAGCCCAAGTTCTCTCTCGTTGATGTTCTCATCAGATATAGCCCTTGTTTAATTGAGGCTTTAGGTATAGCAGTAACAGCAGTAACAGCAGTAATAGCAGTAACAGCAGTAATAGCAGTAATAGCAGTAATGGCAGTAACGGCAGTAACAGCAGTAATAGCAGTAATAGCAGTAATAGCAGTAATAGCAGTAATAGCAGTAATAGCAGTAATAGCAGTAATAGCAGTAATAGTAGCAGTAGCAGTAGCAGCAGTAGATCTGAACATATATGTATGGAAGGTAAATGCAGATTATGCACGTCGTCGTGTTTGGCTGTCTCTAATTTGTCCCCTCGTAACCTTATCGACAGCCCCAGCGCTAATAGCGCACCAGCTTTGATGCATGTCAATCTTGCTCCAGTCTTTACATCAGCAGCTCTCCAACAACATTCCATCATCTCTTGTTCAATTTGGCTCTCGATATAGCCGTGTCTTATGGACTGGACAGCTAATGTGCAGCTTCAATAATCCTGTTAAAATCCAGTCATATGACAGCCATCGAATCCGCATGACTAATCCACGGCGCCCTTTCGGCCGACGAGCCGGCGACTATCGCGACTGGGCAGGACTTTTAGCTGATCATCTCATCTCATCATGAATATCTATCGAAATGGACAACGAAGCGCCCTTACGTCGCCTAAATGGCCGTCTTCAAGCGTGCGATCAGTGCAGGGCGCGAAAAGTCGCCTGTGATCACGCGCAGCCCGTCTGCAATAGATGCATCAAGAGAAACCAGGCTGGCGGATGCACCTACACAGTTGGGTCAGTGCTTCAGCCACGGAGGCGCTTGCGGCAGCAAAAGTCCAGGCCGATCAATAATTCGGTGGTCCAGGAGGCTTCGCCAACATTGAGTCATCAGAGCAGGAGAAGCGGAAGTGGAAGCGAAAGCGCAGCCAGAAATGCGGCTGTAAATGTGAATGCGAATACGCCGGCCAAGACGAATGGATCGCCCAGCTCCGGATTCTTTGGCTTCACCAGCCATGCTGTCGTCTATGAGGAGACACAACGAAGCCTGAGCCGGCTCCAGGGCCAAGGACCGGATACACGCCCGCCACGGCCCGATGCTCGCGGCCGGACGACTCCAAGGCTCTCCTTCAGCGAGCTCCCTCCCATAGTGCGGCACATGAGCATCTACGCTCTCGAGGCTTTACCGGGCCAACCCAACGAACAGATTGTCTTTTACGAAAAAGACCCCGAGGAAAAGCGCTGGTCGCAACTCGTGCTGGCCCGCATCACGAACTCGGTTCTGGACTTGCTCAAAAAGAACCCCGATGGCTCTGGCCCTGACTTGGAGAGAATCGCTGAAATACTGTGCAACAACTCAGCTCAGCCCTTGCGGGATATGGATGACCCGAAGCAGTGGATGGATCAATATTGTGGCGATAACCTTAGATGGGAGTCAATCGGCCTGATATGGGGAAATTTGGAGCGCCTCACAGACACTCTCAACTCTCTTCGGCCTTCTCACGTTGCATGGATTCCTGGAAAGTGTGATAGGGAGCTATCCAGGACACACCTCAATTATTGCATTGATCTGGCGCGACAATTCACCGATGGCAATGCCATATTACTGGACCTTATTCGACGACAAACAACCTTTATATCTCATCTGGATGGTGATGCTGGTAAGGCTCCATTTTCAGATTATTGCGTACTCTCATATTAATGCTATGCCAATAGCTGCATCGTGCTGGTACTCGCATGGCGCCGCCGTATCTATGCTCACGTTCATGGGCCTGCATGCCCAGGTGGGAGAGATTCCAGATACGCCCACGCTATGCTCTGAGCATAACCGGCGGATCGTTGCCCAAATTTACAACCACGACAAATTCAGCGTTGCATTCTCGGGGCGGCCCTCGCTGCTTAATCGCCGATACTGCATGACGCCTCTGCCACTGGATCTGCGGGATGAGGATCTTGCAGACGAGGCAACCTTGCAGAAAGCGGCTCAAGGGCTGGATGAGCGTGGCTGGAACAAAGAAGGTAAAATGTATCCATTTACGCTCATTCGAGCTCGTCGCATGATGGCATCCATTTTGGAAGAAGTAATGGAACTTGCCCTGGGATGTACCGTCTGCACTACGCTTGATGAACTGCGGTGTGTGGCTCTGTTTGCCTCAGGCGAGTAGAAATGGCTGACAGCATTGTGTAGGAACATACAGGTCCGACAGCTAGAAACACTTGCTGGTTTTCCAGCTTGTCTCATATACGATCCACAAGATCTATCAGATCCAAACCGAGATATTGAAAACGTCTACGCCAAGATATTGATTCGTCTAGGCCATCTACAGGTCATGTTTTTCTTGGAGCGGCTTCTATGCATCAACGGCAGCTTAGAGCAAGGCAACTTGTTGGTCTTGAGCTTTGAAATGCTCACGCTGACGCTTACTTTATGGACGCATAAAGACCAGTTCGCAGCAATGCGTCGTAACTTTGAATGGCTTGTTAGTAGCCCAATCGGACCCCCTTAAAGCTTTTATTGTCATCATAAGCTCTGTAGACATTCACTAACTCTAGCAAGCTCATGGCCCATGCCGCACCAGCGGGTGGCATCCTCTGTTTGGAACTACTCAACCCGAGCTTTACTGGGAAACACCCCAAAGAAGAACGGATAACTCGCTCAAGCATCATACAGAATCTCAGTCTCTTGGTAGGTTTCCTTGACTGGGTGCGTCCATCGGCGCCGAATGGTGATTTATGCATGGACTGCAAAGTCATCATACAACGAGTGTTGGACCATACTTTGAACGGCAGCTTAAACGGCGACAGCCCTTGGGCAGCCCTAGCGTACGACTTTCCTGAGCCTTTAGACTTCAATTTTGACTTGCTGGACACCTTTGACTGGCTGCACACGGACTTCCAATAGCGGCTTATTATAAATTTAAGAAGTAATAGACAAGCCATCTTTCCGTTTGCAGCAACAATCCGAGTATGCCGTTTCTAAATTTATATGAATGCCACATGTTAAACATATATTAGTAAATGTAGTAGATATAGTAGGTGTACTATGAAAAACTGTTGATTAAGACGGTGCCTTTATGAGTGCTTCACGTAATGCAGCTTACAAAAAAAAGAAACTAGCTTCGGAGATGCACGCTTCGGCCGATACGTGTAATATCTATCATTCAGCTCCAGGTGCATATCTTGCCGGTTGCCGAACATCCACGCTGCAATTCTTACAGAAGGCTGATGAACTTATATGTTGAGACAGGGTAGATGGCCAAATTCTGACTCTTCGGTACCTGAATTGGCTGCAGATCCAACGCCACAACCAATCTCAAGCCTCACAGTAAGCACATGCAACGGCACATCCCTGCCTTCGGTGCCGGAAGAATGCTAGAGGCATGCACTGGATCTTCTCCGCAAGTCGGCTATATCGGCCAACCGATGCATGCAAAGCAATTGCCAATTGGATGGCACTCTTCTCCTATGCGATTTCGGTGCTTTTGTTCCGTTTGAAGGATTGCAAAAATTGTCTAGGGCGCGCATCCCAGTCCTCTCGAAATGGGAATAATATATATACCGACGTCGGAGCCCTTGATAGCGTGATGACTTGCCCAACTGGTCTCTGGTATCCGCGCTGTTGACAAGATGAAGAAGAGCACTGCCCTGGCGACTCTGCTGCCTCTGGTAGCAGCAGATAGCGATGCTGCCAACCCCCAGCTTCGGGTGGCTTTCCACGGGGACGATGGAATGATGATCAGCTGGAATACGTTTAATCATGTCCCTCGCCCGAGTGTGTTCTGGGGCCGGTCAAAGGAGCACCTCACCAACATTGCATCGTCGGCGGTGTCTGTCACGTATCCCACTTCTACGACTTACAACAACCACGTGTTGATCCAAGGACTGCAGCCAGACACCACCTACTATTACATACCGGCGCAATTGAACGAAGATACCTGCTATGAGCCGTTCAACTTCACCACCAGCCGAAGAGTCGGCGACAAGACGCCATTCTCAGTCGCCGTTGTCGCGGACTTGGGCACCATGGGCTCTGAGGGACTGTCCACGTCTGCCGGCAAGGGTGTTTCCAGCAACAACATCCTCAAGCCAGGCGAGCAGAACACCATTGACTCGCTCATCAGCAGCATGCCAGGGTACGAGTTCCTGTGGCACGTTGGAGACCTTGCCTACGCCGACTACTGGCTGAAGGAGGAGATTCAGGGATTCCTGCCCAACACCACCATCGAGGAGGGATACAAGGTGTACGAGTCCATCCTGAACGACTTTTACAACGAGATGATGCCCGTCACCGCATCTCGCGCCTACATGGTCGGGCCTGGAAACCACGAGGCGAACTGCGACAATGGCGGCACCACTGACAAGACCCACAACATCACATACGACCTCAGCATCTGCATGCCCGGACAGACCAATTTCACCGGTTTCAAGAACCACTTCCGCATGCCCAGCGATGTTTCCCGAGGCACCGGCAACTTCTGGTACAGCTGGAACAGCGGCATGGCTCACTTCATCCAGCTCGACACCGAAACCGACCTTGGACACGGCTTCATCGGCCCGGATGAGATTGGAGGCACTGAAGGCGAGGGTGCCAGCCCCGTCAACAGCAAGATGAATGCCCAGGTCAACTGGCTGGAAGCCGACCTGAAGGCCGTCGACCGCAAATTAACTCCGTGGATCATTGTCGGAGGCCATCGCCCATGGTACCTCAGCTCCGCAAACGTCACGGGCACCATCTGCTGGAGCTGCAAGGACGTTTTTGAGCCGTTATTCATCAAATACGACGTGGATCTCGTTCTGTCCGGTCACTCGCACACTTACGAGCGCCAGGCTCCTCTTGCAGAGGGCAAGATTGACCCCAAGGAGTTAAACAACCCAAGCTCGCCTTGGTACATTACCAATGGTGCAGCTGGCCATTACGATGGACTGGATACGCTGCAGAGTCCTCGACAGCAGTTTAGCCGGTTTTCGCTTGATACGAACAATGCGACTTACGGATGGAGCAAGTTGACGTTCCATAACTCTACGCATTTGACGCACGAGTTTGTTGCCAGTAATAACAATACTGTTGTTGACTCGGCGACTCTATACAAGGATCACAAGTGTTAAGTTGCTGAAGAGGCATGTTATGAATACTGCATCTGAGTAGATGTGTTCATAGCTACAGATATAATCTTGGGAAAATGAAAAGGACATACAGGTTACGCTAATGAGAAGATAATGAGACGAAAGATCAATATAATTTTTACAATATGCCAAGACAGCTGGATTTGATAGACTTGTTCTGACGACATTGTCATTAGCATGCTGTTTGCATTACGAATATATGGATGGTGTGGCCATCCTACGCTGATCACATTTACCATGATTGCCGATTCATACAAGTGGCGTGATCTTGATGCACCTGTTTCATTACATTCAGACATCGCGACGAGTTCGTACGTAGCATCCTACAACGTCAATGCTCCACATTCTTAAGCTCCTTGTTGAGATGAAGTCGAATGAGGAGCCAATGTTACCGTCTACGATCGCCGTTGGCCCGGAGCCCCTCCCGCCCAGGCAGAGTCAGAAAAACCAAGAGCTGCAGGAGCAATAAGGGCGTACAATTCTGCAACGCCAACATTATCTACACACATTAGGCTTTGATGTTATAACGTGTATATTTCTGATTCGTGTGTTGGAAACCTCGCATTCCCAGTTTTTCTGTCCCCCGCCGCTTCCGCTGGTTTCGTCATCCAAGACAAAACCACAATGCCCTTTTACGCCAAGGATGCGCATTCTTTACCTAGCTCAGAAGCTAAGGTGGGCTTGGGCAGATACGCCTCCTCTCCCAGCAGCCGTTTGCCACCTACTTGTATATGCTAGCACCTACTAAGCTGTAAGCACGACTATAGCTCACGCTCACCGTTATCAATTGGCGTTGATGGAAGGGAAGCCATTTTCTAAGTATTACATGGCTTTGTATAACTTACTTTGAATTACTTGCAACACACGATTTACGTGGCGCCCTTTTCCCTTCCGTTGCTCCTCTTTTTGTAACCGTCACACGTGAAGCTCGCATTCGCCTGTTGATCTACAAATACCTGTCATTTTTTATCGGTTCCCCGCAGTAGCTACCCCAACTTGATGCTACCATAGCAATATAGGTACCATTAGCTTTGGGACAAATACCGAGCTTTATTCATGAGTTAGACATCTTGCGGTGGAAAGGCGGAAAGAGAACACCGATGGTCCACCATAAATGTCTTTAATAGCAAATCACTAGATGACCTTAGTCATGCGGCAGTAATCCTTAAAAATAGTATTCTCGCACTGCTGCCTTATTATTGGGTCAAATTGAACCACGCTCACTATTTGGACCAATGCCAGCAAGCACCTCTCACATCACGCCCAGTTCAGCTGTGGCTTTTTCGACATCTTAGACCCAGCTTAAGATCCCTCATGACTCAAGTCAAGATCCTGCTATGCCGCGCGTCTCGGATTCGGAAAAGCGTTCGACTATCATTAGATCTGGTTGCACCAATTACAAGTCACAAGTCTCAAAGTTACAGAAATGCAACCTCTACTATTAGGGCTCCTACCATGTATGCACTTGGTCATAAGTCTCGAACATGCAAGATGCAAAGCAACGCACTATTTAGCAAATGACGCCAGCGAGATGATGGTGGGCAGCGCCCAACGCCCGCCCTACTCGATGTTTAAGCTTTAAGGGATGAGTTGGCGTTGTGACCAAGGTTTCTGTACAACATTGGTTATTTAAATGAAAGCAAGCTCCGGCTGGTTCAACTATTTTTTTTATCTCCCCATCTACACACTAGGATCATATCAATCAACGACATCTAAAGATATTCGGAAAGATGGATTTCCAGCATTTCGCCCCGCGGATTGACCAAATCCCCAAACGTTCACGGGATGACAAAGCCAAAATCATGTATTGGAACGTTAGTTGTTTTCACACTCTATAATCCAAGCATCAATGGCACTTGTGCAACTGGTATCAGCGATGAGCACACATCAGCTTCAGACACTAACACGGCCCTTTCCGCAGATGATCCGCGATTCCTTCACCATCTCGACGTGGCTCTCGATTGGCGCCGTTATCCAAGGACTCTTGGTTTACTTCCTTCGACCAACGTATGCCGTCGCTCCGGCAGCACTCCTTTTGACGTATAAGCTATCGCGGACTGTCCTCCAGAGCTTTGGTCTTCTCCGCAACCCTTATATGGACGATGTCCTCATGGGCAAGTTCTCGGCGCAGCATGGAGACGCGGATGGCAACGCGCCTACCGAGGGGTCACAAAACCAGATTGCTATCATTCAGCTGGCTTCAAGGTCAAACCAGTGCGTTATCCCGTCTGTGCGCTTTGCACATGTCCACTCTTTTCCAGTTAGAAATGACTGCTGATACAGAATTGTTATAGCCCCACGGGCATGTTTGGGCCTGGGTATAAACAGATCGGAGATTTCTTCTCAGAAATGATCAAGAAGCTTAGCGAGGATGAGGATAGCGGGTGTAAGTCCTGCACACTCACAATGGCAGCATGAATATGTCCGGGTGCTGAAGCGATATCTAGTTCTTGGATCGTCGTCTTACATATGTAATGGCGAACGACTCACGGTAAGCTGTTTTCTAGCTAAATCTTGGAAACATTTTGGCTGACGCATAGTTTGCAAGGCCAACGGCATTTCCACATGCTGCTACTTCCGAAGCGTAGAGGATATTCATCGCTTTGCCCATTCACCCCTGCACCGCGAAGCCTGGGACTGGTGGAACAGCATTACCGCAACCCACCCTCATCTAAGTATTATGCACGAGTTATACAGCGCGCCAGCAAAGGGCTGGGAGAACATTTATGTCAACTACAATCGCACTGGTGTTGGTAAGTATCAAAGTGTACACATGACGACGTTGTTCAAAACTAACAATTGTGGCAGCGAACATCCAAAAGCCTGTGATGATTAATGGAATGGAATACCAGCCCATCGCCAACGCTGCTCGTGGACCATTGGCTACGCAAAAGGGACGATTAAGACAGCCTCAGCTAACAGGTGCGAAAGGCGATCTCGAAAAGCAAGTCGCCGATGTTGAATACTGAGGATCCTATCTACGTTCCACATTAACAACCGCAACTTGGTGCGCTTTCGCAACTAGGCCTCTGAATAATTATTACCCAGAAATCGTTTTCACAGTTTTGCATCATTGATGACGAATCGTCATATATAATCACATGCAAGGATGTAATTACATGTAGCTATTATATGCCTACTATGTACTTGAATCATGATATAATTATTTACACTGGCATCAGTCATTCCTTCGTGTAAATGCATTCAGTAGCCTAGTCCAAATGGCATTAATCTAGCAAGAAGCCTGGTTGCCCTCATAGATGTTGCCGGTGTTGCAAGTGCTGGGAGGGACAAACAGGGGGGTGGCTATTCACGTTAGCTTCAAAGATTGTATAAAGATTTGCAAGTGGATACGTACTGTCGACCTCGAGATCACTTGCAGGCTGTCGGACGATAGAGTACTGGCCTCCAGAGGTAAGGTTGTCCTCGCAGTTAATTTGAGCGTCGCCGCCGCCCTCAGTGTTGGAGCCGGTCCAGATATCAATGTGAGCCTGGCCGTTGCCCCAGTCCGACTCTGTCATTCGTGAATCAGCATGAATCTTCAAGTGGTAATTCATGGCATCTTACCGCATTGAGTGCAGTCGTCCTCGTGGCGGCCGTACTTCTTCAAGAGAGGAATGTAGACAGTCTCGCATTGATCGAGCTCGCCATCTGCAGTAGCAATAGTGATGGGGTCGTCGAAAGTTCCGCTACCTATTACACATTTTTTGTTAGACAATTTTATGAGCCTTATAAGTCAGATTAGAACAGAGCTGCTACTAACCACCAGCGACGTTGTTACGACCGCCACAATCGTAGGCAGTGCCGGGTCCGGGAGGAGAGTTGTCAGGCCAGCCATAGAATGTCACCTCGACATTGCTGAAAATGCTGCATGCAGATGCGAGACTGACGAGGGCGGCGCCCGCAGTAGCAAGAGTAGCGACAGACTTCATGATGTCTAGAGGAGTTTTGTGTATATCAACTATGGAAAAGATGTAGGCTGCTGGTGGACTGAACAAGAGAATATGCTTGGACCTTCAACATCTTTTATATCTTTTTATATTCCCAAAAATGTATAAACTCCTCGCATCGCTACCCCTGGCTAGATCGGACTTCTCCATAATCGCCGTGTTATAGATATAAACACACTAAACCAAACAAAGTAAGTCGTCTCTCGATCTACCCAGCATCGCGAAGATCATTCCCACGAGAAGGAGGTCAATAGCCTTGTTCACCTCTAATCATGCAAACTACGGGTCAACAAAGCTGCCAACACGACTCTCGGGTCTGCAGCCGAACAAAATAGTCCTTAAATTTCGATCCCCCCCTTACTATGCTGTAAAAAAAAATACGAGGCTGGGCCACAATTGGAAAGGTCGTCTGCATAGTTACTCTAAAGAGCAAATCCTTTCCAGTCCTATTGAGAAGGACAATGCCCGGCGTCGAACCAGTGCCCGGCGTCGCCACGTAGGATATGCCGATTTTGCCGTGTTGCCAGGCTCACCGACGTGACATCGGGCTCTCGCGCCGGGCCTTGTTTGTGCTGATCGAAACATGGCATGGGCCGAGTAAGATGCAGCTTACGAGCAGACCATTCAGCTTCTCTTAACATTCTAGTCGGGTTCGAATTCGTAAATCCTCTGCGCATCTTTTTTACCCCAAACGGAGAATTGAATACATTTATCGTCTAAACTCACTTGCGCTAGAGCTGTAAGCTGGGGCAAATGGATACATCTGCTGTGCTTGACTGCTGGTGACTAACATCGCCATGTTGCCCAATCCTGACATATTCTTCGGCTGGGTGTCAGAAAAGCCGAATCCTTTCTCCGCAGCCCTTTTACAAGGGATTAAAACAGTATTGATAGCTGCAAGTTCATTGATAGACATAGACTCTAATTAGCTCTTACTACTTTCACAGCTGACTTGCCGCTCGGTGCGATACAAACCTTATCCCGTTGTGATTTCATTCTTATAGGCTCCTAGCTGTGAATCCTGGCATTCATATTTTTGAGTAGCCTTTTATTTGCTTCTCAACTATAATCTACTATTACAAAAAAAGATATCCGAAGTGAGCCTTGAATGGCTGAATTGGAATCGGCACTGAGCGGAGAATAGGACTGAAATTATGCGGCCCGTGTTGCAGCACTCTTCTCAAGATAACGAAGCATATAAATGTATTGATCGAGGAGGAAAGTTCCCAAAAACTGAAGAGTTTTTAGAGTACAGCTATTAATTCCCATACCGTATGGGAGAGTCTTCGCCTTTCCTTTCTCATTGTCAGCAACATGACTCAAATTTGACAAATCACATTTGCGCCACAACTTGTACAATCCGAGGTCTTTGTTGTCTTGTTGCTCTATTAGACACAAACATAGTAATTTTCGGTATTAGATCACGGCAGTTCATGTTTAGAGCACTATAAGGTAAATAACAGTCGCTGCCGCATGAGTGCGTAGGTTCCCTCTTTCTGTAAGCGTCGCACAAAGCCGAGGAGTTCAACGAGTGATGCTGTAAGAAGTTTATGAGAATAAAGGAATAGAGCGAATGTTCTTGCGAGCTTTCGAATCAAGAGCCGTCGTTCTGTTCCGAGGTAGGATGGCAGGCGTAAGGTGGCGGCTTTGCTGCGGGCGCAATTATCCGCACTGCAAGCTTTCACCACACTGTACCTAAGCTTCTATTGACTAAATGCTCAGCATTTCTAGCAGACATGTAAGCAATACAAGATTCATTTCCATCAGCATTAAGTTCAATACAGACTTCAGCCTGTAATAACTTATAAGTCTGGCCTTACCTCATCATCAAAGACAACGTACGACAAGACGTAGATGGCTTGCTCGCATAGGCTGCATAAATAGCAGGAGAATTCCCACCAAATCAATGTAAATCATGACAGAAACACGTTTCTAAGATTTCAAATATTTTTTTTCAGTCAACTATTGAATCCCAATTAAACACAAGATGAAGGTCCCCCGAGGCAATGGCACCCAAGGCGAGGGCACAGGCACGCCTCTACCAAAGGAAACTCTTGACGTCCTCAACGCTGTTGACTTTAGCGGTAAAACAATCTTGATTACCGGAACAACTCATGGCCTTGGGGAAGCCATCAGCAAGCACGTCCTCGTACGCAAGGTTAGCAGATTAATCATGGGCGTCCGAAACGTGCCCAGAGGCGAAGAGGTCAAGACGCAGCTCCTCAGCGATCCGGCCGTGACGTCTACAAACCCCAATGCCAAAATCGACGTGTTCGAGCTTGAAATGGAAGACTACAAGAGTGTGCAGGCATTCGCTGCGCAAGTATACGATACGACACCTGCATTGGACGTCGCGATCATGAATGCAGGCGTTGGAGGTGCCGAATATCATCGCGCAAAGTCGACCAACCATGAGAAAATGCTGCAAATTGACCTGCTATCAACTACGTACTTGGCGATAAAATTGGTGCCTTTACTCGGGAAAGCAAGTAGCCCAAGTCGCCTTGTCCTGATCGGCAGCTACAGGCAGTTTGTGAGTGAGATTGCCGAAAAAAAGCTCACTCATAATGTAATTGAATACCTCGACGAAAAGGAAAAGTTCGACCCCGTTCGGAGATACAATGATGTCAAACTTCTTCTCGGTTTAGTTACTAAAGAACTGGCCAGGCGCCTCGACAAAAGTAAAGTCGTTGTCGTTGAGCCTACTCCTACGTGGACTTGGAGCAACTTTGGATCTAGTTATCCCGACGGCCCAGGAAAAGACTGGGCCTTTCAGGTTTTGAAAGAGAGAGGTTTGTCGTCAGAAGACGCTGCGTTGCATTATCTCGTTGCTATCGTTGGCGACGATGATGTTCATGGTCAATTTCTCGACGACAACATGATTGCTCCGTAAGTGGTCTTTTATTCCTCCTCCTTTATTTGTTTTCTCGAATTGGTTACCTTTTTTCTGACATTTATTATACAGCCGTCATCCGTATACTTCGAGCTCTGAAGGGGAGATTCTGCAAAAAGAGCTTTGGAAATGTTTGGTGAAAGAGTTTCAAGGGTTTGATCCCTCAATTTCTACAATCTCTGTTGTCAACCAGTGATTATGGCTACTTGATAGAAGTATGCTCGGGCCGATGAAAATGATGCTCTCGGTCATCTAATAGGTACTGCAATAAAGAATATGGTATGAACAAATCCGGCAGCGGGCTTGCTACATGTAGACGATGCAGTCATAACACGTCATAGTTGAAGTCTATTCGCTGCAGTAAAGAATGAGACCATTGACCGTCTGGGCAAGTTAAAGTGGATACAATTACAGGTCAGATGAGCCATCGCCAGACTTGGTAATATGAGATTTGGCCCAGATCCAGGCTTAAGGGACAATCAATGACGCTGCCCGGTACAATCTCGAAGAATGGCCAAAGTCCTCCTTCTTTCTAAAACCGCTTGTATATGGGCGAAAATGTGTTTTGGAGATTACGAGACGCCTCCATGAATAACTTGTATCTATATTCCGGCCATGCTGCCAAAGCGCTTAACAAGGGAATTATGCGGGGCTTACGTGATTCCAATTCCGAGAATAGTCTTGAGCCCTTCCATCTCACGCCTTTCGCCGTTCTCAAGTATGGAGTATGGATCTTGACGCTGGTTTTCATTTCGCTGCGTTTTTGGTTTAGAAAATACACGAGATTGCTGGGGACAGGCATTTCCACACAAATCAGGTCCATCAGGATGGAAAGGTCTGACCTCGCGCCAAATGCATGTGCCTCTTGCAAGGTGAGAAAGCGGCGGTGCGACAAGAAGATCCCCAGTTGTCTCGAGTGCGCAAAGTAAGCAAAAGTCAAAACTCCAAAAGGATCAACCAACGAGTAGAAGAAAACAAAACGGTATGCTCTAGCAAAGCGACGCTAATGCAAGGTACAGGAAGCAAAGGCGCTGCGACTACGATTACGTCAAAAGGGGTTCGTTATTGGCCTCTTCTGAGCTGTCAGATTCTGTTCAAGAAGGCAATGTCTCATCGCAACCGATAACATCCGCAGCTAATCAATATGCTCTTCCGTCTTCCAACTTATCAGCTCTGTTCTTTCTCGATCCACCCGTCTTTCGCAACCACAACATCGACACTCCCAAGGCGTTTGCCAGGTTGCCCAGCTCTATCACAGGGGAGCTCGGCAGCAGCCAACAACATGAGGAAATCGGCAGACGGTTCTTTCACACGATTCATGCATGGCTACCGATGGTATCTCGGAAAAGATTCTTTGAAGATCTACGCATCCATTCCGACAACCTCGGTGCCTGTGCCGACTTGGCATTTTTACTCTTGGGCATGAAGCTGATGACATGGCAGCCGACTTCAGAAGATGAGGTCCCTCTGGAGAAACAGACAGCTCGGACCGCGGCATACATTGAGACGAAGAGGTTCGGCTTCGAGCTCGAGGCGTCCGGAATGTTCTCTCTTCGGGTTCTCCAAGGGCTACTTCTCGTGACGTTTTATGAAGTTGGACATGCAATCTATCCCGCAGCATTCATGTCTATAGCAGCGTGTGTACGATATGCACATGCATTAGGCATACATCCAGGAGGGCTGCAGAGACTAAAACTGCCGCTGACGTGGGTAGAAGAGGAAGAACGGAAGAGGGTCTGGTGGGCAGCGTTTCTGCTGGACCGGTAAAGACACCCATTCAATGCACTCAGCTATGGCAGTCTGATTTCTGACTTGTATTAGATTTGTTAGCTTGAGTTGTCCAGGGTGCCCAGCTACTATTGATGAGCCAGAGCCAGAAGATCCACTCCCAACGGATGATGAGCTTTGGGACGAAGGTGTATGTACATTTATCTACCATGCGAGTGTATTCGCTGGGGTCGCTAACAAATATCTTTCAGGTCAAAAAGGTGCCCCAATCACCGCTGTTGAAAAATCCCGTCAATATAGACTTTGGAAGATTTGCAGTGTTACTGCAGGCTTTTGCGCTCATGTCCAAGGTGCAACGACTCACGACCTCCTCACGAGACATTCCACCAAATCTGTTAAAAGAAGAGGCACAACGGCTAGAGCGTGCGATTAAAGCGCTTTATTATTTTGGACGGATAGAGCGCAAACCAGAAACTGGGCTACCGAGTTCTGAATTTCATTCTGTGTCTCAGATGTGAGTATCGTACACTCCAATGATTCATCACAGCTCAGCGATCGCGACAACTAATCACCTATAAAAAGATCCCTAATAGCAATATATACCAGCTCAACAATTCCGATTGAGATCCCGGACAAGTTCATTGAATCGCTTGCCGATACTCTGATCGCCCCCGACTATGAGGATCTTGTCACAACAGCTCAGCGCGGACAAGATGAGATTTCTCCCTTTTTAATACAGCTAATATACCAAGCTTCGGTAATTCTCTTGAAAACTGAAAAGCATCAAAACGGAGACTGGAGCGACACGAAATTAGAGAAGCTCAAGAGCGCATTGCTATGGCTAGACAAGAGATGGAAGCTAGCAGGTAAGCCGATACATTCTTAAATCGTAAACACGGGAAAAGCTAAAGGGCGAATAGGAGTATTTTATCAAGCGTTAGAAGCTCAGCAAATCGCATTGTCAAGAGGTTTCCAGTTGGCTTAAGTATTAATGATAATACCATCGCGGCCTTGTGCCGAACACATCTTGTTACTTGCTCATATCACCCTTCGTGAACTGAGTCCTATCGTATGAGCCGTATGATTCTGACGTCAACGTACCAAGTAACGTCTTTGGAACTTGCTAAAGTAACCGGGCATGAAAAGTCGGCACAGCTGCACGAATGAAAATGGCTCTCTATAGGCGTCTAGTGCGCGATTGGCACAAACTGTGGCGCTGCGTCTATCCTAAGTTGGAGCACTAAAGCCGTAACTACAGCTGACCTCGGTCAGAAAAAGGGCCTGTTTGTCAGCTTGTCTCTTAACCTCGCTTGCGTCTCACTATCAGTAATCTTCATCAATCATCGTCATAACCTCAACTCATATTCCGCAAATAAACTCATACTTGGCGCTCAAACAGAATTATCTCCTAAATCTACTCATGCGCCAACCGTAACCTCGCCAGTCACCATGTCGAGCCGAGGCGAGAGCGTCATCCTGCCTAGTAATGCCGTCTTCCTCGTTCACAAGGTTGGCGGAACTAAAGCCGGTCGAGTATCTCAATGGGAAACTCGCACAAAATCTATGCGCGTCGCTCCGGACCTGGCTCCCCGTATATCTGTGGCAGTCGATAGAAACAGTGAGTCAAAGTCGACCACCAGCAGCAACGAGGGGGATGCCCTGGAGTTTGTCACCTACACGCCTGGAAAACGACAACAATTCACAAAGCGATCAAAAGACATCAAACATGGTCGGCGTACCAAGCGCTCTGCTACATCACCAAAAGATCGCTCTCTGGCAATTATCAAAAAGGAACCGAGAGTGTCTCGCAACCCAAGTCCCATGCCACCGGAACTTCCCGTTGCTCTAGTAGGACATGCGCTTCTTTACATCAATTACTGTATGTTGCTACGTCTACTCTGTTCTAAACCTCTTGAATGAGCCTAACTGACTATAATCCAAGACTTTCATTCAATAGCCGCAGGCTCATATACCCTACCATGCCTTCTTTTCAACCCCGCTAAAAGAGACTGGTTTCCCAAAATGATGGAAGATGAAGTTTGGCGGTGTATCATTCTGTCACTCTCGGCCAACGCCCTGGCTTCGCTGACAGGTTCTACCTCGAATTACGTTGATTCACATACCCTTCTTGATGAAGCGCTACGGCAACTCAAGAGCAGGGTCGCGTCTGGCTCTCTTCCCACTGATCAGACGCTGGGGGCAATATCATGCTTGTCCATGTGGAGTGTAAGTCATTGGGCTGCCTCTTTTTACCTTATGTTCACTCCGTTATACAGCTACTATACTCTCAGATTTGCTGCTGAATTAGACTGACTTGGTGAAGAACCAACAAGGCAACCATGATAAAGCTTGGATCCATGCCCAGGGTCTTGCAGAACTCGTCAAGATGCGGGGCGGGTTTGCCAAAATCGATAATAGAATGAGATCTAAAGTCTATCGGTAAGGAGTCTGCTTCTGCTATTGATATACCATGGCTTTGGCTCACAATATCTTTTTAGCGGCGTTTTTGATATTGCAGTAGACGTTGATAAGCCGCCGCTACTGGATGAAGGCCTCCGAGACTCTCCAAGCAGAGAAATCATTTCAGAAGACAGTTCAAGCTTGGAATCTGAGCTGGCTTCGTTCGAGTGCCGAATTCCACCCCGACTCTCCAGCATCTTCCATGACATCACCCAGCTCAGCGCCGTTGTTGACGATGCCATGACTCGTAATATCAAGCTGGACACGGATAGCCTCTATGAGACTGTCTTTGGGCTTTACAATCGCCTTCTCAGTTGCCAATCGGACAAGATGAGCGACTGTGACAACAGCTTGCGCATCTCTCTGATCTTATACCTCAAGTCTCTTACATCAAGTGGCCTTTTCAACGCAACATCAATGAACTTGGTCCGCAAACTCCAAGCTTCCATTCAATGTTGCCCGCACTCTCCCTCGCCTCTGACCCGATGGAAGCTATTTATCGGTAGCATGGCTGCTTCAGATGGAACTCCTGAACAGCAGTGGTTCCTACAGCATTCAGCTACAGCCATGGCCAGCGCAGACGACTGGATGGCGTTTCAGGAAGAGCTGAGCAGTATCTTGTGGATTAAGCCAGTCCTTGAAGCTGCTGGGTATAACTTGTGGCTGCAGATAACGGAAGCCAACTCTACGTGATGAGTCAAGATCAATTAGCAGCACGGGATTTGCAGTCTTGTGAGAAGAAACACGCTTATTTTCCACGAATGAAGCGACATTGATCTATCATCCAGGGTTAAGGAAACAAGATCATATTCCTCGCAAACGCCACCTCCACTGATGATTCTCAAACAATACTCTCACCAATCATCCCATCTACACACAACTATAACCAACGTAGTGGGAAGCACGAATTAAACTCTTACTTATTACTTCAAAGAAGCCTTCTCTTCGAGAAAGCGGGCGCGATAGTAACAGCCCACCATTAACGTCGAATTGATGCTACATGCGTGAGAACAGCACAACCAACCAAACATGGTCACATTCGAATGTTCGGAATATTTATATGCGAATAAGCGGTAACCACCTAAGAACACTCTTTGGCTGAAGAGCTTGACCATGAAAGAGCTACAACTCTCGGAGTCGAGATGGAGGACAGTATGTCAGCCGCTAGATACATGGCGAGAGCGAAGAGAGAAAAGTTTGTCAGTCTCCAAATTGATAGGCGCAATTCAAGCTTGCGCGGTCTCTTAAGTGGCAGCATTACAAATTTAAGCATGCGTTAAAGCAGAGGAAGAAGGCATCAGTCGATTGCTGCATAGAAAACCGATGACAGAATCACAATCTATCACTGCTATAATTTGAGAGAAATCTCCTACAGCCCAATGACGCAAAACGTTTTTTCAAGTAGACAGAATGCCTTGTCGCTATTTCTCCACCAAACCAACTGATTACTCGATACCCGCTCCGAACGGCTACCATCCCATATCCGACGATCGACAAAAGGGAAAAACCATCCAATGTCCCCGTAAGAATGAACAACCTCACAGCGAGAGTTCAACACCACGTTGCCCTCTTAGCACTTTCCATCCCAGTTGGTCAACCTATCTCGCCCGCGATGTCTCAAGCGAGTAGCCATCATACTAGCGAGTGCAAAAAATAACTCAAGGCATAGCAGAGCGGCCATGAGTGCCAATAGCCAGGGATGGGACGCAGGTTCGGCGTACGCGTCCGAGGCCTTTGCCAACGTCGACGCTTCTTTGTAGCCGAGCGTTTGATTTGCCGCCATGGTGTACATTGCGGCAGTGTGGTTGATCAGACTCGTCTATATAGTCCTTGTTTTTAGTCTCAGTTTAGCTGTTTGACAAACGCAAAAAGGGAATCTCTTCAAATATGCAATGATGACTTACGAGGATAGCTTTGAGACGAGCAGAGACAATCGGAGACAAGATATGATAAGATGAAGTCTGAACGATGAATGTGCGAGGATGGATTGAGGTTTGATACCAGGTGAACAGGTTAACTTGTTGAGAAGAGTCGCGTGGCCAGGTAAGTCTAGGTCAACGGTGTGATTCTCAGGCGATGGGAGGTTGGGCGGTGCAGGCAGGAAATACCTCAGCTTATATAGATACAATGTCGCTTAGGACCACGTTATCTAGAATTGCTTCTGAGGCTGAACTCAAAAGCTATGAATAGATTCTTCAACTCCACCAAGAGCATCGTGCGTATGTACCGCACTTGACTTATACCAGCGCAGCCTTTGGGAATTATTCACTCGACCGCAGTTCCGAAAGTTTTGTCAATAAACTGTTTTATTATTTATTTGCTTTTTTCCAAGGAAAAATAAAGGAGAACAAAATGAAGGTAAAAGGAGTGCATCAAAGTACATGTACCCCGTCGTGATACAAGACGAAACAAAAGACACTTATTCTACTCGGTTGGTTTCAGCAATACTTACCTCTTACTACTCGATGGGTACCTACCTATTACACGCGCCACCTCGTATTCTGGTGGCGATAAGATGTTCAATGATTTTCCCTCCTCTAAAAGCGTTTCAAGACACAAAAACGCTCACCAGAGGAGCGACCACAGGGTATACCTTGTAGAAAGCCCCTTGACGCGCAATAGGTACTGAGGTCGTAACTTTCTGAGTACTTCCTCCCCTCAGGAGCCAAATACTATACAACTCAAAATCTCCAAATTAGAGTCCCAGCATCTCCCAGCCTCAAGATAATATACGTCAGCTAATGTAGTTCAATGGTGGGCTTCACAAGCCTCTGACGACGCGGCTCAATATGAGATATTGATAAACAGCTCAAGTAGAGGAAGCAACTACCGCTCAAATACGAACACCCGAAGAATTAATCATGTGTGCTTTGCAAATGCCATGTACCTATATATACAATCCACAAGTCTATAGTAGGAGAAAAATAACACGACATAGTACCCTACATAACTCCTCTTGCTTCCCTTTTGCTATATCCTTCTTTTGCTGCATCATAACTCATCGCGCTCATGCTGAACATCGGGTCGCCCGCTATCTTTGTGTAGGTCTACTCCTTTCTTCAAACGCCACTTCTCCCATAGGTCCCAGAATTCATTCTCCATCTTCTTGTCCATCTGGTCTGGCAGGATGACCTCGTACGTAACGTACAGGTTGCCAAAGTCGTGCTTGTGGTAGACGCTTTCGCCTTCCTCGTGCCATATCGGCATACCTTCACCAGCAATAGTCTCTACTAGGCCACTTTGAACGACTTGACCACGCTCGCGGCCAAGGCGCACAACATGCTTGTCGAGGTGAGTGAGATTGCGAGTCCAGCCGCCCATCCAAGCCTCACGCAAGGACAGAACTTCAGTCCAGTACAGATCGTGTCCTTTGCGTCGGAAGAAGGTGCCGTCGACTTGATCGGGGTTATCATCATAAGACGGGGTAGACTCGGCAAGATTGACAATGAGATCGCCGGGAACCCAGTCTGGGCTTTGATCGGCCTCGTTCTCGAAAACCACCTTTGCATCCCGGCCGATACCGCGCTCGACAGTCAGGCTAACCGTTGACAGTTTACGCTCAACCCGGTTTCCATGGCAGATGGGACACTTGTTCTTGATGCTCTTGCCCGTACCGCCACAGTGGTCGCATCGAACCTGCATCTGCTGGAACATGCCCGGGGCAAGCTGTTGCTTAACAATTCGGATACCGTGTCCACCGCAAACGTTGCAAGTCTCGACTTTCCCGTCTGCGCTGCCCGAGCCCTCGCATCTCTCACAGATGTGCTGCTTCTCCCACTGGAACTCGGTTGTGGCGCCGTTGTAGAAGTCGCGGAGGGAAATCTCTACCTTGACCTCGACATTGCTGCCTCGGGGCTCGCGACTTGATCGACCAAAGTGTCCATGGCCGCCAAAGAATCTGCTGAAGAGGTCGAAGGGATCGCCTCCGCCGCCGCCTCCACCACGTTGACGATGGGACTGGACGCCGTCGTGGCCATATCGGTCGTAGACTTTTCGGAGCTCGGAATCGCTTAGCACTTCGTAGGCTTCGGAGACTTCAACAAACTTCTCGTGTGCTGTTTCATCGCCTCTAATAGAGAGCAATAGGACAATTAGTAAACGTGTAAAGGCCAAGGCGCAAATACAAAGAGACGACATACGGATTCTTGTCTGGGTGGTACTTCTTCGAAAGTTGGCGGTAGGCAGTCTTCAGCTGCTTATCTGTCGCAGATTTATCGACTCCCAAGATCTTTCCATGAATATTAGTAACGCTGCATTCAAGAAACGAAAAAGCGTTTGCGTACTTTGTAGAAGTCTTCGGCGCAGAAGGCAAGCGATACTAAAGCCAACAAGACGAAGATCGCCCCGCGGAGTATCATGGCGCTGTCTGGTGATAATTGGCCCTTCCAGTGAGGAAAAGAAAACTGATAAAATAATTAATTATCAATTATATTTGTCGTAGTATTTCTTTTCGAGCTGCTTCTACAGCAGGGCTCGTGTGTTGTGCTAAGAAGAAAGAAAGGCTGGATATGCAGCTTGTAAGTTACAGCGTGTTAACATTTCCAATTGCGTTGACGTGTAGGTAATTAGTGGCTTTTTTGGCCTGCTGGCAGCTGCATCATCGCTGATAAGCTGCCGACAGGATTATCGCAGTGCGTCAATTGGCTGGTGGAAGAACTTCGGGAGAATATTATGGACCCTTGAATCTCGATCTCCACTAAAAAAAGGCAGCTATTGCTGCTTCTGCACTCGCTTCCAGGTAGCATCGCGTCTCACCTTCAGCAGGCCCGCCGGAGTGAAGGCAAATTTTGGGACGATTCCAGGAGGCAAAAAGAAGGCGGAACTCATAAATTTCTACATTCTGTGAGAGCTTCTCGGTCCGCAACACTTCCAAGATGAGTTCCAAGAAATACGCCTTCCTGCCGATGGACGATGGCGACTCCTCGGATCGCCACAAGGAGAGCCGCATGAGGTCGCGGCAGGAGTATCTCAAGAAAAGAGAGGCAGAGCGCTTGGCCCTGCTGAGGAGACAAGTCGCCGAAGAGACGGCTGAGCTGAGAAGCGGGGTGCGGTTATCAGAGAGGGAAAAGGCAGAGTTTACCAAGAACCGAGAGCTTCTACGCCTGGCTGAAGAGCGACTGAGGATCGATGACCACCAAGATGGATACGTCATGCCAGAGGACTACATCACAGAAAAGGGAAAACTGGACCGCAAGAAAAAGGAAGAAGCCTTGTATAAACGCCATGTCGAGCGGGACGAGTACGGCCAGGAGAAGTTTGTCACGGAACACGATGAGTGGGAGAGGGAGCAGACCACCAAAGCCAAAGCGCAGATCCAGGGCCGAGAGCGGGAGAATGAGGACTACGACTACGTCTTGGATGACGCGCAGTATATTCAGTGGAGTCTGGATTCACGGATGCCGGGCGAGAGGAAGACATTAACCAAGGAGCAGCAATTTCTGGAGGCGCAGATCGAAGCGGCAGAGAAAAAGGCCCTGTCGATTCAGGAGACAAGGAAGAGTCTACCCATCTACCAGTACCGAGAACAGTTCCTGGAAGCGCTGGAGCAGTACCAGATCCTTGTCATTGTAGGAGAAACTGGTAGTGGAAAAACGACTCAGCTGCCTCAATACCTCCATGAAGCTGGATACACAAAGAATGGGATGAAAGTTGGATGCACACAACCACGACGAGTGGCGGCTATGAGTGTCGCTGCGCGTGTTGCGGAAGAAGTCGGCGTCAAGATTGGCCACGAAGTCGGCTACTCTATCCGATTCGAAGACTGCTCAAGTGAAAAGACAATACTCAAATACATGACTGACGGTATGCTGTTAAGAGAGTTTATGACAGAGCCAGACCTGGCCGGATACTCGGCAATCATGATTGACGAGGCTCACGAGCGGACGGTTCATACGGATATCTTGCTAGCCCTGGTGAAAGATCTGGCAAGAGAGAGAAAAGACTTGAAGCTTCTAATTTCTTCCGCTACCATGAACGCCGAGAAGTTTGCTCAGTATTTCGACGACGCGCCCATCTTCAACATTCCCGGAAGACGTTATCCCGTTGATATTTACTATACCCCTGCGCCTGAAGCCAACTACTTGGCGGCGGCCATTACGACCGTGTTCCAAATCCACACCACCCAGGGCAAAGGAGACATTCTCATATTCTTGACCGGACAGGACGAAATCGAGGCCGCCGAGATGGAGATTGCTGAGACGGCGAAGAAGCTGGGAAATCGAATCAAGGAGCTGGTCATTTGTCCAATCTACGCCAACTTACCGTCAGAACTTCAGGCAAAAATTTTCGAGCCAACACCTGAAGGCGCACGCAAAGTCGTGTTGGCGACAAATATTGCCGAAACTAGTTTGACCATTGACGGCATCGTATATGTCATTGACCCCGGCTATGTCAAAGAAAACGTCTATAACCCGGCCACAGGCATGTCAAACCTGGTCGTCGTTCCATGCTCCCGAGCATCAGCCAACCAGCGAAGCGGTCGTGCTGGACGTGTTGGCCCGGGCAAGTGTTTCCGACTATATACCAAGTTTGCTTATATGAACGAGATGGACGAGTCACCATTGCCCGAAATTCAGCGGACAAACCTTAACGGAGTTGTGCTGCAGCTCAAGTCACTGGGTATTAACGAACTGCTGGATTTCGAGTTCATGGATCCACCCCCGACAGAAGCTCTCATTGGCGCTTTGAACCAACTCTTTGCCCTCCAGGCTCTCAACCACAAGGGCGAACTGACCAAAATTGGTCGTCAAATGGCCGAATTCCCAACCGATCCCATGCTGGCAAAAGCAGTCTTGGCAGCTGACAAGGAAGGCTGTGTGGAAGAGGTGCTCTCTATAGTCTCCATGCTGGGTGAAGCCTCTGCCCTCTTTTTCAGACCAAAGGACAAGAAATTACATGCTGATAGCGCTCGAAACCGCTTTACTATCAAGGATGGAGGCGACCACATTTCATTACTCAACGTCTGGAACCAATGGGTCGACAGCGGCTTTTCACCAATCTGGGCAAAAGAGAACTTTTTGCAGCAGCGATCATTAACACGCGCCCGAGATGTGCGAGATCAGCTTGCCAAACTCTGCGAGCGTGTCGAGGTCGCCCCCTCAACATGCGGTGCCAACAATCTACGGCCCATTAAGCGTGCCATCACAGCTGGATTCTTCCCCAATGCGGCGAGACTGCAGAAGAGCGGCGACAGCTATCGGACGGTCAAGAACAGCACAACGGTGTGGATTCACCCGAGCAGCGTGCTGATGTCAATAGACCCACCAGAAAAGATGGTGATTTATTTCGAGTTGGTGCAGACAACAAAGGAGTATATGCGCAGCGTAATGCCAATTGAAGCGGCATGGCTAGCGGAGTTGGCGCCTCACTTTCACAAGAAGAAAGATATTGAAGCGATGGAAGAAAAGAAGATGCCAAAACAAAATCGACGAGACTGATGTTGTTGTCCTTGCAATTTGTTCTTGGCTTGGTTTATTGCTACATACATATTCATAATATCTACCACAGAATGAAGGACACTAATTTTGCGCTTCAGCTTTTGGCGCATCCTCCCACCGATACATGATTTCCGTCCTCATAGTATACTTGAGGCCTTCTATGACATCTGCCCCTTCATGGTAGAGCATAGGATGCTGGAAAATGAGGACGCTGCCTGCCTTGGGATTGACATCCATGCGCCTCTTTCCATTGGGCGATGAAAAAGCAGTCGCTCCGCCAACGAGACCTTCATCACTGAGATAGAGATGCAATGTATAATACGTCTCCATGATAGCACCACTATCTTTTTCAGATCGGTACGCGGCATCACAGTGCCCTGGATGAATCATTAGCCTCTAGATACGCACTAGAAGCACGAAAGATCGGTAGTCTCTTGTGCACGGCAAATGATTTACTTACTCCTGAAAAACATGCCAGGTCCATACTTGAGGAACCTCATCCGCTCGTTTAAAGCGGCAAACTTCCATGTGCCTTGACTGGTGCGACTTGGTCTTGGACATGGAGCTGTGGCAACGAGCTCCTGCAGTCCTTCGGCTTGGGCACATCGATCCCACAGACGGTCAACGAGAAGCTGCGTGTCCCATACGATCCGATCGCTGTTGCGATATCCTGGTGCTGACGCTTCCAATCCCGGGGCTACACTGACAAGAGCGGGTTTCCAGGGAGAATCACCCGGCCCCTCCAGGATGGCAGAAGCCTCGGCGTAAGCAATCAGCTCCCTGCACTCTTCTCGAGAGAGGACATTGTCCAGTGTCCACGCCTTGCACCTGGTGTACTCGGGCAGTCCTGACTCTTTGAAAGGGACGGGCGTTATCGTAACGGGCTCAGACGATGGGCCGGTAAGAAATGTATCGGGAATGTCCACGTCATTGGACCTGTAGTCTACCTGGCGGAAACCACTTGATGACATGCTGGAATACATATTGGCTGGTGTTGTTGAAGGAGATGTTGCAGATGGAGAGGTGGATTTGAACAGCCGGGAGAGCATGATGGACAAGAGCCGATTAAGGGTGAATATATAAGACTTGAGGCTGAGAATAAGACGGGCTTTGACCGACACTTGATCCCTTGACGCGTTTGCCTAAATCGGCAAGCTATAGGCAGCTATAAGTGTATACGAGAATATATGTAACATGACGTGACGCAGCGAGAGCATAAGCTTTTATCTAAATTCTTTCATTCCATCGATTCTTACGAACAAGTAGCAAGTTTAGGATCAAAGCTGTAAAAAGTGAAATAAGGTAGAAGAGGCCAAATCATCAGTGAAACTCTGGCCTTTTGGCTGTCAATCTCAGCTCAACTGGGCAGTGCAAGTGCGGCTGCCTTGAGTCCTAGATTTGCCGTGGAACCGAAGTCCGCTGCCAAAGTGTTAGTGTCCAGCACGCTAAAACCACCTGAACTAGTAATACTAATCTAGTTGCCTGGAGCTAGTTACTGAGGCGGAGCGCCTAAATGTTCACAGGACTCTGCAACGTTCAACCAAAAAGAGAACTAGATGCGTAACTATCATTTCAGAATATCTAGTTCAATGGTTTGAGATTTTAATGGGTCAGATTAGATTATTAGGTAGACACAGGGGTTTGGGTGGCAATGGGATGGCCTAATCGGCTGTCTGCACAAAGTTCGGTGGCAGATGCACCGAGAACTGGAGCACGCACTTTTCGTCCGCCTTTAGATACGATAAGCTGCATATGCACACTCAAATACTTGACGGCATTTTTAACCTCTTCTTGGGCTTCATCCCCACGCGGGTACTGTACTTCATTCATTAGATCTTGCACGATCCCATGCAGGTATTCACAGTAATTTTAATCATCTCTAAGGGTTTGAGTCTCGTTTATTGGCTATAGCAGTTCTATTTGAGATAAGTATGATAAGTCCCACGGCAGCTCAAGAAGCCTTTTTCTGCAAAAATGCTCGAGGCTCCGCTTGTTGAAGCTGCAGAATGTCGCAGTAGTAGGGCAGGATAATAATTCATATAGAAGTTGCAAGCAACAAGCTAGCAAACAAGAAGACAAGGCATACAATTGAATGCAAATTGCAAATTGTTTGTCCTTTTCATTCAAATTCCTCAGAAGTAAATGCTAAGATACCCAAAACTTAGAAACATTTTACCTTCCAGCCTCAGATGTTACACCGACGTTGACGTCTTCTCGTGCCGAAATGAACAAGTATCTCTGCTCTTTTTTAAACATCCTACAGGTAGGAATAGGGATACGTAATTCAAGACTCTACATTTGACAGCAAGCCATTTTTAACAACGGCCCTAATGCATATGAAAGACCACTTGATTGCCATATTCTTTTCTTCATAAACGCCTATAATAGTCATAAGTAGGTAGTATAACACCAGATGCTATACAGACCAAAAACATTGTTATATAGCAAATTGAGCGTCTTGCTCTCTAATAACGCTAGATAAAACATTTCAATGCCCTTATCAATTGTGCATTAGTAGTTACTCATTTAAGACTACTATATTGGCTTGAGACAGATAAGCAGCACGTTATTGTTACTTAACATCATGTTGGTTAATCGTCCAGGGAATTAGAGGGATCAGACTAGAAACAGAAATTTGGGCATGAAACAATACTACATGTACCTTTATTGCTAGGTTGTTGAGCTGATTACATGTATACAATGCTTATTACCAATAAACTAACAGCTTGGCGTTTAAATATGCAACTGGAAGCCAATTAGAACTTTGCTGTAAGATCCATGCGGGCCTCGCGAACCTCGTTAGAGCAACTTTCAACAAAAAGTGACATTGTGACACCGAGATGGAAGCAATCCTTCACAGCATTTTTAACCCTCCCTCAGGCTTTATGCTCATGCAGCACATCTTTTACAGTAAATTTAATCAGCCATTAGGCTTTACACCCACCTAGTATTGCATTAGAGCTAGACTAATAAAGATCCTTTATATAGCAAATTCACATACATTCTTTTATAGCAATTTTAATGCTTCCCAGGAGTATAGCTTATTGCTATAACAATAACCGCCTAAAAGATAAAACGGCAGCATATATAAAGTCCCGTACCATAAAAATGCTGTCATCAAACATGAAATACAGGCTGCCCAAGTACCGTGTTAGTGTCCATGCACGCTAGAGCACCACCTAAGCGAATACTGACCCAGCTGGATCCAGTTCCCGGCTGCCTGGAGCTGGGGAGGCGAAGCGCCTGAAATTTGGGCTTGCCATCCATTGATGTTAAAATCACAACAAGAAGACTACTGGACGCGGGGCTATTACTTCACAGTATCTGGATCGATGATTTAAGAATTGGATAAGTCAGTCTAGACATAGGAATTTGCTGGTTGCACGATGTTTGTTGGCAGACTATCAATTTCGAATGCGGATGCATTGTGAATGGTAAATACTTCTTGTCTATTCATCTACTTACCTACCTAGGTACCTAGGTAGGTAGGGACCAGTATGCGCTTGCGTGTCAATTTCAAAGTGTCCAAGGTGGGTAAAGTCCAAGCGGGATCTACAAGCGGGCTATATAAAAACATGGTGCTTCAACATAGTGCTCGGGATGCTGTCCGGGCCGGGCTCATGATGCCGTTGACGCTTCACAGCATTTTTAACTTACTCCCAGGCTTCCTGCCAACGCAGCATGCAAATGTACATGTGCTCTTACGCTCCACTTATCTTCTTCACAGCATTTCTAGCCTCCCCATTAGATTTTACGTTAATGTTAGAAACACCTTTTTGTCGCCCCCCGAATTTCACAGCAATCTTTATCAGCCCTCAGGCTTTACATCCACCCAGTACCATATCAGAGATGGTCCAATAGAACCTTCCTTTATTAAAAGTTTTCATGCACGTCCTTTACAGCAAATCTATCACTCTCCCAAGGTACAACTTATTGCGGTAACAATATATGCCTAAAAAGACAACCCTAAGCACTTTCAACGTCTTATAACATAATGCCAAGCACGATATTTCAATGCTCTCATCAGACATGCACGCTTAACAGCCATCTTTCCGGCATAAACCCAGATTGCTTGAAATACACGTACTGACGGCCTACATTACCTCAAGTACCAAAGGGGACTCACTTCAAGTCTATAGACTTAATGCCCGCCTGTTTTTGTCTAGGGTTCTAAGGACGACAAGGACCCCATGTAGGACTTGTCCGGGGTCTTTTTCACAGCGTTTTTAACCTCCCCACAAGTCCTATAAAGCATCTACAAACTGCATACTACCTACAGTAAAAGGCGAAATGAGTGTCGCGGAATAGCTAGATAACGATTATAAGAAGGATCCATTTTTAGTCGGATTGTGGCTTGATACCCCTGTCAGTTTGTACTTTAGAGGTACTGTTATAAGTTATAAATAATATAACTAACATATGAAACAAAATCACTTTTTAGACGCACGTCTGTTAATAGACGTTAAAAAATGTTATACACATTACGTTATTATCTGTAATTATGAAGCTATCGCGATGTCTGATGTAAGTATATAAGTATATCCTACCCCAGCGATACTTTAGTTCTATTAACTGGTATTCTGCCTTTTTAAGGGCTAGAGCTGCCAGTGAAACAGCAGCTTCTCGCCCATGACGTGGAACTACTGGCTGGGAAAGTGAGGGAGGGTCTGAGGATGACCAGCGGGTCGTAGACTCTTGAGGTCTGAGCCAACAAGCGGCTAGACAACGATATTATACCAACTGGGTCATTTCTTGGGGTATCTATGAAACATTGCTTAGAGCAAGGAAGCGTAAGTAGGCTTTGACTACGGCCAAGTTGAGCAATATGTTTATATAAGACAGCGGGGAACTGCCTCCCAAGCAAGAAAAAAGGCCTTTGTATATCTAGTCCCGAGATCCTGCAGACTCCTAAGTTACGGCGATGTCGGCGTCTACTATTGCTTTTCCTGCCTTTCTTGCTTCGGTGCCTCTGCTTCAGGAAACCGCGATACCTCTCGCAGATGGTCGGGTGTTCCGAGTGGCTGCATGCCCTGCTTATTGTAGCGTCGATGCGCCACTTTCCGGTTGCAATTCAGACAGTAGTGGGTGACATGGCCCTTCCAATGGGTCATGTACGGGGCCACCGCTCCGACCCCGGTAGTTAGGAAGAGCGCCGTTGCCGCAGCACTGGAGTGGCAAGGTTAGATCGAGTTGGTTCCATAGCTTGGGGGATAGCAAAGAACATACTGAGTCGCGACAGAGGGGCTCTTCTTTACTTTGGTTACCACGCGGCGCCTGCAGAACGGGCAGTCTACGGTATCCGATTGATCGCCAAGCAGATGCAGAGGCGTTACGGTCTCGATAAGGTTTGACTCCACGGGAGGGGTGAATGTCTTTTGTGTGGGTTCGTCGTGGGTCTCCGATGAGCTGGCGACAACGACCTCAGGGAGACCATCGTCGTTAATGAACGGAACTGCCCTGCCCCAGTGCCTTAGTCAGTCGAGCCTGGATACACGCGCAATCCTGGAATGGGCCACTACCTACTTTGCTGTCCCTGGGGCCGGCTTGTCGAGCGTCTTGGTGCCCTCTTCCGCGATCCGCTGGTAGTCTTCTGGGTGCTCGGGATTAGCGTAATAGGGTGGAGGGATGCTAGAGCAGCTGGATAGAGTATCTCCCGGGTCTAACGCCATCGCATCGAGCTGTGAAGCAGACGGCGCCCTAACAATTGTAGCGGGGTGCGGGATTATATAGAACAAGAAACAGTCCAGAGTAGCAGTTGGGATAGGATTGGGATATAAGACGGGTAAATTGGTGAAGAAGGATCGGAGGCTGAGGCTGAGGCCGCTGCCGATTACTTGACAAGGTATAGGACAGTACTCGTATGCGGCCGTCGCATTAAGCACGTATCACCGATAGTGGGTCACAAACTTTTTGCAAGTCAGAGAGAACAGAGATCAAGTGTGTGTACCAAGCTATCGAGACGGCCAACTATTTAGAGACTGTATGTAAAATATGTACATGTAGGTACTATATATATATATATATTAAAGCTGAGTCAACGCATTGACCGCTAGTTGCCCTTCATCTTCTTCACAGCGTTTTTAACCTCCCTTCAGCCCACACCCACGCGGTATTACTCTAATGCTCCAGTCTCATTAAACATAAAATCCAGGCTACCTCAATTACACACATCACATAGTCTACCATCCCCATCTCCCACCTCAACACTCCGATTCTGCTCCTGCGTCGACACCGCAACATCCAGTCCCGGATTCCCGCCAAAGAAATTAAACGGCTTCAGCCCAACAACCATCTTCTCCGACGGCATCACCGGCCAGTCTTCAATTCGCGGATTGTGTGTCGACCCAAACGTGTGCCAAACAACAATGTCTTCATTCCGCACAGACGTATCAACCGCAGAATCCCTTCGCCTCCTCTCAATGGCCGACGCGATCCCGTCTCCTCCCGCAGACTGCATCGTATGTCGACCAGCCGGGAAAAACTCCTCGTCGTCATAGCGAGTGACCCAAATCGCATGCTGTCCATACTCTGAGCGGCGCGCATGGTGAGACGTTGGATGGGAGAGCAGCATCTGGCTGTAAAACGGCACAATCTTGAATCCCACCGGCGTGCCCGTTATCGAATTGACAACTTTCTCATTGACAATCTTAAAAGTCCGATTCGTAGTAAAGTCCAGGTCCAAGCCTTGCTCATCATCAACAATCTGCTTGCTCGTCACATACCCAACTCCCAGCGGGTTATGCACATCCGGATCCCCAATCGGCAAAGCACGGCTCTCCTCCACCAGCAAGGAATTGGCATGCCCATCAATCGCCGGATCAATCCTCAGGCAAAACAGATGCTGGTGGTACGGCGCCAGCACGCCCGGCGCAACGACGGTTCCATACGGCACCGTTTCGCCCACGGCAATCGGCGCAGTCGACAAGATGCCCGTCGCCCGCACCTCGTAATGGATCGAGGCGTCCTGGCCAAAGTGAAACGCAAAGATGTACTCGTAGTTGCTCACCGTGATGATGGTCTGCAGCACCAGAATGCGAGACCGCGTCACAACCGCATTCTTTGTGCGGAAATTGGTGTGTTTCCATAGGATACCATCGTCCTGTTCATGGCAGCAAATCACGTTGGGCATCTTCAACGGCTCGCCAGACCGCGTGTTGTGCCACCCGTCAAAATACTTGATCGTCCCCAGACAGTCACACCCAAGCTGGAGATTGTTGGCATTGATGCCCGCACCGTCATTGCCCAGGTCAAAAGCCGCTTTCCTCTGGTACGGCGACCGCGGATCTCCATAAGGAACAAACATCTCTGCCAGCGACAGGCGATAAAAGAGGCTGCGCCCGTCATAGCGAACGTCATGCAGCGTCAGGCCCTCTCGGTAGTTGAAGCCGACGTGCAGGCTCCATTTCTCCCATGTTATCGAGTTTCCATCGACTTGGAATGACGGGCCCTCTGGCTGTACGACCTGGTATGGCTTTGTAGTCTGTCGGTATTCTGATCGTAGACTTGGGTGATATTCACTGTCTGTGGCTGGGTGGACCTTGCTGCGATCATATGGCCGAGCTTCGTTGTGGGTTCTCTCGGTTGAGCTTGACGGAAGCCGATAGACTTTGATAACGTGTAGATTCTCATCTACTTCGGCGCAAATATCCAGCGGATAGGCGTAATAATTGGCATCCGGGTTGCTTGTAAGACGCATATAGAACCAGCACTGAGTCACGTAGTTAGAATGAGCACATAAATAAAATAGGTGTAAACTTCAAGATACGCACCATGGTTATTCTGTCTGTCATGTCATTCATCCCATCCGTCGCATAAGCCCACGCCTCGACACACACAACAGCCTCAGGAGGAAGCCGCAGCGTCTGTATCTCAGCCTGCACCCGCTCATCCGCCAAACACGCCTTTTCCACCTCGCCCATGTAGCTCGAATCGATATACGAGTGCTTTCCCTTGAGATTCTCGAGCTTCACCACAGACTGCTCGTCTAAGTCGACAACCAGCTCAAACAGCTGAAGCGCTTCCTTGGGAGCTGGCGCGGCAATAACCTGAACGCGAGCTTGACGTGCGGGTCGAGCGGCTTCAGCGGCGATTCCATTACGTTGGCGGTCGAGAAACGCAATCATATGCTTTTTTGGAGGCTCTTTTAGAGTGATGAAGCGAAAATTAGGGTCTTGGCCTGCGAAACATGGCCTTACAATGGATGCCGCCTGGAGGTGTAGGTTAGGCGCGAGCCATGAGCGTCAAGAGACACGGGGTCAATACCTTTTGTATCTCTCTGGGAGAAAGGGGATCAAATGGATGCGGGTAGTGCGATGCCATGACAGGCAATAATCAGATAGTGTCGTTAGTTTTCTTTGTTGTCTTCTCGTTGCTCTAATTCCAAGGGTTTCTGTACTGAGTGTGTGGTGATTTAGCTTGGTTCAAGCAACTCTTTTATACCACCAAATATTGACTCAGCAGCACCCAAATCTCTACTCCACGTCAATCCCACTCCATCCGTTACGTACAGCTTATCCCCCAACCTTCTCGCAACAATACCGTCTAAAGGAAAAGGCCGCCTAGGCAATCCAATTAGCGAGTTGGGGTAGCGGCCGATTAAGGACGGACCTCAAGCCTCCAAGGGAATTGTTTCCCACCGCGCTCTGCCTCCAAAGGCAATAATCTCCACGCAGCCTCTGCGCCCTCTCGGTGCTACAACCTTTAGAGGAAGAAAAAAACAGATGCATGTGATTTTTTTTCTTTTTGGATGCGTTGCATTGTGAGTCACTATCATTTCACATTATTAGTAGCATTTGAAATTGGAAAAAAAGGAGATAAGACTGCATGTGAGCATATAAATCATGGATATAAATTGATTGCCAGTATCTAGAGACGCCTATAGCGCCGTATTTTAGTATGAAGACTTGTAGCGCATATAGCCGACTTGAATTATTACCTGCCCGCCTACATGTAGTTAGTCCGTACATATAATCTCCTCCAACTATCAAAGCTGTAAAGAATGCTCCAACTTCAATTACATCCTTATTTCATCATCTCACATAAGAAAGCGCAAATTTACATAACAAATCACACAATATTAGATTATTATCAAAAGAAAAAAGCTGCAAAAGCACTCGCTTCTTTTCTATATCTCATTAAAGCAAAACAGCATAAAGCCATACATTTCTTATAAGCCCAAACATCATTCATTAAGCAAGCGTCAAAAGAAAAAAAAAATCATCAATCGTAAAAACAAACAAGACATAAATCATAACATTTAACGTAAAAAAAAAAGAGTAAAAAGGAAAGAGGCAAAGCAGAAATATATCGTCGTCAAAAGGTCGTCATCGTCAAATCGTCATCGAATCGTTCCAAGACCCATCATCTCCTCCTCTTATGTCTCCCCTCTCCATCATCACTATCGCCGTCTCCTCCTCTTCGTCTCCCTTCATCGCCTCCCGCTCCACCTGCACCACCAGCTTGAAGCGCTCCCGCCAACGGTCCCAACTGTCCCATCAAGTCACCACCAAGCCCACCGCCAAGCACCTCCCCAACCACGCTCACCCAGCTGCGCCGCCCCGACAGAGCTCCCGTCACGCCGCCCACTATTTTCTGGATTTGCTCCGGATCGCTAGCCAAAACTCCCCATGCACCGTGGATATTCAAGCCGCCAGGCTTTTCTGCTGAACGATGAAATGAGCCGCTTCTGGTCGTCAACCGGTTTCTGCTATGACGCCCGCCATCCAATGGCCTCCCGTGCGAGTCGAAACGATCAGGCAAGTCTTCGATTTCCTCGTCTGAATCCGAATGATGACGTCTCCGATGCCTGCTGTCGCGGTCACGGTTGGGGGAACGGTCGTGAGTTGTATCGGATGATTGTCGACGGTGGCGACTTGATCGGTTGAACTGGTTTTCACGACGTTTACCGCGAGATCCGTCCTCAGAGTCCGAGCTGTCTGATTCGGATCTAAGTTCGTGCTCCTTTTTGTGCCTCTTCATTGTCACAGTGCTCGTTGGAGAAAGCGGTCCAAACGACACAGACTTTCTTCTACCAAGCGAGGGAAACCCAGGTGGCGGAATCTCAATGCGAGGCGGCGGCAGTTGCTTGAGCGGTATTATGGCCTCTAGAAACAGAGAACAGGTTAGCTTCAACAAATCAAAATATTTTTTATCTCAAAGACTTTGTCTAATTTGAAAAGAATCAAAAACACGTCCTTGCAGAAAAAGTACGACTCAACGCACCCTCGGATGATCCGCCCTTTTGTTCAGGTGGATTCTTATTTCTGGAAAGGTCACTCACATAATCTTGCGGGAAGCTACCGCCCGCCGGTGGCCCTGGAGGGGGAGGTCCAGGGGGAGGAGCCGGGCCCGAAGGCGGCGGCCCAGGCGGGCGGGCGTATCCCGGCACTCCGGAAGAGTTACCAGGAGGCGGCGGTCCCGAAGGTGGCGGGGGACCAGCCGGTGGAGGCGGAGGTGCGTACCCGTGGTAATCTTGAGGCACATAGGGGTGGTACTCACGAGGTTCCGGCACACTGGGGTCAGTATACGGCGTGTAGGTGTGCTCTCGCGGTGGAATGTTAGTTGTCGGCGGTTGCGGGACCGGGGGAGGAATGTTTCCGGGGACGCTGGATCCTGGAGTCACAGGATAGGGGGCCCCGAAGTAGGCGCCGCCGGAAGCATTGGGTGGTGAATGCGGTCTGTTTGGGTCTTCAAAGTAAGTCCCGTTTGCAGGGACCTTGGGGAGGCCTACAGAGCTCAAAAGTAAGTTATCGTTTGAAAGAGACGCACCAATGAAAGACAGAAACCAAGATGGCTTGGGCTTATGAAGGGGAGGGGGCAATCTTACGTTGTGCTTGCTCCTCGCGCTCCCTCGAGCGCCTCTCCTTCGAGCGCCTCTCCTTTCTATCCTCTTTCCTCTCCTCTCGCTTCTCCTCCCGTCTCGCCTCCTCCCTCCGCTCTCTCTCCTTTCTGTCCTTGTATTCCTTGATTCCCGCCGCCGCAGCGCCTGCGGCAGCGCTGTCTCGCAGCCGACTCCTGCTTCGTTTCCTCTCCTCGTTGGACTCAGAAGAGGATGATGGGTCTCTTTCACGTCTTCTCCGTCGGTTTCGCCGCCTTTCCTCGGCCTCGGATTCATACCCTTGGCCGGTTGGAGAGCGCGGATCGGGTGGTAGGGGATCGTGCCCGTACTCAATCAAGCCTAGCCCAGGATCAGCCACGGCGTCGGAATAAAGGGATCTGGCTCTCGACCTGCTCCTGCTCCTGCTCCTGCTTCTACTGTGTGAGTGGTGTCTATCGTACTCGCGGTCCTCGTCGCTATATCCACGAGAGGTCGACTCCTCTCTCTCCCTTTCCTTCTTCTTGTCATGGTGGTCCTTCCACATCTTGCCAGCTACGCCAACTGCGGCCGCGCCGGCGGCAAGCTCGGCGCCACGGCGAAGCGTGGACTTGCTGCGGGATCTGCTGCCGTGTCGTGACTTGGATCGCGACTTTGACTTGTCCCGGAAATGCTTCACGAGACCAGCAGTTGCGGCGGTTCCAATGGCCGCCTTGGCCAAGGTGGAGAGACTGCGCTTGCGACTGGGCCTGCGCGAGCGCGAACGATCCGAGTAGTACTCTTCATCAGATGTATAGTACCCTCGATTTCGGCTTCGTCCACGGCGTCGCTCCTCCTTTTCGGCCTTGCTGGCTTGGTGATATTTGACGGCGCCAGCTGCGGCGAGAGCAACGGCTGCGATCCCCAGACCCTTCTTGAGCGCAGAGTGGCGATCGGGGGATTCATTACCGTCACCCCAGTGGTCTTCATAGGCGCTGTGAGCTCGTCGAATGGCCTCGGTTCCGATGGCACCTAAAGCAGCGCCAGCAAGGACCTTCTTGCCACGACCTTCTTGAATCTCTCCGTACTCATTGGGGCGACTGGAGAGCAGAGCAGTGATGCCGGCGCCGGCAAGGGCACCCTCTGCGAGGTGGCGCTTGTGGTGGTGATCCGAGCTCTGGCTTCGCTCGCGGCGGGTGGTGCGACGAGAGTAGTAATAATCATCATCGTCGCTGTGGTAGTCGTCCCCGCGTCGCGGGCGGCGGTCGCCCTTGTAAGGACCAACCTCTCTCCGTTCTCGTCGGTAATAATACTCTTCGTCGTAAGGAGCGGGACGAGCGAGTTCTCGGTCTCCGTCCCTCTCTCTGAGCACAATGATGTTGGGTTCCTGCCGGGGAATGACAATCTGCTGCGGCGGGGCTTCCTGGACGATGATTTTCTGGTCCGGAGCCCGTTGGCGGACCACGACGGGGGAAGACGTGTGGTTTGGCTCGTGGTAATACTCCGTCTCCTTGCGATAGCGATCAACCTCATGGCCGTGGCCGTCGTCAAAGCGCTCCTCGACTCTCTTCTCCACGCGCACGTCCTCTTCATGATGGCGAGGGCGTCTGTCCCAGTCGCGATCCGTCTCCCGGCGCTCGACATCGCGCTCATAGTAGGTGGTGCGGCCGCGATCAGCGTCGACGTCTACGGCCGAGCGTGGCCTGTCGGGCACATATGCCCGCTCCCTTCGCTCATACTCGACAAAATCCCGCTCGCCAGAGTAGCGTGAGCGGCGCTCGTCGTCCATCTCATAAACCTTCTCAACGCGGTCGTATCGTTCCACCTTGGGCTGGTTGACTTTGTACCGGGTCACCGTGGTGCTCTTTTGAAAGTGGTCGTCGTCAGAATCGGTCCGTTCTCGGTAGACTTTTGTAGTTCTATAGTCGGCCATCTCTCCAACCTAGCGCTGTCTGCTAGGTATATCTCTCTGTCTCTCGCTGTCTCTCACACTGTCTTTTCCACTCTTTTCCTTCTCCGCTCTTATGAGTCGTCACTTGTATGAGGTACCAGGCAATTATGACGCGGGAGAGGAGGAGTAGTTCGAGGCGCACAGGCAGACACAGTAAGTACAGTATAAAGGATCCCGAGAGGCTGAAAAAAAAAACACAAGGAGGGGTAACGAGGGAGCTGGGAAAGGGAAATGATATGACGCAGAAGAGTCGCCAAGTTATGCCGTCCCCTGCTGTAGGTGTACTAATAGGTACTCGCTCGCTCACACAGCAGAGGGTCCTGTCTTGTCTCGTCCTGGCGGCTACAACGGAGGAGGCAGCGCAGAGTCTGCTGCAGGATAACGTCAGGACAGTACAAATAGCGTCGAGAGCGGGCCTGGCTGGGTGTGGACAGCTGATGACGATGTTTCATTGGGAGGAGGGGCCGAGCAGCTGTTGGAAGCCGGTCGAAGGTGGGCGGCTGACTCTGGGCTGCGTGAGAGCGAGGCCAGCTAACGAGGGCTAGACAAGGGCAGGGCTCATGCTGGACGAGGCTAAAGAGTGCTGTGCGTTGCGTCGAGCTCGCTCGCGGCAGCGTCTTTTGCGCTCTCTTTGCCCGGCGAGGGCGGGTTCCGCGTAAATTAGCGGCTGTAGTGATCGATGAGGTGCCGAATGTGTCATGTCTGGATGTCTTTGCCGCCGTATCGCCGCTCTGTCTCGCAACAACATCGCCATCGCCATCGCCCTCATCAACACCGTCATCGTCAAATCAACGTCCCAAATAGCCCTTGGCTCCCTTCATTCGCTGTACTCCATCCCTCTCCTACAGTGCCTCTCAACACCGTAGACTTGTTAGATGTCGACCTGTGCCAAACCCGAAATCCTTCCAGCCCCCCCAACAAAGCACCCGTGGTTGGTCACCTGCATGAATCTGCGAGAAAGCCGCCGGCGCCTTGTGACCAGGCAGAAGCGTGGCGCGGGGCCCAGTCGCTGCTCTTCACAGGAACCACGAGGGGCAGCGAGTTTTTCCCGTCGCAGAACCGAAGCGCTCAGCACCACCCGATTCTTGTCCTTTCTCTTCGTCTCTTTTCGTGCTCACGCAGCCAAGTGTGGTGACACCAAGTCTCAGCCTCACTTTTTGTTGTTTCTAAATTCTTAGTCCTTTGCTTCGTAGTCGTGACCTCGCCTCGCTCGCCCTCTTTTGTGCTGGCATGTTCCCGGCGTCATGGCGACAGGTCAGACCAGCGACAACAGAATCACGTTTGGCGAGACGAGGTTCGTTGTTGTCATTTTACTTCATGTCACGTCTGTCACTCACAAGGTTGAGCCTGTGGCTTTCGACTTTGGGCCTCGCCTCGCGCCGTTCCGCGCTAAAAAGCCCCTCCAGGTACCTGGAGATGCCGTGCCTCAGTGGGAAAGAAAAATCCCAGCACCTTGCAGCGAAGAAGAATGTCGTCATAGCGCCATGGCGGCGCCTGTCTTTCTATACAGCCCACTATTTGCAGTTCCACTGTAGACTCCAGTCTCTTCTGGTAGCTTCAATACTGTCTTGCTGTCATTCTGCCGTTATGCATCACATTTCCATTCATGCCCACTATCCTCACCTTTCTGGTCGCTGTTTGAAATCCCCCCACGCCGATTATGCACAGCCTAGCTACGATGGACTGCAAAAAAGCTCCGTAACGGACACATTCCTTCGGTCACGGCGAGCCCCCAACCAGCCCACAGCCCAAGCGGCCCTTGCGTGCTATTGCTCGCATTACAGTACTACTCTTAGTAGATACTGGCACCCAACTGCCGAACGTGACCGTGTGATTGGGTTGATTGTCGGGACCCAAGCTTGGGTGTCATTCAGCCTCCCGGAGAGCCGACAGATGAGCCCAACGGCCCTGTGCCAGAACCCGCTGCCCCTTACAGATGGGAGCCAAACAAGTCACTCGATATCCGACCCGAGATCCTCAGCTGATGGCAAGGGTCGATTTCGCTGAGACATACCGAGAGTGGCTATTCGATATGTGTGCCTGGCTTGATAGGTGTTCCCGCAGACTCAAAAGTACAACATCTATACGTCGAGATACCTGTGCTATGATATAACATCCGCCAAAGAAAATCCACAGAAAGAGAAATGCCGAGAAAAAAGCAAGAAAATCATACTCCAGCTACGCCCATTTGACCCAATCTGAAGCTTTTTGACTCCATCTAGTATGTACACTGCGTCCAACCCAGCCAATCCTTCAAGACGAGCCGCATTTACTCGTCGAAGCCATGCTTGTTGCCCAAAACACCAACACCGCCGTTGCTACGGCGTCTCTTGCCAATGATCTCGCGGATCCAGTCGCTCAGCGTGAAGCCCCAGTGGCCAGCTACCATGACGCCACTGAAGATGTTGACAATCTTGATCAAGAAAGACAAGAATCCGTCACGGCTTTCCTCCACGCTCAGCAGGATGGGCTCAATGTCGTACTTGAAGAAGATGCCGGGGATCTGATGGTCCGAGATTGTCTTGCTGTGCTCAGTGACGGCGTACTGGTTGGTGTTGACAATCCTGCGGTTGGCGAGGTAAACGGTAGGGACCACGGAGAGATAGTACTGGAATTTGTGAAAGTGGACAATGGCCGAGTTGACGGTGCGATCGAGAGGGTTGACGAGCGATGGGTAGTACGGGCCATACGACATTTCCGAGATGATGTGAGAAAAGTTGAATTCTACATTCAGCCGTTAGCAGATGTGCATGTCTTGAAGCCATGAGTAAGGGGGGGCCACATACTGTCATGGTCCAAGTGCTGGCCCATTCCCATGTAGCCGTGACCTCTCGCCGTGATATGAAAGTCTCCCTGTACCTTGTTCAAGTCCAGGCTTCCAAACATGCGGCAGCTGTCCGGCTTTCCCTTGGGCCTAGGAGTCTTTGCCCACTTGGCCCTCCTTTGAGTGAGAGCAATGATATCATGAACATGCTCTTCGCCAAAGCCCTCATCGTGTCTCGAGTGCCAGCCCATGCCCGTGTCGAGTTGGCCATTCTCGTTCTTGCCGAGCTTGTGCATGCCTTTTTCATCAACCCACTGGCTCCAGGTGGTGGCCTCGCGGGCCAGCTTGTCTGCAGCAAGGATGCGATCTCCCGAGGCATCCTGGACGTTGACGTGCAAGTCGTCGCAGTTCATCTTGACGACGATGTCCATATTGATTTGCATGTCATGCCCGACGCCCCTTTCAACAGCAAACGTATGGGCCTCTGTTCCGCGCCACCAGCGGCCAAGCTCAGTCCAGATGAATATGCTGGAGATGAGGAGCATGGCAACAGTCCATTTTCCACCACCAGAGGTCTGGGTTACATATTGCGGCTTGGATTTAGCTATGGGATGTTAGCAGGCGAAAATAAATATATGGAGCTAGAAGATGGAGTGTGTAGCCGTACGGAATGCATCAAAGGCGCTGACGATGCCGGTCTTTGCGCCAAAGTCGTCCTCGTTCAAGCCATGCTTCTCGAAGCTGTCCATTTTGGATAATATGCTGTGCCCTTTTCTGCAAGGGAACTAGTACCAATGATTGAGATATCCTCTTTTCTCTTTTTCAATATCACTTAAAAAGAAGATGCCGTCATTGAGTATCAAGGCGAAAAGAGCGAGAGAAGCAGGGGACACCACAAGCCCACTGTCGAGTTGAGAGCTACAGCTTCGTCGTTGGTCGCTACCTCATTCCAAGAAATGCCTTGCCGACCACTTCGCTCCAAACACTCAATTCGATCCAGCAAAGTCGTGCGCAGCGTATAATTCACAGTTCAGCCTCAACCAAGTCTTTTCCAAGGCGTGGCGAGCTGCAGCGCATGTGAAGCATCTCAATCGCATTCAGCTCGTGGACACGTCTCCGATTCAGTCCCTTGCCCGAAAGCTCGACGGTGATTGGGCGCGTGGCTGCGACCGGACTATCCCCGGCCCGGGGGAGTTCTGGAACGGCCGCCGGCATGCTACTGTAAGCTGCCCTGAATTTTCGGGTCGGCCAAGTGGACTAACAATGGATCACTATTGAGCGCGCTGAAATGCAGACAGGCGAGACATTGGATGTGGCGTGCATATATTGGCGACAGATTGCAGCGCCAGACTGCTGTACTCGATGTTGTTCGAAGAAGCTTCATTGACATGGTAGGGGCTTTTACATTGCCAAGGTATGTCTTTTGACAGCGGCTCTGGAAAACTGTAATTCAACGGATCACAGAACACACCAGTTTAAAGACAAAAAGACCGCAAAGAGCCGCGAATGGACATCGCAATGCACGAGTAATTCATCCGCTACGAGATTGACGGCCATTGTTCCAATCGGTCTGTCAAAAGCTTGCTAGGCCCGCAAAAATCGCCAGCCAAGGTTTGCGACTAGGTTCAGCCGGGCAACCAAATCCCCCATAAAAAGCATAAAAGAGGCTCAGCAGCCCTGGCGCTGGGACAAAGCGACCGGCCGAGCCAAGCAGAAGTGGAATCAGGGCAGCAAATCAGACGGCGCGGCTTCTGCCCACTATGCACAATCTCATAGCTTGGAACGTCCTGGTCCGATCACATCCCTAGACTGAGATGGACAGACGACATCTGCGGCTGTCAGGCAGAGGCAAAGGGTGGCTTGCACATGCCGTGACGGAGAGATATCTTTAATGTTCGAGCGTCTTTTTGGGTTCCGTTTCACTGCTGACAAGAGTGAGAAATCACAGCAATAGCCTGCTTATACGGGCCGTATCCAAAAATAGGCGGGCCAATGACTAGACGTGCGCCACCAAAAGGGAACCACGCGACAAAAGGCTAATCAGAAGCCACCAGCTCTTTTGTCGCTCTGCTCCAGGTATAAAGCAGTAAGCTGCTGCTGCGTCGTATCCGACGGAAGAATCATGTCCGTCGTCATTACTACGTGGGATATTGTTGCTCACTGCGTATGAGTGTTATAGGTATATTAAGGATATCAACATAGCCTCAATGGCAATCGGTCAAACCAAGCTGCGGCAGTCCGGACAATGCGGCACCAATACGATACGCGCATGCACCACTTCGTATTCCTCTGCAAAGAACGGTTAGCAGCTGCCAGAACGGGCACTTCAAGAAGCAAAAAGCTGCTCCCCGCCTGTTGCCCCCATGTCCATCCCATTCATCTCCGCACCGAACCCGGGGAAGAGTATCATTTGCTGCTTGTAGAGATTTGCTTGTTCGCAACCAGGCTAAGCAGCAAATAACGGCGATTAGCTAGGTAGACAAGAGCTTGGGGAACAAAAAAACTCTCGCAGCCAGGCCAGCCTACGGCCTGCCATTATAAATCAGTAAAAAGGCCCTTTGCGCGTAAATAAAAGCTGGCATGCAACCTGTTGCTACCTGCTTCAACTTGTATCCCCAGGCGCGCTCAAGGTGCAGCAGTACACGCGCACGACGTACCTACATGCCAGTGCCGCTGCCGCTCTGCCCTTCACTGAGAGCCCCGTAGCGCCCAGTTCTTTGCGCCACCGCTCCAGTTAATCCCCAGTCGCAAGACTCTCACTTCTTCATACAGTAGGAATCGCCAAACCGCTGACTTTTTGCGGCCCCCCTTCAGAAGCGTGCGTGTCAAGGCACTGCGGTTTTTTCTTTTTCTCGTTTTCCTGCTTTCTGTCTCGATCATCATCCATTCGTTCACCGTCCTTCCGCCTCTCTCGTTTCCCGCCATCGCCAGGTGTCGCGAATCGCAGCTGAGCTTCTCGCCATCCATCGACTCTCGCTTCTCTCGCTCGCTTTTTTCCCATTCCTCTCGCTATCCATCCGCATCGTCAAGTCAGCGCTCGTATTCTCGTATTCCCACATATCACGGAAACGCAGCAATACGAAACCATCGCAAATTGTCTTGAATCACTTTTTCGCCGACTTCGCGCTCGCTACCTGGCCTTTTTTCTCGCGGACTCGCATGCTTCGGTTGACGCTTTGAACGTCGAGCTGTATCTTGGGTGTTGACAACATGAAGTCATTCGCTGGGCCCGGCGCCATCGCCGCCCTTTTAGCTGCAGCAGACATCGCTGCCGCGCAACAGACGCCGTTTTCCATTTCTTCGACCAGTGAGTTTGACCTTTACGTCCGTTTCTCTCGATTTCTATTAGCGGACTCGCGGCTGACATTGGCACCTCTTTTTCTTCCTTGGTTCAGGTGACATCAAGCAAACAGCAGCCACCCTATCGTGGGATCTGCTCCAATACTACAAAGGAAATGAGTCTGGCCAAACTCCAGGTCTTCTTCCCGGGCCCCCTCCCGTTGGACCTTACTACTGGTGGGAAGCCGGTGCCATGTTTGGCACGCTGATCGATTACTGGTTCTTGACTGGCGACAGCACCTACAACAACCTCACCATCCAAGGAATTCAGTTCCAGACGGGAACCGACGACGACTTTCAGCCCCGCAACGAAACGCTCTCCCTGGGCAACGATGACCAAGGCTTTTGGGGCATGACGGCTATGTTGGCTGCCGAGGAGAACTTTCCCAATCCTCCTGCTGATAGGCCCGGGTGGCTGGCCCTGGCCCAGGCAGTCTTCAACACTCAGGCCAGCCCCGACCGTCACGATGACACTTGTGGCGGCGGTCTACGATGGCAGATTCCCCAGACCAACAAAGGATACCCCTACAAGAACAGTAAGAGACATGTTTGAGCCTGATGACAGATGAGGCGTAAATCGTAACGATAGCTGACCGATGCATCTGCAGGTATTGCCAATGGCTGTTTCTTCAATGTAGGAGCACGTCTGGCCCGTTACACTGGCAACACGACCTATTCCGACTGGGCTGAGAAGACGTGGAATTGGTGGGCAGGCGTCGGCTTCTTGGATGCCGAAACATATGCCATCTACGACGGCGCTGATGTTGCGGTGAACTGCACCGACATCAACAAGGCCGAGTTTTCGTACAACAGCGCAGTCTGGCTTCTCGGAGCCGCATACATGTGGAATCATGTACGTCCCCCTTGTCTTGATTCCTTCAGCCAGCGCATGTCAATATGCTTTGCGCTTCCCGCTTCCTACTCCTTATTCCCAGGCTAACTTTCTTGATAGACCCAGAGTGACGTATGGAAAACCAGAGTCAACAAACTCGTTGATCACGGGCTCGAGACCTTCTTCCCCAAGGGCATTGCGTATGAGCCCACTTGTGAGCCTTGGGGCACTTGCTCTACCGATATGTTGTCCTTCAAAGGCTATGTCCATCGGTGGTACGCTACTACAACGCAGGTTGCCCCCTTCACGGCCGCAAAGATTCTTCCTGTGCTCAAAACATCGGCGGAGGCAGCCATCAAGCAATGCACGGGCGGCGCTTTCGGTCGCCAATGTGGTTTCAAATGGGAATCAGGCACGTATGATGGCACCACTGGCGTGGGCCAAGAAATGAACGTCTTGGGCGCCGTTTCGTCTCTTCTCATCGGCAGCAGCAAGGGCCCGGTAACCAACAGCACCGGTGGCACGTCCCAGGGCAATCCCAACGCCGGCGCCAACCCGAACAGTTTCGAAATACCCGTGACGCCAATCACGGCGGGCGACAAGGCTGGCGCTTCAATAGTCACCATCATTGTCGTCTGCTCGACTGTCTCTCTGCTCGGCTGGATGAGCCTTGGCGCATAAACCTGGTTTTGCATCTTGGGGGCAAACTCTGGCGTTTCTCTCTTGCTCGACAGAAGAAAGAAAGAAAAAAAAAAAGAAAAAAAGAAAAAAAAAAGTACAATACAGATGGTCTTGAGCTTATGATGGAGTTCCAGTGCAGCCAAGCTTTATAAGACTATATATGGTGTTTCGGTTAGCTATCTAGGGGATGGACTGGAAGCACTTTTACGATTTCTTAATTATCATTTGGCGTTGGAATGCACGTTTTACCAGAGATCCTCTAGCATTATCTCTGTTTTTGTTTAGTTCTTTATCTTTCACTCCCCTTTTGATGTTGGTCCTCGAGACCGGAGCGGAAGTTGTCTAGGATAATGACGAATATAGTAACTACACGCTAAGACAGTACCTGTTGCTTTCAATATCAAAAGACAAAATATCTGATGGAAGACTTTGGCGTACGAGTAGATGGTGTTATGTCAGCTCCGCAGCTGTGATTTGATGTGAAGTTGTCTGGTGTACAATTCCCTATCACGTAACCGCGTACCTACATGACGATCCATGCGGCCCTTCGCCGGCAACCTACCGGCAGCCTGCAGACAAGCGGCAAAATCCGATTACAAAAGAAAAAAGAAGAAACCGAAATCCGAAAGAATGATGGAAGAATGGAAGAATGCGACCAGAATAGCAGAAAGCCCTGATGCGGGCCTGTTATTCAAATCGGGGGAGCGAGGCATGTTGATCATTCGGTATCTCCATTGGGAAAAAGCATATGCGTCATAGCACATCTTTGGAAATCGGAGCTCGGAAGGCATGGCATTTGGACATTTGTGCGGATTAGTCACAGCTGGGATCCCTAAAATTGATTGAAGATCAGAAATGATGCTACAATTGCATGTTTTAGTCACTGAGCTAGTTGTGCGAGATGGTCCGATCTGATCAGATCAGGTTCAGGCCATGCCTCAAGTCTACGTGTATGGAGAGCTGCCAAATGGTGCTGCAACGTTGACTGCAGCATACGAGCTTAGGAGCCCAAAGACGCTGTTAATGCTATTCCTAATAAGAACACAAAATTAAAAAGCGCAGTTGGAAATGAAAAAATACTACATGTACTGTGTAATTATGGTTATGGCTGGATGTACAGTAGCACAGCTCAGGGAGCTCCGGAGCCGAAAGCGAATCCCCCTGAATTGAGCTCTGCTTGTGGTTACTCGAACGGCGTGGCAATGACGCAAGGGGCAGGCAGCTGAGGTGAGGAAGGGAAAAAAAAAACTCAATTGCAGCGCGTGATGGATTGGGCTAATTCGCTCTCGGCTTACATAAGTGGTGCCGTGCTGCGAAAATAACGTGCTCAATGGTCCAATGTTGGTGACATGTCTCGCCTTTTGCTGATGCTGTGCCTGTAGCATCATTTGCCGGTCAAATGATCCCATGCTACGGTACATGTACAGTACGTACAAACGGCAGTTGCATCATACGCGATTCTTGACCCCCGTGGCCGCTGCATCAAGTCTGTTTGGATTGCCCCTGAATAGCCTCATGTAGCGTCAGACAGAATTCACCACTCCAGGCAGCACAATTGGACAATGAGGAAAAAATGCCACAACACGTGGAATCTTGCAACTAGCTCAGTCGCCACTGAAGCAGAAGCAAAAAAAAGAAGAGCCAGAGTCCCAACTCGCAGCGTTACCCCTTCCGGCATTCTCATTACCTACAATAAACTCGCCTAGGGCAGGCGCTCCGAGGCCCGCGTGACGCACGCCATCGGTCACCAGAGGATTCCTCAAGCGGCCCCCCTGCTTTTTTTTTGCTGGAAAAGCCGCTGTAAGGCGCTGGAGAAGTGCTGAATGCATCGCTGAGCTCCGCCGTTACAGCGTCGGGTCTGGCCACTTGGTCCGCGCCACGCCATGGTAGCATGGCGGGAAGCTACGGCAACAGTACTTTGCTGCCTCACCATATCAACGTGAGAAACAAAAGTAGACGCGAGGTAGACGCCAGCAGCCTTAAATTTCGCGACTCGCGGGAGGGGCGGCCTGCTAAAACCACCCACCTGAGGAGCTGAAAAATCAATCTCACTGGCTGCTAATTTCGTAAGCTTGCAGCACCGTTGGTAGCCACCTTTCATTTTTTTTTTTTTTTCGCCCGTGGTTCCATCCGTACCAGGCCACGTCCGGCCTTAGCGTTTTGCGGGGGAAAAAAAAGAGCATTGAAATTTGGTAAAAAAGAGAAACTATTACGGCATCCGGCGGCGTGCCATTGGGTGGAAGGGTGTGGATGCCGATGGATCTGATGGATCAGCAGGGAAGAAGAAGGAAAACAGAGCAGGAAAATCGCAAGCGGAGCCAGGGGCAAGCCAGGAGCTACTGTACAGCACTATGGAGAAGGAAAAGAGAAAAAAAAAATTGTTTTTTCTCGTTCGACTGGCCCTGGTTAGTCCGAAATTGGATCTTGGGGTCTGGTGACCCCAAGGTTGGCTGCAGCTGCTTGTGTGGCCAAGGTTTTGGGTCAGGAGCTTCGTTTCGTATAAGACGGATCGTGAGCCGAGCCTTTTCGCAGTCTGTGTTATTGCACGCATACCTACCTCCTATAATACTGCTGCTCCTTGATTCCTTGAATACTCAAACTTGATTCCTCAAACCTCTTCAGCGCATTAAAGCTCAATTCAATACTTGCATCTACGAGTCATCGTCATCTGCATACCTACCACCTATAAATCATCCACGCCACAGATTGAATCTCACTTGCTTCGGCATCCATCTGCTACGAAACCTACCAAAAACCAAATAATCCAAACAACCGCCATCATGCCTTCCGGCTACATCTTCACCGAATCCGCCCCCTCACAGTCCTCCTACTACCGCTCCGGCCGTGGTGGCGCTGGCAACACATTCCGCACCACATCCGCAACATCATCTTCATCCTCGTCTTCCTCCTCAACCACCTTCACTCCCCGCCAGCTCCCCAACCAGCGCTTCTTCTCGGGCATCGGCGGCGCCGGCAACGTCCACCAGGCCGCCGAGCTGCAGCCCGCGATCCTGCGCTCGCTCGAGACTCCCGCCGACCACAACCCGTCCGTGGGTTACGTTGGCCGTGGTGGTGCCGGCAACGTCTACCGCCGCAAGACGAGTGACGCGGGCAGCATGTCGAGCGCCGACAGCAACTCCAGCTCGGTGAGCGACAAGGCCAAGCAGTGGGCGACAAGAGTGGCCACTTCTTTTGGACGAAAGTAGGAGCAAGACGTACACCATTATTGCTACTGCATTGGCTGCTGGACCGGCGAAACAGAGACACGGCGTTGAAACGGAACTTGGGACTTTGGGAATTGGGCATCTGGGAAGCGACACAACTACTACACACAATAATCTAAAAAAAGCAACAACACAAGACACCAATTTGGTGTTTATTGGGATTACGATTACGACCAGCGCACTGCATGCGGAGCAACTGCCATGCTACCGCGTTTCATTATTACTGTTACTACTATACCCGCCTGGACTTGATTTAGGCTAAGCAAAGGAGAGGTGGACTGTATATCTGGAGTTGAGCACAGATCGGCGGATGATCTTGAGAATAACAGGGGAAAAAGTAAACTTGGGGACGCATATATACCATACAATACATAGTTGGCGAAGATCAATATTAAAGATTCTCCTCATTAAACATGGTGTTTCTCCTATTCACTTCTTGGCGTTGATTTAGAACCTTTCGAGTCAGTATTTTGCCTTGATGTCATCTCCGACTCATTGATTTTGCTTTTTCCAACCGCCGGATGCGTTTCACAGAAGGATGTGTTGCTGTCTTACTCCGCCTGCCAGGTGCTACGCAACATGCGTCTTTCAATCCAACATCTCCGCGGCGCTCTTGGACGGAGAGACGCTCCGGGGCAGCATAGCATTGAAGCCAATCGCATGACTCTTACTGAATACAAATGAGTGTAATTAAAAAGTCGAATAAAATCAAATGTATTAGATAAATTTCATTGCTTCTACATCACTTCTATTTTTACCAACAGCCAAGCGAAATTTCAATTTCATTCGCAAGTACCCCGCTTATAGAAGCGAGCCTCCAAAACAGAGCAACCCCTCCTATTCCCCAAAAAAGCAACCAACCACAGCGTAAAAAGAGTCTTGTACCCAAATGATACAATACTCAGCGTTAAAAGGAAAAAAAAAAAAAAAAAAAAAAACTATCAAAGATATACACGCGCAAAAAAAGAGAATGTGATCTCGCCCGGGCTCGAACCGGGGACCTTTTCGGTGGTGTCAACAGATGTTGTTAACGAAATGTCATGACCAACTAGACCACGAAACCAGCTAATTTCTCCAAGCTTCACGATGGGAGCTCGTGTTGCGGATCGGCAAGCCACAACTCCCTTAGAAAGCTTTCCCTCTGCCATTCGCTAAACAAAGCAAACACACACTACTGTACCTCAGCATCTCTCAATATCATCAACACATATACAGCCAGTCATCCAGTCAGTGAGCATTCAGCATTCAACATACATTACATAAAAGAGCTTCGACCTAACCCTCCCCGCCAGTTCATCCGCAAAATCGGGGTATCATTAGGCTCTCTTGATCTATCAGATAAAAAGTCCTACACAACTCCCTCATCTAATGCCCGCTTGCTCCAATGTGTGTATAATAAAAAAAAATAAAAGTTCCACCCCTTCCATCTCTGTATTATATAAACCAAGTCTTGATGTCTTTTTCATGAGGAAGAAGAAAGGAAAAAGAAAAGAAGATTAGTCGTACAGCGTCAGAACTTCTAAAAACCCTCTTGCAAATTTTGTCAATTTTTTTTGTTTTGTTCCTTCCCCCCCTTTTCTTTCTGCTGCTGAGTATCAAAGCAGTTTGTTGTTTTTTTTGGGGGGAAAATTCATCAACTACGCGCACTTCGTATCAGAGTAAAGCAACCAGACATGCAAAAGACAACTTTCGCTCTTCCTCTATGCCAATACGCCAGCGTCCATTATCGTCATCAATCATGTGAATTTCGTGTGGATAATATCCGGATTCTCGTGCCAGTCATCAATGCTCACAAGCATCTATCCCATTGTTAGCAGATACAATCTCTAAACCCACACACCCATTGGATGCCACCAAAGGCCACTTACTTTGCGGAATGTACTCAAGCCGGCGAGAATACTTCCTCCAATCCATGTAGAGTATTTGCGCTCCGGTGGTGCAAAAATCTTTATTCTCATGTCCTTGACTGCCAGCTTCTGCAGTTCCGTCAGGAGTCGGTCGCCAAAGCCCTTTGTCAGCGTGCTGCCTCCAGACAAGACGATATTGCTGTAGAGTGATTTTCGGAGATCCAAGTCAGTGCGGCTAATGGCGTCAACCACAATCTGGTGCACACCGGGATACTCTTGGCCGATAATCTCTGGATCAAACAGAATCTCTGGCGCTCTGAATCGCTCGGCTCCAATCTATAAGAGTGTCAGTAAACAAACACGATGCAAATTGCTAGCCTTAAGCTCGCCGCCATATCTCACCTTTAGCTTGTGGCCGTCCGGCAAGACGTATTCAGCAAATTTACTCTCGTTCGGCTTCACGCCAATCCAGTCTCTCTCCTCCTTCTTCGGGTCATGCGCCACGTAAGACACACTCTCCTTGATCAGCCTGACCACTTCCTTTTCCGCACTCGTATGGAAGATGTAGCCGCTCTTGCGCAATAGTGTCTGCAGATACTCCGTCACATCTCGGCCTGCAACGTCAATCCGCTGTATGCTGCTGGGCATTGCAAAGCCTTCGTACACGGGCACCGCATGCGACACGCCGTCGCCCGAGTCCAGAACAATACCCGTTGTCCGGCCACTGGCATATAAGGATAATACGGCCTGGATAGACGTGTGCAAGGCGGGCACGTTGAATGTTTCAAACAGAATCTGCGCGGCCGTGTCGCGATTGCTTCGAGGGTTCAGAGGAGGCTCCGTCAACAATACAGGGTGCTGTTGTGGTGTCAGCGCGAAACCGCTCCTCTCATGTCATCGTCACCGCTCAAGATGTTGCACAAACCTCCTCGCTCAGCGTCTTGAGTCCCTCGCCATACACGTATTCCCAAATCCTCTCCATGTCGTCCCAGTCAGTGACGACGCCATGCTCCAGCGGGTAGTGGATCTTGAGCAGGCCCCTCAGTTCGTTGGAGGCCTTGTTTCCGATGAAGAGATCGCCCTCCAGCGCGCCGGCCAGGACTCTCAGGTGCTTCGGCCGGCCAACCCACGACGGGAAGAAGCATTTGGGCAAGTCTTCTCCCGCGAAGCCGGCGCGAATCGTCCCCGAGCCGTTGTCTAGCACAATGGGGGCATTGTGCAGTATTTCTGTCATTTTCGCGTCTTGAGCCCAGGCTCGAACGATCCAGTCACGACTTGGTCGTCCCGTCTATCCTCCGCGGTCTCCTTCGTGTTGTCTCGCCCGCAGCTTTGCTTCGGCTGGCTGTTTCTCCTTACTATCTTTTGTTGTCTTTGTCCAGCGCTCTCGTTCAGGGTCTCCACAGCATTGGGTCGGTGAGGGGCAAAGATGTCTCTCTCGTAGTCTGGTCGATTGACAGAAGAATCACAGGCGCACGAAGCCGTCAGGTTTGCAGGCCTTGCAGCTCAAAGGGACCATTCAGCGCCTTGTCCCTGCTCCAAAGTTGTGGTCGTGGGTGATTGGCGCTTCGCCGTCTAATCAAATCATCTCTCGCATGCACTTAGCTCCCTCCTCAGCTATTCCAGCCACAGGCGCGCTCGCAGCTTCACTGCGCAAGCCACAGCCGCATCACGTGGGGCACCCTCCCGCCGGCTGTGGCGCCTCAGGCAGGAAAAGGCGGCTGGGCCGTTAAAGTGGTTTCGCGTGGCTGCGCGTCTCCTCCACCGCAGACCGCGTCGCCGACGTGACATCGATCCAAGCTTTCTTCATTCTGCCTCATGGCGAGGCCCGGAAAAGCTCTGCCCGACCCCGACGACCGACCATTGCGGCCCAGCCCGACTGTCTAAAGCAGCCTCGACCTCCATCGCCCTTGCTCTGCCATCATTAGCCCTTGCTTGTCCCGATTTACTGCTTTTTTGTTGATATTGTTCCGCATCTACCATCGTCGAGATGGTCAAGGCCAATGCGGGCACCGGCATTTTCAGTGCCACGTACAGTGGAGTAAGAGGTCCCCCAATGATGCGACGATGCTTTTACGGCCGGCCTTGAACTGTGGGATGTGTGTGTTGGGGTAATTGGGTGAATTGGAGAAAAAAGAGAAGGAAGAGAAAAGCTAGAAAGCAGAAACAGCACTGGCATTATATGAATGCATGATGACGAGCATTTGGTTACAATGGGAGGGAAAGGAGAGAAAAAGAAGAAGTGGGGAAGAAGATGCATTGGATAAACATGGGAGCTCGCCTTGTCGCTGCTATCTCTGCTGCTATCCATGCTGCATATCTTTGTCTTTTTCATTCTTTGTCTTCCCTCATCGCATGCAACAAAAGCTTGAAAGGGGACATGTCAAAAAACTAACATACATTTCTCTCTCAGATCCCTGTCTACGAATTCCAATTTGGCGGCGACCAGAAAGAACATGTCATGCGAAGGAGGCATGACGATTGGATCAATGCAACGCACATTCTCAAAGCCGCCGGCTTCGACAAACCAGCCCGAACGAGAATCCTAGAAAGAGACGTGCAGAAGGAAGTCCACGAGAAGATCCAGGGAGGCTACGGCAAATATCAGGGAACATGGATCCCTCTCGAGGCCGGCGAGGCCCTCGCCCAGCGACACAGCATCTACGAAAAGATTCGACCAATATTCGAGTTCGTCCCCGGAAACGAGAGCCCTCCTCCCGCGCCCAGGCACGCAAGCAAGCCCAAAGCACCAAAGTCCCGTCCTCCACCTCCAAAATGGAATTCGGGTAGGTCCAAGGTCGCTAGCCATGCGCCTCCCAGCGTCACTAACGCAGCTTCAGCTGTCATGCCTGTCGTCGAGGAGTATGAGCACAGCGAGAGCGTCATGGCGGGCATCGAGGATGACACGCCAGACAACCTCACTGTAGCCTCAGCCTCTTACATGGCCGAAGATGATCGCTACGACATGGGTCACATACCCACAGCGCACAGAAAGAGAAAGAGAGAAGAGCAGTTACAAGACCTGACAGAGCAGCAGCACGCCGTGTACGGGGACGAGCTTCTCGATTACTTCCTCCTCTCCAGAAATGAGCAGCCAGCAGTGAAGCCCGATCCGCCGCCAAACTTTCAGCCAAACTGGCTCATTGATGCTGAAAACCACACAGCCCTGCACTGGGCTTCCGCTATGGGCGACGTGGACGTGATCAAGCAGCTCAAGAGATTCAACGCAGACGTTGCCGTTCGAAATATTCGTGGCGAGACGCCCTTTATGAGATCGGTCAACTTTACAAACTGCTACGACAAACAGACGTTCCCTTCCGTCATTAAGGAGCTCTTTGAGACGGTCGACGTAAGGGATAACCAAGGATGTACCGTCATCCACCACGCTGCCATCATGAAGAACGGACGTGTCTACAGCCCATCCTGCTCAAGATACTACCTAGATAACATACTCAACAAGCTGCAAGAGGTGTTTGAACCGAGTGCTTTCCAGCGGTTAATCGACATGCAAGACAGCGAAGGAAACACCGCGCTGCATCTCGCGGCACAGCGCAACGCGAGGAAATGCATCCGCGCTCTGCTGGGCCGCAATGCCTCGACAGACATTGCCAACCACGAGGGCGTCCGCGCAGAAGATCTCATCATGGAGCTCAACGCCTCCAAGAAAGACCGTGGGCCACAGCGGTCATCGTCTCCCTTTGCGCCGGACTCGCAGCGGCGCGCCACGTTTCGGGACGCCTTCTCGGGTGCGGGCGGCGACAAAGCGCGGAAGCTCCCTCTGTCCTTCCAATCAGCGGCGGCCACGACGGTGCAGTCGCGCATATCCCCGCTCATTATGGAAAAGTTTCAGCTGCTCGCGAAAAGCTATGACGAAGAGTGGCACGAAAAGGACGTCGCCGAGGCAGAGGCCCGGCGCATACTCACAAACACCCAGGCCGAGCTGAACGCGGTGCGGCAGCAAATCACAGAGCTCGAAACCCAGCTCGAGGCAGACGACGTGGCCGCCAAGGTCATGAACGAAGCTAATCTCGTGAGGCACAACGTCCTATCACTAATCACCCACCAGAACCGGCTGCATATCCATCAGGCGGTGGAAAACGAAATGAGCAAGCTAAACGGCGACGGCGGCAGCAGCAGCGGCAGCAACCCCAACGGCAGCGGCAGCGGCATGCAGGACGACTCGTATGAGGAAAGGCTTACGCTCGCGCGCCAGCTGAGCCAAATGCTTATGGAGCAGCGGCAGGCGGAGACGGAGTACGTCGACGCCCTGAGCATGGTGGGCGTCGGCGACAAGATTGAAAAGTACCGGCGCCTCCTGAAGCGCTGCCTGGACTCACAGGACGGAGAAGTCCTGGACGCGAACCTCGATAGCCTGATTGACATGATGGAGGAGGAGCGCGAGGTGCACGACCTGGACGGGTCAACGCCAGTGGGAGGCGACCCGATGGATTTTGCAGTGATGTGATTTTGTGCAACTTTTTTGCTGTTGTTTACCCTTTTTGCTGTCTGTTTTTTCCCTTGTTTATTTCTTACAACAGCTTGAAAGGAAGAGAGCGAGCATATCTATGGGCGGGGAGCGGACTGATGAGAGGACACACCCCTTTTTCCCCTTTGAGGGAAAAAATCGTTGTTTCAAAAGGAACGGCAAAAGTGAGAAGGAAAAGACACGCCACACGCGAAATGTTTCCTTTTTTTTTTCCTTTATCCATTCTTACTTCTTTCCTCGGATATATATCCCCGAAGAAGAGTATTCCCGCCCCCCCTCATTATTATAAGATGTCATCACAGTCATCACAGTCCACCCGGGCTTACTCTTGTTCCCCTTTTTATCATCATCGTCGTCTCTCTCTCTCTCACTCTCTCTCTCTCCCTATTTTTATTTCCAAGGGAGGAAATGGATGTACGTGTATGCGTGTTTACGTGGCTGGCAAAGAAAAAAAAATGAGAAGGAGAAGAGGGGAGGGGTGGCAGGCAAAAGCTTACTCGCTGCCTGACCACTTACCTACCCACCTTGACAGTAGCAAGAACATTTTGATGAGATACGTTTTTTTTAGCGGGTTGGTGGTTAAATCTTCATGTCATGGAAGAGCACTATATAGCAGTTATTGAGCGGAACGCATATATCAACGCTAGGGATGGCTCTTTGGCGGCGAATCCGGCGCAGGGGGGGTTCAGCAAATTTACCACGTATCTATTCGTCGATGTTTTATTCTCAGCCCTATTTGCATCTTGGTGCTTCCAATTTGACGCTGGAGCAAAACATCTATTAATACCATGCTGAATCAGCTTCTTTGTAAAAGTCAAAAATCACGGCAATTTCCATACCACATGGCAAACCCCGTTTCTTTTCTTCCAACGCAGTTGCCACGCCGTGTTGCTGGAGAAGCAAAGTTTTGGCGGATCTCGGCCCGGCAGACTCGGCGCTGGGGACAGGCTTGTGGAGCCCGATTGCCCCGGCCAGCATTACGGCGTGTCACTCAATGCGACCATGACGGGCTGCATGCAAATGGGCAGCCATGACGTTTTCGAATGAGAAACAAACAGCGAGATGCTGATGCTGATACTGTCGATGTTTATGCACCATGCGCTGATCCACAAGATTTTGTCCGAGACACATGGGTTGCCAGGGCCTGGCTTGGGAAACGAACGGCCACCTCCGATCCGAATGGACCAACCCCCTCCGGAGGCGGGTGTCCGGGCGACTCGGTCCACATCCAACCAAATGGGTAGTTGCTCCCTTCTCTTTGGAGTCGCGTGAGATGACGAAGCGAGAAAGACAATGACATGCCACGGGATGTGCCCCACAGCACGGAAAAGAAGAAGGAAAATCGAAGCCAGCCATCTCCGCCATTGTGAGTCAGTCAAGTCGAAATAAAGATTCCATCATGATCAAAATAGAATAGCAAGCTCCGAGGATGTACCCTGCACCGACGCAAGAGGCCCGGCCAGCGGCTAGTTGGATCCTCGGAGCGGTGGGACTGGCGACTGAAGGATTACCGCTTCTGGGGGAGCTAAACCCACGACGACTGGCTCAGACGGCCTGCATAGTATGGGCGTCAGGTGAGCAGCTGAGTCAGGGCGCCTATGTGAATACACCGTAAGATGGCGGAGATGACTGGCCAGGCATTAGACGCCGTCCTGCCGCTCTGTATAAGTTCGCTTAAGCGTAGGACCAGCTATTCGCTCCCCGACGTTGCTTCGACTGAACTGCGTGGCCACGCCAGGAGGCCATCTAGCGAGTCATGCCAGGCTGAGAGCCCGTATGTAATTCGGCCGCTCCCTTCATGTAGCCCACGTAACAGATGGCCCACGAGTGCTGGAAAAGCTGTTCGGTGCAATTATAAGTGCTGGCTTAAAGTGGCGCGTATTCCTAAAACCACTCGGGAGGGTGACGGCTGCTTTTGTACACCCTACAAGCTCTTCGGAGTGTTGTGTACGTATCTTGGTACTTTGGCTAGGGAAATCCAATGACTACGCCAACATGCGGTCTAATGCGATGAAACACCGGTCACGAGGCCTTGTCCAGGGTTCGGAATTCGGTATCTGCGAGACGAAAAATAGGCGCATGCCTGTCAAACGTAAACAGTAGCTGGACACAGCATAAAGGACGAATATTGGTTTAGAAGTTCTCATACAGAATGACATCCGCCAGTTAGAAAATTGGGCGCTGAGCTATTGCAGCTGAACCATCGATAGATATCCGATAGCTTGCAGGTGACTCCACCAAAATCTCAAGACACATGCAGCTGAGCCAATACTACGAACACTGAGCCCGAAACCATCTCCACACGAAAGCGTAACTTTTCATCCGTAGCCGCCTGGATGAACCTCGCTGTCAGAGTGGCAAAGAACAGCTCATGGATTCTCGAGTTGGCACCGTATAATCGCTTAGAGGCGGATGCCTGTCGACCTGAATATGGCTTCGGATACGAGGCCATGGTCTCTCTGCCCCACGTAGACAACGAGGCAAGCCGACGTGGCATCCAGCAATGGAGACTTGGTGTTGCTGGCGGTTTATGGTGGTTACACAGCATGGTGGAGAGCATCATGCGGGAGAATCTAAAGGGCACGGGGAGGGTAAAGGGGGGATCCGGAGCGGTGTATGGAGTACGTACATATGCCGTACTTGGTATCAAACGCTTCATGCCGCCTGGGAATGGAGCAACACGCATGCCGACGTGTGCCTGCGGAGCCAGAGAGCAAGACGTCGTGATGGCTGCGCTGGGGGATCCGCCAACCCGTCTAGAGACCAAGTTCAAATGTGCGTTGTGGCCTGAATGGCGAGGAAAGCCCTCTTATGCAGGCCGTGATTTGCTGCGTCGCCCATGCTAGCGCTGGCATCGAATGTGGCACCATAGGAAGGCGCCTGTAAACTCGAGAGATGTCATCCAAGGGAAGCCTCGATCCAGCAAATAGGCCTTTTCCATCATGGAGATGCAGAGGTTAACGTGCTGACCAAGGGCGGGGGAGGGGGTGCCCCGAGCGTGTAAGGCTGACGGAAACCCCCCAGATGAGGTAGGCATATGTAACTGACGGGCGTAACCACGGACGCTGCTGGGTACCTCGACGCCGGCTGCCATTAGCATCAAGTACAGCGGCCTAAGCTGACTTGCTGACACGGCATAACGAAGGAAAGATGGCAGACAGCAGAGCGAGAACGAGAGAAGAATCGAGTCTCCAGGTTGCCCATCAATGGACCTTTTCGAGACTACGGCACGGTCAGACCTGGTGGGGGAGGAGCAAAACCCAGGCTAGAGCCAGACCGTCCAAGTCAGAGTCGGATTGAAGCTGATCCAAGACACGATGCCCCAAAGCAGGTAGTGGCTTGCTGATGCCCGATCCATGGCCAGATTGCTGATACTAGTACTGTAGCAGCAGCACCAAGTACTGTCACTGGCACTGGCACGACTTTTCCGGTACTCGTACATCACACGCATCATGCTGGACGCAGCGTGTCCAGAGCAGCTCGGAGTCGCTCTATCAGACTTGCACAAGCAGCAAGGATGCATCCGCCGTGGTATGCATATGCATGGCTAGCAGTGCTAGTGTGCAGTCGCGCATTTGAGCCGCAGCGGTCAGGCCTGCCAGGGTTTGTGGCACGACGAGCTGAAAACGAAAGCGTAAAAGGTCGAAGCGGTGTCTGGCCCATGAGCCGGAGAGATTTGGCGCCCCACGAGCAAGTGATGCTGGACCAACCGCAGCCCTGGATGCGTTCGGGCGTAGCTGGTGCGCGCTGCGCTGCGTAGCGTCCGAAAGTTCAATAGTCCGGAGCCTGGGGGTTTTTTACTTTTTTTTTTTTTTGTGGTTTCTCAGATCGATCGGGAGAGCGACGATGCGCTTGTGCAGGTTGATTCGCCGAGAATGTGAGGCTGAAGGAGATTGGATCGGCCACAGTGGAGGTGCACGATGGGAGTTTGAGAGAGCATAAAGGAAGAGGAGCAACCTCAGCAGCAGCAGCAGCAGGCATCGGCTCCCTTGGACCTGCTCAGGCTGCAAATCCACCAAAGCGGAAGGCGCTCTGCTGCAGAGGCCCTGTAATAACTCCCAGTCGCTATGAAGAGACAGCGTGTGGTGGCTCTTTTTCGGGGCCAGGTGTGCTGTGGAGATCGGCAGAGACTGCTTGATGGGTGTTCTAGAAGCCCGCCACTGGCCGCTGGTCAGCTGGGCAAGCATTTCCAATTGATATCAAATGGCTATGACGAACGAGCACGGGCTGCATCCAGCATGATTCGCTACCGGCATTCTGGGTTTGGGGGAACGCCTCTTTGAAGATTAGGTGCAAGTATTGAGGTACTATTGGAGAGCTGATGCTTGTGCAGAATCAGTACCTACCCACTCAAGGCTCGTGTTGCTATCGAATCGATTTGCGCGTCAATGTCTTACACACGGAAGTGAATACGACTCGGGTGCCTTGTTCACGCAGCGCAGAGCACACCCAGTGGCCATAGCGTCGTTGCCGCAATATGCATCCTGAGCGAAAAAAGGCCGGCTAGAGATTTGATCAATCTGACAGACGCGGGAGTGGTCGCATGTGCTGGTGTTGCCAGGCATTGCCATCTATCACATTGCTCCAGGAGCATGTCATGTATGATACGAGTGATATATGCAGAAGCAGGGTCCATGCTCCACGACTACCCAATACGGCCCGAGAGCAGACTCGTGTTAGTGTACGGGGACAGAACAGTCTGTTGGTTGTCAATATCAAGAATGAATGCTCACACTCGGGTTGAGTGTATAGAGCACTCAAGGGCTTGTCTGGCTAAGTAGTCCATGCATGCCAGGTAATAAAGGCAGATACGATTATCCATCTACCTTTAGCAGTACTAATTATGCTAGTGGCAGTGGTATTAGATGCCTTTCTGCAACTGGACTGCCGATGTGATATCGCGGCTTGCTGTACAAGGTACCCAGACATCAACGACACACAACACCATACGCTCGACGCATGTATATGCAGAATGATGCTGCCATATCCACCCATTCATCTCCTCATGAATCAGAAACTGATGCACCCCTCGGCCCTCTTCCGTGCTCGTCGCATCCCAAAGACGGTAATGTCGGGGCTGCAGCATCTCATCCACTCCCGTGACCGCATGCTGGCCGTATCTCTGTCCGGGCATTGGCCACGCAATTTACCCGCCACACCACATTGCACACGATGGCCCGCGCGATTTCCCGCAGCAGCCAGGTTTTTTCAGCTGCCTTGGGCCACGCAAGTGACGCACCTTTAACTCTATTTGCTTCCAGAATCAATGCGCGACTGGCACATGCCCCTGTCGCAGTTTAACACCCGCCATGTAGGTCCCGGCCTGTTGGACAAGTCCTGGACACCAAGTGCTAGTCTGTGCAAGTAACTTTCTGCAATTTGGCAATTGGTGAGAGGAGCAGTCGCAGGTTTCACCTTCAGCCGCCCAGGCACAATGGCTGGCGCTGTGGCGAGGTTTCGTATCCCCATACCCATCTCGTATGCGTATTGTTTGTTTGTTTGTTTCTTCTTTGCTTTCCTTCCCAGTTAGTTGAGGCACAGTAGTAGCTCCGCCGATCGCCAAATTGGGGCCGCCTTTTCAGCTGAACAGGTCTCGTGCCTGGGCATGTAGCACCCATGTACATCTCCATAGTCCCCCCCGTCTCGGGCAGCGGCGATTCCAAGGCCCCTTGCGATGCTGGATACTTGCACTCTACAAGTCTACGGTACTGTAGCAAAAACAACCCACAACCAAAGGCAAAAGTCTATCGCTTGCGGTGCCACCCGGTGCAATTTTATTTCTGGCTGCCCATGACGGTGGCCCAGGCCGCCACCAGATGCGCTGTGGCCAGTGCACATACGCTTTTAGCAGCGCCTAGCTTGGCCAAGGCCAGCCACGCACTTGCTCGGTCTGGTGCTTCGCATGTACTGTAACAGGTCCCGTAAGCCGAACTGACTGACTGCTGGCAGCTCGTCGAAAAGTAATCGTAGTCGACCCGGATTGGTAAGTATACGAGCCGTGCGGCCGATTCCACCGCTGGGCCGCGTGCAGGCACGGCGAGTACACGAGCCGCAGGGCTGACGGTACGCGGCAGGTACTTGATCGGGCCCGTGAGAGTACCGCTAGGCTAAGAGTTGGCGCGGTGCCGCATGCCGTATCTCGTGCATAATGTGACTGTACCTGCACCCGTACACGATGGGCGCTGGCGAGGTTCCGCCACGGTACAGTGCCATACCGATACCAATACCACGCGGCTGCAGGGCAAGTGCCTCCGTAGGACTTTGCAGCAATGATTGAGGGGTGGCCCTTTCTCGCAGGTACGTGTCCCGACCCCTCTTTTCTCTCTTCTTCTCCTCATCTGTCTGTTTCTTGTGCCCGAAACTGGCCAGCTTAGCTTTGACGAATCCATCGTCTTTTTTTTTTCTCTTTGCTGACTGACTGGCGATGATGTCGTTGCTAGTGCCGCGCAGCAATTATCCTGGCCGGCTGCCCGAATAGGCAGAGCCACAAACGCGCGCTGTGTACCGCCGCCGCTCCCCAGCTTGCTCTGCTTGGCCGCCATGCGATTCGCTCAAAATAAAGGCCAGCCAAAGCCATCTGCCTGGGTCGGCCACATGGCCAGCCTCGGGCCAATCCAATGGGCGCCGCCAGCAGCGCCTGTGTCGCCAAGCGCAGAAGCCAAAGCCCGCCGGCCTCGCATCAAGGGCGTCTCGATAGGGCTCACCTCAGCTGAATCCCCCTCCTCGCTCAGTCGCCGGGTGCCAGCTCCCGCCGATTGCGGGCACCGCTAACACTAACACCACGCTCAGAGCAAATCGCCTCTGGCTCCCTGGATCTCGCTACCGAACGAGCCATGCGCGGGGGGCTGGTGGCTCGCCAGACGGTACCGAAGGCGCTGCAGAGCCCCAGCAAGCTCCATGCCTGGCGACGGGGCTGCTGCCGGCGCGGGCGAGTCAGGAACGCCGTCAGGCCCTCGGGCTGCGTTCATGGCTGCTGAAAACAGGGATCTCTGTCGTGCCGCCAGGGCCTCGAAACACTCCCTCTGCTCGGGCCTTGCTGCTTTTGCGCCTAGCTGCTGGATAAGCCGGCCAATGGCTATCAGACACCACCGCCTGGCTGGCTGGCTTGTCTGGCTGCCCTTTGTTTGCTTTCTGGACTTTGGCTGTCCCGTGTCGTCTCGTCTTGCTGCGCTGCCCGACACCCACTGCTGCAGGACACAGCCCATCGAGCCCCCAACGAGGATCAACCGCCGCTTGGCGCGTCCCAAATTCCGCATCTCGACGGCGACCCGCCATCAATCTGTGCCGGCGCCGATACCCAGTAGCTGGAAGAGGGAGGGGCCAATGGGTGCAAGTCGACATGCTACTGCTGTTACTAGCAGCAGCCATGCTCATGCTCCATGCCTGCCACCATCACTACAGGTATGCTAATGCTAATGCCATGCCATGCGAGGCAAATCACAAGCACTGACCCTCTGATGCCACACCCCCAGCTCGACGATGCTCCAGCTGCCATCAGCATCATGGCCCTGGAAAGCCGTGCTACTGTACATGAGTCTCCTGTTTCGTACATGGCGTTCGCTGCCCAAGACTGCTCTAGCCGTGCTACGCCCATACTGCCACCCCCCTCTGGGCTCGGATGTTTCTCTCATGCTAGCCTCAATGGCTATGAGGCTACTCCCGCTGTGCTGTACTGCTGCTTCTTCAGACGACCAGCATGCGCTTCCCCGGTGGGATCTAGCGCGGTGGGAAGTATCTCGCTCGCCGCTTGGCCCCTCTGTCTGCAAAAAGAAGGAAAAAAAAAACAAGAGGAAAAGCCACACGCATATCGACACACCGTATCCTGTCCCATCTCATTTTGAATTATATTAAGGTTCATCTCACCCCAACAAATATTTCATTTTCTTCCCCTCTTCCTTTGTGGTTATCGTGTATCTCTCTTACACACTCTCTCTCACACTCTCCCTTACACATACTCTCTCCCTCTTCCCGGCCAGCCGTTCCTCTTCGCCGCCAGCAGCGGAAAAAAGAGACTTACTTTGCAACTGAGTCGTGCATCCCCTTCACTCGTCATAGGCAGCAGACGGCCCATCGATGTTGTGCTTGCTTCTTAGACCTTGTTACGACACGAGACAGCCCAAAGGACTGCGTTCTGCAACCATAGCCACGCCTGGTTTTAGATAATTCGCCCGCTTAAATCGCCACATTTACGCATCAACCGGTGTCACTTCGGCTTGGCCCGTATTCAGCCTCCCGGGCCTCACTCGAAGGAGCGTCGTTGACAAACTTAATATCCGAGGCTGCCGACCTCGAAAACGTCCAGAACTCCGGGCCTGGCCATTGCCATTTTGGGACTGCTCTTTGTCTGCCAGACTGCCCCACGGCAGCGCGCATCACCAGTAGCCGCCTCATCGTATCTCGGCCTCCCTGCAAACGCCCTACCAGACGCCGTAGGGCAGAAGAGTGCCGTCTGACCGCAGGAATAGTGCGACTTGGCAGGGACCCCGGCTGACGGCGCCAGGCCAAATTTCCATAAGCAGTCACCTCCATTCCACCATGCCCGCAACCACTCGTGGAGGCCTACCCGGCGCCGACTACAATTACTTGAAAGCCCAGCCGCCCGCTTGGGATTCGGTTCGAACTGGATTATCCATCTTTGCCCTGTTTGTCATTGCACGCTATTGTGTGCAAAAGACTTACCGATGGCTTAGACCAGCTGCGAGGCGTAACACCACTGCACCGTCCTCCCCCACTTACAACCTGCTGCGGCAAAGAAAGTACCAGCCACACCTGGGCCCGATGGATGATGAAAAGAGGATTCAAGGGGTCAACGACCAACTACAGGAGGATGTGAATCCGGCGACGACAGCAGCAACGGCCACAACGCCCACGACTACGACGACTTCTCCCATTGATCGACACCCGCATTGGAGAAGCACCGGTGGTACCATGCCTGGGCCCTTCATCTCCCGGCTGCCTCCCGCGCCACCTTTGACTCCGCCGGAGCTGAGCACAGCCGTCTTCACGTTGGACGAACAGAACCCGAGCAGCCAGAGCTTCATTCACCAGCCCAACCCCGACTACATGTCCTCGACGTCCACCACTGCTCTTCACACAGACGGCCCTGATTCTGCCTCCATCCCCCGGCGTCGATCCTACACTAAGACGTTCCCCCTTAGCGTCTCCGTGTCTCACTCTCCTCCCTCGCAATCGCCCAAGGCTGAATCCCTTGATTCAGCCTTTTCGCCCAGCTCCTACCCCCCGTCGACTGGGTTGTTGCCGCCTGCGCCTCCCTCCGGTCTGGACCTGGACGCGGAAGATTACAGCCATGGCCATGGCCACAGGAACGTTGATTTGCAAGGCGAGATCATCTCCGTCCTCGATCGCGAAGGAGCTGGCTGGACTCGCCATACACGCGTTTACGGTGGCGGAGCCTGTCTAGCTTGTGCCGCCAGCGGCGGAGGTTTCTACGGAGCCAACGTTACCCCAGAAGAGATGCGATGATGAAGCGCAAAAAAAAAAAAGGCTAGGGGAATCGCTTGTGGAAAGGAGAGAGAGAGAAAGCCCAACCGTTCCAAAATCAAGGGGAGCACATCCCGTGTGCGCAATGTCATGGATTCGACCGGACCAAATCGGCTTTTGCTAATTATTGCTGTGGTTCTTCTTTTACCCTCTTTGTCTTTTTTCCATGTTGCTATTGAACTTGTTCGCTTAGAAGATTCGAAAATAGCGCCGCCAAGGGGGGAGGAGCAGATGGCTGCACCATCTTACGCATGAACCCGAGTCATGAGGCGCAGCATACTCATTTTTATCTTGTCCTATTTCTTCTTGTAGTATGTCTTTTTACATGGGTGGCGCATCGCTGCATTCTTTGTTTACAGACTTTGTCCCTTCTACATCCTTGTTTACTTTTTCAACCCTTTTATTTTTCTTTTTGGCTTTCTATTCTCTACTATCTCCTGTTCTCGGTAGATGGCTGGCCATGTCACTTTGATTTGCATGCACCCTTCCCTCCGCTGTTATTTATTTCTCACGTTCAAAAGCTGTTATTAAGCTGTACTGTAATAAGGAGTCAAACTTTTGTTTTATTGAAATGTTAAAAGGAAAAAAAAAAAAGGAAGAGCTGTAGTTGGGGGAGGGGGGTCCTGGACGTTTCCTATATTTTTTTCCTCCCTTCCCTCCCCTCTCTTTGTCTCCCAGCTCTTGTTCTACAACTTATTAGGGTTACGAATATTATGACGATACGATGAATGCTTTTTTTCTTCTTTTTCTTCTCTAGTTCTACTTTTATTTACTATACTCATGTCATTAAACATTACTTTTTGGGCATTCTTTCTACTTTGGGACTTACTACATGAGACTAATCATTACCGGAGAACTAGTCAGGTTGCCTCGGATCTTATGTACGAAAGTAGTACCTATTTCCCGGCTTAATGTTTTTAATACGCAAGATGAAAGATGAAGGCCGGATAGTCTCCCTTTTTTCCTCTTCCCTCTTCCCACCACCCCTCTTCTCTCGGTTGACTCGGTTGAACGGTTGAAGGCTGCAGCAGGTAGTAAACTAGCAAATTCTTTTCTTTTAGTTTATTGTTCCTAGTCCATAACCTTATTGATTACCTTTTCTTTTCCTTTTCATCCTTCGAACAAGGGCTGCATTCTGGAATGACTTCTGCTTCGTATACCATGACACATATTAAGCGTTTATGACCATGGGCTAATCAACAATGTGAGTAAGCGGGCACCTTCTATCTACCACATCGCCTGGGTACGGGGCAGCCTATCGTTTTTGTCCCAGCGCTCCGGCGACTTAAACTACTCCCAAGGTCCCCTTTTGGCAACTGTCCAGGTCGTGTGAGCTTCCCTTGTCAAGCCTCCCTCATCAAATGGGGAAAAGCATGTCATCTCAATCACAAAAGGGGGATAAAGGAACGGACCTTTTGAGGCTCTGAAAGCCTCACAGGGCAGGAAAGTGATCAACAAGGGATAAAACTACAAAGATTTGTCATCTTTCGCTCGGAGACCAGGTGGGTGAGGCTCCCGAATGAGCTATCCCTGTGCTAGCTAGGTCGCTGATACTGATACCCGGCGACTTTTTGAACGGTTGGTTGTTGACAGCTCTAGTTATAGGACTAGTCGTCTGCTTATTTTCTTGTCGCTAATCCGCGAGGGAGGTGGCTACATAATGATTAGTGTGCAAACGATTAAAAAAAAAACCATGCCTCCAAGTATGCGACAATGGCTGGGAAGACAGAAGAGGGACTGACATGGACAAGGACATGGATATGTGCTGAGCTGACTCAAGTAGTGAATAATAATCCTCGTGTACGTTGATTCAGTCAATATTCGGGTAGATGACTTCCGAACCGTTGAATAGGAGGGGAAAGGAAATCATCTTCTTTCTTCCATCTTGAGCTATGTTAGCTCCATACAAATTTCCAAATACGCAAGATGGGGAGCCGACAAGGGTGACTATGATATATGACATGTTACCTAGGCAGAAGCAACGTCTCAAAGCCCGAAGGAGCAGCATTATCCTTGACCGAACACGCGAAATGGGTAGCAGCACAAGGCTGAAATGGGGCACCTCATATCGGAGAAATGGTCCGGATGACTGGAGATGTTGCTAGCTCATCTTTTCCAATGTTAGGAAAGTCAGCATATTTTCTCTCACTTATTTAAACCCATAGAGCAGTAGTGGCGTGAGCTGTGACGGGATTTTGGACACACTAAACAAAAAGAAGGCGTCGGGTTGCTTCTAGCTTCTGATAAGCACCATATTTTCCACATGAAGCCTTGAGAGAGACACTAGAAGAGAAAGAAGTCTGCTACTTCTCGTGTTGCTGCTGTCGTGCTACAGCACTTAGTACTGTCTGCCTGGAAAGGGCTTTTTTATGGTTCTGACGTGAGCGCGTGTCAAAACCTGGTCAGCACCCCGGCTTTCGTTGGAAAGACAAACCTCGGGGCGGACTTATGCATATGCATTTGGAGCCGAATTACCAGCAGGTCGACGACAATAGCTAATCTGCATCTCTCATGCTTGTCTTTCCAAAAGTGGAAATATGAAATATTCCCAAGGGTAGAAAAAGCTTATAGATCAAAGCTTACTGTTGACACGCGGAGGAGAAAAATAGTGTTGACCCAGGACTCGGCAAAAGGAAAGAAACAGAAAGGGAAGTGACAGCGAGATCCACCCTTTACCAGGGTCAGATTCCAAGAAACTGTTAGCAGCTGTAGGACATGGTGGTTTATGCGAGTTGGTGTTTTAGTGTGTCCCTAAGCCTGGCTAGGTATATGTAATCTTCTTTGTTATTTTCTGGTGACGTACATGCACGTTGAGCAGCGTGTATGTCACTGTTGCGATGTACTTGTATGGACCGATTCCAGTATTAAAGGGTGTTGTTAGGATTTCTTGTTACGTGATCATTAGCAAAAGCGGCGAAAAGTAAACATCAGCCACTCACATGAAGCTGAATGCAGGCATTCCGTAGAATGAAAAGGGAACCGCAGAGAGAGTAATCTCAAACTACACATCGTGTCCAAAGTCAACTCTGTTATTCCAAATTTGCTTTATGCTCTGCTCCGTATAGAGGAAATGATTGATCACCAAAGATACGCAGGGGAATGAGTCAAAGAGGCTCTCATAGCCCAGTCATACGCCCCAGCTTCCAGGGCTAAAGGCTAAGGGAGCCACCGAACAACGAATGAGGCCTGCGTGTTTTTCTGACCAGGATGATCCGTGTTGGCGGAAGTCAGACGATGGTTCTCGTCGCGGGAGTGAGCATTACCGAAGGCCGCGCAAGGATGGACGCATACCTGCTAGTGCTTTGCGATCAGTGATCCATGGTTCTCCGCTAATGCAAGCCTTTAGGACTCCAGGAAGAAGTCCCGCTTGGAGAGGAAAGCGAGCGAGCATATCTAGTTTATGTGGAGTGTCCAAGTTACAGACTTGGGTGTATGAATCATCTCGATGTCCAGTCTGCTATTGACATAGCCTTTTCTCAGCCAACACGGTCAAAAACGGCCAACCTCTCATCCCTGGAATACTGATCATCCTCTTCTACGAGAAGCAAGGACCAGGGAGTCGCCCAACAAACGCCCCTACTGCAGTTTGTCCGAGTTGTCCGTGTTCCCGTAAGCACTGCTGCAACAGACCAAATGGGCGATTTGACAATCTATCCAACGACTATTATTTTCGTATCTTTGCAACGCGGGATATAAAGATGTCGCGAGAGCGTAGTCTCTCAGATGATGTGACCTAACAAATTGCCCCAAAGAGAAGCGAAGATGTATATCACTGAATTGGATCCCAAGATCTTGCACGGCATGCCTTGAATATGGAGTCGAGATACAGTCAGATATTCGCTTGGATCCCCCCCCTTTCCCCGTGCTGTAGCCGCTGCATTATCGTAGATGGCACGCTTGTCGCTTATGCTTGTCATAGAGGGGTGTGAATTGTTCTGACCCATGATCTTTTCCAGCTTGTCCTAGAATGATCGCTGTGTTTAACGTTAAATGGATACATCTTCCGGTCGGAGAAGCCTCTCCTACAAGCACACTCGATAGCAGTAATGATACCGCAGCAAAACCACATGTCGGCGGGCGGGTAAGCGAGATAACCGCTTTGATATTACGCCCCCATCTTCCGCGAGGGTAGATTTCAATGGGTTAAATACATTGCTAGCTCTCCAGCGTCAGCTTCTGGCTCTCTCATCGTCGAGGGTCGCATGGCGAGCAGCTGCCTTGCGAGACGCTACACTCTGGGGAGCGTGATTTGAAGAACATCATCGTCGATGTCGTCCTGGTCTTGTCCCTGTAGAGCATGGTCTCACCGCCTGTATGTTGGCGATAATTTTCCCTCCAAGTATAGCACAATGTTCCAGCGTTTGCGCACTACTTGCTGCCAATCCGCACCGAAGGGATGCCTTTACTTTTAGCCCAGTTTGCATAAGTTATCGGCATTTGGAGTCCGCTTTGTAGAGGCCAGGCGGGTATAAGGCCATCGGGAAAGATCCCCAATGGCGGATAACTCTTGTTAGCCGTCGAGCTGCGCGCGCAGAAGCATTTAGCATCTGCAAGATGAGTGGAGCGCATGCCTATTTGTAGGCCATAAGAAGCATCCCTAAGCACCATCTCTTGCCGAAGCGAGGTAAATAGCTCACAAAATCCCTAGCAAGGCTTTCCAAGACGTTCTTCTGTACCATTCAGGCGGCTGTTTCCAACGGAGGATGCGCCGTGCTGTTTCTTCGCTTCATCGTAGTGCGGCGGATAGGATAAGATCAGCGACTGCAAGCGACCGTGTGGGAATGCCCGAGCTCATGTTGCGCACAGTAACATACCTGTGTGATGCGTAGAACCGGCGGTGATGAATCCATGGCTACTTTGACGGTAGCAGATGAAACGCTCTGTGCTTGCTGAAGAAGATGAATGTTATTTTTGTTGGTCACGAAGAAAAGAATTCAAGCGCATTGTCGATATCGGGAAGGCGCATCTGTCCGGCCGAATCTGTTGGCTTGGGAAGGCGCCTCGCTTAATTGCATGAACAAACAAGGCGTACTCAAACTTCAGTTACCACGATGCTGCGCAGCTCTGCTTAAAAACTTTACTGAAGGAGACTTTGTTGTTGTAAAAGTTTGAGAATATATTGATAAAAAATTTAGTATGCCCAGTAGAATTTTGAAATATGCCATCGCGTAGGATAACCATGTAATATTGTATGGCATCTAGGTTAAGCGAATGGTCGTGTGGATGCGTGACAGCAAATTGTAAGTTCTTCAACCCAAAATGCGAGAAACACAAGTATAAAGTCAAGTTCCACTCAAGTAAAGAAAATAAGTATTAATTTATAAATTTTTGATGTTTTGTGGAATTACTCGGAGCATGCCTTATGTTTCTCTGTTTATATTCAGCAATGGCGTGCCCATATTAGCAGAGTGACAAAATGCAAAAGACAACGACAATTTCCTATTATGATAATTGGATCTGCTTAATTAATACAATTTAATGTAGCGTGGCATGTGACATGAAGTTTAATATAATGAGATACAGGATGAGATTTGCGCCATAGGTAGCTCTTCTATCATGACCTATCCCTATATTGTAAGTATGCTCCAAGCTCGCGAAACGTTATATTTACATGGCTAAAGCAATTTTTGTTTTCTATTCTCCGGCTATTTAACTATATACTAGCTTGTAAATCTTCATGGCAGCGTATAGCTTTGGTTACTGGCATATCAATAGCGTGTTGTCTCTTCCCACTGTCCTCTACCAGGTTCACATAGGATCATGACGTAGATACTTTGCCGCACTTGTCAATAACTTCCACTGCGACAGTAGTGATGACGCAATTGTGTAACTAAACCAAAATTGTGATTGTATTTCAAGATATTCTAGTCGTCTTGGATGACAGGACGCTTCTTGATGGACGCGATATGGCATGTGCGAGCAGCCAAGACCACAGCTTCTAAAAGAACGGAATGCATCTGTTACATAGAATATATGTGGAAATAGCGTCTCGAAAATGAAGAGTGTTGAAAAAGTGATATCTCATAGCTGTCCAAATGAGTGACTGAAGATGAAGCCGTGAAAGCAAATTAAGGCTTCCCATTAATCTTGGAATGGACACTCATCTACCTATCAATAGCTTACTGGCTTCTTGGAGCAAGCATACCACAACTAGCCGAGGGACACGATTTAATGCAAGATCTAGAAAGAAATATGTTCCTGTGTTTCACATAGCTTATTTACACTCTTGAGTCTCAAAACATCCATTACAGTCGCGGTTCCTGCTGTTCTGCCATCCATGCATGGCTCAACATAGGTGCTGTAAGTGCTTGCCGAACATTAACTATAAATTCGAATAACTTGGATAAACTTGATCAAAGCCGGAAATTCTTAGCGTCTTCTTTGTGAGCTGAATGATACATTCTTACGCTTTACATCGCTCAACTTGGACATCTGTGGTTTTCGCGCTGATGATCAGAGAGTTGGAAAACAGTGCATACGATGGCACCAAGGTCTACTCTCCGCGCAATATTGAACTCGCTATTTGTGATATTACAAAACACTGCATTTTTAAACCGCTTCAAAGAGAGGCTAGGCGTGATGAAGCAGGTTTTGGCTTTCCATGTCTTGTTTATAGGAAGCAGTTCATGCCGCTATGGTGCTTCTGCCGTTACAAGATAATTTTGGTCGTAGGAATAACACGTATTGGGCCCATGCCTCGATTACTTCAACATGTATGACTATTGCATTACAAGATGGAAGAATACTTTATCGCGATACTTATCCCCTCGTCATATGAGACCTTAGCATCTCTTTTCTTCTTACCTGACGTTGAAGAAGCCCTTGGTTTCTCGCGTTTCTTAGTGGGCTCTTCTTCTGTGGGTTCCTTACTCGCAATAAATGTAATCTGTACCATAGGTATGAATAAGGGACTCATCCAACTTCACTTTGCATATCTTTTCGTGCGACTCTCGCTGCTACTGCTGCGTCTGCTGCTACTTGTTTTATTCGGTGCCCGTCTTGCTATTACATTGCAACTCTGGGGATAGTCTTGAGGAGGGGTAACATATGAAGTGGTTGGGAGTAAGACAATGCTTCTGGCGGCATTGATGCTAGTTGCTTGGCTTATATAACGAGCCGTCTTTTACATTTGTCCAAAGTCACGCATTGTCTCATAGTACATACGCCTTTGTCTCTGCCAGAATGTGATAGCACCAGCCATTTCTGTAGCAGTTGGAGGTGTAGCTATACAGAACAAGATATAATTCTGCGTCATCAACGAAGTCGACGAAAGAGACTCAAAGTGTAGTTGAACAACATGGACGTATACGGCCATATGGGTACGTCGATGGAAGAGGAAAATCGATCAACGCCACTACAGGCATGGAGAAGGGACAGCTACGAGAACTCCATACCACGCTATTACATCGCGGCTGATCACGCTTATACCTACCAGCAACTAGCATCACTTTCCCCGCGCCTGAATACCGCTTGTGCATTGCCCCGGCCACCGTTCAATCACGATCCAGCGATGGTCTCTGCCCACCGCAAGCACAGACGGTGATGGTGCTGGATGCCGCGGTCTGATTGGCTGTTGGCCAGGCTGGACTCTGCCGTTAAGCGCCGGAGGGTCAGCCACACACTTGCATGCATGTTGCTGCGGATGGTGCCTGCACCTGTACCCGTACCTGTACCTGTACCTGGACATGCATCGCGGCTGTGGCACGATGGGTGCGTGATGCAGATACGGGAGATGATATGCAGCACAGCCCGTGGCTTTGGCTGTGGTCTTTTGGCGATCCAGACCGAGACGATGCTGGTGCGGACATGCTGTAATTTTGGAAACGGGAGGCCCCAGAATAGAGGAACAATACTCTCAATGCTCTGGTTGTTCTCGTTGTGTGAGTCGATCGCATTCAATGACACGTCGCATGCAGCGCCATGGAGCAAGTCGCGCGGGGAGTCACGGGCCACGCCCCATGCTGTTCTTTTCGATGAGAGGCCAGACCAGACCAGACCAGACCGTGGAGCTGTCGACAGAGGTAGGGATGAAACAGACTCGATCCATTGCGAAACGACCTGCCCAGGCGGAAGACTCCACCGACGTTGCTATATACAGTACCTAGTAGGTGCTAGCAGTAGGCGGTCGGTCGATATACTTTTCGGTACCTGGTGGCGCATATTAAACTCTGAGCGTGCTCGAAGAAAACAAAGGATCGCCTTGCCACTAAAACAAACCGAGACGCGAAATTGCCTATGGGGTGCTTGCGTGCATTCTGCATGCCACCTAATGCATATCAGCAGCCACTGGCGCTGCGGTTAATTAGCGACGAGCGCCAGAAATGGAGGGCACGCGGCATGCATTCCTGCGAGCAGTGCCGATTACCAGCACATGTACTCCGTATTCAACTGTAGGAAACGCCTGGGCAGTAACATTTGACCTGGATGGGAAGCAAACGCTCTGCGGTTTGGGTCGCAGGCCAAGTAGATGCATTTCTGTTTGAATTTGCATGTAGCATCCATGTTTGCTTATAGAGCCCGAGAGAGCCCTGTACTGTATTCGTCAGTGGGCCGCGTCTCCCCTCGCCTCGTCATTGATGGAGGGGACTGTTTCGAATGGGATGGGTGATCTCGTTTGAGAGGGTCTGTGTCAGCCTTTCGAGAGCCCCGAAATTGTCTGATGCCTGCTTGTACGAGTACGCCCAGAGCGCCAGATTGCTCAGCACCAATACTTGCAGTATCATGTATCGCTACCTCCACGGCTCCTTTGCGCCTGCAAGAGGCAATCAGGCAGAGCAAGGCTGCGGCAAACCTCAAAGAAGCCCCGGCTTGGCGACAGGCATAAAGCATTAAGATTTCAATAGTCTCGTCGCAGCCTGCTCGGGCCTGGAGCAGAGACATGCGCGAGAAGGGACTCGGGCATGTTTCAGGACAAGTACGCGCGCAGGGCCAACATTTGGAAGAATGCAGGACACTATGTATGGCTGCTCGCCGTGGCCAAAGCGAGGCTGACGAGCCAGCCAGGAAAGCGAAATTTAGATGAGCATTCTGGTGGTACCAACCGCTGGTACGTGTCCGTTGCGCTGGTAGTGCCTCGCACGTCTGCCGTGTGATGGGCTAGCAGGGCGACATGAAACACGGGAGGCACTGCTGCGTGGAGTCGACGATCTGGATGGGGACTGGCATGGCCTTCAGGGGGACCCATGTTCTAATTGTAGAAGCATGGGTCGCCAGAAGCAGAATGCAGGTGTTGCGGTAGCACTCTGGACGGAGCGTAGCCATTGATGGATATCCGCAAAGACGATGCGCTCTGGCTCTCGATGCGGAACCAGCCGGGCCTCGAAGACGACCAGCATCTGATAACAGTGCCCGTGTGAAACCATTCGCAGCCGAGTCCAGCGCATCCCAGAAGCAGAACCTGATCTGGTCTGGCCCGACCCGGATTCCTGGACGGAAAAGCAAGCAACAACCAAAGCCAGCCGTGGCCGGTTAGGCGCGCTACCGGCAAAAGACGAGAAGCGTTCGTGCAAAGGACTCGGCGGGAGCCAAACAACTGGGCCCCGCCAATCCTCGAGTCGTTGGACTAGACTCTTACGGCGATGGGAGTCGACATCGTGGCTGTTCCTGATTGACTGGAGATTTTTAGTCCAGTGCTTGTACAAGAAAAACGCCCTTTTCCATCTCTGCGCCTCACGTGCCGGTTTGGTGGGCTTTGTGATGATGACGATGACACCGATGCCGCCGATGATGATGCTGACGATGCGTAGAGGGCTTTCCCGTCCACGCCGTATCTCTTCTTCTTGCTTCTCTGGCACGGTTGTGCAAGAACAAATGACTCTTGCGGCACGAATTGGTAATGCGATGCTCCCGCCTCGGCCGAAGCGGAGAAGCACAGCGAAAGAAGCAGAGATGCGTTCTCTGAGGGTGTCGTCATGTACGAGGTCCCCAGTGCAGCGTGCGCTGTGATTGGCTGGGGGTCCGGCGCGAGCGAAAGAGTTGGTGTGCTGGTACCGGTACTTTCCCCTGAGCGCTGAGGGAGGAATCCCCGCTGCAGGGAGAGGGGAGCGTGCTGCGTGTTCAAGAAGAGAGACAGTTGAGCAGGGGTTGGGCAGCCGTCGGGCTTCTGTGGAGGTTCAGTTGGAGAGCAGCAGAGCAGAGCAGAGCACCTAGTTATTACCGGCTACCGGTTTGCGCGTCGAGAATACGGGGCTCCATCTTGGGCGCTTGTCACGCGGCAAGTTGCGAGTTGCTAGAGAGAGTCCAGCAAGGCCTGGCACATGGCGCATTCGGCGTGGCCCGAGCTGGGTGCTGTTTTATTTTGGGTTGATTTATTTTGGTCGGCTTGCCCAGTGCCTATTGGTGACATTGATGCAGGCTGGGCACTTGTAAGCTTCCTGTAGAGGTCCTATTGCTGGGGTATGGGCAAAATAGCACATGGAGCTCCCGAGCCCTGGCATTTCCATCGCCCCGCAAGAGGCTCCCAGCAGCGCAGGTACTGGTACCGCCCGTACTCCTGCTAGTACCATCTGGGCATCTGCTGAGAATCGAATCCCTCGGGCCTCCTCGCCGCCCTGATTGGCCACACGCCAGCGTCCTGCGGCTTCTGACTTGCGCCATCCAGCAGCCAAACAGCGCCGCCCACAGCGCCTCTAGTTCCTGGCAGGTCCTGCAGCCGCTGCCCATTGGCCGCCATGCCGCAGCCTCGCCCCGCCCAGCCTCTGCGCCGCGGCCTGTGACTGGCGGTGGGCGTCGCGCTGCTGCCCCCTCCACCGCTAGCAGCGCCCTCGCCCAGCTGTCAGTGGCCTGTCACGGCGCCCAGGGCTTGCTGGGCTTCTGCCTCTCGCCCATTGTCGCTGCTCAGGGGTCTGGTCCCCTAGGTCCACCTGCGGTTTTAGGGCCCTCAGCGCACCCTCCTCCACCGTCGCCTCCTGTCTAGCGCGTTTTCCCGCTGGCTCCTCATTTTGCCTCTCCCTCCGGCCACCTGCAATTAATTCTACGCCACCAGCTCTTTTTTTTTCTCGTTTCTTTTTTTTCTCTCTCTCCAATCTTCTCCTCTCCACCCTTCCTCCACCTCCGTCCATCTTTGTCCCATCACCATTTACACCGCCTCTTATTATTTTCTCCTCTCTCTTCTCCCTTCAGTGGCCACTTCTTGCCTCGCCTTATTTTCAATCTCTTCGCTTTTCGAGTCTCGTCTATTTTTTCTTTGCGGATTCGCCTTTACTCGCCCTTCATTCACCGCTGCGCGTATATCGCTCCAATCTTGCACAACGGGACTTTTCGGCTCGTGGGAAAAAAAAAGAATCAAAAAGACTTCAACCAAAAAAAGGATTAAAAAAAGATTTCGACAACTCCCCAGGGACAAAGAGGACAGTTTAAGGAGACCGACAGCAACTTTTTATGGAAAGCGCATTCACTAGTGATCGCCCTTAATCGACTGTAATTACTTCTTCGACCGCTCCTTGCTTTCACAAGACCGCATCGCTCCAGCATTTCTCATTCGGCCGATCGTTGATAACGCAGCATTTGGGACGCCGCAAAATCTTTTTTTAACGTTTTTACTGCAACGAAATACACGGACTGCCCAATACGTTTGTCGCGAGGCTTCTCGAAGACCGCCTAGCTGGAACCCTGACACGTTGAACACGAGTTTCTATTTTCGTGCCTTTTTGCTGCCACCATCGCGAAAATCGCACGCGCCCCCTTTCTCCGTTTTAACCTTGACGGAAAGCTCAACTCTATTGCAGCCCATCTCTTGGCGCGTCGCTTACTCGTTATTTAACTCGTCACTTCCTTTTGCCAACAAATCTGCTTTGCTTTGGAACAATCCTTCATTTGATTTCCAAACAAGTTTTTCTCCTTCCATCACTCCGGTTTAATTTTCGCCCTCTCCGCTGTTTGATGCTCGGGGATTTCTTCTTCTTGTGAACATACTACAATTTCTTGGATTTTTCGATCTTTTCTTTTCTCCTCGGCTTTTCTCGCCCTCTTGAAGTGTCTGCTCGACGGTTCATTCTTCCGTCAGCCTTCGATTCAAAGCATCATTTCCGCATTTTACCACATCTCGATTTCATCACATATTAGACTTCTAATTTTTTTTCGCACCGCATTAGACATTTGAATCTGTTAATTCGGCTCGTCCGCAACGCCCGATTCTTCGCCACATCACTTCATTTGCAAGCACCATTTTCATTTCTTTGTCTGAGCCATGGACGCAGGTAGTCTCGCTCAGATGTCTTCCAACTTTGTTTCTCCCGGTGGCCTGGCCTCGCGCCGTGGCAGCCAGAACATCAAGCCGCTCTCCTTTGATACCATTAAGCAGGGCAACAAAAACCAGGACGGCGGCATTCCAACTCCCCGTACCAGCCGCTCTCATCTGCTTGCGGGCCTGAGAACGGCCCCCAAGTCTGCTGCCGCGGCTTCTTTTGGTCCCATGTCGCCCACTGGTGCCGACGGTCCTATGCAGCAGTTCGCTCGGAACGGCGGATACGGCTATGGCCAGGGCAATGTTTATAACCCTCCTCTGACCGCTTTTCCTCAGTACGGCCAGCAACACCACCAGCACCAGCAGCAGCAGCCGCAGCACCACCAGCAGCAGCATCACTATGCCAATCAAATGGGACAGCAGTACACGGTTGACCAAGTACTCGCTCCTCCCCAGCTGTCCATGGACGAGCAGCTGCAAGAGCAAATGGATCCCAACCTTTATGCCCAGCTTGTCGCCACCAACATGTATCTCGCCCAGCAGCAGCAGAGACTTCAGCAGCAGCTCAGGAGCGTCCAGGCTGCAGCCCAGCAATTCCAGCAGCTCAACATTGGCAACAACCAGCTTGCTCAGCAGCAGGCCGCTGCTTTCTACGAGCAGCAGCAACATCTCGCCGCACAGGCCGCCGCCGCTCAAGGCCAACAAGTCTACTACGATTCCGCTACCGGCCAATACTATGTCGATACCTTGGCCGCCAAGGCTGTTTCTTCCATCAACGTTGAGCAGCAGCCCATGACTCCCGGCTTCAACAGCTTCCAGCAGCAGATGCAGATGATGCAGCAGCAATCTCGCCAGCAGCAGCAGGGCACCCCTCGTGTTCAGGTTTCGCCGCCTCCTGAGGGCCAGCAGCAGCAGGGCTCGTTCCGTGGCTCCTCACCCCCACGCCGCTTCGATTCTCCCACCGAGGTTACTCCTCTTCCTCCGCCATCTGCCAACGCCTTCCGACGCGGACATAAGAAGTCTTCCTCTCTTGCCGTTAACAGCGTGCTGGCAGCCGCCGCCGCCGCCGCAGGTGACGCTGGCAAGTCTCCTGCGCCCAAGACTGCCACTTTCCCCGCCCCTGCCACTGGTGGATACGGCCCCGGTCAGGCTCGGGCTGGTGAGCATCCAATCCGCCAACCTCGCGGCCCACCCTCCATGGACGAGCTGAAGTCGAAGCCCACGGCCAAGTATGAGGGCAGCAAAAACTTTGCCACCCGCACCCGACGATCCGCCGTTCACAACCTTGTCCGTGCTGGTCTGGAGCGCCGCAAAGGATCTGGTAGCTCTAGCGGCAGCATGAGCCCCGTCTCCGAGACAGCTGAAGAGTCAGCGACGCCTATCACTGACAACGAGTCCGACTCTGGACGTAGTGGCTCGGGTAGCTTGGCTGGTGAGGTGGAATGCCGTACTTCGCGAGCCTCTGTTGCTGGCGGCTGGGGCGCGATCGGCTCAGACCGACCTGGCTCGCGGCAAAAGGTCCGCGGCAGCGTCGACAGCAACTCTGGCTCTGAGAGCGACAGCAACTCGTTTGCCGATGTTTTCAAGAACGGTGCTCTGCGAGCATCCAAATCACAGGAGGCTGCAGATGGTCAGCGCAAGGCCCCCAGACTGGTTCTGACCAGCGTTGAGAAGCGCAAGATGGCTTCCGTGGCATAAACAAAAGCTCAAGTCGTGTGTGTTTTTATACCTTATTCTTCTTTGCCTTTCTCATTATTATAATTCTTATGACTTGACGCTCCCGGACTCTACTTTTTGACATGACCCTTTGGACCTGCGAATTGCATTTATACATCGACCACAATCTCGATTTCGACAGCTTTTCGCCTCTGCTATCATTCTTCATTTTCTTTCTACAACAAAGGCAGCCTCGCATGGATGAATGCGTGCTTAATGTGCGTGAGGCCAAGTCATGGTCATACTTTTTATCAATGATTATTTTATAATTCACTTCTCGACTGTCCTTAAAACCACGGATTTTCTTTTTTTTTTCTTCCGAATTGGACCAAGGGGGCGATTGCCCAGGGAACTGTTTTGTTTTATGGTGACAAGTTGAGAACTTCTACGACTGGTGAAAGACGACAATATCAAAAAGGGCGGGCGACACAAACAAACTGCTGCCTCCTCGAGGGTAGACCCCTAAGCGCGCGAGCCGAGAGGATGCAAGACTCATCCAGCGGGCCTGGCATGGCGGACATGACGAAAACGTGCAACCCTTGATATCATTCTTTAACGGATCTTTGTTGCTCTATTTACTCGAGCGCGTATGGTTTTTGACTTGCTACACTGGACTGGATTGACCAGGATGGAGGGAGCTCTAGGTTTGGGACATGGGTAGTGATAAGTTTTTACAGATAGGCACATGAATACAAATTGATGGGCCAAAAACAGACTGGTGCTTCGATGTGACGCTAAGTAATGAATTGTGTAATATATATATACCAGTCATTGAGATAGTAAGCATGCGTGCGTATATGTATATATGCCTGCATATGTAATTATATAGATCGATCAACATAGAGTAGCCATGCAAATGCAGAATCTCAACAAGGACCAAAAGCCATTCCCTCTCTGGTCTATCCCTCCTGTCTCTCCTGGTTCATTTCTAAGCCAAAATATCAAAGCCAGCAAAAAAGTCTCTCTTCTCTCTTCTCTGGCATCTAACGATAATCTTAAATAATCATATCTTCTTCTCCTTTTTTTGCCATTCCGTCTTTCCACCCTTCCTTCCTTCCTTTTGTGCCTCATTATCGTTGCTTTTCATTGTATTAAAGAAAAGAAAAGAAAAAACAAAAAAATTATTTGGTAATAGATGCTAGTCGTTTCTTGTTCATTCATGTGTATAGTCAGTCTAATGACCAACGAATCATTGTCTCTCTCTCTCTCTCTCTCTCTCTCTCACACACTCTGTCCTTTTTTCTCGTTCATGTTCGTTCGAGTTTTTGAGTTAATCGTCTCATCGACTTGCTTGTCTCATGACTTCAATCGACGACGAAGACGTTTTATGCCTTGCCTTTGGCGTCGAAATCATCCCCACGCTGTTATTGCTGCTATTCGGTCGAGGTGCACTCTCCCCCCTGCTGCTCAGGTTGCTTTCGCTGCGGACGACCATTGGGGCCATGAATTCTCCCCGAAGCATCCCCGCGCTGCTGCGGCCCTGGATGCTCGCTGCCAGGGGCGTTCGCGGAAGTCTACTCTTTACTACGGGCACGTAACCTCCGGAGCTGCTGCCACCGCTACTGGCCGCTGAGCTCGAGTCGTTGCTCACGCGTCGGGGGTAGTTTGTAGGTCCTTCTCGGCTGTGAGGTCGGTATACGACGTTGTCTCGGTCGAGTGCTCCTGAGCGCCGAGGGCTGGCAGCGACTTCGATGTATGCATTGCTGCTGCCTCTGCTCCTGTGCGTTGGCGTCTGGGGAGTCATGGATATTGGAGACTGCATGCCCACCGGCGTGTAGTTTGTGCTGTGCCGTGATCCGCGCCTAGAAGCGGATAAGTTGACCGATGTTGAAGACGCCATTCCTTGATTCATCATCATGACTGGGGGAGGGTAGGAAGAGTGCGACTTGACCAGCTCTGAAGCAAGGTTACGAACAAGCACGGCGGAATCCTTCTCCGCCAAAATCTGGATCGAATCCATGAGAGACCGCATCTGGGCGCTGTTGAGTGTCCTGGCGCCGTCTCCGCTGCCGAGAAATCCTGGCTCACAGACATCCATAATGGCACGCACAAGACGCAGCAAGTTTAGCCGCACCACCGCCTTCTTATGCCCCAGCCGCTGGGTAATGCCGGCAAACATTTCGGGCTTTGCTAGTGATACCGTTAAACCCGGGCTTAGTCGAAGGAGCTTGAGCAGCGGCTCCAAAAGGTTAAAGTCAAATGCGTTGAGCCTATTAGTACCAAAGCAAGAGACGATGGCTCGCGAGAAGTTGTTGTCCATCAGGTGGCTCTCCACGTTGGCCGTTTCCTCCTGCAGCCATACCAGAATGGCGTCCAGCGCAGTGACTTGCCAGTACTGGTCAGACAAGAGGGAGACATAAAAATCGAGGCCCTTGTTCTGCCAAAGGTACCGTCTTCCTTTTGATCCGGAGTGAGCCATGTCGCAGAGAATCGGCAGGGCAAATTCCTTCGGCGGCCGGTCTGTCTTCATGATACGCAGCAACAGCGGGATGATGCCTCCAACCGCAGCGTCTTCCTGCCTTTCTTTGCTCAGCCGGCAGAGGTTGAACATCGTGTTGAGAACCTGATTAGAGATCTCGCGGAGGTGTTTGTGATTCTTCTTCATGCTGTAGCTTAACAGGTCGATGAGGAAGTCAATGGCATCGGCGGAGTGCAGCGATTCAATGGTTGTTGAGAGCATGGAAAGGTTCTTGATGAATCTGAGCATGGTGATCTGATGGATCGGCGTCATCCGTCGGAGGTCTTTGAGGACGCTCTTCAACACCTGTCGATCTGCCACAACCTCCTTGACATAATTCTCAGCCTGGCTGAAGAGGTAGAAGATATTCACAATACGCCCTTCAATAAGCTCACTGAATTCATCCTCCCCTTCTTCATCGAGAACTCGATGTAGAACAAGCGCCAGCGGGTAGAGAATTTTGCTTCTCGAGAAGATCCTGCAAAAATCGTTTTTGGGAGTTGGCCCTTGCAGTTCAAATACATTCCAAATGCCGTTTACACCGATAAGCACAAGATCTCGAGAGCTATCGTAATCTTCGTCTAGGAATTCGACAAGAACGTTCAAACCACCTGCTGATACAAACATCTGTAGCGTCAAGGTCGAGGTCTGATACATTTGGCGGACAAACGCGGCTGCTTCAAGACGAATCTCATTGGAATACTGGCGGGCAGCGAATTTCGTAATAATGGGTATACCACCAACAAAACACAGATTCTCTTGGATTTCAACATCGTCAAGGATAATCTACGCATAGTCAAGTTAGAAAAGAGAAAGCTCATGTCTTTTTTATCCAAAAGGAGGTCTTTACCGTATTGACAAGTCGAAGCAAATGGTATATCAGGTGATGTTTGCTCTTCACCGTACAAGGCTCCAGAATTTCCAAAAGAGGAAGCAATCCGTGAGCGGTAATGATTAGATTCTTGGCATCTGGATTTTCCCAGAGCAGATTCAGCTAGGTTCTCCGGGTTAGCTTAAGAGACAAAGCGCCCACCATCTGATACGACTTACTAATTCGACAGCAAGATCTGCCAAATACTCCTCGCCTTCTGTCATCTTCAAAAGGCCAACCAATTCTTCCACTTTCTCCGCGAGTCGCGCATGCCTGTCTCGCGCAATCTTTGCGTCCATGTCCATCTCATCCCACCCTGGATCCATGGATGCAAAGGGGTCATCTTCGTCGTCTTCATCGCCCAGCCAAGAGTTTCCTGAGATCCTTGACATGAGCATAAGACCGGCATCCTCGGATCCCCGTTCGCTTTCTTCTCTTTCAGCTATTGATTCTTCGGGCCCGAAAATGTCAGAAAAGTCCTCGTCGTCATCTTCGGCGAACTTCTGGATCTCGATAGAGGAGCGAGTGCGTCTCATGGGACGATCGGGCAGAACCGATGGCCTCGAGGGGCCCTTCTTTCTTACACTCCCTTCTGTTGTCTGCATTGACCGGGGTAAGCTTGTAAGGTCAGATGGATGGAAGAGTTGGGGTGCATCAGGTTGGCGAAGACCCTGAAAGAAACGCATTGCAATATTAGCATGACTGGCACACCCTAAAGAGCGGAAAATGTAAATGCAACACTATAGGAGTCTCACCTTCCGGACCGCCTGATGAACCTTTTGGTCAAACACACTGTCGTCATCAGAGAAGAGATCAGAGTAGTCTTCTGAGCTTTGTTCTCGGAACATGGCGCCAGGACGAGGGGGCAGCTCGAATTTGTTCCCAAAGTGTGATTTTGGGGGAGATTTTGCTTTAGATAGGTTGGGAGAAACTACTGCTGAATCCATGCTCGACTTGGATGGTTGATGCAGCATTTTTGGCGGCGATGGAAGCTTTGGTGCTATGGCTTTTCTTGACATTGGCCGAATTGTCTGTTCTTGTGCTTCGATGTAGGCTTGCTGATTGGGTCCCTTTATGGTCATCATATCACCTTCAAAGTCTTCGTCGTAGTTATTTTCACTTCGGAGATCATTGGCCGACGCAAAGGCCTTGAGTTTGTCAGCAGAAAGAAGACCTCCAAAATTATCCTGCGGCCTCAGATGCGGTAGCTGCAAAGCACTGGGAGATATTGCCGTCGCAAAGTCGTCGTCCCAGTTGTCGTCATCTGAGTTACAATGTTAGCTTAACCGTTATGAGCAAGCATAATTCAATTGAGAATGCCAACGTACCTAACTCGGCCAGCTTGAAAGCACTCGCACCCGCACCCGCGCTGAGCCTTGGCTTGGCGAGGCTCAGGCGGCCCTTGGGCGTTCCACCAGAATACCGAGACAAGCCATCGGAGCCAGTGGATACACGAAGTGAAGTTCCCGAAGAATTAAGCGCTTTGTTCCACTGCTTGACCTCCTCGACGGCCTCATTGAAATTGGCCGGCGGCTTCGAGACCGGCGCATCAGTGCGGCGACATCCTACGATCCAGGCATGTCTTAGTAACTTGCGAGCCGACACTCTGAGGTTGGGATCCTTCTGAAAGCACTGCATGAGAAAGTCACGGGCTGCCTATTGGTGTAAGTCAGTATTTCGTACGATGCCTATCATTCTACCTTTCAAGCAGATTGGGGTATCATTCTCAAAACGTACAGCTGATATGCCCTCAGGTAATGGAGGGTGGTCGTCATTGACAATTGCAAACAGTGCCGGCATAGCTGCCAAGTTGTGATACGGCGGTTTGCCCTGAAGAAGCTCGATAACGGTACAGCCAACACTCCAGACATCCGAGGCGGAGCTGGCTCCCGATAGCTGAATAATCTCGGGGGCCATCCAGTACGGGGTGCCTACGACTTGCGCCTCCTTATCCTGGCCACCAGCCAGCGTGCTGGTTGAGACTCCAAAGTCTGCAAGCTTCACCGTTCCATCCTTGGTGGTGAGGATGTTGGCGCCCTTGATATCACGATGGATGACACCCTGGTCGTGGAGATAGTGGAGGCCCTGGAGGACCTGGGTCATGTAGATGCCGACCAGATTCTCGGGAAATTTGCCGTACTCTCTGCATATTGAGTGTAGGGAGCCATTCTCGCAGTATCTGCAGAAATGATGACGTCAGTCGTGATTCATACTTGAGTAGAGCTGCTGGTCTCAACTTACTCTAGAATGATGTTGAGACAGTCGGCAGTCTTGGCGAAACCGATGTACTTGACGATGTTGTCATGCTTCTCGCGGTTAGCTTCTCTTTGTCGGCTCTGCTAGGAAGGCGTTTGCTCTTACAAAAAGGTTCTTGAGCAGATCAATTTCGCTCTGGTAGCCACACAATTAGTATTGCCTAAATAGTTGGAGAAATGTGTAGACATGATCAAGTTATATAGGTAGGTATCCTGATCTTGCCATGCCATCATAGACTCACCTCCATCATCCGCAATTCGCTCTTTGGCAGATCCGTCAGCTTGATCTGCTTGATAGCAACAGCCTCTCCGGTGCCCCAGTTGAACGCCTTGTACACCGACCCAAAGGCTCCCTTTCCAATGCATTCGCCCAGACGCTATCCTCCCAGTCAGCAAACTCTCCAAATCTCAGAAAAATAGCACTCTCTCATCTCAGCATCGCTGCTGATTCGAATTGCCATCATATGCGTCAAGGGTCGGCACATACATAATCCTTCAGCCCCGGGTCCTGCATCGCTGCATTCTCCCTTGCCCTCTCTTTGCGTGACGGTGTAGACTGGGTCGAGGATCTCTCTCGCGGCGTCCCTCCGGCGAACCGCCCATTGCTAGCGGGATAAATGTTCTCTGCCGGCATCTCGCTCGCTGTGTTGTTGTGCTACTTGTCTTATCCTGCTCGTGCTGGCAAGGGTTCTCAGGTCGACGGCGTCCGCTGTAATTTTTCCCCCTCCTCTGGGTTGATCTGCGCGGCCTTGCAGACTCTCTACCTCGGCGGCAGGCAAAATCGTAGCGAATGGCGAGGTGGAAGAGGAAAAGTCCGCAGAGGAGTCGATGGCATGCCCGCCGATGGGTCTGTAGCTTCGTGTGTCGCTCGCATTCGCCCGAATTATTTCAGAGGGTGGGCGGCATTCATCGAAAAGGCGGCGGCGGGGGAGAATCGCTGCGACAGGGAAGAGGCTCACGCATGGAGGCCGGCGAGGAGGAGAGAGAGAAAAAAAGATGAAGAGAGCAGGACAAGAGATGAAGATGATAGGAGGAGAGAATGAGACGAGAGCGAACGCGGATTGGATCTGCCCAAGAGCGCGTGCCGTCGAGTTGCGATCCCCAATTCCGGTGCTCTGGACGAGAGCTGTGGAGTTGGTTTTGGGTACCTATGGGGGAGCTCCTGGAGATAGCTGCCGCCTAAGGGCCTGTGGCGGGTGCCCTGAGCCTTGTTAGTGGCCGGTGCAGCCTCTGCCTTGCTGGTACAGCTGGCGCAGCGCCCTGAAAAGGGCACATCCGCACCAGACGTCTTACACGAGGGAACATTGTCGAGGTGATGGCCGTCAAAACAACCCCACACGGCCCCAATTAGCCCTGGAACAGCCACCGCTAGAACCACCCAATTTCGAGCAGAGTTTACACTTGAGTTTATACTGATGGATCCCGGTGCTTGCCAGAATCTGATATGTTATCGACAGATGATGCCTCTATACCCTTCTGAGGCCATCCAATGCTGCCCCTGGTCTCCTGCTTGCAAATCACTGATGCGCAGAAATGGCTAATCGGATCTCAAAGTTTCCGCCTAGGCATATTAACCAAACTTTCTTTGGAGCCCAAATAGGATTGACTGCTGCGAGTATCACCAGATTGGTTTACGTAATTGCGTGTAGAGCAGATGGTACTACATGCTCATAAGTACATACTCGAGAAAGAAGTGTCATTTGTGAAACAAATAAGAGACAAAGAGCCCAGACAAACTATGTGGATTTTTATTAATTGTATCCCTTGAGTGTGAGGGGCTTCTTTGAGCCCGCGACAAACATATATAATACCAACATCATCACGCTTTTAACAACGCTTTCCTTTTCCACTGTCTCCCCATACCCATTCCCTTATCGTAGTCATACATGTCATTTCCGCTTTGTAAATATTAACATCCCAAACTGCTGTTGTCAAACTCTCTTCCCTGTTATTGCTGAAAGAGAGATAAAAGATAGAACTGGGGAAAAAAAAGAATAAGAAAAAAAAAAGGCGGGTGGCTGAGTCAACAAACAAACAAACAATTGAATAACCGAGCCAACAGATCAACCATGGACCAAGATGAATTTTCAGCAGCGATGTGGATTCATTCACGCTCTCCAAAAGCACTGCTTTGCTTTGCGAATGAGTAATGCCTGGCAGATGCGAATCTCTCAATTTGACCCTTCTCGAGGCAGTGTTCGATTGAGGCCAGCCCCAGCCCACCATTCGTCTGGAATATCCTCTCTCGCCGCGAGATTTCTCACAATTCGCTGCATGCCCACCCATTCTTCATCTCCTGTATGGGTGCCTGGTCCGCTTCCCGAGGATTCTTCGCGGATAAGTCGGAGCCGATCAAGCCTTCTTTCGTCCTCTGACCCTGTGTGCGAAGTCTGGCTAAACAATAGCTGGGAATAGTGATTTGCTAGAATATCGCCCGAGGGCCCCGAAGTTTGAGTCTGCTGGGAACGTGGCCCGTCCGATGGCCCATCCAAGTTATATTCGGGAACTAGTTGACGGATTCGTCGGTGTGCGTGACGAATGCCACGATATCCAGGGTACCCGAAATAGGTATCCTCGTCGTCGGAATTTTCATGGCTGGATTCGCAAGCAGGATCCGTGGCCCCGCCTGGGAGTTCTGGAGCGGTGGGAGGAGGGTTGGAAGGGCCAGCACCTTGGGTGGCCGCCGCAGATGCAAATGAAGAGCCTGCGCTGGGAGGTTGTGGATCAGGCGTCAGCGTCGAGCGCAATGTATCCCAACCTTCCGGACTAAGGCTTCTGTCGCGATCTCCCAGGCCATCAGCTGGGTGAGGGCGCGAAGGGCGATCGTTAGGCTGGGCGCGCCTGGACAGCAAGGTTCGGTACATTCGTGACTGGTTTCTGCGCAAAGATCTGTATCTGTCCAAGGTGGATACGTCGTCAAGGGACGTTGACGGTTCAAAAGGTATCCTTTCCAATTCTGCGTCGGGAAGACGAGACGGGGGAAGGGGGTTGCTGGGGACGAAATCATTGGGCGGCCCAACTTCATCGAATGGAGGGAATGGTCTGCGGTAGTGTCTGGGTTGGTTTATTATGGTCTGGTTTGTGATTGTTAGCAGTCTGTCAACGTTGAAAATACGACTGGAGAGCAACTTACGATGCGCGCATGCCTAGGTCGCAGTCGAGGGTCAGAACTCCACCACCCAATCTCGCCCTGGCCACCTCCTTCTGCTCTCTCTGAGGTGTCTGCGCCGTGTACGTCGTGCCAAGTACCGCCATAGAGAGAGCTCATCCGGTCCTCCAGGCCGTCCCTCTGCCGCTCACCCCCAGAGGTCACATCTCTCAGCACCTCACGCCCGGGAGCAATAATCGGCATGTCGGAAATACGTCGTCTCCTAGGGTGCCGTCGATCGCGCCGTTCCATGTACGTCGAGCGCCTTATGCCGGAGCGAGCAAGAGAAAGCGCATCGTGCTTTAGCGCCTGTTTGGGAATATCGGTTTCAACAGGCGCAACGAAGAGTCTGTCATTGCGGTGGATGGATTAGTCGACACAACTGCGACGCTAGGAATGAAGTGAAGAGGAAAAGTATATCAGGAAACATGAATGCGAGAATTTCGCCGCGTAGCCAAAGATCTGGTCGGCGAGATAGCTAGACGCTCGACACGATGAAGGCGCGCTGCGATGGCGAGTCAAGGATGCGACCGCTGCGCCTGATACGCGGCTGGCCGCAGGCAGAAGAGGCAAAGAACGAAGAGTGCACGCATGGGCGGCCATTGGCCCCAGCAGCGGCTTGGGAAGGTAAAACTCACGGGAGACCCATGGCGCAGGTGGATATCTGCAGATGCGATGCAAAGGGGCGATAACCGAGAGGCCAAAGGAAGCAGAAATTTTGATGGATTGACGGCGGGTTTTCAGTTGGCGCGACGGACGACCCCAGTAGCGATGACGATGGCGGTGCAGGGGCAGATGTTCCCGGCAGCGCGTGTCTGCGGCAGAGACAAGAAATGAATCAGTCCTGGTCACAGACGAGATGGAACGCGGAGTAGATGAAGAGCGAGTGACGGATGGTTTGATGGAAACAAAGAGTGAGGGCGGCGGACGTAGAAGATGTGAACGGGAGAAAAGGCTGAATCAACGCGGGAGAGGCTGAAAGCGACTTCTGGGGGCGACCTCTGGGCCTATAGCTCGAGAGATGCGCTGCATTGGGACAGTAGATGGGGCGCTTGGCGCTAGAGGCGCTGCGGCCTAGGGGACGCCGAGCAGCAAACTTTTTGGCGCGCAAGCCACATTTTGGTACGTATGGATGTCTGCGAAACTATCAGCTGTGGCTGGTGCTTGCCTGCGCCGATCGAATTGTAGTGGGCTGTGGAGATGGTGTGAGATTTCGTGTTAGATTTTGAGGTTTTGAGATTTGGCTGCCGTGCTTCAAAACTCACCACCTCGCCTCATATTTCTCCTCATCCGTCTCCTCAGCGAGACGCGCAAGCTGCTGCTCTATATGGCGCTCTCCGCCTAACGAAACCGGCTCCCGTCTCTTAAAGCTGCAGCTGGCCTCGTGGAATGTCTCCCTCATGCCATCCGCCAAAGAGGTTAATCGAGCGCTGGCTCGCATAAGAGCCGTCATGCCGGCCGAGAAAAAGGTGGCATCGGCCAATCGCAACATCCGCCTCGGCCTGGAGCGCATCGGCCAGGTCGTGCCAAAGGAGCAGGGCTGGCTGGGAGTCCATGTTGGCGGCACCAATGGCAAGGGCTCGGTCTGCAATCTGATATCGGGACTCTTCAGGCTGTCCGGCATCAGCCATGGCATGTACACGTCGCCAGCCATGCCCGAGAGGCACAATGGCGTCACCATCAACGGCCTGTACGTCAATCGGCGCATGTATGAGATGGAGGTGAAGCATATCGAGGACAAGTTTAAGAGGATTGCATCTGGCTGGAGGTTTGCCGCCGGAGAGGACCCGGGCAATCTGACGCCCTTTGAGCTGGAAACTGCAGCAGCCTTCCGAGTCTTTGATAAGATGCATGTCAACTACGGAGTGGTGGAAGTGGGCATGGGCGGCGCCACAGATGCCACCAATATCATGAGGCAGAAATCAGTTACGGTCATCACAAAGATCGATCTGGACCACCAGGAGTATCTCGGCAACACTATTGAAGAAATCGCAAAGGTCAAGGCTGGAATCATGCGTCCCGGCGTGCCCTGCATTGTAGACCATACCAATCCCAGCTCAGTCATGAAAGTTCTTCGTCAGCACGCAAATAGCATAGGTACTCAGATCAGCCCATCATGGAAGGGAGAGCCTCTGCTGGCCAACCTCGATACTGAGCGGTTCAAGCTGGAGGACTACGAAAAACAAAACCTTCTCTGCGCTACGCTGGCCTTCCGTCATCTATTCCCGAATTACGAAATCGACGTCAACAAGCTACTGGCAATGGAACCGTTTCCCTCGGGGCGAAAAGAGCAAGTCCGAGTGACTGGCCTCACCGGTGGAAGTCGCGAAAGGCCCATCCTCGTGGACGGCGCTCACAATCTTCTTGGCGCCGAAGCGTTGGCCTCTTATGTGCAGCACCAGGTCCGCCAGGGCGATGAACCGATCTCGTGGGTCATGGGCTTATCGGCTAGCAAATCCAAACCTTTTGCACAGGTCATCTCTACCTTGGTACAGCCTCAGGATAACTTTGCCTTTGTTGAATATCTCCCTGGTCCCAATGAGCCGCCCCCGGCTCCCGTTGAACTCGGCCGTGAGATTGGAAAGTCCATTGTCAACCATGAATCTCAGCTGTACGATGGCGATTCACGGATTGCTTCGGGCGTGCAATGGGCTTGTGAGAAAGCTGGAGAGGGCCCCGTCGTAGTTACGGGAAGCTTGTACATGATTAGAAATTTTTACAACCTGGATGGCGTTGAGCCAAAGAGGAAGACCAAGACGAGGCGGCCTGGAGCCGCACAGCTTTGGCACTATATTCAGCTATCGCAAAAGAGACCATTGACTGCCGAGGAGGCTAGAGAGTTTAAACAAGCACGGAGGCACTGGTATCTGTCGCCCACACGGAATACTGCGTTCAAAGCGGTGAGACACGGCGGCCAGCCCAAGTCTTCCATTGTTCCCGAGAGAATACGTGCACTGCAGCAGCAGGCGGAGTTTCATAGGAAACAAGCTCAAGGGTATCGCAGTGCCATAGAGAGTATGGAGAAGGACTTGGCGAAAGAGCCAGCCGTCGCGGCTGCGAAGGCTGATTCCTCGGATTTACAAGCCAGCCTGGAGACGCTCAAGCGACACCACCAGGACCATCTCGGTGCCTTTAACAGCGCCATGTTCAAGCTGCGAGGCCACACTGCCTTGCCTGAGAAAAAGTATATGAGCCACGAAGAGGTGTTTGGACGGCCCGCGAAGCCCAAGGTTCAAAAGTTCCCCTTTCCCGATGAGGAAGAGGCGAGCATGACGGCCAATAAGCAACACGAAGATACCACTGCTTCTTTGGAGAGCAGGCTTGATTCCCGATCTGACCAGATAGCAGCCGGCGAAGAGAGTAAAACGGAGGCGCGAAGCTCACGATTTGGCAAAAGAAAAAGCCGTCATGGCGACAATGAGAAGGAGAAGGCTGCGACAGAGGCGCATGACCTCGTTGACAAGCTGACAAAGGGCCGTGTCGGCTCAGACTCTGAAGCTGGCAAGGCTTGATAGAGGAGCGAGTAGTGAGTTGGACAAAAAGGAGGAAACATGAGGCATCTATCTATATGCGACTCTGTATGTATGTATGTATGTATATTATTTGGCTTACACCTAGCCTTTATGTCGTCTGCGTTGCAAGGCGATGTGTAGTAATAGCCACGAAATTCAACATTGAATCAAACTCTGCGATGCAAGGAATACGCATTCATGATGATGGTGATAAGATGAAAATTTCAGCAGTAGCAGCAGCAGCAGATGTAAAACCTAATAGTCTATATGTGTATATGTAGGTAGATGCTATCGCACTAAATTGGATGGCTTACGGCTCATTTTAGGAATATTTCAAGGCTTTCAGAGCTTCCTCAAGCGTAATGACCGGCAGGTTCCTTTTTCTCACGAGAGATTTAATTTCATTGAAAACGAGAAGAGAAGTAAAAAAAAAAAAAGGGTGTTTTTGGTATTCTGGTTCTTACTGAATAAATGGAGCGCTTTTACCCAACGCTAGCCCCTCCATTATATCGGAGAATTGGTCTGAACAATCATCTTCCAACACACCAGCCTTCAATGCCATGACAGCTCCCACCTCTCTCATAGTCGTTTGCTGCCACGGTATCTGGAAGGGCGGCCCTTCAAAGGGCACTGATGAAGATGAGTGGCTCATTGCCGACTTTCAGCGCGGCGAGACAAGCACTTTTATCGAGCACATCAAACTGGGAGTGAAGCTTCTTGCTGAGAGCTACGATGAGAGTGTGCTCGTTTTCTCCGGGTAAGCGAAGATGGAAAAACCTCAGTTGGTTACTATTTCTACAAGTTTGTGTGTTATTGGTTCCATGTACAGTGATGCTAATGTTCTCGCACAATGGCAGCGGCCCAACTCGCAAAGAAACACCTCTAAGTGAAGCCCAGAGCTACAGCAACCTCGCCGCAGCGCACAGCTTATTCGACCATGATTTCATCACCAAGCTCAGCTCAAAGCCACAAACAGTCTCCGAAATCATTTCATCAAAGATAATAATCGAAGACCGTGCATTGGACTCATACCATAATGTGCTCTTCAGCCTCACTCTCTTCTACACCCGCTTCAAAGCCTGGCCTCAATCTTTAACCATTGTCTCTCACGACTTCAAGAAGCCGCGCTTCGTAGACGGCCACTGCGCTGCCATTGGATTCCCAATAGAGAGGACAAGATTCTCGGGTATTGATCCGCCTGGTATGATTAATGGCGAGAACGAGACTGCAATGAAAGGCGTAGGACAGGCGGTGGATGAATGGACGGCTGATCCTCACGGACGGGGAGAGAAGTTGGCTGGAAAGAGGGCGAGGAGGAATCCTTGGGTGGTATGGCAAGGTGTTTTTGGAAAGGAGGTGGATGAGCTTAGTAGAGGGGGCCTTGTTACGAGAGGGGAGGGTGAGATGGAGACGTTGGTCGACGATGCGCCGCGGCCATGGTGATGGATATATCGTTATTGTTCTTTATTCTTTAGACAGCAAATGATATCTAGACTTAGCAGAGCTGCGTAAATAGAAGCATCCTCCACCAAATCCATCTACATCCTCGCTCTACTCTCAGCATCCTTCTTCCTCCTCGGCCCCTCCGCCACCGCCCTCATCAAAAACGCAACCGCATCATTCACCATGTCCGCCACGAATCTGTGTCCCACGCCCTCATACACTCTATCATCGACCTCAACGCCCCCATCGGCATACCATCCGCCCGCCGCATCCTTCAACAACCTAATGAAAGCCTCCCCCTTGGAATACGGCACCAGCTCATCAGCGCCTCCCGAGCACAAAAGCAGCTTCTTGCCCCGAACGCGGCTGTCAAGAATGCTACGAAGACGATCCTGTTCAGCCGATGACAGCGGCAGAGCAGGGACGGCGTCGGTCCCGAATAGGATACCCTTGGGATCGAATCTGCGAGCCGTGGCGACGGAATCCGCAGGGAAGTATCTGCTCCCCAGGAAGCCAGCCTCGCCGCAGTCCAGCTTAGCCAGCTCAGCTCGACTAGCCATCATGTCTGTTTTTTCGCAGTATCCACGTTAACAACACAACTCCCTCATCTTCCTTTACAGTGACAATTTAGAAAAACTCACTTGTGAGATCCGGACACCCGACAATTGCCACTCCAGCATCGATCCTCTCCTCCCCAAACCACGCCTGCCACACCGCATGCCCTCCCAGGCTCCATCCCAAACACACATGGGCATCGACTTCTCGCCCAAGATAGCTTCCCACCTGGTCCATCAACCCGCTCATGGTCCTCATCCCGCCCTTGACCAGACCAAACATGTCGATGCCGTGGTTCTCATTGCCCTCGCCCTCGTCCCACGCCAAGTTGGCCTTTGCGCTCACCATTCTTGTGCCGTGGTTGGGCATGTCAAAGGCCAAGGCCACGAGCCCTCTTGTCTGTCCCTTCTGGTTCCAAGAGTGGACGGCCCGCCTGGCAATATCATTCATAGAGGCTCTGGTCCGTGTCCGCGGATGAAGGAGCCACAGGCATGTTGTCGGCGCTGCTGACGCTGGAAGCTCTTGTAGGCCATAGACATCGACCAGGAGGCCGGCCATGGGCATGGTGGTCAGAGAGACATCTGGGGGAGGCGGAAGGCCCTTTGTGGTGTATTTCCTGTCTTTTTCTTCGGTAGACATTTTAGAGTGGTTTGTTACGCTGTAGTGGATGCAAAGAAAGAAATTAAGATCAAGAGAGAGGGGAAGTTGATTGTGTTGCTGGAGCCAATTGCGTTTGATAAAGTCCCATAATATTGACTGTGCATACAGCGGGCGATCTCTTATAAAGGTGTTGACGCTCTATTAATGGCTAAAAGCGTCCGCTCTAGCCCGTTTTTAGTCAGATGCCTCGGCAACGCAGCAATTCCCACTCATAGAAGGCATCAATTGTGACTGTTGATTTTCTTCATAATTACACAAAGTTATCAAAAGATGATTGGGCTGAATCATTTGAGTCACTATAACTTAAGGACCAAGTGTGTCTCGGGTGTTCGAGCACGAATGGACCAATGAATAGGTCTATTTACATGTCGGTAGTGAAACTTTAATAAGCAAAAACTCTGACGTTCTTTCCAACAGCTTTTCATCGTCATTTATAACGAAACCCCTAAAGCATACTGAAAAAGATGACATTAATTCAGTCGATTCAAATAGTAAATGCGTCTTATTGAAGTATTTTGGTAAAGGTGGCTTCTGTTCCCCTTTGCTATTCCTTCTCCTATCTTAGTCCCACCCAGTTGTTACCCTTCGTTGTTCAATCCACCTTCCAGTGATCTTGATCATCTGTGCTCAAAGAGAGCTCGATTCCATACAGCACCATGGTTAATCCGACATTGACCCACCGCCAGGAGCTGCCACCCACGTCCCCGCCCCTGAGTGTCCAGCCGTCTGGCCCCTCGCTCGTTGAAAAATGCTGCAGCAACAGGCTGGTATATACCGATATCAATATTGTTGGCGAGAAGTAACTCAGGATGCTCAGGAACATGTTTGCCGTTTCTGATTCATCGAAATCAGGCTCATGCATCATGGCTCGAGCGCCTAGGTCCCGTACAGATGGGATGATGCGGGTGGCGCAGTAGAAGACGAACAGACGATATGCGAGAGAGATGATGACGGACGGCGTGATTGTCTGGAAAGCGGCGTACAATAGGGCGAGCGAGGAATGCAAAGCGCCAGGTAGGGTACTGAGTACGTGAAGTAGGGTTGAGTACGAGGCCATGATGATGGGCGGAAGTGGAGGGATTTCCGGTTGCGATGAAGCCTGGTCCTCGGTAGAATAGGTGCCATCGGACGGGAGATAGTCGGTAAAGATCTGATAGACACAGAGCACGACATAGGCGAAGAGAAGCGACGATTCGACGGGACTGCCGCGGCCACTGCCGATGCCATATGCGCAGAGGAACACGGCCGTGGTCATGGTGACGCCAATGAGAGTGGCATCAACGTTGCTGATCTGAGGGAACTGGGCCACACGCCACAGGAAATAGACGGCGCTGGCAATGATGGAGCCGGAAAATGCAAGCAAGACAATCTGCGCAAAGGTTAGTTATGACGACCATCTTGGCTTTGATATCAGTGTGACGAAGTAACTTACCACCCATGTATCGCTCCTCCCTCTGTTGACGAGCCATCGAGTAATCTGGCCCGCGGCCTGGATAACGAGCAGCGTGCAGAAGCCCTCGAGCAGCTGGAATACAGGACCCGAGTACCTCAGCACATTGTCCCACGAGCCAAGGAAGATGGTCTCGAGCAGGCCCTCCTTGCCAAACATCCACTCAGTCCAGCTCGTGCTCTTGGACTGGAAGACGCCGCCGAGCGTCCTCTCCACCCAGCTCGAGCTGCCGGCCTCGGCGTCGACGCCAAACTTGCCCAGCGCCCAGATGAGTAGCGACGGGATGACGAACCACTGCGCTAGCCGCAGCAGCGTCACGATGGACCAGCGGACGCGCGACGTCTCGGGCGTGGCCAGGCGGATGGCCGAGTAGAAGATGTAGAAGATGGACAGGCTCAGGCTGTAGGCCAGCCCGCTGTCTCGGCCGCCGACATCGAAGGCGACGGGGATGGACAGGACGATGGCGAAGAGGAAGATGCTGCTGAAGAAGATGCTGAATGGCCACCACATCGGGGCGGCTGTGGGCGGCAGGGTCGTGCCGTGCCGCGGGTATCTTTTTTTAAAAATCTCCAAGGCCAGGTGCTAGCAGAACGATCTCTTGAATGCGCCTTGTCTTGTCTCGTCTCGTCTCGGAGGTCCCCCCGCGACTGGGAGGATGACAGTCCCCGAGAGGCAGATGCACAGGTCGCCCGCAATCGCTCCGTCACCAGCGGTTACTCATCTGTGTCGCCGGGTCGATGGCCGGGTTTCCTGTCTCCTGCGGTCACAGTTTGCGTCTCCCTGGTGCCAGAAGCTTCTCCGTCGTCTGCCCGTCAAGTATCCTCGGCTTTTGGTCGTGCTGGAGACGATCCAGATGCAGCTGCCGCCTGCTTACCCAATAATTAAATTTTAGCTCGTATGACAAACCAAAGCTTGTGAAGTGTCCAGACTTGGAGGGCCGTTCTTATCGGCGCATAGAGACCGCTTATCTGCACGTGAGGGGTCACGGCCACAGCAGACCTCGTCTCTCTTTCTTGCTGAAGCTCAATACGGGCTCTTTGATGAAAGTCGACGCAAAAGGCGCTGCAGATGAGGAGCAAAAGAGCTTCTGAAGACGTTGTGAGGGAAGAAATATGCAAGCAGAATGCACGCAGAAATGAGCAAGGCTGCCATGTTATGCCATGCTATGCTATGCTGTAGTCTAGGCAGTTTCACGTCACATGCGGCGGTGCTTGGGATCAGCTCTGCAAATGACGACTGTGGCGCCGCAGCTACGGGGCACTAGCCACTTTATAAATGCATGAGCAATTGGCAGTGTGCACAATTACATCAATGAGTTGAGCGTTCAATATTGGTTTCACCAAGGTCTGATTCGTTTATTTGGACCATTTTTAAAAAGAAAAAAAAAGAAAAAAAAAAAGAAAATTACTTATTTTATCATTTACGACTACTACATTTATCCTTTCAATACGTATTCTCGCCCAGTTGCAAGACAAACACTAAGAGGGGATAAACAGCCAGCTTACAAGTGTCATTGCAGCGAACATATAATATAGCGAAAAAAAAGTATGAATCTGAATACTCGCTAATAAATGCCTCAGAAGCTTCTTCCGCTAGTTGCATATACATCTATAGGTACAGTAGATAACATGAAATAGTATATAAGATCGTCTCTCACACGTTCAAAGAAGCGACAATATCGAACAAAAGTGCGCAAAATCTCGCTCATCTTTCTAAAGCAATTAATCATGACCATAACCTGTTTCTTCCTAGTGTGAACGGGGCACAAGCTTGCTTTCAAAAAGATCAGGCATGGCCCTCCACTTCATCTTCATCCCAGCCCTCGCGCTCATCCTTGGGAATCCGAATCAAGACACACATCAGCGTCGCCGCAGCAGCCAGAGCAACCGAGAACCATAGAGCGTGTCTAATACCACCAATCGGGTCAGCGCCGTGCTTGTTCGTGTAAATCTCAATGGTACCAGCAAATCCCAGTCCAGTGCCCAGGCCGTACAGCTGAATTGTTCCGACGAGAGATCCAGCCACGCCCTGCAGATTGCGCTTAACGCTGTTGCTGGTGATGATCTGCGCGGCTGTAAAGATGAAATCAGGGCTGAATCCCAAGATGAACAGCGCCGGGAACTCCTGCGGCCAGTAATTTTGATGGACGGGCATTGTCGCCAGCAGAATGCCCGCAACGAGAGCCGACACCGTCCCGATCGCCATCACAACCTGCGCGGGCATATACCGCACGCAAATGGCGCTTATTCCACAGGCGAGCGTTGCAGTGACCGTAAAAGTCGCAAAGGCCGCAGCGTTGAGCAGATTGGAAAAGTGGCGGATGTCGACGTGCCATCGTGTTACGTAGTAGAAAAGAATGCCCGTGCTCATAAACGTGAAGAAAGCAGAGAGCAGCATGGGCTTGAAGGATGGTGCAGACCAGACTGAAAGGGGCAATATTGGCTCCTTTGCAAATTTTGCTTCCCATAATAAGAAAAGGGCGATGTGAAGCACAGACAGGATGAAGATGATGTACACATAATCAGTGCTCCAACCCTTGATGGCGGCCTCTCTATACTGGCGTCAGTAAGGAATACTATTGGAAAGCTAAAGTTGAGAAAAGGTATAGACACTCACGTCCAGGCACAGTTGAACAAAATGAGACCGCCAACGCCAAGATAGGACCCAATATAGTCGACCTTGCCATTCGGATCCATTGTTACTTCTTCAGAAGGAACAAGGATCGCAGCAGCCCCAAAAACGACGGTTCCGACAATGGCACTGCATTATCATCTACCGTTAGCCTAACTCATCTGACACAAGATTGAAGATTGCTATTCTCACGCACAAGAAGAAGAAGAGCCACCACCAAGGCAGCAGCTGGCCAAAGAAGCCTGGAAATATAGAACCGCCGCCAGCACCGACAGGAGCCATAGCTCCAAACAGCCCGACCCATATCAAGCGGCCTATACCCGGTGGGAACGATGTCGTAAGCAGAGCAATAGCATTCGGAACAATTATGCCAGCTCCCACGCCACTGAGAGCCCGCATGACGATTATAGTTGGGACGGTTCGCATGAATCCTGAGATCAGGTTAAATAAAACGTAGATGGTGCCGCCAATGATTAGAACTTTCTTGTGGCCGTGAACAGCTCCAACACGGCCACCCATTAGGACAAAAGTCGCCTCCGTCAGCCTATTGTGCGTCAAAAGTCAGATGATACTGCCGATATCAGGCAAACGAGGTAGCTCCTACGGGTAAGATGCGGCAATCCAAATACCCAGGCTTGGATCAGATCCCAGCTTTTGAGGGATCGTATATGAGATCAAAAGGCCGGAACCGAAAGGGAGAGCCTATTAGTTCCAAGAGAGTTAATTGACAACTCTATATATGTTTTGGGAAAACTATCCAGCACCCCAATTTCAAAATTCAGCACCTTGGCTGTAATAGCATCAGTGGCACCAGTAGCATCTCTGACATCCGTAACATCTATAGCCCACGCCATAGCTGGAGTGCTAGATAACTTTTCCTATGTTTAAATCTGCCACATACCACAATAAGCTGGCATAGCACAATGCTCAGTGCAATCAGGTGCTTGCGTATCCCTTGTTGTTTCTTGGGTAAACCCTCCTCCACCTCTGTGGGAACTGTTGGTTCGGCATCGATCGTGGTCGTGCTTCCATCCGAGTTAAGAGCTGGCTGCTCGAATGGTCGAGAAGTATCGACTTTCATCTCTTCGTCAATAGCCATATTGAAGCGAGATCTGGTTCATCAATTTCTTGATCCGTCTGGTGATTCGCTTGAATTATGCTAGCCAGAAGTCGACAAGCCAAGGATTAGACAGCTCATTCCCATTTATATGGCATAAAAGCCTTTGCGTCTTTGATATGCTCATTTTCTCTGTTAAAATGAAGAAAATGAAAACAACATCTGGCCAATAGAAAGATGAATGATTTAAAACCCAATAAACTAATCACGCTCAAGATTTGAAAGCTTTGAACCAAGCAGCTGAGATTAACATCCCGGGCTTAGCAGGCCATCATTGTTGTGGGGACGCGGCCCAGGTATTATGTCGGAGGCATTTAGCTAAGTGCTCCGACTCTCGACAATCACCAACCAATCAGACGTTCATGAAGACGATAAGAGCGTGAAAGATTGTCGGCAATGCTCTCCGAAGCCAGGAACCGCCCGACAAATTGCCCGTAGGGCTGATTGCGTTGTTAACTAAGCGCCTCCGAATAGTTGTTAAAAGGAACGTCTCGTGTCTGAGTTGCTGGCTGCTTAAAACCAAAGGGAGGCGCCACTCGAGGTGTCGTAAGAAACCATGTTATTTGATTACTGAACAACATGCTCGCTGTTCCTCTGAGTGCATTTGCCACATAAAACCGAGGCTAGGCAGCCAAAGCAAACTGATCGAAAGCTACTAACAACTATTCGTGAGCTTGGGAAAGGCGACACAGCGGTATGACAAAAAGTTTATATTGAAACAAGCTTATCATTAGTTGTTCCCGCAGCCTTTTGGAGATCAACCTTGGTCTGGCTGTTCCTTCGTACCTAGTTGTCGGCATTCATTGCTATGACAACCGATTCCAGAACGGCCCTTTCGCAATATGCTGGTCCCTTGTCAATGCAAAAGGAAATTCCCCTCAAAACGTGTATTAATCGAGATCTTGATAGGCGAATATGCCCAGAAGCGTCTTCTGAATTTGTATCGTCCGCTGGTTGAATCTCTATCCTGGGAACACTTTGGAGAGGCACGTGTTGTTGTTGTTGCTGCTGCTGTGTTTGTTGTAACGACGCAAAAGGATGCAGCAGTTCCTCTGAAGTATTGGGCGGTTGGTTATTTTGCAGCCTACCCACCGGCTTGATTTCTTTCAGCTCGATTGTATCAAAATCAAGATGCCTCATTCCACAAGCTAACAGCCATTGCTCAATCTGATAGGAATTTAGGATCCGGCTCTGGTTTGAAGGAGAAGATGCTCTCCCGTTCGAAGGATCCAGACAGCCTCCGTTAAAGACTCCATCGATGCCCGAATACTGAGCTGTGGCGATTCCGTGATAGTACTGGGCCACCAGATAGTCATCAAACTCGGCCGTGGCCAACCTGAAAATCTCTGACGTCTGAGGTCTTAGGTACCAACGCAGTACCATGAGGATTTCTTCGCGCGATCGAAACTTGAGAGTGAAGCCAAATATTCGATCGACAGCGGCGGAGGTCGCGTACGTGTCGCTGAGGATGGAATCATATGCGTGCTGCAGAGAAGCTCTGGTAATCATGATGCTGAATGACTCTTCGGATGGATACGTATGCAGCATGTAGTCTGTTGTAGCGCAGTCCGCAAAGTTAATGGGTGGTAGGCTAATAAAGCCGTTACCGAAAATGTTCCTGATCGGTGAGGAATGTGGTTTGATAAATGGGTTGAATCGAGCGGCCGATGCAATATTGCTAGGTTGGAGAGTAGGTTGGGGAGGAGGCTGAGAAGTAGGCGGAAGGACAGGTGTCGGTTGGCTGAAGGAATGAAAATCAAGGAGCATGCCGTCGTCTAGTGTTTGAGAAGGCTCCTTGCTTCCATGATATGTCTGTTGAAACTCGGCGTCATCACTAGTAGAGCTGCTCAGAGGTCGTCCTTCAGAAATGTAGATATCGTGATTCTCCTGGTTATCCTCGGGGCTGCCATCCAGGCTACTGCCTCCTTGGCATAGATGCAATATGCTGTTAGTTGCAGACTGAAGCTTGGAGACGAGGGCAGGATCCTGTCTTATCAGCGGCGACTGGAGGATGCCGTTTGTGAAATCAAGAAATGTCCCGGCCATCTGCTCAAGGGCCCCCTCTATATGGACCATGTTCTTCTCATAGTTTGCGTGAGCAGCTTGCCGCCGCAGACGAAATAGCCGCTGCGCCTTGCGGTTCCGCTGCCGCCGTTTCTATGCCGGCTGAAGCGTCAGCAGGAAGTCTCTGCGTAATCGAAGTCATCGTCAAACTGAACAAACCTCCAAGCTCTCATCATTGGGCTCTGGCTTTTCCTGTGAAGTTGGGCCTGGTCGTCGTCCACGGCGTCGTGGCTCTCCTGAAGCCTGAGCGGATGCCATATCGCGGCTACAGTATCACAGAATGGAGTCGAAAGCGGCGTTTGTTGCTGGAGCTCGAACTTCGGTTGGGTCCACTAGGCTATTTCTCAGCCATGCTATTAAGGTATTAATAGGCGCGCAACGCCGTGGAGTTTCCCGGAACAGCTAAAGGTCCCATTCCAAATAGCATCGCATGAGTCGCCATCGAGCCATCAGCCTGCTTACAGATGGTGTTGGCGAAACTTCCGCTAGGATAGGCAATGGCCAGCGAGTACTATCTTACAAATCGTCTGGTGCTATAGACGGGGACCTGGCGCTAGCCACACTAGTTCTCGTATAATCCATGAGCCGAGGTCGCCTCTTCCTACGGCCTCATATTTCGCACCTATCACTGATTTTACAACGGCGAGGGAATAAGTGCTGTTTCTCAGATAGGGAATTCAACCCTGGCAGCAACTCGGTCAGCTTTGACGCGAAGGTTCCAGGGCCAACTTTGCCTCCAAGATTAGCCGCGGCTCGGACTATGCGACAGCGATACCGCATATATATAGTTATTACTAATAACTAAAAGAGGCTTCTGAAAGATACGGCTGGCGGAGACTAAACTCTTCTGAGTTGCGAAACCCAGTAAGCGACGGTGAATTCAATGCACCTAGACGAAAACAGACTGTGCTTTGCATACGGCAACACGAGAATCTTCGCCTAAAAGCGAAGGACGGGTGCAACAGCTGAAAACATGGGCTAAACTGGGCAAAGGCAGGTGAGTATTTGAGTGCTTACTGCCTTGGGTAGGTATTGTAAAGTCTTGAAGAGTTTTCTTCATTGTTACTTCACTCTACTTCTATCCTACGTCTGTTGTAGTTTTCGATTCCTTTCTTCTTGTCAAAAGAATAACTATAGGGTCAAATATAGTGGTTGGATTAAGAATGATTATGGATCTAGATTAAGCATTAGCTATATGTGCTTTAAGATCCGATAACCGAGTTTTTGGGTTTTCCCCTGGCCCAGCAGCGAAGCCGACGCCCTATAAAGACATGTGGATATAGGACGGCAGTTGAGAATCCATATGTCTACCAGTTGTCAGTTGATTGGTTACTTAGTTGACATTTGAATTCTTCTGCTACTTCTGCTACTTCTGCTACTTCTGCTACTTCTGCTACTTCTGCTACTTCTGCTACTTCTGCTAAATTGGATTCTGATTAAAGATTAAATACCGCCTTTGCAATTCTCTGGATAATGCAAAGAATAAGGTGGCTAAGTGACTTGAAAACCACCATCCTATTATAACTCTCTTATGCTTAGAGCTCGAGCTCCGCAAATGATTCCTTAACACTCTTCAACGCCATAATATCTATCCCAAGATCGGTATAGGTCAAAAAACTATCCTCGCCAGTCCACTCTTTGTCCCGAACTAGCTGCCAAAACTCCATGCCTAGCGTAAACTCCTTGGCAATCGCTGGCCATGTACTGAAAAAGGTATCCCGAGGTATCTGGACATATGTAGCCTTGACACCATGTGCCTCTGCCCAAGTCTTTAGCAGCCCCCCTAGAGTTGACCTCTCCACAAAGGCAAATACGGTCTGACCACCACGAGCTTTTTCCGGCTGCGCCAGTGCCGCTTCCACAAAGGCGCCGAAATTAGAGCGAGTGTTTCCAATGCATGCAATGGGTTGATTAGATGGAGTGGCTTGAATCTGAACGTACTGGCCAATGGCGGAGAAATAGACGGGCTTGATGAAATCCCAGCCAAGGTTGGTTGCGTAGTAGGCACACCAGACAAACGTCGTCTTTGCAAGAAGCTCCGGCTTTGATTTGATATATCGAGTGACCCTGGCCTTGGAATCATAGTGCGGAGGCTGGCTCTTGCCACCGGTGACTTTCTTAGCATCCGTGAGAGTTGACCAGAAGTAGTGCTGCAGCGTATCGGTGGCCAATGCCGCGTTCGCCATATTGATGCCCACGTCAGCTTCGAGGGCTGCCGCCTTATCAGCCGCGAGACCAACATCCTGATCCGCGGATAATTTCTTCTGTTCGTCCGTAAACAGACCCCAGAAGTTAGTGACTGCGAAAACGGCGTATGAGCCCGCGAATGCCGCTCGAAGGGCCGCGCTATCGTCCAAGTCTGCCTGAACAACTTCAATGCCGCGTGCGGCGAGCGCTTTTGCCGCTGCGCTGTCGGGAGATCGAGTGACTGCTCTGATGATGTACTCTTGGGACTTGCTTTTGAGTAAGTGGTCGACGACAGAGCCCCCCTGAGCGCCGGTCGCGCCAACAACAGTCACGATTCTCTTCGCTGACACCATCTCGATTCGAACTAGGGAGAAATTGGAGCTTTTCCTTCAGGCGTTGCTTTGATTGGAGGATTAATGGGTGGGTGCTTGAAAGTCTTGGAGTCCTATGGAATCGTTAATGTTTTCAAGGTATTACCTTCAGGGCAACCTCATGGTTATAAGCAGCTCCCATCACCGTCGTCACATCAGTAATTGAGGATATAAAAGGGCGTAGTTGACAAGTGTACTATATCAAACTCACACATCATTCATTTCTTGCTTTATAAACTCTCCACAAATATTTGGAATCGTCAAGCCAACACCAGTCCGAGATGGGTGCTAAACAACTCTGCGAATGAGGATGCTCCAACGGCGCCAATGGAGACTATGATGAGATCGTGTGAGATCACGCACGGTTAAAATTTCCGAGACTTCAATCAAGATAGGTATGACTGTACAGATTGGCAACTTTTACTGGCTCTTCAAGGGGTGAAGAGCGGGATTAGGTCGTCTAGCTCGTCTGCGTCGCTTAGGCTCACCAATCGGAACAAACACCATCCAGCACTTTCGGCACTTGGAATGAAAACGAACTGTGAGTCTCCAGAAGAGGTAAATGTATCGCCATGATGAGTAATTTCAGGGAGATATTATCCAGCACCCCAATTTTGTTATCCAGCCCTCCAACTTAAGCATGGGCTGCTGCCTGTATTATTGCTATTACTGCCACTGCTACTACTACTGCTACTGCTACTACTGCTGCTATGGCTGTTATGGCTGCTGTAACTACTTTCTACACGTACTACTGCTGCTACTGCTGCTATTTCTAAATATAAGGTATTTAGCAGTTGTATACATATAATTTGATACTTGGACTGTCTGCTTTGTTGCGCCATGGCTAGGGTATTGAATAATGAGATTCTGAATAACGTCTCCCTAATTTAACCTTGAACGAAATAGGCCATTTTCCTCATACTTACTTACGCATAAATAAAACATAAGTGGCCTTGAGTATTTATACTTTTTGTGACGTGGCATGGATGTCACTCCCAGGCAACAGCCATTGTTATCGCCGGCGAGCTTGCATGCTCCGCTACCGATGTTGTACAATGGAGCGAAAACAGGTTCGGCAACCATTTGCTTGCTTTCCAGGCCATATTCTTCAAAAACATGCCTTGAAGCTATCTCGCAGCGAGAGGCTATTTTGCAAGGAAGAGCGCGTATCGTTTCTTATTCCATCTAAATTAAAGCTTGAGTAGCCTCTTCATAGACGACATGAAAGCTTCTACAGTAGCTAATCCTTCCGCCAACGGTTGCATGCGTTCAACCCAGCAACCGCTCAAACTCTAAGCTCGTCAAGTTTGTTTTATTTTTAATTTTTTTTTTTTTTTTTTTTTTTTTTTTTTTTGTACATGTTATTACTGAAAGCGCAGACTTACAACCCAAATCCAGTATTCTAAAATCTTGACAAAAATGAAGGATAAAATTTATTATTTCGCCGATTTCAACCTCGAGGCGCTTCTTTCGCTATCAGAGCAGATTCGCGGTCGAAAATGCACCTGCGATGTTACCACGATGCCCAAACACGGCTGTCTAAATTGGGTCATCTTTGTGGTTTTCGACGACGGCATCGAGTGGGTGTTTCGATCTCCAATGACGGCTACTCCCTATTACGTCTACTCGGACGAGACCTCTTCAAAGATAATTGACAGCGAAGCTTCCACGCTGATGTACCTGAAAGCCCACACTTCAATCCCAGTACCTGAAGTCTACTCGTACAGGCAGGTCTTCCAAGTTTCATCGGTGGAAGAATCAGGTATTGACATTGTCCCAGTAAAACCAGCGACAACAGCATTGGCGTGCCATATATCCTTCAGAGCAAAGCTACAGGCCGCTCATTAGGAGATTACGACTGGTCTCAGTGTCCAATTCGATACATCGGCAGTCGAAATCCTGTCGCTTTCTTACCCATCTCTGACAAAGGCCGAGAAAAAGTTATAGAGCAGCTTGGCTCCATCATGGCGGAGTTATTCGATCATCGTTTTGCTGAGATTGGTTCCTTATTGAAAGATGGAAACGGAGATTACATTATTGGCGAATGTCTCTCGCCATCGCTTACCTGGCATTTGAGAGATTCACTTGACCTAAATCGAGGCCCTTTTTATCAAGAACACGACTATTTGATGTCACTCATATCAGCATTCACGTCTCATGCTCGAGAACTTCCTTTTGCACATAACGTTTTTTATGCTCCAGCCCCTGATAACCGCCATTACAAGACTACAGATAGTTACAGGATGGCATCACAGCGCTGGAGTGATTTTGTGGCTATTGGCCAAAAAATCGAGCACAGCAAAAATAGACTCCTCTACTGCATTGCAGGACAGTTTTTGGTCGAGATAATCCCCCACCTCTCCTCGTGTGAGAGCAGCTTCACTCTTTCTCACCCAGACCTGAATGCTGGCAATATTTTTGTCGATGACGACCTCAATATCACATGTATTATTGACTGGAGTTCAGCATCGACAGGCCCCGTCGCTGAGCTGCTCGAGACTCCAGGATTAGGGAGTTCAGCGATACTGCCTTCAGAGTTCCTCACTTCTGCTTTTCGGACGGGTTTTGATCAACGATTTACAAAAACAGACGCTGAGCTTTCTCACTCAAAGCTCTGGCAGGTGTCGGATAACATGTGGTCCTTTTCACGACTAGTTCGATTAGTTTCAAACAATGACTATGAACACTTTCGACGATTGTTCGAGCTCATACATCAACCAAGCGCTGAAGAGAAGAATATTCTCTACTTATTCCATGAGCGAGCCAAAAGTGACGAGAATAAGAAGCTGTTTGCCGAGCTACAAGAAGACGACATGACCACAGCAGAAGTACAGGAACATGAGCGACAGGTTATACCTGCTGACAGACGTGCAAATTCTGATGCTGTTGCAATAGCAAGGAAGCTGACGTTAATGTCGGAGATGAATCCGGCATTCCTGGCTAATCACGTATTATGGCAATGGCTTGAGGAAGCTCTCAAGCAGGATGGGTCTCCATAACAAGCGGTGAAAGGAGTCAGATACGACATACCTCGGTTGCAAATTACGCAACCATAGTTGATTAATAAACGTATTTCTACTTTCGCTGCTCATGAGAGTTGCCGACCTTCCTCATAATGTAGAAAACGAGTAAACGTGATGCTCACATAATGCACCGAGTCTTACAAACTTCTGCTACCTATGTGGGGGTAGCTAGCGCAGGCACTCGATCGTGCATTAACTCCGTCGTCTATAGCCACTATTCCGATCTGGCTTTGCCTAAAAAGGTCATGCAAGATTGGCTTTCGAGGCGGAGATAGTAAGAGATTCCCGGTAATATGGAGGCCCAGGAGAGAATATGTTGTGTAAAAAGAGATATAAATAGGGCTCATTAAAGCATTCAATAGATGCCAAACATTCATTGTATACGCATAGTTGGATTTGTGAATGACATTAAGCACCATGGCTCTAGTTAACAACTTTGGCGCAGAAACAACTGCTGAAGAGGTCGCATCTTCTTTTCGCGGCCAGATTACGGGAAAAACGAGTTAGCCACCTTCTACTACAACATGATCTGTGCTAACATACACGGATAAGTTCTCATTACCGGAGTAAGTCCAAATGGCCTTGGAGCCGCAGCTGCTCAGGCTCTCGCCAAATACAACCCGGCAAGCTTGGTTTTCACAGCTCGGACAGTCTCAAAGGCTTCTGCCGTGGCCGATGCCATTCGCGACGAACATGCAGAAATAAAGTCACAGATTCACGTCGTCCAAGCAGACTTGTACAGCTCGGAAAGCATTCGCCAAGCAGCAGCCAACATCCAAAAACTTACACCCGTTATCGACATCATGATCAATAACGCTGGAGTGATGGCCATTCCGGAGAGAGCGGTCACTAAACAGGGAATCGAGGCTCACTTAGCCACAAACTTCCTTGGCCATTTCCTCCTCACGACACTCCTATCTTCACAGCTAGAGGCGGCAGGCCCAAACGCACGAGTTGTCAACATTGTGAGCGGCGGATTCTACGTACAGCCGTTTCGCTTCAGCGATTATAACTTTGACGGGGGAAAAGATCTTCCACCAGAAGAGCAGGTCGATCTTGACAACGCAGAAAAGCTCGGCATGGGATGGGTGAAAGATGCCGGCACGGGATACATTCCCTTCTTGGCCTATTCTCAAAGCAGCACAGCATTGATGCTTCTAACCAAAGGTCTGAATGAGGGTTACGCTGGAGACAAGATCACAGCTATCAGCGCTGCGCCGGGAGGTGAGAAAGCTTCTGTTTTTGTCATGGGCTGATGTAAGGGGTACTGACGTCTGCTAATTAGTTGTCCTAACTGAACTCCAAAGACATCTCCCAAGCGAGTTTAGGAATCCAAATATGACATATAAAACGGCAAGCCAGGGAGTAGCAAGCTTTCTCGTCGCTGCTTTGGATCCCAATCTGCAAGGTATGCTACTTTTCCACGTTGACGAAAAAGGACATAACTAATAGTCTCATAGATCATCCGGGAGCCCATATTGACGATTGTCAGATCAAAGAGGTGCCAAAATATGCGCAAGAAGCAGCTATTGCGCGTAAAATCTGGACTATGGCCGAATCTTGGGTCAAGGATGCATGAAAGCGAATGGCGAATAGATGAGGTAGATGACAATTGATCTACGTTGCTCAGCTGTAATTGTCGAGCAACAAAATGCTCTTCAGTCAGATTTCAGTCAGATGATTCAATCAAAATGAATTAATTTCCATTTTACAGATGCATGCAGTTTTAATTACGATTGCGCGCAATCTGAAAAGGTACATGTACACATGTACCGGTATTATCCAGATGCATTTATCGGTGCGGCCATCCCACGAAGGGCAGCCCATTTCCGCTTCGGGAGTAGCCTGCCCTCAAGCGCCATCCATTGGGACACCAATTTCCAACGAGACACTTCCATTGTAGACCTTTATTTTTTTCCATCTTTTGCCTGGATCGTGACTATTTGTCAATTTCCTGATTAAAAGATGCCCAACGATTATCCATGGCTTGGAAACACGCTCGTCTCAAGAGTTCGGAGTCTCTTTGCTCGTCATGCGCCTTTTTGACCTCGAACCGCCCGCTTCTATCTTGACACTGGCGAAAAGGACTGCAAGTGCAGTGATGGTTCCTTTTCACGGCAGCCAGCTGGGCAGCACATAGGGATGAAACTGGCACTGCTGCACGTCTCGTCTTAGAGCTCTCTCTCGAATCGGTACCAGTTCCAGGAATCTATATGCTGTCGATTGAGTGGCTCACATATACTCTTCGCCTATATCCTCCGAAGCTGGACTGCTGGACAGATATTCCACAGACTGCATTTCGCAATCTGCGTGGCAGAGTTACAGGTCTATTATTATGAGCCATTTCAGCATATCTCGAGGCTCTATATTCTCTCAACCCCACCAACCATCAGCTCGGAGACACGCCTTACAAGGCGGCTCTCGGGCACTTGATACAGCTCTTGGGCGCCTCTGCACCGCTCTTCTCGCAGCCGGATGGCGAACAACGGACAGCTGGCCACTGGCATCCAAAGACTGACGGCTGACGGCTGACACTGACAGCCAAACAGCGATCATAGTGTTATAGCCGACGATAATGCAGCTTGTAGTCGGGGAGGCAGGGGCGCCGTGGTGCAACGGTCGGGTCAAACTGCCTCCTCTGGGGATCGATGGGAACGAAACGACAACAACTCCGGTTCGACTCTCGACGACAACATTCGGCAGGGACGTAGGTGCTGGCTAAACCCGAAAGGGGCCAGCACCGAACCCTTTTGCCAGTTGAGTGAATTCGTTTTTGTTTTTGCTTGCTTTGCTTCCTCGCGTCTCCTTGGCCCTGGTGATGTTTATTTTTCCAAGTTGTGCGGAACATGAGGAAAAAGGTGAAAAAGAAGAAAGATGCTGTGATTTGAAGCCTCATTTGGCGATATCACGAAGGTGAGAGTGGTGTTGATGGCGTAGAGGCAGTTGGCAGTGCTGAGCACTCGCTGTCACTGTCATTGAGGTATCCACTTTGCACTGCGGGTCATATTTTTGGGGAGAGATTATCCAGCCCTCTAGCTTAAGCGTGGGTGCTACTGCTGCTACTGCTGCTACTGCTGTTCCTCCTATTTTAAATATGCAGTAATTGGCAGTTGTGTGCATGTATTTTGATATGCGGAATTCCTTATTGCGCTATAGCTGGGGTAGTAAATAGAGAGATTGGGGTTCTGAATAATGTCTCCGTACTTTTGGCATAAACAATCTTTCCCTCCTCGAGGAGATATTATTCCAAGATCCAATGCAGAAAAAAAATTCAGGCCTCATCTCCTCAATCGATATGATAATCCGATATCTCACCTGTTTTGTGTGTAAGCACGTGAAAATGGTGCCTAGAGGGTACGTACTGAAATAAGCTTAAAACCCGTTAGAATTGCCCAATCTGGCCATCTCCAGAGATTGCGCGATGCGCTTGAGCGATGGCGTGTGCAGCTGCTTCTCAACCTATCTCTGGCTTGGGCCGTGCTAACCTCTTTGCCTATTCGTCTTGACCTCTATTGAACAGACATCTCGCGTCTATTGGGGCCTAGAAGAAGAAGAGCTCCAGTCGCTATCTGCGCGGCGCATATTCGGTCATAAACCCCAGCCTAGGACAAGCAGGCATGGCATCGGTGAAGCCATGGAAGGGAAACCATGGAAGGGAAACCATGCGGCCAAGCGCCTCGGCATCAACGACTCGAACAACTCCAACTTAACCAATGGCACCAATGCTTTACCAATCCATACACACTCTCTTACGACACACCGTGGCGACAAAGTAACAAGTAAAAGGCCTCCGTCTCAGGCACTAGCCCAGAGCTATTTATGCGTGTGCGCAGCTGAGATCAAGATCTGTTGGCCGCTCCAGCAGACAAAAAGGCACAGACACTGGAGAGTTTCCTTAGGACAAGCCACCGAGACGCCAGACCCGCTGCCTCGCCCAATCAGATTTTGCCCTTATCTCCCACTTTGCCCCTCTTGATTTCTTCGTCCCTAGTCAAGTTCCTCTCACCCAAGCACGCAACCAGAGCCAGAGCAACTGGAATGCGACTCGTCCCAAGGCCGTTTGCGAAAATCCTATCTCTCCTCGCCTCTCTTCCTTCTTTCGCAACGTCCACTTTTCCTGCCGCTGCACGAGAAAAAGCGGATCGGTCGGCAAATTATACGACTCGCTGCGGAGCGTTTTTTTGGGGGGTGGCCAAGCCAAGACCGCAAGGCTCAAACGCTCCGCGACGACTGCGGGCTAAAAAGTGATGCGACTCCACAGGATTCGTCGTGATGCGGGTTGGAGGCTGTCCCCATTCCCAGCATGGGGGCCCGCTAGATCGAAATAACGTCATCGTTCGGTGAGTGAACAATTCGACGCGATGCCTGGAAGAAGGAAACGAGGCATGGGGGGGCCCTCCTTGGCTGCTTGGCTCTCTGTCTCTCGGCTCTGCTCTGCAGACATGACCGCCACGGTTGACGTGCTCGCGAGATCCCTGCGCTGGTCTGCCGCTAAGAGCACTTCTGGCTGCAAACCCTGCTTGCGAGCCCGTCTCATTGGACCAGAAGCGGGAGCAACAACGTGCTACTGCGTAGAAAGGATCGCCGTTTCTACATATTGTCGGGTCCTCGCTGCACCGACGCTCCATCCTGCTCTCTTCATCTTTTCGTCATTCTCGATCTCGTCCTCGTCCTCGTCCTCTTCCTCTTCATCATAGTGTTTCCTGTCCCATATATCTGTGGCATTGCATAGTAGAGTCTGGCTTGATGTCTGGTTTCTGTTTCATTCCTTGAATATCTGTTAAGATCTGAAAACAGATTGATCGTACTAGTAGTATATACTAGCACATCTGTTCCCTTCCTCTTCTTCCTCTTCTTCTATCCCCCCATTCTATTGTTCTCCTGTCGCAGCCATGTCTGAAAAATTCAAGACAGACACGGACGATCTCGAGGCCACAGTGTCTCACTCCAGCGGCTTCTCGCGCTTTGCCTCTCTGTTCGGCGGTAACAACGTCTGGGTTGGCCCTCGCATCACGCCGCTGCCCGCATATCTCAAGAACGACTCTGAAGGCGAAGAGTCGAGCGAAGCAATCCTCAACCGACAGCTCGCCTCAGAAGATGGCACCTCGATCCAATACAGGACATGCTCGTGGCAGAAGACGGCCGCGCTGCTCTTCAGCGAGTACATTTGTCTGGCCATTATGAGTTTCCCCTGGTCGTACAGCGTCCTAGGCCTTGTGCCGGGCCTGATCCTGACCGTCTTCGTTGCCGCCGTTGTGCTGTATACAAGTCTCATTCTGTGGGAGTTTTGTCTGCGACATCCAGAGGTGCGCGACGTGTGCGACATTGGCCAGATGCTCTTCTGGGGCAAGGAATGGGCGTGGTGGGGAACCGCCATCATGTTCGTCCTCAACAACACGTTTATCCAGGGCCTGCATGTTCTGGTTGGAGCAAAGTACCTCAACACCATGACTGCGGCCGATCACGTTGGTGGGTGCCGCACCGTCGTCTTCAGCGTCGTCGTCACCGTCATCTGCATGATCGCCTCGCTGCCTCGCACGTTTAGCATGATGTCCAAGCTTGGCACGGCGTCTGCCTTCTTCACCTTCATCTCTGTGCTGCTGGCAACCATCTTTCAGGGCATCCAGAAAGAGCCTGCGGGCTTCAGCGCGGCTCTGGGATCGCCAATTGTCACCGCTCTCCCCGTCAAGGGAACCACATTCGTCAACGCCATGGGCGCCTTTCTGAATATCAGCTATACCTTTATCGGCCAGATTACACTCCCCAGCTTCATTGCTGAGATGCGCGATCCCAGGTGAGAATTTCTCGATCCATTTCCTTTCAAAGGAGAGTATACTAACCACGTCATTTGCAGGGAATTCCCCAAGGCGCTCTGGGCCTGCACCATTGGCGAAATCATCGTCTTTTCCGTTGTTGGCGGAGTCATCTACGCCTACACTGGCAACCAATACGTGACTGCTCCCGCTTTTGGATCCCTGGATGATGTTTACAAGAAGGCTGCCTTCTCCTTCATGATTCCAACCCTGATTTTCCTGGGATGCCTGTATGCTTCGGTCACGGCTCGCTTTGTCTTCTTCCGCGTCTTTCGCAACTCGGTGCATATGAACAGCCACACTGTTGTTGGATGGGCCAGCTGGTTTGGTATCCTGCTCGTCACCTGGATCTTTGCGTTCATTATCTCTCAAGTCATTCCCTTCTTCAACTCTCGTAAGTTATTACAACTCAGCGTGACTGCTATCCGTCAATATCATGCTAACAAAAGTGCTTCTCATAGTCTTGGCTGTCATGTCATCCCTCTTCGACAGCTGGTTCGGCTTCATCTTCTGGGGCGTTGCCTACCTGCGTATGCGAAACGCAGACGAAAAGGCTGGCCGAAAGCGGAACCGCATCACCGCGGCCTTTTCAACAGCCGTTAACATCTTCATCATCGCCATGGGAGTATTCTTCCTCTCCGCCGGCACGTACGCCAGTGTGCAGAGCATTATCGATGCATATGCCTCTGGGTCAGTGGGCGGCGTGTTCTCTTGCGCAAGCAACGGGCTATAGAATCATGAGTTATATGAAGAAACGAGGCAAGACATTGATACCAAACGAGAAGAAAGGAGAGCAGAGGAGAGGTATATAAGCCAAAGTTTGGCCTAACGAGACGGCATTGTGAAGCGCATGAGAATTTTGTTCGTATACATATTGCATTTTCTTTTATTTCCTCCAGGAGAGAGATGGATGGGTGGACAGCGGCCAAAGGGAATAGATGCACATAGTTGAGCCGCGTACCGGGTTACAAAGGCCGGAGAGCCGAAATATTCACTACGTCTCTCGCGAAAGTATTTTCGGGGAGAACGATGCAAAAGCCTGCAGAAATGCACGGCGGTCTTTTTCCTCTTTCACACGATGTCCTTGATCGTGTAAGAACTAACAATCTTACTTGTAGATAATTCGGCGTAAGTATCAGTAGCCTTATCATAGTACTGTAGAGACCGCTCCATCGTAGTCGTAGCTATCAGTGTCAGTGTGAGACGAACATAAGGTGACGCGGGCATCAAAGTATGACGAAAGGCAGACTGGAACATGAAGAAGCAGATCCATGTTTAACCACAACGAGGCCTTTGTGGATTAGATTTATGTATCTCCTTTCTTAGAAGATATTAGGACAACATCCTTGCTGCATGCAACTTGAGCAACCAGTCGGAAATACACTCAGCTGAGATCGAAATGCATCTCAATCGCAATATTTGTTCAGCTCCCGGGTAATGGCGTTGTGTATCCGAGATGCTGTTTTCAGAGTAGTGCCTCCGCCAGAGTGGGCTGAAGCTCGGCTCCATGCTGCAGTAAAGATTGTCAACTGGACAGGTACCTGGTAGCCACGCAGCTCTATACAAATGCCTCCTCATTCCCCTTATTCACCCATCTGCTCCGACTTATACTCTCATTACACAACTTATTGTATTCTTACACTCGTCATATTCCTCGTGTCATCACTTTCACCCACTCCCCAAATCAGACCACGCTCCAGCTCTCGGCTCCGAGGCGTCTCCATCCGCACCACCTGCTCGATCCAGCTCTCTGATTGGCGCCTCAGCCCCCCGACACTTCCTCTCTCGGCTAGCACACAAGCTTTTTTTCCTTCCTCTACAGCACTCTCCCCGCATTTATAGGTGGTTCAGTGAGTGGCGGTACCTATAATTTTTTCTCTCGGGGGGGCAGATTCCGCCACCATAAATGCTTGCGTGTACTGTACCTCGCAGACACCGCCTTTATATTACGAAACAGCCCACTTGGCAGATCAAACACGCCAGAGCTGCGACCAACTATTTCTAACGCTCGCATCTCAGCTCTCGCAACTCGAGTCTTGGCAGTGGTGACACAATCGCTAGAGCTGCAAGTTGTTTGCTTGTTTTTGCGCCATCATCTTCTTGCTGCTACTCTTATTGCCATTGCTAGCTATCGATTGCTATTCTTCTTCATAGCCATTCCCTCCAATGGCACGATCCACGGCCTCAACGGCCACCAAGGAGGCCACTCCCCCGGCCAATTCCTCGCCTGCGTCTCAGCAGGACAACACCGACTTCCTCTGGACATACACGGAAGAACCGCACCGGACGAGGCGTCTCGCCATCATCAAAGCCCACCCCGAGGTAACCCCGCCTGCCACTCCATCTCGACTTGGATGCCCTGTTCAAAGAAGCTAACATGGCTCAACCCAGGTCCTTAAGCTGTGCGGCCCCGAACCCTTGACGAAATATGTTGTTGTCGGCGTTGTTGGTCTTCAGATTGTTCTCGCCTACCTCCTACAGTCAACGCCCTTCTGGTCCTTGAAGTTCTGGGCCATTGCCTACATCTTTGGCGCCACCGCAAACCAGAACTTGTTTCTGGCCATCCACGAGATCTCTCACAATCTTGCCTTCAAGAGCCCTCTGGCAAATCGCCTGATCGCTATTGTTGCCAACCTGCCCATTGGCATTCCTTACAGTGCTTCTTTTAGGGTATGTCAGAACTTGCTTCATTTCCACAGGACATTGGGAAATTGTATACTGACTCGTCTGGTCTAGCCATACCACCTCACCCACCACAAGTCCCTCGGCGTGGATGGCCTTGACACTGATCTGCCTACCGCTCTCGAGGCCTTTGTGCTCAACTCCATCCTCGGCAAGGCATTCTTTTGCACCTTTCAAATCTTCTTCTACGCAATCCGCCCCATGACGGTGTACCGCGTGGACTTGACCAAGATTCACGCCCTCAACATCCTTGTTCAGGTCGCGTTTGACGTCGTCCTGGTCCGCTCTACTTCCTACAACGCGCTCCTCTACCTGCTGCTCTCTTCCTTCCTGGCTGGCAGCCTGCACCCCTTGGCTGGCCACTTCATCGCCGAGCACTACGTGTACGAGACCATTACCCCCACTCAGCGCAACCCCGATAATAAGGTCCCTCTTCCCGAGACCTTTTCGTACTATGGTCCTCTCAACATTTTTGCCTACAACGTCGGATACCACAACGAGCACCACGACTTCCCCGCCATCCCTTGGACACGGCTTCATTCTCTGTATGAGATTGCCAAGGAGTTTTATGAGCCCCTGCCTCACCACCAGAGCTGGATCTACGCCATCTGGCGATTCATCTGGGACGATAACGTTGGCATGAGCTGCCGCGTCAAGCGAAAGGAGGGTGGCCGACTGGTTGGCGGTGGCGCCAAGTGGAAGCAGTCTGAGGTCGAAGCCTAAAAGATGAAAGTAAACAGATAAAGGTGTTTCATGTCCTGTTGAACAGTCGGCTTGTTGAGCTCAGTGCTCAGCTCGGGAAAGCTAGAATCTTGTAATAAGTGGGTTTTTGAGATATAAAAAAGTGCTCTGTCTCTCTATCCTTGGGCGTTTCTAAGGGGTATGTGTAAAGGAATGATGAGCCGAGACGGATTAACACCTCTAGATAAGGGCTATAGATTCTAGACTGGCTATGAGAAATGAAGTTTACTGCTATTCGACAAGTTTGACCCCGTGATTTGTGCGGCATACTGGTAACCCAGTGATCTACCGTCAGCTTGCAATGTCGGGCAATGGATGCAGTTATAAGTTAATTGAGTCATTAAACAGCTAATTTACAAGACTAACGTGATTTAACGTCATCTGCCTGGTAACAAGGAATGGGTAGCTTCCTGCGCTTCAGCGGATTTCAGCCATCCGTTTCCTCCTCCTCCCTCTCTTCATCTCTTAGCTCAAAGGTGATCCAAGCACTCGCGCTCTCTTGTTAGATAGATTGTCCGCTAAGGAATATCCAACTGCACCACCCGAATACAAACCGCCAAATGCACCACCGAACATCAGAGGCATAATAACCACCCACGATAGAGGAGAAGCAGCAAACCCTGCCGTAACCGCCAGCCCAGCAACGGTACCTCCTGCGCCACCGCCCACCCACGACACCACTGAGATCACCTCCGTCATCTCTTCTGCCGTACGTCGATCAAGGGGCTTCTCTACAAAGTTATTCCCAATCGCTTGTAGAGTTAAATTTGCCTGTGGTCGAGGAAGAACAAATGACACCAAGGATTTGCCTCCATCATGTTTTGGTCCAACCAGTCTCAGAGGAAGAATCTCATCCGGAAAACGAAGAGGATCCGTGACTGCGATATTGTACCACGCTGGAATCAAGATGTGGAAAGTAGGTGTCTTTTCAGGACCCTTGCCCTGCTCCTTCATACCCTGCCGAATCGCCTTCATGGCAATACACAGCTGGTCAAGAGAATCCGACTCTCCCATGAAGGTTGCCGGCAACGGTGTCTCTTTGACCTTTGCGTAAAACGCCGGATGCCACGAAGTGTCAGGATGCCAAACAAAGAAGCAGTCGTCTTTATACTGGCCTTTCCCGGCCTCCATGTTGATAAAGTTATACACCACTTCAGCAAATCCGCTTTTGCCAGTGCCGCCAGACGAAGTCAGTACGTTGGTGCGCCAAAGCTCCTCTCGGATATTTCCCAGGTTTTGGTTCACTTGTTTGATCTCCAAAACCATCTGCTCCATGATGACGGCGATAGTCGCAACGCTGATGCACAGAGATTTGGCCATGAGACGAACCCCGTGGACTTCGGGGACAATCTCCTGCGCAGCCGTCTTGATAGAATTTGCTGCTTCAGAGACGGATTTGCCTGAAGAAGACAAAGTTGCGTCGATGTTCGCGGCGTTTTTCTTCACGGAGTCTGCAGCTTCAGAGACGGATTTGAACGAAGAAGAAACAGCTGCGGTGATATCCCTGGCACTTTGCTGCATGGTATCTGCGCAATTGACCTGAGCGTCAGCCAACCTTTCATAACGGTTAGCCATCTGCCTAACGCTGCTGGTAATGGCATGATCTCGTCTCTGGCCGCTTTTTAGGGACTCAAGAGCCTCATCGAACAGGCCTGGAATCCGCTCCTTGGAATACTTGAGCACCGCTGCCTGACGTCTTGCCGCCTTGCCCTCTTCGTAGTTCTTGTACATTGCTGTTCCTTTTTCGCCTATTTCCGCTACGTTTTTGACAGCGTTTGAGATACAGTCCGGGAGCATCGTTTGAGACGGCAACAACTCCTCAAATAACATTGCGGAAGACATTGTGTTTTTGCGGTCGAATATATCAGCCTGCACTCAATATGAGTAAATTAAAAAAAAACTTGGCTAGAGATCAATAGATATCAAAATGAATGATGCTACAAAGAAAGAAAAGTAACCATCGCATGAAAGTAAGAAAAAAGAGGCAAAGGGGATAATATCTTCGCTGGCCGACTTAGGAAGCTTGAGGCCGCCAATTTTCAGAGATAACTATAGGCATACTCCCAGGCTCTCCAACAACGCTCGCATTGTTTTCCATCGATTCGAAACCCATTGGATAATCGCGCTGGACTTTTGAAACAAGCGCGCTGCTGTAGACCACCCGCCAATAATCAATGTTGTAGGCGGCCTGTGTAGGCGACCTGGTGGCTGCATGGCCGTCTTTTTATGCAGCCATGAAAGGAGGCAATGCATAAAAGGAGCGTCTGGCTTTTTATACCAAATATTTTTGATTTGGAAGATGGTCATTTCGAAAAGCCCAATACGTGGTTTCCTGTAGATAATCGGCGGACATATCAGCTGGCTCGCTTTGTGCTGGTGTGCCTTTTCTATAAGGGGTGAGAATGCGGTCTGAAGCACTCATCGCAGTCAGAGGCAACGTACACGCCCTAAAAGTCGAGTTTGAGGCTTCCCCAAGGTTCTGATTTTTAAATTTATCTGATACCATTGACATCACGGACAACGTGCATCTGACAGTGCAACGCATGTGGTCGAGTGTCGTCTTGCTCGGTCTCGCTAAGCATGGTGATTTCTTCCTGATGGGTGCGTTTGTTGGAAGGCTGCAATGGACAGGTTGGCGACTCTGGCATAATTCTCATTTGGAAACTGCTTAATCAATAAGACTTGAGAAGAACAAAAAGAAGGCAAGAAGAAGAAGGATCAAAGGCACGCCTATCAGATACTAGAAACTATTGCCAAGAAAAACAAATGAAAAAGCAAAGACAAAAAAAAAAAAAGAGTTAAAGTACAGAGAACTTGCAGCACAAAGCCCAACTCACTCAAAAACAGCTTCGAGAGGTCAAACACCAGTGATGCTAGCCCTGCTTCTCCACAGCCAACCGTATTCTTCGCCCAAGATATACGGACAGTATGCCATGAATCCCATTACTGCGCACTTCCTATCATAGCTTCCGCACAGCTTTTTTTCCTTTCTCAACTTTCGTACAAGCAAATAAATCAAAAACCCCGTCTCCTAAGGTGAATGCGCCGCCGTTATCCCACATTCCACTACGTAGAATGGTGATGATTATGCGCCCCAAAAAAAGCCCTGTCTGTCGTCATCAAGACTGGATCTTGCCGCTGGAAATATCTTTTCCAAAATCAGGCATCCAGTGTTGGCAACGATGCTTCTACAATGCAGCAGGTATAACTCCCTATAAGTGATCCTCCCATACCTCTCGCCTATATTAGTTTAGAAATAACACACAAAGTTGCGTGTTGCTCATCACCAAGAGACGCCTAAGGTTTAGAAAAAGAGGTAGGCAAGAAGGAAGCTGACGAGACATAAAATGGCAGCAATCTGGACAGGTACACCCTCGACGCCTTGCTTGGTTTGCTGGGCAACTGCACCGGCGGCACCCTTCTCACTGCCTGAGCTGCCCTTGACATTTCGCTGTCTCAGGCCACCATTCTTGTAGTTTGCCAACTCAGCTTCAAGCTGGGCAATCTTGGCCTTGAGGTCGTCGGTGCCTGACTGCAGTGTGCCGGCAACGGCAGAAGCAGTCTTGGAAGCGGCTGATTTGGCGGTTTGGGGCCTGGAATCGTCGTCGTCCTTTTCGTCATATGGAGGTGGTGCGGGGGTTCCATCGCCGCTTGGAGATGAATAAGCGCGAGTAGGTTCGGGGGTATCGTAAGCCTGTTGGGTTGCTGTTAGTTGCATGAAGGGAATTTAGCCGAGGCTCAAGTTTATACGCACTCCATTCACCGCTGCTTGTTTGACGGGTGTCGCCGCGATGGCGTGAGCTGCACTGGGGCCATGGTCAGGGCTGTCACCGGCAGCAAGCCAGTTGACTCGGATCTTTCGTTCAAAGATGGCGGCCTTGTCTGTGGACTCGAGCTACAGGCGCAGGAATGTTAGCTTATATATCTATAGATAGTCGATGCTATGTAGGCGGTGGCTTACCACTGTGGCAATGGGAGCGAATTCCTTGTCGGGAGTGATGGGGGCGGATTGGACGAGAAACTTGTCTCGGCACTTGGCATCCAGCGGAGGATCAGCCTTCATGGCCTGCAGGAGGACTATGCCAGTGTCAGTCACATAATGAGACCTGCTGCTCGCATGCAGTAATTCAACGTACCAGTGACATCAAAATCCGACCCAGGCTCGATACGGCCCGCATTTGGTCGAACGCAATATCTGTAATAGGGGGGAAATTGTCAAATCTTGCTTCCAACGAGCCAGCATAGAATCGCAACGGGAGGGTCAATCGTACTGCTTAGGAGCCGTGGTTTTAACCTGGAGAATGTTTGTTAACAGGGATCATGATGAAACAGGAGGTATCCACAAGCAACCGCAAGTCAAAGCAGACAGCTGAAGAGAAAAGCTAAAGGTGGCATATTTGCATAGCTCCATACCTTGAAAGCCAAAGGCGATGAGCTCGGGTTTCTGATCTTCAAGATCTGCGAGACCTCGACGGTGAAGGGCCCTGTGCACAGCCAACCCGTCAGCGAGTTTTCTGACGTAAAGTGTCCTAATAGACACGAGACGAGGCGTAGCCAAACATACGTCTAAATGACAGCTCAAGGGGCTCGATTTCGACCGACATGGCGGATTAGGAAGCGGATAACAAGCTGCTGCTGAGCTAGAAGGAGGCTGTAGGGAGATTCTCGAGTTTAGTCGGAGGGCAGGCGAGCCACGGGTCGGGAGCAGAAGATGTCGTCCTGTCTAGATCGATGGCGCTGGTTACGGCGGGGAAACGCGGCGGAAATAGAATTTAAGTCGAACAGCAAAAAAGGGAGACTCGAAGAAATGAGAAAGAGGAAGGGGGAAAAGAGCCTCGTGGCAGAAAAAAAAAATGTTATAATGCGAGTAAGAGTGACGTGGGAGAAATAAAAGCGTGTGCTTGGTGAGAGTCGGGCACGCGGGCAGCTATTGTGTGATTACAAAGAAGAGATTTGGAGACGTTTCTGGAGACGTGATTGATGGCATGTCGCTTCGGCTTCGGGCCCCTGTATCGAGATTGGCTGGCGAGGCTGAGCTGGCCTGAGTGAAGATTGCGGGCATGACTAAGCCGGGTCTCAGGGACGTTGGTCCGTGCAGGGGCGACAGAGACATCTCAATCCTCTGGATATAGAGTGCTAGTACAAGACATATTCAACGAGTGGAGAAATAAAAGTCATGGTGATTGTACTGGTTGAAGGTACAATTGTCTCGCTATATGTTCGGGCTCCCTTCGTCGTGTGATGTTTTTCACGCGTGGCAATCCTAGAAGAAGCAGGAAGCTCCAGATGCTGCATACACACACCTTGGGCATTGGCTGTTTGACGTCCATCACATGATAAAATCTTAGTATTCCATAGCAAACCATCAAAGTGCATTGCCCTTTTTTCATTGCCTCTGATAACGATTTTTCCTTGTTAGCTGAGGCATGATATTCAAACAGTTTAATAGCTCCAGATGTGCAGCTTCAATTCAACGATATATGCAGCTGCTCTGTCAGTGGCGTTGACGCCATCTTACGTAGCTGTTGGTACCTAAAACCTGCAAGTTACACCACATTAGGTACAAAGTAAAGCAACCGCTTACCAAATTCAGTACATTTTATTTCGTCTCTCTCTCTCTTCTTCCAATTCACATCATCACTACCTAATCTCCAAAGCCCAATCTTCAGGGCAGCTCAACCACTCGTCTCCATCCTCAGCGCTGCCCCCACTTCACTTCCCATTCTGCGAGCTGCTGCCATTCTCTACCCCACACTCGCTCATTGCCCTCACGCCTATTTCATCATTTCAAGGCACGCCCCCAACTTCATCATCCCCAATTTCTCCAAACGTCAAAATCGCAAACATGGCTTCCGATCTCGATACTCTGATTGACATGGGCTTTGAGCGAGCTCGAGCCGAACTCGCCGTCAAAAAGTCTGGAGGGCGTAAGTGGCCTCGTGTTTCCAGCATCTCCGGCGACTCATCTCATTACACGTCTTTACTTACAAGTTCACAACAGTGCAGGGAGCCTTGCAGTGGCTGGAGGATAACCAAGACAAATCGCTGGAGGAAATTCAAGCCGCTGCTGCAGATGATGACGATGAAGAAGAGGATGAGACCAAGGCAAAGATTGCAGAGCTGGAATCCGGCCAGTCTGCCAAGTCGCTTATCTGCAATGAGTGCGGCAAACGATTCAGGAACCACGATTTGGCCAGTTATCACGCTACCAAGACGTATGATTTCACACTTTCTATTCTTCTCAGCCTCAGGCGACTTGTGCTGACGTTGGGATAGTGAGCATACAGATTTCTCCGAGTCTACTGAGGAGATTGCACCCCTTACAGAAGATGAGAAGAAGGCAAAGCTTGAAGAGCTGAGAGAGCGACTCCAGGCAAAGAAGGCCGCTCAGGCAGAAAAGGACAAGGAAGATGCGAAGCGCAACGAGGTGACGACCTATTCTTCTCATCTTCATCATTGTCTCTCACTCTAACATGTGCATAGAAAATCCGACAAAAGTCCACAAAGGAATCCCAGGAGGCAAAGGAGGAACTCGCACGAAAAGAGCAAATCAAGGAGGCTGCGCAAAAGCGCAGGGAGAAGCTTGAGGAAGCCGAGGCCAAGAAGCGAATCAAGGCCAAGATCGAAGAAGATAGAGCTGAGCGTCGCCGCAAAGCCGAAGAGGCCAAAGCTGCCCGCGAAGGCAGAGCTCCCGAGGCCGCTTCTTCCTCTTCTGCTGCTGCTGCTCCAGCTGCCGCCGCAGCTCCCCGACCAAAGGCAGATCACACAGAGGCCAAGCTGAAACTGCAGACTGACTCAGGCAATATCATGAAGACGCTACCCGCCGAGACGACGCTGTTTGAGCTTGCGCAACAGATCCAGAGCGAAACGGGAAAGCCGGTGACGACATTTACGACTACGTTCCCCCGAAAGACGTTCCAGGGCGATTTGGACATGTCCAAGACGCTAAAGGAGGCTGGACTTGTCCCTTCATCTGTGGTTATTGTAAAATAGACTCTCTTGGCATGCCCTTGCGCATGGAATTGTCGGCATGGACGGAATACGAGGAGGCATTAAACGCAGGCTGGCTGCGGCAACATCCCTTGTCGCTTTTCTCGAATCAAGGGTTGCACATTCGAGAGCTCTTACCACTAGATGAGCATAGCGTCCACCATTACGAGCACCAATCTCAAATGTTCGTTCCCAATCTCATTAGATTCACAGTCACCGAGCATAAAATTCCAAAAAAATTGATCAAAAAAATTTCTTTTATTCTTCCCGAGTCATTCAATTGACCATTTGTCCCTTCCGTGCGTGAACTCCGTCGTGTGAGAGCATTAATCATATTATCCTTATGAAAAAAGCTACTCTGCCCAGGACGCGGGATATAGGCGCCCTCTCCATCCTGAATGCATCCATCGATGTGTATAAAGACTCCGAAGTGCCCTGCAGTTGAAGTACAAAGAAGCAATAGAGAAAACAGTCGCCGCAACAGATGATGTTGGCTGTTTAGTCGAAGAGACCGAAACCCATATCCTCGTCGGACTCCTCCTTCTCTGTAGAAAGTTGTTAGCACACAAATTCCACGGTTTGCCAGATAATGGGAACCGTAAAACGGCCAGTACGCACCCTCAACCTTCTCCTCCTCAGGAGCAGCCTCAGCGGCGGCACCACCAGCGGCAGCGGCAGCACCAGGAGCGGCAGCAGCACCGCCACCAGAGCCGACGTTGACCAGGAGGTCCTTGATGTCCTTGCCCTCCAGAGCCTGTATTGCGAAAACCATAACTCGTCAGCGTCCATAATTCAATTTCTCATTCGGCGGGTTTTTGATTTTTCGTCGAGTCTGTGCTTGTTCTTGAAATTCGTACCTTGGCGAAGATGGAGGTCCAGATGGGCTCAACCTCGACCTTGGCGGCGGAGATCAGGGTCTGCAGCTTGTCGGCCTAGATTTTCGTGAAAAAAATTGGTTTAGTATACGAAATATTCTCATGTTGTTTTTATTGTCATGTCGTCTCTTCGCTCGCGGGGACACATAATTTTTTCGAGATTTCTGCGCCGCTGACGAGGGAAAAGCGACGGGGACATGGAAGCACTCACGGTGATCTCAATGCCATCGTCGGCAAGGATCAGGGCCGCGTAGGAAGAAGCGAGCTCGGCGGTAGACATTGTGTGAGATTTGTCTGTGCGGATATGGGAAGATGTCAAGTCTGCACGAGAAGAGAGTAGTGGTTATGGACAAATCAATATCACCACAAAAGGCTGCAGAGGGACCACAAAAAATTGCCCTGGTCGAAATTTTGGCGGATGGAGGGCTTGAAGACCTAAAGCGCTGGGGTCAATGGTTTTTCCGCGTGCCGTTCGGATGCCGCAAGCGGGGGCCGGCGCTGATTGGCTGCGGACGGCTCCAGTTAAACGCAGCCAATCAGCGCGTGCAGGCCCGCTCCAGGGCGAGGCCGCCCGACCTGCGCAACGTCGTCACCGTCTGAACTCATCCAAACGCATTCCACAGCCACCCCACCTTGGAGCTCAGCTTCCCCACCAGCGCATTGAACCAAGGCAGCGAGGTTGGCATATCGCGACTCTCTGCTTGTTTGCGATTCCGAACACCATTTATTGCTCATTTGCCTTCTTTTCCGAAATCTGTAACAGAACTGTTGCCCTCGAATACGCGCCGCGGCGACCCCGAGAGATTCTCCCCTGCCCATATTCCTAGGGCAACCAATTGGCCGACGAAGCCCGGCACCGGGTATCGGATCGATCGTATATACATATCTCTGTTCCCGGAAGATCTGGAATTAAGTGTGTCGACGAAGTCTATCCATTGCCATCACACAAGTCACTTTTTTGCGTGATCGCGCAGCTTTTGCCATCCTCTTTCAACCGTTACTACCGCACAACATGGATACCCCCGCCGTACCTCTGCCGCAGGACGCTCGGGAACAGGCGATCCTGGACAGTCTTGTTGTCGTCCGTGACAAGCTCCTACTCCTGAAGCAGGACCGTACCACATATATCCGAAGCCAAGACATCCTCCCGCTCTATGAAGAGACGATCGCAAGGGTAAAAGAGCTCAACGAAATCCGTACTGAGACGGGGAGCAAGGAAGAAAATCGACGTAAGTCTGTCACGTTCGATAGCGTGCGGGATAGAAAACATGGGCTGACTCTATATGCGAATAGTTGACAAGGTCTTGGAGAGCTGCTTCCAACTGCTGTCCCTCTTCTACCTTACTATCGGACGCAACAACGAGATTCCCGCAAACTACGCATTAACATCGACGATCAAGAGACTGCTTGACCACCTGACCGAGGCCGATCTTTATTCAGCCAAGGATCTCGGAAGCATCAAGGCGACGCTGGCAAACCTGTCTCTAAGCATAAGCCAGGCAAAGACCCGCGACAACAAGACCGAAAACTACCCATATCTCCTCGAGCTCCTATCAAAACGAGTGGAGAAGTGCCAGGCTACATTAGAGAATCTCCAAAAGCGATTAGGACGCATCGGAGAGCCTTTGCTTGCAACGCATGAGAAGTTGATCTCTCTTATCCGATGCATTTCATTGGCCAATACAAAGGCGAAGGTATGTACCGAAACAAATAACAACCCTTCCAAAAAAAAATTGCTGAATAAGAATCTCAACTCTGCCTGTATAGTTCTCGAGCAACGAAGTTCAAAAGTTTCAAAAGCAACTGCTTGATATTGGAGAGAAGCGTAAAGATGGCCAGTTTGTCGCCGAAGACGGATCCGTTCCCCCAGGCTCTGTGGAGACTGGAGAACTCTATCAGCGTTGCCTCAAGTGGTCGGAAATAGTATTGGAGAGGTATGTAACTGAGGCGCTACCTTGGGATATCTTATGAACGGAGTCTAACCGATCTCTTTCAGACAAGGAGTTATGCCAGAGCCATTCCGCCCAACCTACAACACCCTGGTTGGCATTCGCAACGAGCTGGAGAAGCTATCATTGACACAAGCCTGGGCTCTGCGCGAGACAGATTTATATGACTTCCAACGCCAGCTGGATAAGATTGACGAAAGCCGACAAAACGGAAACTTTTATGATGACAGAGGCAGACCAGCCGATTTGTACACGCAACGAACGCTGCTGTACTTGACGAGACGAAGCTATGCCTACATTTACTCTTTCATCTTAGCCTCAGAGCCGGTTTCTGAGGCTCTTCTGCCCATCTATAACCAGCTCCAAACTCTCAAGAGATGCCTCCTCGAAGTCAGGGACAGTGGTGGCGTTTCTTCAGTCAGAGAGCTGTATCCTTACAGCATGAAGGTATGTACCATTGGAGAACTACAATACTGGAGTGAATAAGTGTACGGTGGACTGACATCTTCTTAAAATAGCTCAACTCTCTCGATAACCTCAGGGTGGACGGCAAATTTGTTGTTAATGGCGATATTCCCGAAGGTCAAGGCAGTGTCAGTGAGCTCCTTGCCGAGTGTTTCGACCTCAGCTACGATCTGAGAGTCGCAGCAGAAGAAGCAACGGCGGCTGCTGTTGATGGCAATTGAAATGGTACTTTGAGCATTTTAACGTTCATTCTGTATGGTGGCTTAGAGAGGTGAACTCTTTTGAGCTTATTGTTTATCTGGCCCTTTTTCAAAAAGTCAGTTCTAGTTGGGTCGCTTTTGGAAGCTTAGTGTAATGCTGCTTTTTTTTTTTTTCCTTTTTATTATTCTGCATTGGGGTTTCCTAAGGATCTGGAAGAAATAGGGGCCGTCCAGCGATGGTGTCTGATCAGCTATGCTGATGAGACGATGGTCAACGGGGACATCGGATACATCATTATTAATCTGCTTTGATGGCATTGACTTATTGTTTTTCTTCTTTGCTCGATAAGATGAATCGATCACGACCCTTACTATCTAAATAATGATTTCCTTTGCTTCGTTACAAGGGAAATCTGAATCCGCACTTTAAGGGGTAGATTTGGGTCTATTGGTGCATAGTGTCAGTCTCTATAGCTTCAATTACGAACAGCCAAAGTTATTCTCACCTTTTCGAAATCCCACACATCTGCCTTGACGTAGATATCGTCCTTGAGCATGTTTTTAGCTTCCTCTGCAGACTCTGCAACCAAAATCATGACGGAGCCAGCAAAATCCATGTTTTCGCCTTCGTCATTAACAGGAACGTCATGCAGAATGGCACCTGTACATTGGCATTCGATTAGCACCCATATACAAGATCAAAGAGTCGAGGAAACTAGAAGATTTAAGTACCGCCCATTTTCAGTTTTCCTCCTTCAAGGGTGGGAGTCATGTCTTTGAAGTGCTGACTGTATTGCACATAATTAGTTGACGACTTATATGACTCGCATAGCCGAGGGGATGTGTACGTACGCTCTCACTTCAAGACGCCTCTTCCGCGCCTCAGGGCCAGGCTTGTCGGGGAGGATGACCAGAAACTCATACGGGCGGCGAACTTCTGAAGTGGCCATTGTGCGGATAAAAGAAGGTCGCTGGAATTGAGCTCGGGAAAAGGGCGAGAGGAAGCGACGAGTGGCGATCCTGGATGCCATGGTGGGGGGTTAATAGAAGGTTTTATATGAACAATCACCCAAGCAGGAGAGATCTGTAAGCAGAATAAGGACAACAGTAAGTATCGGCGTATTGAGAGGGGGCTGACGTGCAGTGTCGGCTCAAGAAGGGCATAAGCAGTGATAAACAATGATGCACGCAGGATGGTTGCATTGCATTGCGCCGGGAGAGGGACGGAGGGCTGCGCGCTAATGTAGAGCCGAGGGATTTGTCTTACTCTGTTTGAAGCTGTAGAGGAGCAAGCTCAGAATGCCAATTGGGTGATGATGCCTGGAAACAAACTATGCTCGAGGGAAGTTCTGTGTACGTTGTGGTTTTAATACACGAGCGAGGCTGCGGCTTCACGCGGCTTCCTATTGGCTTCTAGGATAGACTAACCAAGGCGCGCCCTTGATACTACGATTGACTGGTTTGCAGTTTACAGGGTAAATGCAGCGTGTATTAGTGATTGAAGTGCTATTTAGACAGCTTTGGTTTCCGAACGGCGGCGCTAGGAATCAACATGTTGAGATTGCCCCTCTTTGTCGGGTACCAATCCGCGCAGCTTATTAGTGGATAACTGGCTCGGCAGCGGAGCAATACAAGGGACGCCATATGCTCTGCTCATCCCACCGAGTTGAAGACAACTCAGACGACAAGGACCCTTATTTGATCTAGCTTGAGGCAAGACACAATGCATCACTCACCAGTACTTTGGTACCTACCTATTCAAGCGCGAGCTACCCCACAGACCCTTTTAGGGGTCGTCTCAAGCAGGAAACAGTCCAAAACGAAACTCAAAATTTAGCTTGCGCTGACGTCGTCACGGATCTCGATTCTGTGAATTTAGCCCAGACTAGCAGATTAAAGATGAAATCAGCAGAAGAGAGATGACTTCAAAATAACGTTATGTATTCTGAGCGTCTACGCTGCGGTACGCATGAGATTCCTCGTACAGGGCTAGGCAGAGCTACTGTTGCAGGTATCATTCGGTTATCGATAGGAACAGATCTATCTAGATTGGAGTAATGCGCTACGTCATAGAGCTTTCGAGGATGATCACTCATGTGCCTCCCACAACTTGGACTTTGGGACTCGCAAGATGGAAGAACTCTCAAGAAGCATCATCATCACCGCAGCCACTGTATCCATGCTCAAGCAACGTCCACGGAGAAACACATTACTACTGCCTGTGCCCACAACATAAAGAGAGCAACTCGACTCAATGGCATACCGAGCGCCCCACGACAGAGACCGCCGTGTCCACATCATCCTCCACCAAGACGGCGCATCGGTCACCATCCTCGGCGTCTTTGAAGAGCTACAGGACGCCAACCGCGATTGTTTATTCCAAGCCAGGCAAGCGGGCATCGATTTAATACAAGAATCACCCACCTACGGCCCCGACAAGAATCATATTACCCCAATCGAGCCCGCGCGGTGGGATACACCGGACGGCGTGTCGTGCTGGGTCGAGAGCCATACGGTGGAACCGAGTCGAGTTGCGGCTTCTAACCTGGAGTCGCGCTGACAGAGGCTGATGGCTGGAAATTGGCACTACGAAACGAGAAGCACAACGGTGGTGGGGAATTAAAAAAAAGAAAGAGAGAAGGAAAAGGTCGAAGAAGCCATTCAACTCGAGTTGGAAGGGACGCTGGAGGAAGAGCTTTGGTTACATTGAAATAGCGACATGCAGCAGCTTGGACATCAAATGGCAGCACCTAGATTATACCCACTGTAGTCTACGTGGAGGTGGCGAATGGAGGGCACATAAGCCGGGAATATTCCTGCACAATGTACGATTAGTTGAACGTTATGTATGCACATGGTATTGCAGCATCTTGTATCTGCTCCTCCGTCTTCTTCCCAAACACCTCGGATGTTGACATGCAAAACCCAAAATATCCTCAATCTTCTATATACCTACAGTAGTATGTAGTTTTATAGTAGCATTTGATCGTCTATAAGACAGCAGCTCCGCCTATTTCGCCGTAGCGCCTCCGAGCTCGAGCGGGAAGCGCTGAAGATTTGGCGGGGTACTCAGCACGTTGCAGGGCCCAAACCGCCGCCAGCTAGCGCCGCAGCCCCCTGAACGCAGCCCGCCCCAGTTGCCTGACCAACTCCAAGCTGCGCCCCAATAAAGCTGCAAACGCCGCGTGTGTCGTCTCTTTCCCCCCATCTTGCCGAAGACCATCTCACATCTGGCCTTCTTTTTTCCCCACGTTCCGGAACCGCCAGACGCTGCATTCCCACACGCGAGACGACGTTGCTGGAGCCGTGCCAGCATTAGCCTCCCTCAGCTTTGGTGGCCTTGTCCGTGCATGGACAGACGCCGGCATTGCATGACTTGCGCCGCGATTCGAAACCATCGTCAGTGTCAGTGAGGCGTCTTTGTGCTTCTCCCGCCATGGCCGAGGTGGACACTGCGCCTACCTTTGGCGCAGAGCTCAAGGTGCGTGTGAGAGTTTGGTGATGGGAAGGGCTGTGGCAGCAGTGGACGAACGATGCAGGGGAAAGGTGACGAGCAGGAGACAGCAGCCGGAGCTCAAGCTGAAGCTGCCTGGAGCCGCCATCATGATACATCTTCTGAGCGTGTTGCTGACCAATCTTGCGATTCCTAGGACGGCTTCAAATCCGCCAACGCCTGGGTCAGCAATGGAATCGCCTGGCTCGACGAGATCCAGCAGTTCTACCGCGAGCGAGCCGCCATCGAAAAAGAATACAGCGCAAAGCTCGATGCGCTAGCCAAGAAGTACTTTGAGAAGAAGAACAGGAAAATCTCCAACCTGAGCGTTGGCGACAACCCGACCTTGACGCCAGGCTCTCTTGAGAGGTGAGTCCCGAGAGATTCCGACAAGAAGAGATGGAGAGCGCGGCATATCTGTGACAGATATGCGCCGTGCTTGGCGTGATATGACACGTTGTGAAAAGGCGCTGACACGGCTGCGCCAATAGTGCTTCCCTGACCACATGGTCAACTCAGCTCACCACCCTCGAATCTCGCGCCACCGAGCACGATCGCTATGCGAGTAACCTTATCTCCCAGGTCGCTGAACCCCTAAAGTTCTACAACGCCCGATTCGACGAGCTGCGTAAGCGCCATTCCGAATATGCCGATAAGCTCGAAGCTGGCCGCGATGCCTGCTATGCCGATTTGCGCAAAGTCAAAGGCAAATACGACAGCACATGCCAAGACCTCGAGAGCAAGCGCAAGAAGACCGAGTCGCATGCCGACAAGGCCAAGGCCCAGAGCGCCTACCAACAGCAGCTCTTTGACATGAACAACGCCAAAAACACCTATCTCATTGCCATTAACGTCACCAACAAGCAAAAGGAGAAATACTACCACGAATACATCCCCGAAGTCATGGATAGCTTGCAAGATTTGAATGAATTCAGGATCTTGAAGCTCAACTTTTTGTGGGACGCGGCAACTCGGCTGGAGACTGCCATGCTTCAACAGAGCACCGGACTCATAGAGCACCAAGGCAAGGAGATCCAGCGAAACCTGCCCCATCTGGATTCCATGATGTACATGCGCCACAACATGGGCGCCTTCCACGAGCCGCCGGACAAGGTCTTCGAAGCGAGCCCTGTCTGGCACGATGACGACCTCATGATTGTGGATGAGACGGCCAAGATTTACCTGCGCAACGTACTAACCAAGTCCAAGTCTCAGCTTGGTGAGCTCCGGAGAGAGGTGGACAAGCAACGAAGAGAAGTCGAAACCGTTAAGCGGCTCAAGCAACGTGTCCGGGAAGGCAAAGAGAAGAAGGATGAAGTTGAAGTTATCCGCGCACTATTCGCCATGCAAGAAAGTCTCATTGCTGTGGACCAGAAGCGACTTACGGCTGAAGTTGAAACTACTACCATTACCTCTGCAGTTGGTGACGTTACGCTGGGGGCTAAAAATCACAACTTTAAGGGCCAAACCTTCAAGATACCAACCAACTGCGACTTGTGTGGAGATCGCATCTGGGGCTTGAGTGCAAAGGGATTTGATTGCCGAGACTGCGGCTATACTTGCCACAGCAAGTGCGAGATGAAGGTGCCGGCAGACTGCCCTGGCGAGCTGAATAAGGAAGAGCGAAAGAAGATCAAGGCTGAACGCCAGGCTGCCACCAACAGGCTTCTCGCGCCTGACGCAGGGTCTCCAGCGCACGTTTCAGAAGACAACCTCACGCGGTCTAATACCATGAACTCGGCAAGCTCACAGTCATTACGGCAGTCCGTTGTGTCTGCACCACAGACGCCATCAGAAGACACGCCTTCCGAAACGCCACCCAAGGCGACCACGCCTATTGCGGCAACCACCAAAGCTGCTGCAGTTGCTCCAGTTGGTGGTGCAGCCCCCCCAAAGAGGAACAGAGTAATTGCACCTCCTCCGGCGGCATATATCTCGCAAGCACCAGCAGGTAGCACGAATGGTATTGTAGAGAAAGAAGAAAAGAAGGGCAAGATGCTTTATCAGTTCGATGCCGGTGGAGATGGAGAGCTATCGGTGGCAGAAGGCAAAGAAGTGGTGGTTTTGGAAGCAGATGGTGAGTGCTAGCGAGTTTTCTCTCTTTTGAAAGCCCCTGAGGACTAATATATGTGTGTGTGTTCCAGATGGTACTGGCTGGGTCAAGGTCCGCGATGGCTATAAGGAAGGCCTCGTACCAGCGACATACATCGATCTCAACGTTGCGCCGTCAACACCCGCAGCATCGGCCCGCCCTTCCTCTGTTTACTCCACGTCAACCACATCATCAATAGCCGCCGCTTCGAGGAAGAAGGGCCCTGCAGTGGCGCCCAAGCGAGGCGCCAAGAAGCTGCGATACGTCGAGGCCCTCTACGACTACGTGGCACAGAGCGAAGCAGAGCATTCCATGTCGGAGGGCGAGCGTTTTGTGCTGATCAAGGAAGATCCCGGCGACGGCTGGGCAGAAGTCGAAAAGGCTGGCGTGACGGCCAGTGTCCCAGCCAATTATATCCATGCTGTGTAGGTCAGACGGCATGGGGTGAGATGGTAGGAGCTGACATGATGTGCCTATTTTCTCTGTTTCTCTTCTTTTCTTGCGTCAAATTCAATCTTCTAAAGCGCCAAAAGGAGGAAGTTTTTTTTTCCGGGGCATATATGAGATTACTGTGAGGCTGTGAAGAGAGGAGTATGGCTGGAGATGGGATGGATGAAAATAAAAGGGGGAAATCCAGCAAGAATGAGAGTATGATACAATCAATAGAGGAAGAGGAGGAGAAAAAAAAGGAGATTTCATCATACGAGCCTGCAAAAGAAATAGCAAATGACTGAGAAGGAGAAGGAAATTCGAGACCGCGCTTTGCGTGTGATGTATATAGAATGATGATGAGCAAATGGGAGGAAAGAAAAAACGTTTGGATTTTTTCATGGGATGAAATTTTTTTCTGAAGCGTTTTTCATCTGATGATGGGTCGGCCTTTTTCGCTTTGGTGCGTTTTTGTGTTTCTTTGTTTGCATTGGGAGGAGTATGGCATGGAGGGGGACTAAAACAGAGATTGGTATATATATTATATACACGCGAGATTTTGGCGAGCTTCACGATCCCATCACACTGTGATTATTTGTACGCTTGTCGTTGGCTCTCATAGCTTTTTTTTCTCAGGTACCTAAAGCTGTGTCCTTTGTATTAGCTATTTGGCAAAATTGCGATGTAGAAGTTCTGTCAAAAACTGAATGTATAGCTGAAATCACAATTACTCAAAAATAGAAACGAATCAAGTACAGAGAAGTGGGTATATATAAATGATTTGAACCACTGCAAAGAAAAAAGAGGTTCGTCTTCAGTGCCAAGTCCAGTACCACGTAGAGGTGAGTGAATCTAAGTTACAAAAGAATTTAAGAAAAAAGAAAGAAAGAAACCCAGCGCTGTACAACACTTATACACAGGATGAACCTCTCCTGCTTCCACAGTCCATCCTTATATCAAAGTCATGTCCATTTGCCTGCCCTTCCGGAGGATCTGCTTCCTCCGGCAAATATCCCCAACCTTTAGCCAGTCTTTCAAATGCAGCGAAAGCGTGTAAAAAAACCTTGGGATATCGTGGATGCCCGTATTTCCCCTTGCCCCCAGTTCCTGATACCCTGTAAAACGCCTTTGGGGGAAAAAATACATGTAAAGACAATGATGTCCCTCTTCTAAATAACAGAGACAACCTCCCTAGTGTAAAAACGAGAAGAAACGAAACGGAAAAAGAAATGAAATGAAAAGGGAGAAAAAAGATCCGTTAGCTCCTGATATGCGTTCACTGTATCGGTTGTGGTTGATCCCATTGATCCTCCCAGCAGATTGGGGGAAAACGATGAAGCAAAAGTGTTCGTGAAAAGGGGAAAAAAGGGGGGATGGGGAATAAGTCTATGCATTATGTGATTTTGTCTTCATGAGAGATGAGAGATAGGTGTGTAAAAACGAGAAAAGGGGATGAGTTGAGATGAAGGGGTAAGAAAATACAGAGCGGGGAGTGTGTGCTTTATAAGTCTCGTGGGATTTGTGTCGTGTGTCGACATATCGCAATCTGGTGTCTCAATCGACACATTTATGCCGGAGGAGCAAACCGCATCGGATGGAAGCTCCTAAATCATCTGTGCCGTGGGGGCTCCGAGCCCATGAGGATTCAGGCTATGATTGAGCGCATCTTGCAGCTCAGCGATTTGCGCCATCATAGATAGAGAGTGCTCCTGTTGCTGGTCCACCTCGGACTTGAGCCTCTCGTTTTCCTCTCGTACGCGCTTAATCTCCTCGCGAAGATCTGAAAGCTCGTCCCCGCCTTGGCTACTCAGACGACGTTTCCGCTTCGTCCCAGATTTCTCGCTTTCATTGTCGTCAGGAGAGGCGGCGGCCTCAACGGGAGATGCCGATGTATCCATGTTGGTATGTACCCGACGAAGATGCTCATTAAGATTCTCCTGTCGAGAGAAGCCTTTGCCAGTATGTCGCTTGCAGTTGGGATGCGGACAGTTGACTGTGTTTTTTGGGCCGCCGTGCTTGCCATGAACCTCTCGCTCATGTCGAAGGAGGCCGCCAGAGTATGTGAAGCCTGGCAAATTCTCACATCCTTCGGCCGGGCAGCGATACGGGCGCTCGTGTTTGTCCATGTGCTTGCTGCAGGGCGTATGTGGTTAGCATTGAAATTTGCAGATAGTGGGGGAGGGGGTGGGTAGGGGTTCACGTACTTCCATTCGCATTTGCGGGAGAATGCACGAACTTCCTCTTTGCAGTCATCTAGAGGACAGTGAAATTTTCCATCCGATTTCTTGTGAACTTCGCGCTCTGGCTTGATGATTGGCTTTATTCGCGATGACGGAGAGGATATGTCGGTTCGTGGGAGCTCTTTGCTTTCGTGCATAGGATCTGGTAGCGGCGGCGCATGTAATGCAACCTGGAGTGGCGATGAGAACTCTGGTGTGTCGAGATCCAGTTGAGCTGCTTCTTGAACGACGGCATCGTCATCAGCCAGGATATCTCTTTCGTCTCCCATGACGCCTCGGTCATCCGGCAGCATGGAAGCTTCTGCGGTATAATGGCTGAGGTGCTCGGCAACATCGGAGTCTGTGAAGCGTTGTTCGGCGGCATGGTCATGCTCGTCGCCTATTGGGGGGTAGGCGCCCTCATGAATGAAGGATCGGGGCTCGTATGCGACGCTCATGGTGGCGTGTAAGTCGGAGATGTACCCTAGTTGGAGTTTCGGGTGACGACACAGCACTTTAAGCTCAACGATGTGCCGAAGGCTCGGCGATGGCGACGCTCCAGGTGACAAGGGCGCAGAGGCTGCGCTCGCGGTGCGGCCTCCAGGGCAAAGAGCGGCAGCTGGCCGTTGGCTTGTGGTTTCTGCGGCCTGTGAATTGCAGCTCGGCCGGCTGTCGATGCTGGTACGCTTAGTTCGAGGTCGGGATGATGGCCTGAAAATTCTGGTATGAATGTTTTGCACAAGGCCCTCTTCAGCTCCGCCCAGAGAGCAGGTCATTGGTCATGAGTCAGCTCCACGGTCACGTGGTGTGGCAGGACGCTTGTGGCAAGTTGGCTGCGACAGGGGAGCTGTGGCAGGGGAGCTGTGGCGAGGAGCTGTCGTGGCTGGCTGTGTGGCTGAGCTTGTTTCGCTGCCAAGTCTCCACTGTCGACTGCCTGTTTCTTTGAGCTGCCTCTTGAAGCTTCAATCTACCTGACCAAAAACCGTGAGACTGGATGCGCTACCTCGGCCCTTTAATAAGTCCCGAGCTCTTTAGGCACCGAGAGTTGATGTCTCCAGGGTGACTGGGTTTAGATGAAGGATAATCAGCCCGCGGCCTCCATCTTGATGCGCTCACAAGCGAGTGACTCATTAAAGACGTGACGCACGCGGGGCGAACTATACCATAACGCGCTGCGCCCGGTTGACAGAAAGCCATAACGGCCAGAGAGCTTTTGATGTTTGATCGACCAGGCGGCAACCGAGGCATTGCTAGCTTTGGTATGGTACCTTTGCGCGAACCAGATAGACCCAGTAGCTTGATACGACCTCCCTTGTGAATAGCAAGCGCCAGGCATAGCTCGCCCCAGCTTTGGTTGATAGCTGTATGCTTGCTTGCCTAGAAGTGAGAAACCATCCATGTCGGAACGCCCTGCGTAAAGCTTAGGGCCTCGTGGGATGAGACCCAGCTGGTCGTATTCCTTGGCTGGCTGGTTGGCGCTAGGCTGGGAAGAGGATGAAGCTGGCCAACGAATGCTTCAGCTTCCAGGTGGCTGTCGGCCTGATTCATAAACAAGAGGCTGATGAATGTCTGGTGAAAGTCTGCCGGGGCCGAAGATCCTCTAGGCTTATGCAGGACTCGTGGAAGCCTCTGGCATCCTATGCGCCCCTGGCATTCTCTCCACGTTTATCCACAGCGGAAGGACGAAATCCTGCTAAACGGCGATGCCTATGTGACAAGTGGATGGTGTCTGCTGCGCTTAATCCTTGTTGTACAGCCTGAAAATGGGAGTAATGAGAAATCCAGCCAGCATCTTAGAGAGAGTAAGGCCATGACCAACCAAGTCCTTTAGATGAGATGCTACCCCCCTTCATCTTTCCCGTGGTCACTTGATATGCCCAAGATACTCCAGGCGGTGGTTACAAACGTTCCGCAAATCAACTCTGTGCGTGCGTAACTATGACAAATTGCAAGTTAAATCCGGAAAGTTGGAGGGCCATCTTCCACATGACCTAGATAGAGGCCTGGCAGTCGCCTTGTGCGCAAGAACAGGCATCAGGACCAACTGTGTGAGACGCGGAAGGCGACGTCCAGCGAGAGGCTGTAGGCGAAAACAGCTTCATGAGAGTCGAGAATCTTTGGCCTGAGGCGGCATGATGAAGGTTTTGAGAAAGAAACTCTGCAGCAGAGCCGCAAAAAACGTGGATTGAAAAACGAGGCTGTTGGGGGTGGTGACTTGAATATCAGGCATTTACGCATATAGACAGAAGGTGAGGCTGGCAGGCCAGATCCTCAGGCAGACACGATGCAAGGGCACAGCAGCGGTGGGAGCTGCAGCCGGAATTCACTAGCTGGGATTTGCAGATGTGCACAGTGTAATTAGACGGAGATGGTGGTTACTTTGCGCTGGGGCATCTGCAGTAGATTGTGTACTTGTAAATCTCTGTACAAAGCAAATTAGACAACTATCAGACAGGGACTTGGGCCAAACAGCAATGCTCTTTTGAGACAAGACAGAAAGCGAGCAACGCTGCAAGCTGAATCAGTGCTGCCCACAATTACGGAGCTCCCAGTACTCCGTACTAGAGTGAGGATTAGAGCTGTATCCGCTATCATCGACCTACAGCTCATGAGCTTCTAATGTGGGCTCCCATGATACAAAATGCGAAATGAGATCAAAATACACCAATTTATTGAGATGCAAAAGGCCAATTACAATCCTTCTATAACTTGACGTTTTATACACATACTGTATGCTATTATTATGCCAGTATAGCGTCCTTTGGGCTGCATCCGACGCTGTGGACCCGCACGTCTTATCAAGATCCGATTGCCGAGTCACAGGAAGCTTCACCGAGCTTGGAAATGCGACGGCACCAATTACCTATTCCCATCATCTAATATCGCCCATCCATGCAGCAAGATAGTGTCAAGAAAAGCCTGTCTATCCCATGCATATATAGTTGTCTATTGGATTACCAATAGTCTATGTCCATAGCCTGTGGAAAAACCCGGTCTCGGCCCTGATATTTCCTTGGCCCTGGCGCCGTCCCGTTAGAGCCCTCGGCTATCGTTGGAAACGGCGCAAAATTGTTGAGAGATGGTTAATTGCGGCAAGATCGAGTCACCCACTTTTTTCTTGCTCTAGATCCTTCTCCTCCAACATTTTCTGATTTTCTTACCTATTCGTTTACTCATTTTTTTTTTCTGATTTAATATCTTAGACAGCTCAACTTATTCAAACGGGCTCTTCTCTTACTTGAGTATATTTTGCGGCCTTTTTTTTCGTCCCAGAGCTCTTATCGTCGCGCCGGTCGGAAACAAGCCCCTCATTGCAGCGTTTGAGCGTCAAGCATGGCCTCCCAAGCTGCACCGCCTGATGGCGATTCTAAAAAACCAAACACCACTGAAAGTGTTGTGTTCTCTCCCTCTGCATCATCTCATGATGGTCCCGAGAGTCGAGATGGGGGCGATATCCGGCCGGCCGACTACGACAGCGAAACGGTGGAGAGGGTCTACAGGTATTGGGTTTTGCCTCATCCACAGTCTTATACGGAATATTTTCCAGCTAACTCTGACTCTCTACCAAGAAAAATTGATCTCAGGATTATCCCTCGTCAGTAAAAATCTACTCCTGAGCTCAGTCATTAGAGAACTCTCGCTAACTTGGCCCCAGCCTTCTGGGTTCTGTACTTTCTTTGCTCAGCAATTCGTTCCAACATTGGCATTGCTCAGACAATGAACAGCGACGTGGGCCATGACTTGGAGACCGTCCTTGGGCTCACCCCCAAAGATGTATCTACCGCACTTGCGCTTTTCTATGTCTCCTACGTCATCTTTGATTTCCCATCAAATCTGATTATGAGCAAGCTCAGCCCCCGGGTTTGGATGGCTAGAATCGTCTTTGCCACTGGAGTCGTTGGGTCATGCTTCGCGGCTGTGCAGTCCCCTGCGAGCCTCAAAGCGCTGCGTTTCCTCCTGGGCTTGGTTATCGCTGGCATGTGGCCGGGCATGGCCTTTTATCTGACCCTCTTTTATCCGCCATCTCGAACAGCCAAGCGAATTGGCATGTACTTCACTGCCTCGCAGGTGTCTGCGGCTGTGGTCGGCCTCGTCTCGGCGGGATTCCAACTCATGGATGGCGATGGAGGCTTGGTTGGCTTTAGGTGGATGTTTCTCATCTACGGGCTCGTTGCCGTCGTCTTGAGTTTTGTGCTGCTATGGTGGCTGCCTGATAGACCCCTGGCGCCAGGTGAGCAGAGGAAGCGTACCGGCCTGTTCAAGTGGCTTCCGGCCACCCCTGAAGTTCTCAAACGTGAAGACGCCATTATTCATTACTCTGAGCTCAGACGTGTCTATCATGCTCGCCCATGGGGCGTCAAGGATCTCTGCCTTGTGCTGCTTGACTGGCGGCTGTGGCCTCTATGCCTGATGTATTTTGGAGTAGTCGGAGTCGGAATCGGCACCCAGCTCTATGGATCTGTGATCATTGCTTCAATCCAACCAAAGGCGAGCGACATCGTCGTTAGCTTACTCTTTGCTCCTATCTGGATTGTGAGTTTCTTGCATTTCCCCCCATCCACCTGTTGCTCCTAACACTGTATCCTCCAGATGGACTTGATTGCTATTCTTCTGGTTACGCCGCTTTCCGACCGCTTTCATCGCATGAGGCCCTTCTTTTTCTCGGCAGCCGTCTGCATCCAAATCGCCGGCTTACTGACAACTACTTTTGCTGTTCAAAACGGATGGGCTCGCTACGGAGGCCTTCTGATGGTGGGCTTTGGTCTAGGACCAACCGTTCCAATCTGCATGACGTGGACTTCGGAAATCTTCCAACGCCGGCATGGTGAAGTTGGTGTGGCGGCAGCAACAGCTCTTGTATCCGGCCTGGGAAATCTAGGGAGTGTCACCACCACATATGCTCTGTACACAGGGTGGCCTGAGGATGCCAAACCGGGGCCCCATCAATTCCGTAAGAGTAATCTTACAATGATTGGAATCCTGGGTATTAGCATCCTTAGCTCCTTCGTCATGCTGATCCTGCTCAAGGTCGTGGGAAATCCTCCTAGCTCCAGACTTAACAGCACTGGTTCTCCCAATGCGCTTGAGGATGGCGCAGCAAGACGGGAAACTGCGCAGCGCGGCTTCGGGAAGCTTTCCCGGCGAGCCCAAGAGGTTTAGATCGCCCGTCTGTGAGGCGTAATCACTCAAGGCAGCAACAGCAGCCAAGGTTTGGCCTTCAACAACAACTTGGCACTGACGACGTCCTCACCTCCCCAAAATTGACATTCATACATGGGTAGCTCAACCTACCATTTTGCCTTTTCCTTTATTCGAGGGTCTTCTCCACTTATACTGGCATCCTTGATATACACTCTTTAATTCTTCAGCCGCTTCTACGACCCCTCTTTATGGTCACACTCACCTCTTCACTTGAGGCAGCCACTGGCGGGTTGCTGCCTTGACCGTTGAGGTGACAGCACGATCACGTTACTTTCGAGAGGGCAAGGCGATGTGAACTCGGGAAGGGCCTGGTTGTGACAATGCTCTCACGCTATCCTTCTAGGCTATTTCCAAGGGATCTCGCAACGTCTGCCTCGGCACCCACGGTATTATTTGCATGTGCCATCTGCCTCTTTTACGGAGAGGCTTGAGTGCGACACTTTTACCCCTTCTTTTTTGCATTTATAATTTTGCTTTTTACAGTTTATATGATACCCCATCAGCGTTTAATACCCGCTGTCTAACGAGTAGAATGTGTACGGAATGAGAAATCTCGACAGCGACAGTGCTTCTACGCCATCGCTGGGACGGCGTGTTTGGACCGAGGCTCAACTACTGACGACAATGCTGGCGCGCTATCGTCGGAGAGCCTCGTGGGCATTTGCTCCTTTTTGTGTTATTTGAAAATACATACGCCGTTTTACAAACCAGTATAGAAAGAATATACACTGCAGTCTGATGGAACAGTCCATGACTGTTGATATCCAGTCTGCATTATCCAGGCTATACCACATGAGGCACCTTTAAGTGACAATTGTACATATGTGATCTTAAGCGCAATAAGAATCTTCTCGTATACCAAGTAATCTCTTTGAAGGCATCTAAAAATAGAGCCACGGTTACTATTGTATGTATGGCAGAAAGTGGGATGATGGCTTTGTCATATCGCTCCAGGCAGTTAGATTGTAAGCAACCTCTCGTATATTGAAGCATCCAGGGAGGTAATAATGAGAGGTGTCTCAAATGGCGACTCACTTTGAGAAGACAGATACGTTTTGTTTCAACCAGTTGGTCTGATCGACAGGGGCTTGGGCAAAGCGGCACTCTGGACATGTCTTTTACTGGCCCTTGCTTTACTCGCTCAAGTTTCGTAATTACATGTTGGAGCAGCCAGCATTCCAGTCTCCGTCGCCATATGGCGTGTCCAGCCCGGGTGTGGCGCGTTGATGCAAGGGGCACCACATGGCACAGAATACATGATGTTAGTATATGAATTGTCAAGGCCAGCACTGCCCTCTGAGAGGACGGTTGAATATACTGTAGTTATGTCGTGACAGTACTCTTGTGTATCTCATGCATACAAAGCGATTGGTTCACATCTGGCGAGTACGAGAGAGTAGGGCAGATCACTGCAGGGACTACTAACAGCTAATGCCGCTGGCTTTCTTCTAGAAAGACACTCTGCATGTGAAGTTGTACAACACGGCTTTGAGCAGCCTGTCTGGCTTACACTTGAAATCTAGATTATCAAATATCGGTACTCGATTTTTCTTGACGCTCGGTCAGTTGTGTGCTGTGCTAAGTTTCGCCAAGACGTGGTCTAAATTGATGTTTAATGAGGGTAGGGTTACACCTGGCGGCACGCGACATTTCTTCGACCATGACTGATTAGATTTTGAGCAGCTCATATCGTGACCTCGTTCCAAAACTTTTCGCGTTGGACAAGAGTTTAAAAGAGATCGGCAGTGGGGAGTCTAGACACTGGGACCTGAGATCCCATGATGCGGAGCAGGGGCGGGGAGAGCTAGGAGACATGATAGAAGGGGGCAGCTTTGTCTTAGACTTTCAGGTGAGTAAAGGGCAACGAGATTGGAAAGTTAGCGGAAATAATAGTGAATCCAAGTCATAACAAATTATTATCAGAGCCAAACGAGGCAGCTGTCTTGAAGCATGCGGAAGGGAGATTCTTCCGTTACCCGTGCCTGTCTTGGGTACAACTTCAAACCAGCGAAAGCTTTACCTCTTCACGAAACTCTCATCGAATTTGTTTTTAACGCGCAACTGTATTCAACAAATAAAGCTCATGCCGCGGAAAAGCCAAATTATACCAAGGCGAAAAGAGGAGTGTGATGGGTCACGGTCCAAGCTGAAGCCTGTCCTCACGATATTTCTGTGTCCCTTGACAGCAACTCTCCCTACCTACGCCCGCAGTAGCGCTCTTGCTAGGACCTCGATGCGACGCGATAAGTCGGTGCGCTTTTGCTGCTACTGCGGAGACCGTTTGCGGGGGATCGGATCCGCTGGGGACCAGTGAGACAGATTGCCCACTGAGGGGCAACTCGGCGCTGCTAGCCGACAGCATCGTGAATGTGATCGGTAAGCTGATAGGCGGGTGCTCTGGTCTTGGAGAGATACAATGTCTAATTGACTTCAAGGATAGCGGCTGCTGCATACAACGTGTACGGGCAGCTAAGAATCTGCCATTACTGCGTCATTATCCCGGGCCGCGAGCTGCCCTGCCAGCATCCGCGGCTCTCCAGGGCGTGTTGATGTCAATAGACGAAGCAGGTACCTACTGCTTCTCACAGCCGGCTGCGCTACTGAGCTTCCTCTCCACCGTCCACAGCAACACAGCTAGCTGGGGGCTAACAACCAGCTTTATCCACTAGGACGACAAAGCACTGGGTAGCGAGCCTACATCTTGGCAATTGCGAGAGATCCTTTGGGTGCGGATTAGACCCCTGTCTTATGACCCCAGGCCCCGAACCGAAAACTGCCGTTTGAGCGCAGATGCCGTGTATGACATCAAAGTCCATCCCCGCTCTTGCTCCCCATAGCTGCATGATTCCTCTCTGCTCTCGTTCTACCTGTCCACTGCGACGTATACTTTGTGAGCTGGAATGAGAAGTTGCAGCAGGTATATACGTGTAAGTTGAGCCAAGCCAAGAGAGGGCATCACGCGCATTGCCAACGAAGATTGATGCTACATCCTCATGGCACTAAATGAGCCAAGCCCTGATCTCTCCCTGCCTTGCCTTCGCAGCAGGGTTAATTCTGCGGCTCGAGCTAATCACTTCTCTCTCTCTCTTATGATAGTTGCCCATTATTCGCGGTTAAGACGTGGAGCATAGACCTGTTCCAAGAATTGCTTGGGTGTTGTGCCAAGGCTACGCTACACAGCATCGCAACGTCTCAGGCCGTCGAGGTTGCAGTTGGCCGTGCGTCGCCACTCTCACAAATACTCAGCGATCATTTTATGAGCCAGCGTGGTGGTATTTGACATTTGTTAAGAGCTAGCTTTGGTTTTACTATTAGAAATACTCCCCTAGAAGCTCTTCCAGGCCTCATTATTGTGGTCATTCGCATGCAGCTGCGTTTCAGCCAAGCTCACTCGGTTATATCGTCATAAGATCAACAACGGCCCACTCAGTGTGTCTCTCATCCCTTGGTACGGCTTAAGAACACCCCGACTCAATTATAAATTTCTGACAGTGTTTCGGCCCCAGATTCCGTGTATTTATGCTGTCTGCTGTCTGCATCCGTTTCCCCTTCTTTACTTTTTAGATTCAGCTAGGCATATTTCAGCTTCGGGTACCTGTCTGCGGCTTACATTCGACTATGAAGCTCTTGCAAGTCGCTACGGCGGCTGTCCTCGCTTTGGCAGGGCACGCGAATGCAGTTTCAACTTTTGAACCGGCACGACCTCCAGCGGCTCCTTTGGCTGTTAGAGCTCCCTATCTCAACGTTTGGCTCAATGGTCCAAATGATGGAAATCCTAGCGGCTACCTTGCTGGCCAATGGCCTAGGTACTGGACGTGAGCACCACCGATTATATGCTGCTTTGTTCAAAAGAAGTTCAATGGATGCTAACGATGCTTCATAATGAAAGACAGGGAATTCAAGCATGGCAAGGCTTCATCAAGGTCGACGGAAAAGCCTACAACTGGATGGGAGGGGCTCCCGGGGCAGACAATGTTGACCAAGAGTCACTCAAGTATACATCCACCAGAACGACCTTTACCATGAACGTGGGAGGCTTGGTCCAGATGGCTGCAGAATTTTTCTCTCCAGTCTACCCAGATGATTTGAGAAGACAATCTGTGCCGTTTTCATACCTCAAAATTTCCGTTGTCTCTCTGGACGGGCGCTCACACAACGTTCAAATCTACTCCGACGTGTCAGGAGGTAAGCAGCCACAGTTGTAGATTGATAGTGCAAAATTAACTAGTCTATAGAATGGGCATCTGGCGACAGCTCACAGACAATCCGATGGGAGCACCAAACGAATGACGGGGTGCTTTCCCACAAGTTCTACCGCCAAAATCAAGACGCTTTCCAAGAGGCCAACGATCAGGCATCATGGGGTAGCTGGTATTGGTCAACCGGTGATATCGTGAGTTATTTAGGTGTCTGCCGTATAGTTACAACATTGGGATACTGACAATGCACTTTAGAGAGGTGTAACGTACAAGATTGGTCAGGATACAGTGGTACGCGGCCAGTTCCTATCCAACGGTACACTTGACAATACCATCGACACAAACTACCGTGCCGTGAACGATCGATGGTAAGAGCCAATGACTGCTTAAACGCGTTGAAAGGACGTTTGTAACTGAATCAAACATTAGGCCTGTATTTGCCTTTGCTCGCGACCTTGGTGCGGTCGGTAGATCGGGCTCTGCGTCTACTCTCTTTACTATTGGTATTGCGCAACAAGATGCAATATTATTCCAAGGTCAAGGTAGCTCCGCCGAGCAAGTGCCGTCACTTTGGACCAGCTACTTTGATGAATCAGAACTTATTCCGTTCTTTTACAAGGACTATAGCTACGCGAGCCAATATGCCACTAATCTCGACAATCGTGTAGCAAGAGACTCTGTCGAGGCTGGTGGAGACGATTATCTTACTATTACCAGTCTTGCCGTCCGACAGGCGTTTGGTGCCCTCCAGTATACAGGCACTCCGGATAACGTCAGAGTATTCCTCAAAGAGATCAGCTCCAACAGCGATATCCAAACCGTTGATGTGATCTTCCCCACCTGGCCTATTATGCTGTATCTTGATCCAAATCTCATCAAATACACTCTGTCACCACTTCTCGAGAACCAAGAGAGCGGCCACTACCCGAACAAGTATGCGATTCACGACCTGGGCAGATTCCCTCAAGCTCTTGGCTACCCACAAGGAAATGATGAAGCTATGCCCCTGGAAGAATGCGGCAACATGATTATCATGATGCTGTCTTACGCTCAGAAAACAGGAGATATAGACTACCTCAACGACCATTGGCAGCTCATGGCGCAGTGGGCAGAGTATTTGATTGAAGATGCCAAGATCCCAGCAAACCAATTGTCTACGGATGATTTCGCAGGTCACCTTGCGTAAGTTGAATTCTCATAAGAGTCCAGTTAACCACATATATACACATACTGATGCCGAGATAATAGGAACCAAACCAACCTCGCCATCAAAGGCATAATTGCTCTGCAGGCCATGTCGGAAATAGCCGACCAAACTGGCCACAGTTACCTATCCGGAAAGTACTCGAGCATTGCTAGAGACTATCTGAATTTCTGGTCTCGTCATGGTATCAACCGAGCTTCTATTCCAAATCACAGCGTACTGCAATATGATTCAGGAGCCACTTATGGTGAGTTTCACAGCTCTCTGCTACAGCTTGGTCTTTGCTAACGGGCGACATTTACAAGGATTGTTATACAACATTTATCCTGATAAGGCTCTTGGATTGAACTTCATCCCCCAGTCTGTCTATGACATGCAGAGCGATTTCTACAAGACCAAAGCCAACAAATACGGAGTTGTTCTCGACACGCGCGGCACACTCACCAAGACTGACTGGGAAATGTTCGCTGCAGCAGTAGCCAAGCCCGACACCAAGGCCATGTTCATCTCCTTGATTGCCAAGTGGATCAACGAGACTCCAACGTGGCGGGCATTTACCGACTTGTACGACACCAACACGGGAGAATATCCCGGCAACCAGTTTACCGCTCGGCCGGTTGTGGGCGGTGTGTTTGCATTGCTGGCGCTGCCGTGAACACTTTTGTCTTAGCGAGGGGTCGGTGTCATGAGCACCGCAGATTTTTCTTCTTTTTCCATTTCTTTTCCTGTTTTGGATATGTGGGTTTCTAGGTGACTGGCATGGGGATGAGTAAGAACAAGGGGGAATACAATCTTGCGTTTGACTAAATTTAGCTGAGAGAATTTACAAAGTACCGTTGTATTTTTGCTACTGACGACGACGATTTCTGGATGTGAAGGCACGGAATGAAACACCTAATCATGCATTGCTTATGCATCTATAGGGACATGTTTGGAACCACGTATGAACCTATATCAAGCCACTGAGCGGCCGCAGACGCGTTTGCTGCCGTCCAAATGACCCACGTGAAGCAATCAGTCGCTGCTAAGACGCCAACAGAAAAAGCAAAAGCATCGTGTAAATTAAGCACAGGATGGATGGGGGCCATGGGAGAGGTATTTCGCCATATTGTCGGTGAGCGGCCGGGGGAGTGGGCTTGGTCTGAAGTGGTTCGAGATCTGCGAGTTGTGTGCCTGGTGATCGATCCAGCGCCCAATGGGGCTGCCCGGTTGCATCTGCATGCCAGCGAGGCCCGGCGGCAGAAGCATGAAGGTTGATGGCTGTCTCAGGAGCTGCAGATTGATGGAGCCCGCGGGCAGGATGGATTACGACGTTGACTGCAGACTAATGAAGAGGGGAGGGAGAGGATCTGGGTTCGATTCGTTCATCGGCTTAGCAGCTGTTGAGAAAAGGGGGGGCCCATGATTAGGTTCATGTTGCTTCAGTGTGTCCATCAATACGAGCAGCAGCAGCAGCAACGAGTCTTGATCGCGTTATGATGCAACGGTGATGATGGGCGCAGCAGCAGCGAGCGCCGGCCCTGGCTCTAAATCTCGAGAGGCCGCCTTGGCCTTGGGGAATGCGGGGAGTGGGTTCCGCCACAGCGCAGTGCCCCTCTCAGGCGACGCTAAGGCGGGCCCTGTAGCAGTGGCTAGCAGGGCCTTGTAGCGGCTGACGGGGCCCAGCCCAGCCCAGCACAGCACAGCTCCGTGCTCGACCGCCCATTGACAGGAGTCTTGCTTCGGCACCCGGAAAGCCAGCAGTTGCCGGCCCCTTATGCCAATTGAGACCGGCTGCTGCTACAAATACGGCCCGGCGCCTGTTTGGGCCTTGCTGCGCTGCTGTTCCAGGAACACATGACTTGAATCTGCCACAGGCGGACTCACAATTCCCAACAATTCGCTTCTTGGTGCTTCGATGGGCTCCCTTACGATGGCTTCATCGACAATTGCTGTCGCCTCATGCTAAAGTCACATTCTGTTTTTGCCGTGTGTTTTGTTTGCTTCGTTGCCGTTGCCTGTTCTCGCCCCAACAGCTTCTGTCTTTTGAATTGATTTCCCGCCCTTGTCTCTTCTGAAGCGCCCTTGATTTCTGTTTTGTTGAAGATAGCCAAAAAAAAAAAAAAAAAAAAGAGGCCGCCAGATTCTTACATCATGGCCCGTTTCGTCGATCTTGACGACGAGGACGGCCAGGCGCAGTCAATGGCTGCTTGGCCGGCGCCGGGCAACCCTCTGGCACTGCCCGAGCACGGATCGGCCGTGACTATGGCGGTTGGGGCTGAAGATCGAGCGCGCAGGTTTCCCAGCAGGAAGAGCACCATGACGGAAAAGCCGCAGCAGAATGGAGAGCAGGCGGCGACTCACACTGCTATGGAGGAGGCATTTCAGTGTTATCCGTATGACCAACACCCCTTGGATCCCATAACAGAGAACAGAGATCTAACTCCATGACTTCTATCTAGCATCGTCGTCGGCATTGTTTCCTACATTGACCTCAACACTCTCGACTCTTTGGCCCGCGCGAGCCGCTTCATCCACGACGGCCTGATCCAGTATCGAGCGAGCCTCATGGGCGCAACGCTGCGCTGCTCTCGAGAGGGCGTCGCGATCGATCCAGAGCAGACGCTGCGATACCGCGCCAGGGCGACGGACTGGAACTACATGCAAGACGACAACAATTACAACGGCAAGGCGGGCAGCTGCGCTCGCGACATGGTGGCCGAGTGCAGGAGATGCGCCGACATCATTTGCAGGGTGAGCTTCTCACGGTCATGTTACTGAGCGAGCTGCTGACGTTTCTCGTTTGAATTCCTTAGAATTGTGCTATAAAGCCTCCTCTTATTGCTGCTCTGCGCGAGCGACACCGCCGGCTCTGTGTCACTTGCGTCAAAGCTCCCATTGCCGCGCTCGCCGTGCCGGCATTGGATACGTCTCTGCCTCTGGATTCGGATGCCGTGCAGCGCGCAATCTGCCAGTGCGACACAGAGGGCGTCTGGCTCTGTCAGCCTTGCGGGCACAGCATTCGCAACGCCGATCACGATTATAAAGCGTATGTTGTCTTGATTCTTGCTCATCGCGAGTTTTTTTGTGGTAGCTAACACAGCGGACGATGTAGCATCTGGCGCTGGCGTACCAAGTACGGAGGCTTTACAGGCATCGGAGACGGCGATCGCGGCGTCATCTGCGGGCGCGAAGAAGCCTGCCTTGCTGCTCGCGAGCGCGAAAACGAAATCGACTGCGATGCCGAAGACGCCCGCGGCAGCACCCTGGTCCCGTGGTCGACCGGGTCCTCGTCCGGCACGCCGAGCCCGGGCCCACAACACGCCGGCACCACACCCCCCGGCCCCCCCGCCGGGTTTCCCTTTCCTGCAAACGGCACCATCGAGTCCATCATTGACGAGATCCGCCATCAGCGGACGCCCTCGCCGCAGCTGGGGCCGGGCTACGAGAGACACGAAATCGAGGGCATTGGCGGCATCGTCAAGAGGAAGCTCGTCCGCATGGTTCGCGTGGGGGCCTGCGTGCCCGAGTGGGAGGACGAAAAGGGCAGCAACAGCAAGATTCTGGCCCGGGAGGTGAATGGCGCGGCGCGGAGCTGGTGCGGCTGGTGCTGGAGAGTCATTCCTGGTGAGAAGGACAAGAGGCAATGTGCGAAATGAATACATCAGGGAAAAGAGATGAGGGGGTTGAATGACCTAGACGGCCGACAATAGTCTTGATGATGGCGTTACTTGTTATTTCCTTATGTCTCTCTTCTCCTTCAACTCTTTTATACAGGCGTTTTGTACTGGAAAGATTTCAGAGCAGCAGTTTCTGGTCGAGTGAAAACGGATGCAGAGAATCACGACTTTTACTATATAATATTCCTCAACGATAATGATAGTACCTCCTACAATAGAGACGAATCTCACTCAAAACTTTTTTCAATACCTTGTATGATGCATGTCTCGTCATGAACTTGTCCTCTGAAGCTTTGTATATATCGTACACCACGCTCAGTTCCCTTTTTATCCTTTTCATGCCCACCTTCCTTTATGTATACCAGACGTTCCCATCGCTTTTGGCATTCATCCACACAGCCAATGCTTCACGCTTTCTTTTATACACAACAACGCCCTCTTATCCTTTACTTGTTTCTCATCTTCCAACCCCACCGCTCATGCAATACCATCCTTATAACTCTCCCCGGTACAGCATCTCCGCCCTCCTCTTCCGATCCTCCCTCGCCTGCGTCCTCTTCGGCCCCCACCTCTCCATCTTCCTCTCCATCTTGGCCTTGAGCCACTGCAAATGCTCCGCCGGCGCCGGCGCAGCCATCTGCACAAAGACAGTCGAGCACTCAAATTTGCGAGCCAGCTTCTGCACGCTCCACGTCAGGGGATCCTCGGCGCGCAGGCGGCGCATCTCCTCAATGTGCTCCTTGGTGAGGTTGTATTTGGGCTGGCGGCGCTTGTAGCGCATCTCCGGCGGCAAATCGCTCTCTGCCGTCACGCTGCTGCTGCTGCTGCTGTTGTAGGCGGTGGGATCGTTACCGCTGCTGCGGAGGCGCAGGATGGCCTGGCGGCGGGGGTCGCTGCGCGGGAGGAAGATGAAGGGCGTGTGCTCGGGCGAGGCCTCTGATGAGGGAGGGTTGTAGATGATTGAGTCTGCGGCGGCGGCAGAGGTGCGCGATGGGAGGAAGGAGTCGTGAGGGGCGATTTTGAGGGCGCGCTTGGTGCGGGTGGTGGTTTTGTGGCCGCGGGAGGGTATTAGAGGGAGAGGAGCGGCGGCGACGGCTTTTGAGGAGGCGAGGAGGCGGAGGGGGGAGAGCAGCTGGGATGCTGGGCGGACGAAGAGAGTGCGCAGATCCATTGTTTTTGTGATTTTCTTCTCGTGTTTTGGTGGAATTGGTGATGTATATATGTGTGGTGTTGAAAGTTCGCTGAGGGGTTGCCAGTGGTGGGATTCAGTCAATTGGGCGATGAAAGATTCGATATTGTGATTTGAAGTTGAGTCTATCGTCCGGTGAGTATGACTGACTGGCGCCCTACAGCTGGATTGGGAGGCTGGCAAATGGATCCCCCCTCGTCGTCGTGAATGCTGATAGCTGCCGCTTGCTTGGATTTCTAGACTGAAGGTTTTTGCAAAACGAACGATATCAAAAATTATGTAAGCAGTGATTATCTAAGCTTTCCTAGTCAGATGTGAAGAGTTGGCACGTGGGGCCATTTCAAGATGGCTTGTACAGATGCAGATTAAAGTGCTCAGGAAATTTTGATATCTCAGGTAAATCATTTCATAGTCACAACTCAATAATTGAATTGATGCTATCCTATGAGAATAGTAGTTCATTAGGGAATATGGCCTCACATGTCCTTGAACTCAATCAAGCAAAGTCGAAACCCAGCCATTGGCTTACTAAGATATTTGGCCAACATCGTTACGGTCTAGAGCTGAGCTGCCAAAATTTAGCACATCATCTGAGCAGTCCCAGCCATCGCCATGTGCTACAGGCGTGCGACTCTTGAGTCCTTCGATAAAGTCTAGAGCGCCCCTAAAAAAAATGGCTTGAGCCATTTGCCGATCCAGCCCGCGTCAGCAACCTCTACGATATATGCCCGTTCTCATCACGGACCGGGCAAACTACTCTAGTGATTGGGGGACCTTGCATAGTGCCATGTGACGTCGACAGCCTCAGCGGATGGCCTAGTGCAGAGCGGTTCCGGCGTCATCCCACGGAGAAATGTGCTTGCTTTTGGTGTTGCTGAGATGAGCTTTAAGTGTCTGAGAAGAAGAGAGGTAGCACTTGATATGGATTCCCCCGTCTTTTCTGCTCTCGCTGCGGGGAAAAGCTTTGAAGATCGACGAAGAAGAATGAAGAATCCAAGGCCATGGAGCACAGGAAAAGTGGAAACTACTCAAGAGTCAACGAGGCTGGATACGGAACGAACGGGGGGCAGAGCAATTGGGTCACGATAGAGGGCTAAGTTTGTCTCTGATAGCCCCCGAATAGCTTGTACACGTACGACGCATGATGCGCGAATGCATATCCTACTGCCAGGGTTTCGCAGCAATGGCCCTTGTCTCGCCTTTTCCTGCTCACTTACACTACCTCGACCACCAGCCTCCCTTTAAACACCTATCTAGGCGTGCTATGACTGTTCTGGCATATGAGCAGCTTCTGCGTTATTAGTGTGTAGCCAATTATGCGGGAGAAAAAAAGAGGTTGCGCTTTTGTAGCGGCTTCCGGGATGGTACGTTGGTCCTTGCGGTAGAAGAGGGGCGAGCCATCATCACGAGGACCGAAAAAAAAAAATAGAATTTAAAAAAAGAAAGAAGAAATACAAAGAGAAACCAAGCACGGACTTTTGTTGCATTAATGCATAATGGAGACCGTGATGCAAGTTGATGCAAGTGATGCGCCGGGCTGAAGCAGGTTCGGAAACAGGCTGGGGGGCATGCTTTGATGTTTTGCGATGACATGCTTTTGATCAACAGCGAGGAGGCCATGTGAGGTGCGCAAGCGCAAGCGGCAGATATGATATGAACCAATTTTTACTAGACATTGGGGGGGCATATTCGTAGAGAGGAGGTGACACTTATTAAATGCCAGACAACGTTGATGTACCATTACGTATGTCTCTGGCAGCGCAGCTCATCCCTCGTTTTACACGGCCGCTGGAAAAAAAAAAGAGGGGGTTCGATATCAAGGCTGAGCCATGTAAGTCGGCCAAGCTGATAGAAGGATGTAAGCGAGAGTCTCCTCAATGCCACCCACCATGTACATCTTGACTGGCAGTACGGAGTATCGATATCTAAGACCTCATATCCTCCCACATTCAGGGGAGATGTGGTGGCATGGCAATATGGGACGTCGGGCCAACGGTCAGACACGCGGGTATTGCGAGAACGATAGTAGCAGCAGTACACATGTTACCGACAAAGTTGCTGATGTGAAGATGAATTAGTAAATCACATGGTAACACTTGTGGCAGCCTAGCGAGTCAAAGTGAAGCCGAATAGGGCACGGATGTGCGACGTTGGGTCGCCGAATTCAGACTCGGACGGCCCAGTCTCGCAGTTTGCCACGGCGAGTCGAGTCTGAGCATCTCTCATTAATCAGGCGAGTGTATGTAGCCCGTGAAATAGACACGATGCAGACAGAGCAACAGGACAAGGAAGAAAAAAACCTGGATAAAAAGGCCTCAAGACCAAATCCGGAATACGTGTGTTCGAGCAGCATGTACGTTGATGCCCCGGTTTGGTGTGTGCGGACCAAAAGCGGGAGCCTCGCATCATTGTGCATTACCGCCGGGGGGTCGCTGGCTTTTTGTTTCTTGTGGTAGCACTCCGCTGAATTGAAGGAGGAGGAGGGGGCTTCAGGTACCGCGGGCCTCAGCGGGCATTGCAGCTACGGCAGGGCCCAGAGCCAGTATAGCAGCATGTACCCGCACCGCTGCGAGGTACGCCAGGAGGTACGTGCAGCGGCGGGTGAGCCGCGCCCGCAGACGGAGCGGTACAGTGTACCTGGCCCTGTCGCGGAGTGGCTGCCGGGCCATGCGGTACCCAGTACCGGCGGCGCAGGCGAGTACGTCACAGCGGCGACGGGCCAGGCCGGCAAGTCTCTGAGAAGTCGCTCCGGCGGTGCCTGGAACCTGAAGTGACCCTCTGGCGACCTTTGGCCGTCCCCTCATCACACACTCATCACAATCCTTCCGTCATCTGCGACTGTTCTGGTTTCGCGGCCTCCGTCGTTTCGATTTATTCAGTTTCTCGTCGCATCGCCCTCTGACAATCTTCAATTTCTTTCCAGAGTATTTCCATATCCTCTTTCTTTTCGGCGCCCTTGGAGGCGGATGAGTGAGACGAATCGTTTCGTTTGCCCTTGGTACTAGCACTGCTATATTTTGTTTCTATTGCTGGTGCTAGCATCTAGCATCCGCCTAGTATAAAGCATAACAGCTCACCATCAGCTACTACCTACATACCTCGACCTCACTTACAGCCCGCATCCAACCGGCCATCAAGCGCTGGCCTCAACAATCTATTCTGCGCTCTTTTTTACCGCCAAAAGCCAGCCAAGCCAACATCATCACTCATTCGCATCACACGCCGCTCTCCGTCCAGCTACTGCAGTCTCTTTGCAGAATCTCGCCGTCCTCAAGCCTTGTTAGTGCCCCCCAAAAAGGCACCGGAAACCACTGGTTTGGCGCCTGTCACACCAGAAGCTCCCTCTTCGCGCTCTTCAGCGGGTCCCGCTCGTGTCATCTGGGCAGCCCCCCCAGCAGGTACGACGTGCGAAGCAGCTTCTGCTTCACCAATATTGGTCGCCACCCCCGTCGAGTTTCTGCCTCCCCTTCAGCAGGGCAGCGGCGAATGGGTGGCCCTTGGATCGCTTAGCCGTCCGAGTCCTGCGAGTCGATAAAAACTCTTGCGCTGCCTCTGCTCTCTTTTATCTGCTCCATCTCATCTCGTCTCATCTCCGTCTGCATCTCTCTGTCCTGTCCTGTCCTTTCCTGTCCGTTTGCCTTGTTTGTTCCACCGATCATCGTCGCCCTCCTGTCGATCGCAGCACCGACTCTCCTTTTGTCTGCGCGCTGCGTCTGCGTGCGTCCACCACACATTGACGTCGGCTGGTAGAGGCAACGCCATTGAGCCAGTTTGCAGTCCCGTTGTTTATCGCCATCGATCCCGTATCCATCCGTCTCGCCGGCAGCAGCCCTATCAGCAGCGAGCCAATCCAGCTGCGCGCTTGCTTGCACCATGAGCCTCGCCTCCCCAGCCCAAATCACTCCCACCGCCATTCCCGGCGACCGACGCAGCACCATGGCCGACGAGAGGAGTAGCGGCGGCGACTCCACGCCCCGGGCCATCGACAGCGCTTCATCCGACAGGCAGACAGAGCAGAGCAAGCGGGAGAGCAAAGGCAAGAAGCGCGGCCTGTTTGGCTTTGGCAAGAAGAAGGCGGAGGCTCAGTCCAAGGCTGGTCCTGGAACGGGGAGCCCATATGCTTCCCAAGAGCCGTCAAAAACGGCGGCCACGCGCTCTACCGCGCGATCAGCCGCTTCGCCAATCCAGCTTGGCCATGGCGACCATCCATTTGCCCCTTCTTCTCCTACCCGTGCATTCTCCGGCTCTCCAAGAATAGCGTCCCCGGCGACGTCCCAGATATTCGAACGTGATGTGCAGGACCACAGTCTCCTCAAGTCCTCTTCTCCAGCCATCCCGAGCCACATCCAGACCGAGAACCACATCCCTCCCGTGTTGGATGATGCATCAGAAGCCATCACCAACAACAAGCTGGATCCCGACAGCGTCGAGATTGTCACTCACGCTTCCCACCAACCCGCCTCGGTAGCCGTCCCCGGCACAAGTGCCAGCCACACACCCCATGAGCAAGGCCCAAGTGACTGGGCTTCGGAGCTCGCCTCGTTTGCGAACCGCATAGGATTTCCGGCCGATAGCGCCTCCAACTACGGCTCCCTCGACTCTGCCGATGTCAGACGCCTCTCTTTCATCTCGTTTGCCGATGTCGTCCAAGCTGAACACAATAACCACTATCTGCCTTCCATGTCATCCCGAGACAATATGCACATTGTCGGTCTCACGTCTCTGTCCGCATCAGCCATGAACCGATCGCCGTCACCAATTCGATCGCCAGTCTCTAGCCAGGGACCTGGAACCAGCCCACCCACGAGCAACCCCGGCAGTATAAAAGGCCTGGATATGAGCCCGACGCGAAAGCCAATTGGCAGCCCGTCCAGTGCAAACTATACCCTGACGACACCGGGGGAGTTGAATATCGAGACGATGAGCCAGGCGCTGAAACGCAGTGCAAGCAGAGACTTTAACAGCACCGTTCGCAGCAACCCTCAGAGTCCGGTGTAGAGTATAGGTTTCACGATGAACGAAAAACAAAAGCAACCCATTCCAATAGCTTTTGTGATTTTACAAAGATTCCCAAAGTGAGCATGAATGTTCACATTGCCATTTTACAATTTTTTTTTGGCCGATTCTACTTCATGTCTAATTCCTCTTGTTGATTTACACAAGTAGGCTTCTTTTCTTATTTACTTTATTTGATTTGATATTGCTAGCCACAAGCATGCGATGTCAGACTTGGACAATTAAGGGATGCTAGGAGTTGGAAGAGATTTTAAACTCGGCCGAGACCACGTGGTGTCTCTGCCTATTTTCGATTTTCGATTTTCGATTTGCGCTTTTGTTTCTTTTTTTTTCCCTCCTCTTGCTCAAGGAGGACAGGATGTTGGTCCTGTCATTTACACAAACGAGAAAAGAGAGATGACTATTGACTTCTATGGATGAACTTGAATTACTTTTCTTCTCTTTTTCTTGAAGGCCAGCTTGGTGCCGGGGGAGTGGGACAACCTGTTTTATATGTCGATTACTTGAATGATTTATACTAAGAATGAAGAGAAGTGAGCAAGAATATATACCTCAATTACGTTGAACTAATGATTCAATTGTGCTTTCTTCTATGATGCCCATACACTACGGCCTTGGTTGTATAAGTCGTCTTGAAGCACCTTGACGAAAAGAGCAAGAGATCCGAACCATTCCGTATGCTCGCGAGCGGGACCTTGCAGCCGAGCAAGCGGATTGCCGAGACAACGATTGACCCATGTTGCATCTTTTTTTACCTCTCTTCTCCTGCATGCTGCAAGTTGATGTTGCCGAGGGCGCTGCCTATCCACAGCGGCTGGTGACGACGCCTGGTCGCTAGGTCGTCGTTTGCTGTACTGTGTTTATCAGCGCATGCACCTCGAGTCATTACAAGCATACAAGGCAAGGTTTGCCTCCCCTTTTACCAAAATCTCACTATAGTGCCGAGAGTTCCAAGACGGGCTGGTTTGAGGCTTTTGCTATACATTTAGCATGGAATGATACAGGTATACTTGTATACAGGTATATGCCCTGTTGCATGTGAGAGTCAGTTGAGAAAGGAGAAGTATGTATACGTCGTCCATGTAAATCAAGAGTCAGTTGGGTGCGTCTGGGCGTCTGCGGGCGTCTCAACTAGGCCATTTGCTGTGGAAACACTGCTGGGGGGGCTTTTTACTGTATACTTTTTGATGACGGTACTGACGAGGCTTAATGAGAAAAGAAAGGAGTAAATCAGGCACATCGGTATCAATTGGATGTGAAGTTGCATTTCCATTGTGAGCAATGATTATTGTATGGAGCACGCTTGTTTCAGATTCATTAGCAACTATACATGTGTCTTTTTGTGCGTGATGTTCCATGTCCATTTTGGAGACTGGGGGTCTCTCGTGTATCGGAGCGGTTTCAGATTGAAAGAATTTTTGCTCATCTACTTGTGGATATCGTTTCTAGATGCCAGATGCTACGATTGAATGTGGAAGGCGATATCATTGCCTTTGGTTTCAAGGGCTTCTTACTACAGCGCTGCAATGAGAAGGCAGGTTGAGGTATAGAGTGCTTGTATACACGTACTGTCTGATTTACTAATACAGCAAATTTCTCTAAATTCAATATTAATTTGGTAGCGTTGCACCCAATTAAAGCCAATTCGAATGACAGATCAGCTTATGACAAGAAGGGGAACAATAGAATTTTGAACGAACCATATTCTGATTACTCTTCTTTCCCCCCCTTTTTTTTGTTGTCTCATCACTTTTCACATTGTCTCTGATCATCTGTTCGGGACAAAAAAAAAAAAAAAAAAGTGCATGTATGTATTTATACGGAGTAAGTGAGAACCTAATAAAATGAACCCTTGCGGTCGATGCTACAATGCAGTTGAGGCTTGTGTATTTTTTTTTCTCCGCTACTCTTTTTGGGGATGTAAAATAGAGAGGAATGAGAAAAACTATTGAAATTGGAAATGATTCAGGAACATGGTCTAGCTCTGAGACCGGAGATTCGTGGAGCTGAATTGAGTTTTGTGATTCTGCCTTGGCTTGGATGTAATGGGTGCACGAACGCTTTTGTTGGCAGGAGCATCTCTCAAGGAGGTGTCAGGTCGTATTGATCTTCCAACTTTGAAGATTACAAATGAGCACATGATGCCACTTAGGAGCATGCTTTTACTGCCACACTGCGTCTTAATTTCCTTTCTCAAATTTCCCTTTTACATTGGTGGCTCGCATGTCGTCGCAATACCTACCTACTACAAGGTATGTCAGTGCTAAAATGCTGCTACGGTGCAGAGTGATTCGCAGTAGCACATCAAATTTTGCTTCCCAGTAGGCGAAACGGTGGCACGATGGCTCGTATGCATGTCTCACAGCGGGAATTACTACTACTAGTAGATAGTAGTAGTAGTTCAACATGCGACAGTCTTGTCTATAAAGGACACAGAAACAATGGGAGGCCTGAATTATCAAGTCCCGTACCATATGCCGCGATGATCTTCTGAGTCGTCAATCTACTGTAGTATAAAGATTATGGACAGTGGAGCTGCCACGGCGCTCCCTTTTTTTATTTTTCAGTCGTCTACCGCGTCAACGATGGGATAATGCCCGTAAAGCAGAAATGGCATAATATTAATCGACCAGAAACCATCCATCCATACCGACCATCTGACTGATCTAAGGCGCCGCTACCAGGGACAGGCCTCGTAGCCTCCAGCACGGACCTGGCCATATTCAGCCTGGGCCACGGAGGAAGCCCTCCCAAGAAAGAAAAAAATCGTCGGACCCCTGCCGGGCTAGCGATTTGTGGGGGTGGCTTTCCTGCGTTTGTACAGCACAGGCCCTGCGAGTGAGTGCCGGCTCTTGGGACCCTGTCCTGGCTTGACGTTTATTACTGCCTGTACCGTAGGGACTCTACTCTATGTACGGAGCACAGCTGATGTGGTTTTTATTGCTTGTTTCTTAATTTGGGACGCGTGTACAGGTATTGATATCATGCCAGAAAAGCACGCAGGGGTCTCTGATATGATCCCTGGGACGCTCAGATCCAACCCAGTGGTTCGCTCACGAGCGCTCACCGGAGAGGGGGCCCCCAACCTGTAGGTACATACATGTATGGAGTTGCGCCTCCAGGTTCGAGAACCATAGCTGGCTCACCGCTTTTGGCGATGCTCATCTTTTTTTTTTTTTTTTCCCGCTCTGCGTTCCTGATTCACTGCCTGGCTGTCCCTGTGTCTTTTTAATGGAGGCATCAGAAGGCCAGGGGACATTGCATGATGCACTGGACATTGGATATCATCCATGGTCTATCCCACTGTTACCACAGCCTCCTCGTCTCGCTACAGACTGTGTTGTTATAAAATCTTTTTTTTTATAGCCGGCATGACGTTTGCTCGAGCGCCAACAAGTGGATATCAGCCGGTGCCAGAAGCATCTGGAGTCACGTCCATGCGTTGATGCTGATCCATGTCCTGTCTCAACGCTCCACCACGACGCCACACTAGCCAGCAAACGGGCCATGGTGCTGATGGGCTTACTGACACGGCAGCTTGCTGAGACTTTTCTAGAGCCTGCTGGCACGTCTTCTGTGCATGCTTCTGGCCTCCAACCGGTTTCCGGTGCGTCGGTGCGGCGGTTAAACAGGGCGTCATGCGGAAAACCCAAGACTGGTTGGGCGCATGTAAGACGAAGCTGCCACCACCGGTAGGACCATGTAATGTAGCACGAAGCTCCGTTGAGAACTCGTACAAACCTGCTCACCCAGTGTCAACCATCATCATCATCATCGTCATCATTATCAGCCGCTAGGCTCTTTGGCCCTGGCAAAAAAATTAAAAAACATGAGTAGACGGCGTAGAGTATCCAGGGTCCCGGCTAGCCTTGCAAGAATTGCCCGCTTGCCATTGGCGAGCTTGAGAGCCTCGCTCTATATGGTAAACGATTCGCGGCATGCATATCGTAGTATATACTGGATGTTCAGTCTCTTCTTCGAGACACCACTTGAGCAAATGAGACGAGTGACACAAGTCGTTCGCCGTTGCGGCGGTCTGATGTTCGCCGCGATACGAGTTCCAGCTGCTGAGCACGGCAGAGAGGCTCTGGGCCCGGGTGATACCCTCCAGGGCTGCCTGGTCCTCCGCAGCCCGCAGCCTAAAAATATTTCGTACTGTAGCATCCAATTGTGTTAGTTGAGATGAGCAAGAGGCGTCTGATTGCCTTGATTGCATTTTCATGCTTCGTCCAGGGGGGGGAAGAGACATTTGAAAGAGCCCGTGGTCGAGCACCGATCCTCCAGCTTACTGTTTTATCCTTTCCGGTACAGCCCCTTCCATCCTATGTTCATGTTCTCTTCCTTCAACTCCCGTCAGGTGGCGAAAGCATCTGTTTAAGCTTCATCCGTCCACCATCTTTTGCCTGTCAAACCCGATCCATCCACTCGTCTGGGGCGCCTTTACCTCTCACCTACTGCTAGTCTGTGCCCTGTCTCTGACCTGCCATAACGGTGCCAGAGACCCGGCCGGTAGCGGCTATTGGGAGAAGAAGAAAAAGGCAAGCAGCCCCAGCTTTCGAGAAGCAATCAGAATCGCTAGAGGGGAGAGCACCAGGAAATTCCCCGAAAAGCTGACCGCCCAGCGAGCCAGGCATCCAGGAACACGAGATCAGGCACACACCCATTTGGAGCATCTGTTGCGAGAAGAAAAGAAAAAAAAAAAGACGACGAGCGCCGCATCATCTTTCTCGTCAGCTCCTCGAGCCTCTTTCGTGCTCGCCAAGGCCTCTGCAGAGCGGATACGGCAGCCCACGACGGGTGATTCGGGGCCAAGGCTGCGGAGCAAATCTCCATCTCGCCAGTCCCATTTGTCCGGCCGAACAGGATCCCATCCTCCTCCAGAGTCGTCCACCGCCCAGAAGCCCATTCCCACCGCTCTGGTGCCCATATCCCGGACCCTCAGTCACGGGCTCAGTCAACTGGCCAGGGCTGCTAGGCTTGGGCTCCGTCCTGATCGACACCGCAGCGCACCCTAACTTCGTACTGGGACTAGACAGCCCCAAGGGGTCCCCGCTCGCCTCTGGACTTTGGCTTGCGCCTGTGTCCGCTGGGGATATTCGCTGCAGGTATGAGAACAGAGTTGCTGAGGTGGACAGAACCAACTAGCAAACGCACACGACGTCAAGACCCTTCCCAGAAGCCTCCGGCGGCCTTTGGCTGGAACTCTATTCCCCAGCCGCACCCTCGAGACTGTAAGCACAGCACACACGGCACGCAGGTACTCGGACTAGGTGCTGCCGGTGCTGCCAGGGACAGAGAAGCGCGCGGCGCCTTACGGATACTGTACTTTACAAACCACGCGAGCACCACCAGTCTTGGGGGCTTGCCGCGGAGAGCGAGCGAGCGAGACGCAGAAGACTGCAAGACAGACAGGACAAGGGCCGTCCAGCGGTGCCAACGCATATCCCACACGCAAAACTCTGCCCTCTCTCGTGGGGGAAAGGCTCTCGCGGGAGCGCATTGAGATACTGTAGGATCAATTCACTCAACGCTTCGCCCGTCGCACGCCCATCTCCCGCTCCGCCGAATTGGGTCTGTCCAGAGCACAGTACTTTACTAGCACCTGCTCCCAACCCTGTCGCATCTCCATTGCCTCCACCCGTCTACGGAGCACAGTCCCTTAGCCCGCCAGGTAGCGCCGCGAACAAGTCTTGAACCCCGCTACGAGCACGGCAGCGGCAGCATCGTCGCTACTAGAGCCTTGAACGGCAAGATATTCAGGCACTCGGGGGGGGTTTATTTGACAAATGCCACTGATATCGACGCAGCGACCATTTCGACTCGACTACCTATCAAGCAGCTCGCCGCCGCCTTTGCCGGAGGGACGATTCCGAAGCTCCCAACTTGACGATAATCGCCACTGAAGCACAAGAAAGAGAGAAGAAAAGAGAAGAGAAGAAGAGAAAAAAGAAGCAGAGGGAGCAGAAGAAGCAGAGCAGAGCAGAGCAGAGCAGCCGCAACACCAACACCAACGCTAGCATCAGTAATATCTAGTATCTTGTAATACCTACTCCCGCGAGCATACGGGCACGATACCGCGAGTAGGTAGTCCGAGCTCCAGTAGCGGCTGCAGCAGACGCAGCGCCAGTGGTGCCAGCATCAGCGGCGACGTTCGATGCAGCACTCGAGTCGTCCGCATAGCGTCGAGCAATGGCATGAGCATGTCACCGCCAGTCATGGATGGATATGCAACCCGCCTGCAGGAGAGCGGTAGCGATAGCGACGACCAACAGGCCCTGCCGCAGCGGCACCACCAGCATCGACAGGCCCGGGATCAGAGCCTAGCCCAGAGTCGGCAGCACCAGGGCCAGATGCAGAACCAGCAGCCCCAGACCAGCGGCGGCTCACCCCCTCTCCAAATCCACCGGAATAACTTGGAGCGTCTCAGCGCTTCGAATCTCAGGTCTTCATTTAGGGTCAATGCCAGCCCGAGACCTGGTCGCTCCCTCACACCTGACCTACTCCAAGGTCATGGTGGTGCTGTGAGCGCTGCGCTTTCTGATTCAATCATGGCCCACCCATCCCGCGGCATTGGCTCTCAGCAGGGCTCGCCTAGGTCTGTCCCCGGGAGCCTTGGTCGTCGCCAAGGCGTAGTCTTCAGCGATACTGTTTGCGACTCTTCGGATGGCACAGACTCCAGCCCCGCGACGCACCAGCAGAGAAATGCAAACGCGATACGGCCCAGGACGCGCACAATGGACGCCTCTATGCTAGGGCCCCGAGGCTCTGGCTCTTCCGCCGCCGAGTTTCGACACAGAGTGAGCAGCGTCTCGTCGGGGTCGCAGCCCACCGTTGACGACCAGAAAACGTTGACGCCAAGTTCCGACCCTGCCAACTACTCGACGATACCGGCCGTCAGAGTGCCCGAAATCACGACGCCAACCTCAAAGGACAAGAGCAGCAAATCCTCTCACCACCACCACCATCACAATAGGCGACTTCTGAAGCGCCAGCCCTCTCGTCCGACCTCGCCGTTGGTCGCCCCGGCGCCTGCTATCGATTCCCTCCCGTACCCCATCCCGACCGACGATGCAAACCGCTTGGTGGTGCTCATGAAGGCTCTGGGCGGCCGGATGCGTGGTGAGCTCGAATACCAGGGCGAGTACCGGGGAACGTGGCACACAGGAATGGCATACATCGACGTGGAGAAAGGCACCCTCATGTTTGGTCTAGGTCACACTGGCCAAAACTCGTCGTTCCATATACCTCTCGTCTCTGACTTGCGAGGCTGCAAAGTTCACGTCACTGGCTACCCCGATGCGGAGAGGGAGTGCCTGGAGATTGTCCCCAGCGAGCCTGGGTTGGAGCTCTTGATCAGGCCCATCATGACGGAGGAGCTGGAGCTGTGGCTCGCGGCGCTTTTGTGCTGGCAGCAGCTCACGCCTCTCAACCTCAAAGTACCCAACGGCAAGCCGAGCAGCCCCGCCGGGCCCATTCGCCCCGAGATGAGACAGCGCGCCAGGTCGGGCGATACTCCAAAGGCCACAAACATCATCAAAGTAGGCAAGTTTATGCTCTGGGACAAGGGCCCAGCCAGGTCGGCTCGTGCCGTCGTCCAACGGTCGTCAACGCGCGATCACATGCACCCTTCCATGTTTTGGAGGAGAGTTTCCTGCGTTTTACAAGATAATGGCGAGTTTAGGCTCCTTATGGAGAACGATGTCTCAGTCCTATCCATCATTGAACTGTCTCAGCTTTCTCGGTGTGCCATCCAGGGCCTCGACCGTTCCGTTTTAGAAGAAGAATACTGCATTGCCATTTTCCCCATCTACGCCTCTACAGCAACTCATATATCCGTCTACCGACCCGTCTATCTGGCAGTGGATAGCCGTATCGACTTTGAAGTTTGGTTTGCGCTGCTTCGAACTTTTGCCGTCCCCGACATCTTCGCCTTGGATGACCCGCAAACAGATGAGATTCAAGACGTGGTTGACATTGAAAAAGATCAGCCCGGTGAGGTTTTCCGAATGGAAAAGATTATCAGGGTCAGAGTTGTAGAGGCCAAGATCAAAGCCAATCCGGCCGGAGTAGAGTGGTTCTCTCCCGAGAAATATAGCAGAATAGGTCCAGACCCTCTGGTCGGCAGCTACCTGGCAGAAGTGATTTTGGATGGCGAAGTCAGGGCCAGGACGACTACCAAAAAGGACACGAAGAATCCATTCTGGAGAGAGGACTGCGAGTTCAACGATCTGCCCGCGGTGGTGCAAGATCTTTCCATTGTATTAAAACGAGTCGATTGTGGCTCTGACGGCTACGCAAAATCAATATCTGCCCAGGAGGTTATATGCGGTAGCGTGAGAATCGCCCTGGACGATGTGGAGAGAGGCCAGGGCCAGGAAAGCTGGCAGCCCATTCTGGATGAAAGGCAGGAGAATATCGGGTCGATGCTAATCAAGGTCTTCCACGAAGAGCATATCGCCTTGCTATCGAAAGAATACGAGCCGCTGTCTGAGATTTTGCATCGCTTCCCTTCGGGTCTAACAACTCTCATCTCTGCCTCTCTCCCAGGCCAGCTGCGTACACTGTCAGAGCTGTTCCTCAACATCTTTCAAGCTTCCGGTTCCGCAAGCGACTGGCTGATGGCCTTGGTCGAAGACGAGATTGATGGGATAGGAAACCAGACGTCTATCAAAAAGTACCGATTCAGCAATAGGCTAAAATCCAGCGAGTCCATGGAGTCTTCAAACGAGCGAGAGTTGATGGTTCGCGATATCCACAGGACGTTGGCAGGAGAGGCGAACCTCTTGTTCCGAGGCAACTCACTACTAACACAGTCTCTGGAATTTCATATGCGCCGCTTGGGCAAGGAATACCTGGAAGAAATTCTACAGGATAAAATCAACGAGATTAACGAATTAAACCCGGACTGCGAAGTAGATCCGAGCAAGTTGATGCAAACTGGAGGAGATTTGGATCAACACTGGGGCCGTCTCATTCATCTCACAACAGAGATATGGCTATGCATCGCAGACTCTGCGGAAAGACTACCAGCAGAGCTGAGGCATGTTCTGAAGTATATTCGCGCCGTGGCAGATGACCGCTATGGTGACTTTCTCCGCACCGTCAGCTACACCTCCATATCGGGCTTCCTCTTCTTACGATTTATATGCCCTGCCATCCTCTCTCCAAAACTATTTGGGCTATTACGAGATCATCCTAGACCGCAAGCACAGCGTACATTGACACTCATTGCAAAAGCATTACAAAAGTTATCAAACTTGTCGACGTTTGGGAAGCGAGAAGAGTACATGGAGCCGATGAACCGCTTCTTGACTCAACAGCGGCAAACCTTCCGAGGCTTCATCGACCAAGTCTGCGGGATTCCGGCTGATCGAGGCGGCAAGACCTTGCCTCCCAGCTACATCACGCCTGTCACTATACTGAATCGACTGGGGCCTACAGCGAAAGAAGGATTCCCCAGCTTGCCATACTTGATTGACCAAGCTCGAGGCTTTGCGAGTCTCGTCAAGCTGTGGGTGGATTCGCGGCCCATCGATGTCAAACAAGCCCAAGTCGATGGAGAGTTGTTGATATTCAACGACCTGTGCTTTGGGCTACAAAAACGCGCCGATGCATGCCTTGCCAAGGTGGTTGATTTCCGAAACAAGGAGACTCCGTCGTACATGTCCCCCGAGCAACTGGCGGAAATCTTGGAACAGGTCAATTTTACCGGACAATACCAGCAGCCATATTACGTGGGGAGTCCAGCTTCTAAGCCTAGTAGTAGCTACGAGCAAGCCCCTGGGAGCTCCAGCAGCGACGGAGGCGACTCAAGCTCGAAAAGACGCAGCAAGGAATTGAAGCGCGGAAGGGATGACACGGAGTCGAAAAAGGGCAACAGCCCGCGAAACTCGAGTGGCTCAGCCAGCGGAAATACGAAGCAGAAGAATGGAAAAGTCGGCAGGACTCTGTTAAGCGGCCTCATGAAAATTGGCGGTGTAAGATCTGAGAGTCCAGACACAAAAGGGCAACGATGAAAATAAAAAAAGGCCTTCACTTTTCCTCCTTCTTTTCCCTTGTCATATTTTTTTTTTTTTTTTTCCTCCCCTCCCTAAAGGGATAATGGGAGAAATTTATATCACAGGAGGCCATCTCTCTCTCTCTCGCTCTCATTTTTTCTTATTATATATACGTTACTTGACAAACATGCATGCATACATCCCTTTTTTTTCCTTTTCCGTTTATTTTTTTCCCCCTTCTACCTACTTCTTTTTGTTTTTCTCTATATTCCCCCTTAGTTTATGTAGTTGAGATGGTGGGAAGGGGGAAAATGGAAATAGGGGGAGGTTTGTTATTCATCACTTGTTGCATTGTCATTGATAATAATGTGCGGGCATGAGTAGATGTATATATATTACATATAGGTTGGGGGAGGGAAGGAAAGAAAGAAAAAAACAAGAAGGATAAAATGCCATTTTCTTTTGGTCTCATTTTTAACTCTCGCTATTATTGTATCTCCTCTGTCTCTTTCGATATCTCCTCTCTCTCTCTTTCTGAATATTCTCCTATTTATGCTTTTTCCCCCCACATTCCGTTTTTCAAATTTACCAGCTTTTTCCCTTCCCTTTTTTGCGTTTATGACAAAGAAGACGAAAAGAAAATGATTATCGTTGGATGAAAAAGCCTCTGTGTGTGTGTGTGTGTTCGTGCGTGAGTATGTTGATGGTGATGTAATGATGAAACGGCAGCGCTTCGGTAGATGAGCATTAAAAAGCTTTTGTAGTTCTATTGATACAGTTTTGTCGCTCCTTGAACCTCTCTCCCCCTCTTTTTTTTTACCTTTTCTTAATTTTTTCTTTAATTTTTTAGCGGTTAACAATGCATTTATATGAACAGTTGTTACGTACACTTTTTGCTTCTTGTTGATGACTGAATAAGGGGCTTGCTTCATCACCCATATGTAGTGGACAAATGCTTACATATATATGCTTTCTTGAGACACTTTTTTATTGAACTTTGTTCTGGACTCAAGTATTGTGGTATCTTCCCCTTCCACTATTCCGTGCCTGATTCTTCTAACCTTTACGCCTCCCATGCTTAAATAAAAGTTTCGGGACATTTCCCTCTCATCGCAGCAATCTTGCAAGCTTCCGGTGTTTTCCTTGACTTTTTTATTCTCTGTTTTTCCATTTCAAGTTTATTTTACACTCTTCACCTTTCAATTACTGAAAAAACTTCTTGTACGCAGCCTTCTCTTTGGCTGCCCGAGCAGCGGCCTTTGTTCGAACGGTATTCAGCTCATTGATGACAGCAGGGTCAGTAGGGGCCAGCTTGTGTGCCTGCTCAAGATCTTGTAGGGCTTCTTCCTCGTTCTTTTGGCGCACATTGGCGAAGCCACGTCGGTAGAAAGCCTTTGCGCGGTCTGCAGGGGCGATACCGTCGATGGCGAGAGCGGCGGTAGCGCTGCGGACAGCATCGGCCCAGGCCTCCAGCTTGGTGTGCAGGAGAGCAGAGTTGTTGTTGAGAGAGAAGCGCAGGGCATCGAGCTTAACCTTGCCTTCAGGCCAGCCGTCCAGCTCCGGCTCCTCGTTGATGTATCGCAGACCCTTCTCGTACTTTTCGAGACCAAGGGTCAGGTTGCCCGCCTTAAAGGCTTTGTTACCGAAATCTTTGCAGTCAGAGGCAATCTTGTAGGTGGTCGGGGCGTCAGGAGGCGTAGAGCAGTCCTCGGGGAAATCTTCGTGCGGGTCACCGAGGGCATCGGGCTGCTTGACATCAGCGCTGAGAGCTTCGTCTCCGGAGAGCTCGCCACAGTCGGCGATGACGGCTTCTTTCGAGGGTCGATCGCCGGCCTCGGTGCGGACGTTTTCGATCTGGCGGACGACGGATTTGCCGTTGAGGACTTCGCCAAAGACCACGTGCTTGCCATCCAGATGCGGCGTGGGGACAGTGGTGATGAAGAATTGAGAGCCGTTGGTGTCTAGAAGCATGCACGAGTTAGCCGCAATTTAGGGAGAGACTTGAAGAGATCTTAGAGAGCGTGACATACTGGGGCCAGCGTTTGCCATGGACAGAAGGAATGGCTTCTCGTGCTTCTTGGGGAAGGCCTCGTCCTCGAATTTGGCTCCGTAAATGGACTCGCCGCCAGTGCCGTCTCCAGCTGTGAAATCACCGCCCTGTATTGACCAATGTCAGCACTCAGCTGGTTACACCAGATCACAACAATGTACGAACCTGAATCATGAACTGCTTGATCACTCGGTGGAAAGAAGAGCCCTTGTAGTGCAGGGGCTTGCCAGACTTGCCCAGGCCCTTCTCGCCAGTGCAAAGAGCACGGAAGTTCTCGACCGTCTTGGGGACAAGGTCAGAGTACAGCTCCATGTTGATGCGGCCCAGAGGCTTGCCGCCCAGAGTGATGTCGAAGAAGACGCGCGGCCGTGTGGCCTTGGTCTCGGTTTCAGAAGCCATGGTGGTGATGTCGTGGAGAAGGGGGAGAGAGATTATAGGTCGGCGTGAGAGCGATGGATGGCAGAGAGCGCCAATTGGATGTTTGGGGAATGAAGAAAAGTTAAGGAGAGGGACAGAGTTTGCGATGCCTAAAAGATGGCGAGTCGTGCCTGGCCAAAAGAAGCTGCGAAGATTCCTTCCGGTTCTTTAGATATAGAGATGCGGGGTCAAGCTAGCGATAGAAAGCCAAAGCTTCAACTGTCTGTACCTGCGCTGGAGAAGGGGGAGAGACAAAGACAAAGGGGGCGATAGGGCCAGGGAAGAAAGATGCAAAGGGATTAGAAGATGAAGGGAGAGGAATCAGGTGGAACGAGGAGGAGAGGCTGTCGAGAGCTGTTACGCAGCTGCTGATAGCTGTGAATGGCCTAATCAAGACCTGAAGCTGGATGGCTGGGCGGATGATACAGCGACGGCTACTGGCTTTTACAGCTGGTCATGGATGTCAATCTCGGGTACTACAGAGCAGGAGTGGAATTGGAACATTCAAGCCATTAATTCATCCAGGCGGCTGCTTTGGGCTGATGCCGAGCCTCTCAGCCCAACTTGATCATTCGCAACATTCGATTCGAGCTGACATCAGTTTCTCCATGGCTGCCCCTCCATCGGCAATGCTGCCCCTCCATTCTTTGTTCTCTTTTTGGAGATTGCAAGCACTTGAGCTCTGCAGTGGATCCCGCTTCAGGGCTGTTAGTGGCCAGGGCCCCCGGCGCTGTAGAAGTTTCTAGCAGATGGCGCTGGGCCGCAGCGCATGATGAACGCTGTCACGCATTTGCGTTGGGGCGCATGTACACATCATGTATGCCTTACGTGCAGTGCCGTACTGGCGCCACCTATTTGCAGCATCAATACTCCGGAGCATTGCATCCTACAGCATCGCAGTGCATGTCTACATGCATACGTATTGAAGGTAGAATGGCACGTCAGTCAGCTCTATGTGAGCAGCGTAGCTCCCTGTAATTCCCTGTACTGCCGCTGATAATAAAATAGTCAGCCTCGGTGCACGCATGCATGCCATTCAATAACACAAAGAGACATGTCTAAAGATAGATATCATCATTGTAATGATAATGGTCTGATTACGCGGCTGTTTTTCGCATTGTTCTTGTCCTAAAACAAATTACAAGTATCCATCTTGTCGTCTTTTGCCAGTATTCAGTGTCAAGCATTGTCAGCGAAATGGCTACCCGGAATGAAGTTTATTAAAGACCGGAGAGGTTCAAGTGTAAATCTATGGCTGTTTCTATGCATCTATCCCACCAGTTCTATTCCCTCTATGCGTTAAATCGTATTCTCATCGTCTGTGTCACTCGGCTTCTACCGTTCGAGCACCAGCCTGGAGCTCTAAAGTAACCTGTGTAGTACAAACATGATATCAGCACATTTTTGGCATGATCAAAAAGTCTCAAAGAATTATAACATACCGGCCCATCGTTAACAAGAGCAACTTCCATCATGGCTTGAAATTTGCCATCCTTGACTCGATCCTGCAGATACAGGTCTTTTACTTTCTGGACAAAGTAATGATACAGCCGGCTTGCTTCCTCGGGTTTTGCTGCGCCATGGAAATCGGGCTTGGTGCCCTTCTTGGTCTTTGCCAGCAGAGTAAATTGGGAAACTAGTAATCACATGAGTCCCCTGTTCTTCGCTCCTGATAAGAAATACGTGTTGTTGCTTACCACAGAGCACCTCGCCCTCAATGTCTGTGACACTTCTTTTCCACTATCACCGCCAATCAAAAGATCAGCAGGTGTCTCACAGCCTGGGCGAAAAGCTTCACTTACCCCGACCCCGTCTTCGTCATCCCAGAGTTTCATCTTGACAACCTTGTTCGCTAATGAATCGGCTTCCTTTTCTGTGTCTCCCGGCGCAACGGCCGCAAATACCAACACTCCGCGGCCAATGGACGACACTAGCTGCTTTTCTACCGTCACAGACGCAGACAGCACACGCTGAATGATTGCTTCATAAAGATGACATATTAGATCTAACTGCCACACTATTGTGATTTATTGTGTATATAGAAGGCCTTCAATAGCAACATTAAAGGGAGACGATAGAGGGTAGGAAATCTGGCCTACCCTTCATTGTGAGCAATTCGAAGCCGGTGCCGGCACTTTTGTCCCACCAAGAATGAAATGACTAGGGATGATAAGGGAAGAAAGACAGTCCCGTTCCAACAGCCCTACTGCCAATCCACTGAAACCAAAACTTAGAGAGAGAAATAAGCCAAATGAGAAGACAAAGGAGCTGTTTGTGCCGAGAATGGCAGCCTCAAAGGGAACGGCAGTCCGATCACTCCAAAAGTGCTACGAATCGCGCATGCAAAGTCTGCGTCATGTGAGAGACGGCGTCGTAGCCACTTATCAGACATCCCACCTCGCCAAAGTACCCTTTGATAGCCAAAGGTGTCAGACGAAGAGGGATAAACCATTTGAAAGAAGCAAACTAACATGAAGAAAAAAGTCAATTGTAATTATATCACGAATCTCTCGCAATTTATGGCATCTGCAATATTTAATAATCCAGATGCGCACAATTCTCCGCTCGCTCGGTTAATCATCGCACAGCACCAGGTACCGTGCTTCTGTTAGCTCGGTGCAGCCTCGCGACCTGGCCTCACCAACTTCAATCTCGCACGTCCATCGCCTTCAAGGCCCAATCCTGCCGAATATCGCCACAAACACCCCCGGCAGCGTCCTGGAGTTGATCCTGATACGACCGCCTCTGCCGCCTCTTTTTGCTGTGCACGACAGCTCTGCGCCCACCACGTGGTCGAAGCCGAGCCTCGCCTACATCGACAGCCTTCGGTCACAAAGGCTGCCCCACGAAAACGGATCAAGCCACCTGCGAAATCTGATTGCACCCCTTGTGCAAACATCATCCTTACTCCCGCACCTCTGTTAGCGACCGAATCTCACAAACACAACCGAAAAGGACGCCGTCTGGGCTTTTCTCCCCTCCTCTACCGACAAAATGGCGGCGAGGAAACTACAACAAGAAGTCGACAAGTGCTTCAAGAAGGTGGCGGAAGGTGTCGCCGAGTTCGAAGCCATCTACGAGAAGATTGAGCAGTCAAATAACCCGGCTCAAAAGGAGAAGCAGGAAGACAACCTCAAGCGCGAAATCAAGAAGCTGCAAAGACTGCGCGACCAGATCAAGACATGGGCCGCCAGCAACGACATCAAGGACAAGGCTCCCTTATTGGAGCATCGCAAACTGATTGAGACGGTTGGTGGGCCCCAGTAACGTTGGGTATTGATGCATACCTAGTATAGAGACGCATGCTGATACACCCCCTTCTCCGACTTTTAGCAAATGGAGAAGTTCAAGGCCGTGGAAAAGGCCATGAAGACGAAAGCATACTCCCAAGCGGGCCTTTCAGCCGCAGCGAAACTAGATCCCAAAGAGCAGGCCAAGGTCGAGGCCTGCGATTTCCTAAATAGCATGGTTGATGAGCTAGAGCTGCAGATCGAGTCGCTAGAAGCCGAAAACGAATCTATACAAGCTACGATGAAGAAGGGAAAGAACAAGATCGTCCAGGAGAACCGCATGGCCGAGATCGACCGGATAATCGAGAAGCACAAGTGGCACCAGGGCAAATTGGAGCTGATTCGAAGGACGCTCGAGAATGGCGGCATCGATACCGACGATGTCACCCTCCTAGAGGAACAAATCCGCTACTATGTGTCTGATGGCATGAACGAGGACTACATGGACGACGACGAAATATACGACGACCTGGACCTCGAGGAGGAGGAAGGTGTCTTTGGCATGAACCAGGATAACGAGAAGAACTCATCTCAGGATACTCAGTCTGTACAAGATGATACCCACGATCTCGACCTGCCGGTCAAACCAAGGAAACCAACCAAAGACTCCGATTCCACCACGTCAACACGAACCAAGTCCGCGCAATCCAAATCACCCTTACCGGCACTGGCAACGCTGCATACTCCATTATCGACAATAGGTGGTGGGGGTAGCGGTAGCCCTGCCATGAAGCCTGCCTCTATCCCCACGAGGCCGGCGGGAGAGGGACTCAAGTATGCGTCTGCAGCTGCAGCCGCGGCCGCTGCAGACAAGAACAACGTCGGCATTGCTCCTCTGCCGCCGCCACCAGGAGTTGCTGCCGGCATCTCGCCATTACCGCCTGCGCAGTTGAAGACGAGCGCAACGAATTCTCCGGCTGTCTCGTTTGTTCAGCCGGCTCAGGCGCCCGAACCCAAGCAAGCTACACCAATAGTCGCCCCCGCATCCACTTCTACGCCCGCGCCACCTGCACCTGTCGAGAACGTTGAGCCCACGCCAAGTACGAAGGCGGCAAAGAAATCTAAAGCGTCAGGGAAACAGCCCGCGGTATCTGAAGTACCGCCTTCTGAACCATCAGCTGGTAAGTTGTCATTAGAGTGTCTTGCAGGTATTTTTGTCTGTATCCTCTAGCTAACATCTGATGCCTTCAAATCAAAGGAGTCCAAGCAAATGGATCCACCAATGGTGTCAAGTCTGCTACGGAGGAGACTGAAGAGGAGTCCATCTATCACCTCCCTGCGTCCCTACAGGATCTTGTTGAGTCGTATGAGACATCGCGAAAACGCCCGTACCAGCCATTATCGCCTTCAACCCTGAGCTTGATGAAGGCGAGCCAGCTGAGCTACCCCAGCGCTTTCGAAGCCGACGTCCCGCGAACATACCGTCCCGACATGCCTGTGCCGCAGACTGGCTCTGGGTTCCCCACGCAGCCGCTGCCCATATTCGATGACCCCCGACTATACTCGAGGATAGATCCCGACACTCTGTTTTACGTTTTTTACTACAAGCAAGGAACGGCACAGCAGTACTTGGCTGCCAAGGCACTGAAAGATCAAAGCTGGCGGTTCCATAAGCAGTACCAGACATGGTTCCAGCGGCACGAAGAGCCTAAGAATATTACGGAGGAATTCGAGCAGGGCACCTACCGGTTCTTTGACTACGAGAGCACATGGTAAGATGATCGCCGCCATTATGTAAACTGCGTTATATAATCTCACTTACTAACTTTGACCCCACTACAGGATGAACCGAAGAAAGGCTGATTTTAAATTTGCTTACAAATTTCTTGAGGATGACATTTAGTCAACTGTTGGCTTTTGATGGCGGGATGCACGGGCCAGGCCAGGACTCTCATGTGTTTTCACTTTTGCCATCCGTGCCTGGTTTGTGACGGGAGCCATTTTTCTTTTAACATTTCTTTGTCTTTATGGGAGTTTTCAGAGATCATCATCGTAGCTGCGACTCTGGGCTACTACAATTGGGTTTCTCAAACGGAGGGAATGACTAGTGCCAGAATAATCTATAAGGCGGCGTACCTCTTTTTCCGAGGCAAGATAATTTCGTGCCGAGGAGTTGTTCGCCGTTTCTTTGTCTCTCTTATATTTGCCTCACAGTGATGCTGAGTTGGCGAGTGTGTTGTCGCTGTTGCTGAGATGCTAATTCAACTGACACAATAAGTGGACCAGCACAACCAAACAGCTTCGCCAAGATGCATATCTCTTAAGTGAGTAAACCCACTTGTTGTCATTAAGAGCTGGAAGCTTTACCTACAGCTGAATTCTTTAGGGTCAAAGCCAGGCCCAAGAGGGAACATGCAGGCCTTGGCGAGGTATGTACAACCAACTTCACACGGCCCGCTTAACCAAAAGGAACTTGCCGCAAACAAAGATACATTCAGAGCTTGAGAAGTACTTGTTAATTTTTTTTTGTGTTATTCTGGGGTTGCTGCAGTCACCTGATTTGACAGCGCTGATTGAAAGAGACGTCATGGAGATAAAAATGTTGATAAGTGATGGAAAGATAGTTTTCGGGCATGTCCGTTCCATACTATATGACAAAGGTACAAGTAACTTCCCACAAACCGCTCGCCTAGCTGGAACCTACCGCCACAACCAAACCCTCTAAACTACGAACGAATTTCCTAAACTGATCCCGTTATTCTAGGGTTGCCATTGATAACAACAAGGTTGTGTTGAAGGGGACGTCATTGAGCAAAGTGCTGATCGCAATGTGTTGATCGCGTTGAAGACACTCGGAAGTATCCGTTCCACAAAAGACAAGGGAAATAGGATTTCTGCCCACTAAAATTCTCGAGTCAACATACTTGCAGTCTTTACGATTAACTTGTCACAAATGCGCGTGGTTGCATGGGGGCAGGTGGCGGATGCTACATCGTGTCAAGCCATGACTCGCGAATTATCCGGGGGGGGGGGGGCCACCAACGGTAACTCCCGCACTCTGCGACTCTGCGACTCTGCGAGGATGTACTGCTGTACTGATGTTTGGCAGTAATGGTACATGCTGCTACGTACTACTTATTGTCTTTGCGCTTTGGGTACAAACCGGTAGGCGTGTAGATCCAGCCCTACGTTTTGAACTACACCCCCACAGGGATCGCTTAGCAGGGAACTCGCTGGGTGCCTGATAGTCGAAGGATTCAGCTAGGTAATGAGGACTGATTGAAGCACTCAAGTCCTTGAACTTGCGCTTTTTACTATTTTTGAGAGAGACAATTGAAGATCCATCCATGTATTGTACAGACAGCAACTTGTACTCTGCTAACAGTTGCGATCTTAGTGGCGCGCGTCGCTGTCAAGCTGTTTCGCCTTTCCCTTACTTAGACTGCCCTGCAACTCAGTCTTACCCGACTCAGCACACACGTCCCATTCTCCGCATGCCTGTCTACTAGCATGCAGGTACATATTGCGGCCGGAAAGTTTAGACTGCTGCCGGGGGCAGTAGTCTAGCACGCGAAGATCTGAGTGGTGCTAGTATCATCTCACTTGCTTGGCAATGCCTATTCTACGGGCCGACTATAGAATGTGAGATCTCTGATTCTCCTGCAGACAGCCTTTTGGAGAGATTCTTGCCGCGTGGGAGGTGGAAACTTGCGGGCGTTGAGAAGCACGATGAGCTGAAATGCGTAGAGGAATTGTACCTGCCGTACAAACGGATGTGACATGCAGGCGTTGTGGAACTGAGGAGCTGCAAGATTTCGTTTGTCGAAATGAACATGGCAGAGATTCAATGATACGATGGATGTGATGCTGGTTATGAAAGATGGGATGAAGCAGAGCGGTGAATGGTGAGTGAACTGCGTTTTGCAATGCGTTTGCATTGCGTTTTCCTGCCAGCCTGCTTGTTTGATATTGTAGTAACTAACACAAACTCTGCTTTTGACTTCTAACAAGACATTTCTGCACATAGAAATCACTCTGAAAGCCGTTCTACGAGCAGTCAAGTTCTATCTTACAGTAAGTTGCTATAACACCGTCACGAGGGGATTTCACGATGGCTTATATATCCAAGACTAGGACATTTACGACGACGAAAGAGTGCAAAAAGCAAGGAAAGATGAGTGCCAATTCGGAGTGGGTATCTTGGTACGAGAAGCCGCAAAAGCAACAGTCTACCGACACTGGAGAGCAAAACCCAGGCGCGGAAGAGAAGGATGCCTCCATCACCGACCCCAGCAACGTCGACGTCCAGTCCGGCGTCTTCAACAAGGTTGCCAACACCTTTACGCAGCTGTTTAGTCACAAGCAGTGTCACCTTACGCGCAACCAGACCAAGACTCGGATTGGCTGGACCACCACCGGCGAGCTGGGCGTGCTCCGCCAAGAGCAAGACGCGCAGTACGAGTTCATGGAAGAGTTGGAGCAGAAGATCAAGGACCTGACCAAGGAAGTGGGGGTCCTCAAGGACCTAGTCAAAGCGTACGAGGCCAAGATGGAGCGCGACAACGACCTGCTGCAGCACTGCATGCACTGGATCACAATGGTTCAGGTCTTTGGCGATGTGCCCGTGGCGAGGGACCGGATGAGGTGGAAGCCTGGCCGGGACGCGGCACTGGTTGGGGGCAGCGAGGACGGGAGCGAGGACGGCAACGACGACGAGTACGAAAGAGACAAAGAGACTTCGATCTAGGTTGTTTTGACAAACAACGAAACAACAAATCTACTGAGATGGGAAACGATAGATGCAAATGACGATGGTCCTGCCTGGAGGATTGGTGGCTTTAGTTGGGGGTCATATGCAGGGCGAGGTATGATACAGTAGTGCTCCAACTTTGGGGGCTCTTTCTGGCCTCTCTTCCAAGGTTGTCATTTCAGCCGGAGACTATTAATCTACGAAGTCATTTAGCCTGAAGATGTATGAGAGATGGGAGAGCTAAACGGCCTTCTAGAAGCCATCCATGGATGCAGGCCAGGGGGTTAGTCTCGCCCACCCAAGGCTTACAAGTATTTTCCTCTTTACCCACGACGCCACACGTCATCGTGCCTTCGGCCCTATTAGTAGTCCATGTGTAGTATGTGGACGGGATTTTTTCTTTAGTTCTTGCTATTGTTTTCAATTTATTGATGCAGAAATAAATCGTTAGTCTCTTTTGTTTTATTGAGATAGTAGTTAGTCCTCATCAATTTCCATCAGGGGCCCCTGCCCAAGTGCGCCATCCCAAGAGATCTATTGGCTGCAGTGCCATACACCGTGAGTTGGCAAAAGCAATTGCCGTCATCGAAATGCTTCTAGCTCGGGATTAAGGAAGGACTAAGATGCGGAAGCTTCTCTTTCCCACGTTTTTCTCGTATGACTACCAGACGGCTAAGGCAAGAACACCCCGGCACTATTACTACTACTACTCCCTTGCCCTGGTCTCCTCTTCCATGAAAGAAAAAAATTTTCCTTTCCCTTTTGTTAAAATTTTTTTCTTTTCCCTCTTTACCTTTTTCTGCCTGGGGGCTGGAGAGCTTCTAGAACAACCGGGGCGTCGATCTCATTCTTCGTGGCTTTACGTGTGCGTTTACAGTTTTGTTGACCGCCTCTGGTCAGATGGCTCAACGGCTCTAAGATTTATTTTATTTTATTTTTCTTTTATTTCTCACCCTCAAGGTTGTTTGACATCATCCCGTGCCCATGTTATTGGCACAGATTGCGGTCCCAGATGCCAAAGTTTGCGACAATGCCCCATCACCGGGTGGGATGAGTGGGAAAAAGCCATTGCCGTATCACTCACATCGTGCTTAGTTCTTCCGGCGGCGCCTGGCCATTGTTCTTCCGCCCTGAGATGGTATATGGCTATCAGCACGCTATCGAGGGCCCTTGTTATGCTTTCCCAACGGGCTCTGGACGTGCATGGCCGCGCCGGCTTTCGACTTGCCGCAGTATCGAATGCCTATGGGTGGGAGGAAAGGCTAAACGGGCAGAGGGGAGGCGCTGTTGCTTGTGGAGTTGGACAGCCCGTCAGCACGCGCTGCCCGTGCAAATGTCGCTGGTATGAGGGAGGGTGCATGATCCCCCATCTCTGGCCGCTGATAAGATGCTGATAGAATGAGGCTAGGTGCATATGACTGCTCTGGTACATACAGCACGTACATGCGGTGGTTGCGGCGCGCCCAGGCCCCCATCACCAACGGCGGCACCAATGGCGGCACCAATGGCGGCTAATCTTCCCTCGTGCCTCTCCTAGGGCTGTTTCGGAGGCAACTAGGAGAGAAGGACGGGCCCCGTAACGCAGCGCTCTGCATGGCGATCTCCTAGGTTTCAGCACATGCGACGGGGACCAAGGTCGGTCCTGGTCGACGATCACTGAAGCCGCATGTTGCCGCTCTATCATTGCCGTGCGGTGCTTGATACTCCTACTGTAATGTCCGCACACTACGTTGCAAGGCCGCAGGTGGAGCAGGAACACTTGGCCCGTTTGTTCGTCCATTCCCTTGCATAACCCAGCAGATCCTCTGGGTTATCGCTAGAGGGATTAAGGGTACATAGGCCCTAGCATGAGCTGTATGGGGCGGAGGACGAGAAAATCCAGCCATACGGAGCACGCGCCAGGTCTCACGTCTGAGGACGCCCGACCAGGTACGCTTACGCGAATACAGACCAGGCCTCTCTCTGTTCTATGCAACGCGGCCAGAAAGAGGTTGTGATCTCGATCGTGGCTGCAGTCTAGAAGAGAAAAGGAAAGATATCAGTACTCAACGCAATAGTGTGAAAGCGGGTTCGCTGAATCTATTCAGCTGAGTTGCTTGAGTCCTCAGCGCTCACGATACTCGCATCTGTTGAGTTTTCAACTCACCAGTCACCCGCTGGCAGGACCAAGAGTTTTTTGGAATTCCCCGGCGGAGATTTGATTTGTAGTCTTTTTACCCTTTACGTGCAAGAGGACGGCCATTGGTTCAAACACACACTGGATGTCCTAACAAGGCAAGTCGTGTAGGCTATCTGGTGCTTTGTGAGAGACTGACAAAGACGACCTGTCTGGTGCAACCATTGGCACCGCTGCTGCTAGTACCTGGACTGGCATCCTACGTGGTCGTTCCCTCTCTGAGAATAGAGGCGTCACTAGCTCGCTGTCGATTCGCTATTGGCTGCGCTATCCATTGCCGACGTACATACGGACACACACCTTGAGGCTCATAGTCAGGCTCCCGTGCTGGACGTCTGGCATATGGGATATTGGGATTCGTTGCACTACACCCACGCCTATGCACGTAAGGTGGGGGGAGGGGACCAGGTAAGAGGGGCCATGATGCTGGCAACTAGCGAGGATTCCCAAGATGCTAATCCTTACCAGGAGATAGCTTACTACCCAAAGCGGCCCCTTGTGTTTAATAGGGCTTTTGCGGCTTCGGGATAGTCTGGCCGACTCGGCAGATAGCAGCCAGCGCTCTAGGACAGGCAACTAATCTTTTGGGCTGTGTCTACAGCGCCTGTACCGGCCTCGCATCAGGCGGTTTGATGCTGTAACTACGCGCTATATGGGCTGTATCCCACCTCATCACCCAAAGAACAGGGCCTGAAAGAGACCCGAGACCCTTGTTGGGCCACCCTTGCCGGCTTTGATATTGATAATGATGTTGGGAGATGCAAGGTATACTGGAGAACGCGGCACCCAAAGCCCGAAGCTCGGCAGCAGGATGTGTGATGATAGGAAGCCACCGCCAGTCGACGACGTTTCTTTTTTATTTCTGGTGGTGACACCTTCAACCAGAATCTCGGCCATCGGGTCAATCAAAGCCTCGTGGACGGGATGCCTTCTCAAAGGAGTGTCATCCGCGATACTAGCTTGCCTAGCTCCCAGCAAATTTTCCTTTGACAGCTTGTGCGGCTGAACCTGGCAGCCACATGTTTCCATATCATTTACATCTTGCTAGTTAGTGGTCCTTTTACGCGAAGCCGGGCCCAAAGCTTGTACTTACCATGACTACTTGGTAGTAGTGCTCGTAACTGCCTGTATCAAGTCCCTTGGCAGGGCAATTCTTTGCGTTAGGGGCCCCGAAAATCCCCCACTCACTTTAATCAACATCAAAAAAACTTCCCCGACCAGATGTCATGGGTATTTTACAATTCAGCATCCCGTTGTTCAGTCGGTGGAGCGCGAGGTACATGAAGACTCGGGCGCTAAAGGTCTCAACGATCGAGATACGCTGTGGTCATCGCAACTGCTCGGTTTCGGCAGATTCGGCAACGCTAGGTTCTGCTCGCGTTCCTCAACCTCGATTGGTCAATTCAGTCGAAAAGGCGTACGCATTGTAGCGTAGGAGCAAACAACAACGGCCATGGGAGACTCGAGGAAGAAAGCAACAGAGATGCCAGAAGCCCATGCTGGTGAGGCCCTCAACTCTCTCCACAGAGCTCTGACCAGTTCGCCGCACGTTGCCAGGCCCCGGTCTCTACCCGTCTACGGCTCTGGGCCACGGGTGGCAGTAGTGCCCCCCGAAACTGGCATGTATACGATACGATGCCCTCACCACTGTGACGCCCCTCTGCATAGGGTTTATGCTGCATAACGCCTAGTGTCCAGTTCTACGTCACCCTCAGAGCACTTCTGAAGAGTCCCCACCATTGCATTTCCGCCCTGCCGGATCCTATCCGCGCTAAATCTAACATCTCTTCTAGAAGCCCGGGCCATACCACAACGATGGGGTGGTGGTGTATCTACAGCGCTGGACAAGTACTGTACGGGAGTACATGCAAGCTCCAGAGACGGTTCGTTATCTGTTGCTCTAGTACTGGGTGCAAATAAACACATCCCTCCCCCCCTGTCACACCTGGGATTGACAAGCCATGCATATATACTTGGGCATGTATCATCCCTTTGGAGCTGTGGACTCATAAGCTTGCGACTGCCCTCGTTCTTGACGCTCTGTAGTCTTGAAGCATCTTCCTTATAACACTCCATCCCCACTACTTTGATCACCACAATTATCATCTTCCTCTCTATTCTCTTCCCTCTACATCAAAGGTGACGCTGGTTGACCATCTTTGATCCAATTGGCAATACTGAGCAAAGCGCATACCTACCACTACGCTTATTCCTTCGATATATATATATATATTTATTAAATATATATATCTATATCTATATATTCGGTTTTGCTCGACTTACGCGAGCAATTGCTTATCCCACAGAAGCTTCAGGGAATGACTTCCCCCTACGCGAGCACAATGAGCGAGGAGATGCAATCCAGCTTATACCAGCTCTTCAGCGAAGCTCAGCTGTATGATGAGTGCCAGATCTACGGACAAGCTCCTCTGTGCGAAGAGAACCTGCCCTACAGCGACTGGTTTTCCTACGGCGCAAACGACTACAGCTCCATGGCAGATGGCTCTGAAATCTGCGATTCACACTCACAGCCGCTGTCTTCATACGGGGGTTCAGAGGGCTGCTCGGAGGCGAGCTCCCCCGCATCGCCAGTGTCTACGGACTCGTTCTTCTCCCAGCAGACCTCGCCGGCCCCCAGCTTATCTTGCTTCCCGTCATATGCAAGCAGCGGCACGCCTGCAACGTCGGCCTATAGCAGCCCAGATGCCACGGCTAGCCAGGAAGTGGCTTCACCAACAGACTCACTAACGTAAGTTGCTTCGTGTGCCGCCCAACCGCCAATCGCACTTTACGATTAACCATTTTGAGCGTAGGTTTGCCTCCAATGGCCGCGACTATCCTGTGTGTTGCTTACATCCCGGCTGCGATGCGAAACCTTTTAAGCGTCGCGCCGATCTCGACCGTCACTACAAGCACAAGCATGCGCCGGCCTCTCAGAAGGAAGCGTATCACTGCGATTACGCCCGCTGCGGCCGGCGGCGCGATCCCTTTCATCGCCGCGACCACTTTCGCGACCACCTGAGAGACTTCCACAAGGAGGACATTGAGAAGCGCGGCGTGGCGGCAAAGGAGGACTGGTTCGAAGGCCGCAATGCCTCCATCACCTGGTGGCGCTGCACCAAGTGCCTGAAGCGAATCTACATCAGCCGCCATGGCTACGAATGCCCTACTTGCAAGACATCCTTGCAAGCGAAGCGGAAGGAGATTCGCCGGCGAGAGTAGCCAGAAAAGCAACACTAGAGAGGAGCTCGGCGACTAGCCCCCAAATTCGCACCCGCGGGCCAGCTTTATCACCAACCAATACTCTCTCGTACACGCATACTACAGTCATATACGCCCCTCTCCTCCACCCCCCTTTATGACTAAACTCGCGCCGGCCGCACCCCTACCTCTCTCTCTCTCTCTCTCTCTTATTGAACTACATATCCTGTACTGTACCATGGGGTCCTGCGCAAGCTAACCAAACTGCTTTGGCGCTGGATCCGTCAAAGTTTCGACTTACATCTGCCGACATACCATTAGAGCGGCTATGTTTCCGAAATGAATCTTACGAAAAAAGGGTTTTTGTTGTAATTACCCGTGGCATTTTTGTTTTATTTTTCCTTTGTCTTAGCATGAGCCTGGAGAGGGATTATTTTGTTTTTTTACATGCAGGCAAAGAATCCCATGGGTTACATTTTACTACGGAGTATATACAAGAATCTTGATACCACCTAGGCAGTACCTAGCAGCAAAATACAGACAGACAGACAGACCTACTACCACTACTCTACGAGCTGTCAAAATCTCAAATTCTCTTTGATACTACCTGCAAATAGGCACCGTTACGACCCACAAAAGGACTCCGCATCGTTTATGTTTCTTGTCTCCCCGGTGCGGAGTAGCTACCGGACTGCAGAGCCTCTGATTCGCTTGTTCGGAATTTGCTCTGTTGCGGTACTAGCAGCAGGAGTAACTACATGTCGCTATTGCTACTAGCTCCCTATAGCTACTGCATTGAACTTGTGTGTGAAGTGTCTTTGGGTATTTTGGTCTTCTGTGTCTGACGCCGTTTTCATTCTTCTCGCTCAGCTGCCAAAACGCGTGGCTGGTGGCTGAATGGCTGAGAAGGCGCCTTCTCTTACTTGGCACCTGACCATTTCTTATCTTGTTTGAATCACTCGTTATATTATTCCTTTTTTTGGGTACCTTGTCTTTTGTCTGTCTGTCTGTTGGGTTCCGGCTCTAGTATTGGAGATCCTTTCCTCATTATTTTTTTTTAACCTAGGTATATCTACTATATGGGCAGAGAAGCTAAAAAGCGGGGGGTGTGCTTTTACGAAGTACTAAAAACGGCCAAAAAAGCAGTTCTTGTCAGCCCTGGCAAACGGAAATAGGATACGGGGGTTCGGGGGGAGAAAGGAAAACAACCGTTTATCAAAATGATTTGGACAGGGATTATAGGTATGAGACGGAGAATCTTTGCGGACAAGCTGGGCTGGGCTTGGGCTGGGCTGGCAATCTCGGCAGCTGGAACCACAGAACAAAAACACCAACAGGAGAGAAAAAAAAAAGGGCAAAAATACACACTGCCAGAAAGCCGTTATTTCGTGGCGCAATTTTTTTTCTATTGCATTGCATCTTTCTTTGCAACCAATGGGAATACCTGACGAGGGGGTGCTTGATCTTGTTATAGAAGGGGTTACTTCGGCGGGTGTCTAAAAGAAAGGAGTGGGTTGGGTGTGTGAAGAAAAAGAAAAGGCACATGGCGTTTAACACGTTTTGGGAAAATTGGTTTAGAAGAACAAGCACAGGTACTCTCGGCAGTTATGTCTCGAGGGCCAGAAAAAGGCATAGCCCTCAGGTGGGCGTTTTTGGGAATGGAACGGGAGGCTACATTCCGGCGTAATTCTGGTTTTTGTTCTCGTGTTTCAATAGATACTTGTTTTTGCTGTCGGGGGTTTCCTGTTTTTGGAAATGATTATATATTTGGAATTACCTTATTCAGCAGCGATGGACTAGACGTTAGAGAGGCCCGAGCGCATATATCACACCCAGGTATTAGGTGGACCAAATTAACACTCGGGTACGATTCATTTTCCTGCGCTGATGAGACGGGTATCGCTGCGGCTCAGGCGTGGCGGCGGCGGCTATACGCGATAGTGTCGGAGCAACGTCGATACCAAAGGAAGTCGGGGGCGGAGATTTGCTCAGCACCACCTGTGTAAAAGTGTTGACGAAACCTAGTTGTCAAAGTTACAAACAGGGGCTCTCGTCGCATCGTCTCTTTGCCTCTTACAGCTGTGCTTTGTATTGACTGCCTGTTAGGTAGACAATACTTCGTGTGCCTGGCCAATCATTCCTGCGCATCGTTTCATTGCTGCACAAGTCGTCTACTCCTCCAATGAGTTGACCTTTGTTTCAACCTGTCAATTAGCCCACGTTAACCTACTCTTCAAACGCCACCGTCGAAACTAACTTTGCACCAGCACACAGCTTCATGGCCCGTGGCTCCGTACGCCATGGCCAAAACACGAGGCCGAAGGGGCTAGCTAGACCTGCGAGATTGGCTTGTTTAAACTTTGAGTGTTAGTCCCAGTAATTGCTGTTCCATCGCGGCCGGTTGGCCAACTTGTTAGGTACCGTACGTACAGTAGGAGCTCCTAGGCCTGCACGCACGTAGCAGACATCCTAAGCCGTTTGGGGGTGAGCTGAAGCCGAGTTGCTCGAGACACTGGATAGGTCGGCAAAGTTCCCCCTCTCTCTAGGGCTCCGAGTGCAGCAGTAGTGCTCTGTTGGCTGCACTGGTGTAAGGCAGGTGGCGACCCTCTGTCTTTGGAGAATTTTGGAGAATGGGGGTAGCTCTGGGTGCACTAACGTGTATCCCAATGCATGCAGCTCACGTACGAGCCATGCATACGTATGAGCTTGCTCACGGCATCGGTTTGTCTGCTTTCCCGATGCTGTTTGCTCAAAGACACGTTTTTTAAACAAGTCGCTCTTTCGACCCTCCATCTGTCTTAGCTTTGCCCTGTCGGATATACTATACGCCTATTGTCGCCAGGTTGGCAAGGGGAGGTGAGCTAATCCTCTCCCCTCACACGTTTCCTGTCTTGCCGTCGGATCGTCAGCGGCATCATCAGCGGCAATTGGGCATCGTCTTAGTGCTCCCTCTTGACATGTAGCCTTTGGCTCTGCTTTGTCTCCATTCCACATTCTGCAATAGCGAATGTTACAGTACAGGCATGAGTCCTATACACCCATTCATGGCGACTTGTGGCATTCAATGGCGGCAGGCGATGGCATCATCGCTGCACGAGTAGACAGCTGGACGGTCCGGCGAACCGAATTGGCGGCTGGGGATTTACACGAATATACGGTTGGCTAATCCGACGAATCAGGCGGCGGACATGTTCTGTGAGACGACGCTCCTCCCCTCGCTTTCCCTGACTGGGCCAGGACCCTTGGCTGCACCGCTGAATAGCTTATTGCCATCCTCATGCCAATCTTAAATTCAGCATCCAGCGCCACGGCGTCTTGTTCGGCCAGACAAGCGCGGGACATCATCGCCGCACCGCCGATAGCCATCCCGCCGGTGCTTTGGCCGTCGGCAGCACGTGGCCGTGGCTTGCGTATCCCACACGAGCTCCACCGTGCCATTCGGAACCGGCCGCCTTGGCCTGAGGTTCTGTATCCGCCAAGCTACGGCACGACTTCATCCCACATCTCAAGGATGGCTTGGACCTCCATAAGAGGGCGAAAAAATTTCCCATCAAGAATCCGTTGGCTGGGGAATCTCATCAAGCCCTATCCTTGCAAGTGGAAATCCTTGTAGCGGTTCAATCCCATGACCCCCACTTGTTGGCCATCCGAATGCATCCGTCCTGGTGCTTTTGCAGCTTCTGACTGCACTAAAAATTCGGCAGTTGTGTTTCCTCAACTTGAGGTGGGGCTTGGTCCCTTGCGGTAACAGGTGCCTCGCTCTCGTCACCCCAGTTCGGCTATATGCTTCGAAAGGGCATGGACACGAAAATTGTTCAAGCCAAACCGTCTTTTCAACTTCACACTAGGTTCTTGGAGGGCGCTGTCGCAGTCAGCCTGGATGGGCAGCGTCGCAATTGCCAGTTCCTGAGGCACGGGTGTTGGGAGAGGTCTGCGAATAGTATCGGCAGTTATATCCTGATGTCTTTGGGCACCTGGAACTCGGGCATGTCTGGGTTTAGCCACGCCCTCCAGATGTCTTCTTCATCAAAGCCAATTTTTGGAGATTCTTGGTCATTGCCAACCTCTACGGTCATGCTGCTAACGGAACTAGTCGCGCTCATCGCTGGCGGTCTCACTGGTAGTGATAGCGTGTCGGTATAAGCTGTCATCGGGCATTGAGATTTTGCCGATCCTGCCCTGTTGAGATGCTTGGTCGGATCGGAAAACTTGCGGCGATGTGCGGGCCGGCTGTTTTCAGGAGAAAACCATGGTGATGGAGTGATGGTAGATGACGAGAGCCCTGAAAAAGACTCGCCAATGACGTGTGAAGTATTGCCCGTAGTGCTTGCGATGCACCGAGATTCATCTGCACTTCGGCTTGGTGACGAGTTATTACTATACGTAGGGTCTCGAATGGAATTTCCTGCTTCGCTCCATTGATAACTTTTACTTCCAACTCGTATCCTGATTGTTGTGTCGACAGGCGGAGATGTGATCTGGCTCAGTCTCCTCTTCCTGTTACCTCTCTGGTCACCAACGTTTGGCCGAATTTCGCGATGGCTAGTAGGAATTGCAGACTGCCGCCGATGCTGCCCAACAACTTGCCTAGCAGCGGCTGAATGACCTCTTTTCTGCGCGGGCTTTGCCATTGAAAGTTTCGGCAGTTTACTTTGCATAAAGTCTTCTTCTTTCAGAAGTCTCCGCCGGCCGGCTTCTGGGACAGAGGTGCCTTCCAGATTATCTTTTGTCGACTGATTATTGAACACGGCTGACCCGCTCGTCTGGCTCGGTGGCACAGCGTATGACGGCCGTTCAGCAGCATCGTGTTGAAAAATTTGCGATGGACTGGCTAGAATAGCCGAACGTTTTGGATTTCCGCAAGTGTCTAGAGGCACTGGTAGCGAAGGGGGAGAGCTTGATCGTGCCACCCTTGCAGCTGCGGTCGACGCGGCGGAATAGTTGGGAATAAAATTGGCGGCAGATAGAACCACGGGGCTGGTTTTTGCTTGCTCACGCCGCCAAGAGCGGGCCTTTGCGAAATATCGCTCTTGGTTTGCCAAATCCTCTTTCATACCCTTTCCTCGACGATGCCGAGAGAGGCTACCTCCCACCCAGTTCATGATGAGGAATCCTTAGCGAGGAAATGAGGAAGCAAAACCTGGGAGATTCTTGGAGAGAAAAGAGGAGGAAGACGCCGCCGACGTTGGAGATGGAGATGGAGATGGAGATGAGACGAGAGGGTGGAAAAATGCAGCGGTATGACAGGTTGATGTGGCGAGACGAGAGGACTGCGAGGCAGGAAACGTGATGTGCAGTCCAAGAGCAAGAAAAATCAAGCGAGTAGATGCTCGCTGCGGTCAGTCACGATGCGGGAGGCACCTGCCATAGGCGCTCTCCCACTGGCGCCATTTACTGAAAGGCGGCGGCATGAGCAGACAGGCATGTTCCCGTCAGATATTGGCCTAAGAGACAGCGTTATTTCTGGCGTCTGTCCGTAATCTTGGCAAGTTTGGGTTTTTTGCCTTTTGGCTGCAGACATGCGAAGCAACTCTCAGATCACATGGCGAGCAGCGGCTGGGTGTACGAGCGTTTGCTTCTGCCCACGCCTATCCAATTGGGCACAGGTGCAAAGAAAACACGAATGGCGGGTATGCTTTGATTTCTACTATACTTGCCATTTTCTGGGACATGTACAAGCCTCGATTTGGTGGCTGGATTCGACTTGAAATTTTTTACTCTTGATTCATTTGCCTGTATATGATTTTCTGCTTTGGCCGAGATACGCTCAGCTCAGCCGATGCAGGTGGGTTACAGTATGTACCATCACAGTGCGAATAATCAACACTGTGCAAGCTCCAGTGGCCACCTATGACGAAGGTGCGTCAAGTGCCGCCATCAGCCAAGGGAGCAGCTACACGTCTCTTCAATTCAACACCAAAAACACTGGCTGCGCGGTCCCTCTTTCATACCCAATCAGCTGAAAATGGCAGACGCAGACGAAAAGCAGAAGCAGAAGCTTGCTGCCGCAAAGAAGCGCGTGAGAAGCCCCAGCGGATGCTCGGCCAAGCTGCCCCATCAAGGTGCATGTGCATGTAGCTAACAGGACGCTTCCAGGTCGAGCAATTGAAGAAGAAGAAGAAGAGCAAGGAGGCGTCTTCCGGCTCCAAGGCAGAGCCCAAAGAGGAAGTAGAAGCGCCCGCACCCGAAGCTGTCGAAGACGCCGCAGACCAACCCCCGCCGAGCCAGGATGCAGACGACACGGCTGTCGAAGAAGGCAAGGCTGAGGACAAGGCTGAGGGCGAGCCTGAAGACCAGCAAGACGACAGGGCAGAAGACAAGGCCAGCGAGTCGTCACCGTCCGAAACACCATCGCTAGCGCAGCAATCGAAGCTCAGATCAACTTCTTTCCGCGCCGGCTCGCTTGCAAGCCCGGGGCCAATGTCGCCTGGGCCCTTTAGCCCCGAAGGCGACACGGCACCCGACATCTACAGAAAGCATGTCGCAAGGATAGAAGAGCTAGAAAAAGAGAACAAGCGTGTCACCAAGGAGGCTGCCGACTCGGAGAAGAGATGGAAGAAGGCGGAGGAAGAGCTGGCTGATCTGCGCGAGTCTGATGGCAAAGACGGCAAGGACAGCCAAACAGAGAAGCTGGTACGTATAGCCGGAAGAAACAAGATGCTCTCGTCGGCCTAGACAGTTCAAGAGTTACTTGCTAACGACACCGCAGAAGGAGGAAATTGCGTCTCTACAGCGCCAAAACTCTCAGCTGCAGCAACAAGTGTCACGGAATATAGGCCATGGCCATCGCCAATCAGTATCACAAACAGCATCGCCTCCTTCATTACAAGCCGAACTGAATGCCAAATCAGCCACAATTGAGTCTATGGAAATTGAGATTTCAAAGCTGAAAGCCCGTGTTGAACGCCAGGAGAGCGGTGCGTCCTCGGAAAAGGAACAAATCACTGCCCTCGAGGACAAGGTTGCTCGTGCCGAAGCTGCGGCAGGCAAAGCTCAGCGCGAACTGCAAGATTTGAAAAAGAATCTAGAGCGCACGACAGAAAAGGCCGTTCGTGAAGGCAGCGAACGAACCAGCGCAGAGACCAAGGTGAAGACTCTAGAACACGATCTGGACGAGGCCAACAAGGCCAAAGAAGAGCTAGAGAAGAAGACAGAGGCACTCGAAAAGAAGGTCGCAACATTGACTACGCTGCACAAAGAGCAAGACGCTCGGTCACAAGCGCTGAGGAAAGACAAGGAGAAGGCAGAAAGCGAGGCCCAGGAACTGCGATCCAAGGTAGAGAATCTAGAAAGCGAAAACGTCAAGCTTCGAAGCCGTAAATCTGCAGAGGGAGGAGGTGGTCTTGACGACGAGGGCGTTGATGAGCTCGAAGACGAGGGGAGGCTCAAGCTGGAGAAGAAGATTCGCAGCCTCGAGGCAGAGGTTCATGAGCTTCGCAGCGGCGCCTGGATCGAGAGACGGCGCGAAATGGAAGCCACTAGTCCCGGATTCGACGACGTTGACCTCTCAGGTAACAACCACCCTCCTGCGCATAAGAAGGGATCGACTGGCGGTATTGGTGATTTCATTGCGCACGGGCTGAATGCACTGGCCGGAGGTGGAGATGACGAGCTGTTGGCGGATGACGACATGGAATTTGACGAAGAGGCCTTTAGAAAGGCGCACGAGGAGGAGGCGAAGAGGCGGATTGAGAGGATCAAGGAGATTAAACGGTCGTTGAAGCATTGGGAGGGGTGGAGGCTGGATATTGTGGATGTGCGCAGAGGCGGAGGGCAGGGAATTGGAGACATATTTGATATCTGAGCAAACCATGCTATGAACACGAAATAGATGGAATAAAAGGAGTTTAACGCTGCAAAACTACCAATATATAACCGTGGAACTGATTTACAGAAAACATGTGTTGCTACACGCTACCTACAATGGGAGTGACATCATACGAAGAATACTGGAGATTTTTCCCATCAAAGCTGTATAAGCGTGGGGTCAGGCTAAAAGGAGAGCCTGCAACTACTATTCACCTTCAAATTCTCAAACTTTACTTCCCTGCTTACCTTGGCACGTCCGTTTTCTCTCAAATCATGGCGCCGGCTCAAAAGACGTTCCTCATTACCGGAGCCGGGCGGGGCATCGGCCGGGGCCTGTCCCGGATTCTCCTCCAGACCGGCCACCGCGTATTCCTCCTAGACAGCAACAAGACCGAGCTGGACCACACCGCCGGGCTCCTGGCAAAATCACACCAGCGCGGAAAGGACTTTGACACGGCGCTGTGCGACCTCCGCCAGCCGCGGCAGATCTCGGCCGCCGTCGAGCAGGCCGGCAAGCTGTTTGCGAGCCGGCTGGACTGCCTGGTCAACAACGCGGCGTACACGGGCGGCGTGGGCGGCACCAGCCTGGCGGAGATGACGCTGGACGAATGGAACCGGAGCATGGAGACGAACCTCACGGCGCCGATGCTCATGACGCAGGCGTGCCTGGGGATGCTGCGCGCGGCAAGGGGCTGCGTGGTGCACGTTTCGTCGACGCGCGCCGTCATGAGCGAGCCGGACAACGAGGCCTACTCGACGACGAAGGCCGGGTTGCTGGGCATGGCGCAGAGCATGGCGGTGTCGCTGGCGAGGGACGGCGTGCGCGTGAGCAGCGTGCTGCCGGGCTGGATCCACGTCGGGGACGAGTGTAAGGATGCGGACGAGAAGGGGACGAGGTGGGAGGATGGGCTGGGCGAGGCGGATATGCGGTGGCAGCTCACGGGGAGGGTTGGCAAAGTGGAGGATGTTGCGAGGGCGGTGGTTTATTTGGTGGAGAATGAGGGCGTGACGGGGGTTGAGATGGTGGTCGATGGGGGAGTGACGAGGAAGATGGTGTATCCTGAGTGAAGACTTGGATATTGAATACATGAGAATTTTCAGCCGAGGCACGCGTGCAGCTGCGCATCGTCACGAGGGGGCGGAGAAAAGTCTCAGCTAGATTGATCCTACGACGGCGTTGCGATGTGCAATGATGTACTATATTCTTTTCCCCCTTGCATTGAGAATCGGCATCATGACTTGCCTGGTGTGGTTGCACGGCTGCATCTCCAAAAGACGCTCGTGGCCGGGCTTCTCCTCATTTTGGAGCTTAGGTGAAACCAAACCCCCGCACGGAGTTTTGTGTTGTTATAGCAGCTGGTTAAGAATTTTTCTGATATTCTGCACTTTCTAGTCGCGCGGCTGAGCTCGGGTAAAGGGATGTGAAAGTGTGTGTGTGGTGGTGGTGGGAAGAAAAAAAAGTTGGAGATGGTGGCTTACAACTTTTAGAGTTGACATTGACAGGTGCTTTCTGCTACATACATGCACAATACCGACGTCAGTGTCTTTTTATCTTATCTTAGCACAGTCAGGAACATCGTATAGCAGTGACTGAGCCAGCTGCTCCTACATCGGCCCCGGTTTAGAGCTACAAGAGACAAAAAAAAGAGAAGCAGAGAAATAGAGATTGACTCTAGTAATAAAATCCTGTCAAAGTTACTAGTAATTCCCGGACCCTGGGCAGTGGAACCTCCCCGCCTCGAAAGAGCACGCGCCATTATGTATGTAGGAAAAGAGCTGCTGGTTTTTTTACACCATTGGCTCGGCTTAAATCCCTAAACAAGGCAGCAAAGGAGACGAGTAAAGTGCCTAGTAGAGGCGAGTAATGAAATGAGAAAAAAAAAACCACTCAATTTTGCCATGTTGGATGTGACGTGAGGCGTGATTAATCAGTATATCTGGTAGTCACTAAATGCTGCTATTAGTATGGGATTGACGATGGGTCCAGCTCCGTTTGTCGGCGATTGATAACGATATCGAGCTACTAATTTATATAGCAACGAGTGTCACGTCTTGTCTTTTTCCCTTCTCTTTTCTTCCCGTCCGTTGATAACTTTTTTTGTGCTTCAAGGTAATGTCGAAAATACTCAATCTACTCTCACGTCTAGTATATTAACAATCCCACGCAGCCCCAAAAGCCAATTCCCCTCAGTCGATCTCCGTTCGGCTCCCCGCGCGTTCTCCGATTCAAGCGCTGCTGCACCCCACCTTCTTTTCTGAGGTAGGTTACCTTACCTTGTCGCAATCGCATCTCAGCGCATCGCGTCGGCTAAATATCAGTTGCGCCAGCCAGCGTCGCCACCTGAGGAAACGATTAAAAGAGAAAAGCAAGCAGTCGGTTGCTTTATTTCTTCGTTCTAGTGCCGTCGTAAAAAAACAAAACAAAAGAGACATTCAAGACCAAACGAAGAGAAAGGCCAAAAGCCAGAAGCCGCCTCCTACTAGCGGCTCGTCATACAAACGGCTCGTCCCGCCGATTCGGCTACCAACGTCTGCGATACCTCGGGAAACCCTCCTTCGAACCGCGAACCGGCCTCTCTGCTGCTCACCTTTTTTTTACCCCCCTAAGCAAAGCGTTTGCCGAAAATCTGTGAATTAAAAGCTCGCCCATCATGAGTGCCGCCGGTTCTCGTCTCCTCTCTTCTCTATCCCTTCGCCGGGCCGCTACCCTCCGTCCTCTACAGCCTCTCCGACCAGCCTCGTTTGGCGCCGTCCAGACCCTCTCCATTTCCGCAATCTCAGCCCGCAACATGGCCACTGCCAGGAAGATCAAGGTCCAGAACCCCGTCGTGGAGCTGGACGGCGATGAGATGACGCGCATCATCTGGAAGAGCATCAAGGACCGCTTCATCTTCCCGTATCTCGACATTGACCTCAAGTACTACGACCTGGGGCTGGAGTATCGTGACGAGACCAATGACCAGGTCACTCTCGATGCCGCCGAGGCTATCAAGAAGTACTCGGTCGGCGTCAAGTGCGCCACCATCACCCCTGACGAGGCCCGCGTCAAGGAGTTTAACCTCAAGCAGAGTGAGTTTTAAGTAAGATGGGATATTGTTAAACCAACAAAGTACTGACTTTTGCTCTCAGTGTGGCTCTCTCCCAACGGCACCATCCGCAATGCCCTCGGCGGCACCGTCTTCCGCGAGCCCATCGTCATCGACCGCATCCCCCGCCTCGTCCCCGGCTGGAAGCAGCCCATCATCATCGGCCGCCACGCCTTTGGCGACCAGTACCGCGCAAAGGACCTCGTCACCCCCGGCCCCGGCAAGCTGTCCATGGTCTTCACCCCCGAGGGCGGCCAGCCCCAGGAGATTGAGGTCTTCCAGTTCAAGAACGGCGGCGGCGTCGCCCAGACCCAGTACAACACGGACGAGTCCATCACCGGCTTTGCGCACGCCTCGTTCAAGCTGGCCCTGGACAAGAAGCTGCCCCTGTACATGAGCACCAAGAACACCATTCTCAAGAAGTACGATGGCCGCTTCAAGGACATCTTCCAGGAGCTGTACGATACTCAGTACAAGACCGAGTTTGAGGCCAAGGGCATCTGGTACGAGCACCGTCTGATTGACGACATGGTTGCTCAGATGGTCAAGAGCTCCGGCGGCTACATCATGGCCCTCAAGAGTACGTTTTTTTTTCTCCTCCTTTTCCTCATGCTTTTTTCCCTCGTCTCGCTAACTTGAATGTTGCACAGACTACGACGGTGACGTCCAGTCCGACATTGTCGCCCAGGGCTTCGGCTCCCTCGGCCTCATGACCTCCGTCCTCATCACCCCCGACGGCAAGACCTTCGAGTCCGAGGCCGCCCACGGCACCGTCACCCGCCACTACCGCGAGCACCAAAAGGGCCGCGAGACGTCCACCAACCCCATCGCCTCCATCTTCGCCTGGACCCGCGGCCTCATCCAGCGCGGCAAGCTCGACAACACCCCCGAGCTGGTGGCCTTTGCCGAGGGCCTCGAGAAGGCCTGCATCGACACTGTTGACGTTGACGGCATCATGACCAAGGATCTGGCCCTGGCGTGCGGCAAGACGGGCCGCGGGGACTATGTCACTACGAATGAGTATCTGGATGCTGTTGAGAGGAGGCTGAAGTCTTCGCTGAAGGAGAAGCTGTAGAATCGCTTTCTCTGGATTATTGGGCCTAATGGGCAAATAATGACGATAAGAAATGAGAAGAAAAAGAAATCCGTGGAGGAGAATGAGGAGAGACGTATGAATGGATAAGGGGGAGGGAATGCACTGTATACCACATGTACCATTGAAGTGGGAAGTTTTTTCTTTTTCTATATAGGTAGAGATGTCATGTACATATATAGAACTTCTTAGACTTGAGCCCTCTAGAAAATGGAAATAAGGGTACGAACTAAGATGAGCAGTTTCAGATCCAGTGACTATAATGCCATCGTGTATTCGCTGTCCTGGTTGATTTTGTTCTTTTCTTTCTTCCATTTTTTCCTCCTTGTCTCCTAAAGTACATCTATTATTACCAACACGCATGAAAATTCTCAAAAAAGTAAGAATAATGAAAAGATAAAAAGAAAAAGTGAGAGATCAAAAACAACAAGAAACATGCAATAGAAACCCCCGATAAAAGTTCCTGGTATTCTGGTACAAATACACCCCCTCCCATCCCGTCCCTGAGAGATTCCCCTCAAAACTGCAAGGAGCCTTTTTTTCCTTATTCCCCCTTTCCGTATCCATCAAGTAAATGAGGCCGTGTCATTTTTCTCCACGTCTCTTCTTCTTTCAGATGCGCCATCGTTAAAGCAAGAAGAGAGAGATAAGATATCATGATCCAGAAGCTTGTTCTTGAACATGCATTCTAGTAAACTCGTAACAGTCACACAATATTAAAAGGGGTCTTCCAACATGTCTAATCGTCCTTGTTAGCCGCGGCCTCCTTCTTGGACTTGCGCACCGTAGGCGTTGCTTCGACGTCGCTCTTCCGCTTCTTCTTGGTCGGCCGGCTCGAAGACCCCCTAGGCTTGTAGCCGGCATCGTCGTCCCTCTTCCGCTTACTGCGCGCCGTCACGGGCGTCGCCGCGAACTCGCCGTCGTCATCCATGCTAACGTCTGCATCTCCGCGCTCGGCTGCGCTGATCCGCGATGCCGCGCCCGTCTTCTTGCTCTTGCCGCCGCTGGCTTTGCCGCCGCCACGCTCGCCCTTTGCGCTGCCGCGTGGTTTTCGCGCGCTGGAGTGGCCGCTGCCAGGCCCTGTGCCCACACCCGCTTCATCGTCGGCATCGCCGTGAGTCTCTCCGTCTTGAAGGAAGATCTTTGGGGCGTGCTTCCGTAGCCAGTTCGTGACGCTAGTGGGATTCTTGGCTTGCGGATTTGAAGGGGCGTTGGCGGCTGGGTGGGCGAGCGGCGCCATCGTGGGCAAGGCTGAGTCTGGGTCGAGGCTGGTGTCGATTAGGTAGATGTAGTCGTCGATGTCGTCGGCGGAGAGAAAGTGTGCGGGGTGCGACTCGCCATCGAGAGTGCTCAGATCGGCGAGGAACGCCGATTTTGACTCTTTGGCAGAGCCATAGGTCGGATGGGGCATGTCGAGCAGCTTGTTGAGCTTCTTCATGGCTTCGTCCTTGTGTGACTGGCGTTCGCGGTCTATCGGCAGGCAGGGGGCGCTCTCGTCGGAGGGAGGCTCGAGGGACAGGTCTATCCGCCGCTCTGGAGGGATCTGTGGAGAGTTGTTGACCTCTACGAGGAGATCTAGTAGTCGGCTGCAGAGAAGAATGGCTCGGTTAGTTTCGTGGCTCACTCCATAGCGCCATTGAGATCAGAATGAAGGGAAAGTCTGGCTGAAGACATACTCGTTCTCTATGGCCAGGCGCTTGACCGTGGACGCGGCTTTGGCCTCTTGTTTGTGTAGCTCCTCACACTCGTGCATCTTCTGGTCGAACACGATCCGCATCTTTCGGTACTTCTTCTTCCACGACTTGTAGCCCGCGGGCCTCCGCTCGCTGCCGCCGTCGGCCTTGGCTGGGGAGTCAGCCATCGCGGCGGCCGGATGGGGGTGGATTGGCAGAGTTGATGAAGCTATCGTGATTGCGGTGACGGAATGCGCGATTCCGACGTGGGATTGGAGCAGGGCGTCGCGCGATGGTTACGCAATGAAGGCGGAGAAAAACAGTTGGCCGGTCGAAGTTTGCTTAGATCAAGCCACGAAGTTCGGGCGTGTTGGCGATGACGGCAATTAGAACGATGTAGGCAGAGAGTGTAGAGAGAAAGTGGTCGGTCGTCAATGCATTAAGGTGTGAAGGAGAGAAGGAAGAAAAAGCGGGTGCTAACGAAGGATTGAGAAGATCAAAGTGGGAGGGAGATTCAAAGGAGGAGGCTGATGCAAGTTTAAAAAGGCAAAGGGGCGATGCGCGATTCCCGTTCACGAGCCGCATTCGCTCGAGTTTTTTCGCGCGTTCGAGGTTGGCGCTGCGGGCTACAGCTCCGGCGAGCGTCGCAGGGCGGCCGGCGGTTTGCTAGGGGCCGGCGCAACCACTGAAGGCTGTTGTCTAGAGCTTACGATGGGATTAGATACCAGCAAAATGAGCGTCTTTCCAAGCGCCGAGGAATTATAGATGATTATCAAGAGCTGAAGGACTCATGTCATTTATTAATTTATTTACTGTGTACTCGCATTTCCCTATAATTCATCGATTTCAGGCGGCCCTCTTGCAAAAAATGTAGGGTAGATAGCAGCAGTCTGAAGCGATAGAAACATGAGCCTCGCTTCTTGCAATAGCAGCAATGGCATATTTGCTTTGAGCCCCGTCAATTTCCTTAAAGGATCTTCTATTCTTCATCCAGTATTATGTATAAACCTGACCCTTGTGCTCTTCGCCGCTGCAAACCAAACTACAGCTATATTTTTCTCCGGTATACCGAGTCGTCCATCTCGCTACTATGTCATCAAATCATCGCCCTCTTCTCCCTCAGTATCCCTTGGCCAATTACGACGAGACTTCTTTGCCAAGTCTCTCCAGCTCCTCCTTGATGAATTGCCCGGCATTAATCATCTCCGTGCTGCCATACACTACCCGCTTGCGTGCGCGGTCGCCACTTGTTCGGCCAACCCACTCATGCAAGTTTCCATACTCCTCCATGCTGCCGCCGCCAACTGTGAATACCACTGCTTCACTGAAACCCTGCCGTCGCTGCCCGAAGCTGGCTGCTTGGCCGCTCTGAGACCCTGGTAAGCCTCCCGGCGCGCTGCCTGCGCCTCCTGATCGGATAGCGCTGGGCGGCGGCATAGTGCCGCGTGCGTTGGCGGAGCGTGGGTCAAAGTACAGGTAATTTTCTGTCTTGGCAATTGCCGAAGATGAGGCCGTAGAAGGCTCCATGATGGACTCGACGATCTTGGTAATTGTAAGATCGCGATCTGCGGGCAAAAAGTTCTTTACTCCGCTGATGAGAGAATCAAAATTGGATGTTAAGCCAGACGGGACACCGGTCTCTTTGAGCCGGTCTGTTAAGCGGGAGGAGATGGATGAAAATCGTCCAAATAGGTCGGAAGAGGCAGCTTGTTGGTTCGAGTTATTGTTGATGGTAGTCAGCTGCGTCATCTTTGTAGTAGCGCGCACCCTGAGACATGTTAGCAAAAACAATACATGCAGTTTGATCCATGAGAAGCTCACTGTCGAATGTAGGGCAGCGATGAGACATCTGCGCCAGCCGCTTCCAGTGCCTTCTCAAACGACTCGAAATCGGCTCGCGCAACCTCTTGCTCTGTGCTGAGGAACCAGATGATAAACAGTCGCAGCTTATCGCTTGGGTCGTTGCCCTTGTTCTCATCCTTGATGATTTCTAGAATCTGAGCTTTTGTTTGCTTCGTGGCGTTTTCCTCCACCTGGAAATAATTATCCAGCTGCCTGTCCTTGATGCCAGATAGCAATGCCGCCAAAATGTTCATGTGCATGTCGAGAATGCTCTTGCGTTCCCGCATCTCGGGCAGCAATGTTATCGCGGCTTTGAGGTGCTGCGCACTTGCACTCGTATCGTTTTGCAAATCTTCCAAACTTGATACTCCTGTAGTCTTTGTTATGGCAGCCGTCTCTTCCTTGTACTTGGTGAGCTCTGCATCAATATCTTCGGCTACCTGCGGGAAAGGGACGCCGGCATTCTTGATCCAAAAGAAGTCATTGGCAGTTAGGTCGTAGCCCTTCTTTGAGGTGCCCTTGGCAGGGTTGCCCTCTTCAACGGGTGTCTCGATTGTGATGCGGTTGAGTTTGATGGACAGGACATCGTGAACGAGGGACTGATATGTCCAGGAATGCGACAGCATGGGTATCAAGTCAACATTGCGGTCGAGGAGAATGAGCACAGGCCTAGAGCTTGGTGTGCCTGCTGCCGTCGGTCGTGCGTTGGAGAAGAGGTTGTCTTTTGAGTTGAGGATGTGATCGCGAAGCTTGCGGTCCAAACGTACGGCAACCATTTCTGCGGCGGCACCCTTTGGACATCGGATAATTGGAATAACGCCTACAGCAGTAAGCAATTAGTATGCGGTCACGCAACTTGGGACTCAATTGTGCCCGGCTTACCCATGGTCACAACCACGCTGAACAAGCCACTAACTATCCTGTCCACCACGGCATCCAGCTCGGCGTCGCTTGTCTTTGCGCTGTTCAGAGCCCAGTAGGTGTGCTCATTTTGCATCCCTAGGCTGAACAGGTCTGGCTCTGCGACGATAAAGTTTAGGTATTGATCGAACAGCTGCGCAATCTTCTCTGACGTCCCTGCTTCAGCTGTCTGCGACGCAAAGTCTTCCAACAGGACTCGAGGAAGAGACGACAAGAAGTTGACGTAAGCTGGTGAATACAGCCCCTTTTGCAGGTCCTCGGTCATGAGCTGTAGGTTGCGCGCATTCGGTTCGAGTAGATAGATGACTGGCACATCTGGTATGGGGTATCGCTGTGTGCCGATATGCCTGTGAATCGCATCGCATCGTTAGACTTGGTATTCAGTCGCATCGTCATTAAGCACAGGAAGAAACTAACATGTGCATCGTCACTCCCATAGAGCGAAGGTCGCTGACTCGCATGACACTGCTAATAACATCTCTGCCTAAATCATCAAAGACGAGGACTTTCCAGATGGGGTTTCCCTCGGCATCGAGAATGGGGGCAACAGGAGCCAAGAGCCCGTTGGCATGTGCCTCGTCCGCCTCGCTCGATTCGATGGTCTCGTTGAGATTGAGGATCTTTTTGAGAGATGCTATTGAGATCAGCAATTGTCATTGCCCTCGTAAGGTAAATTGTGCATGCCTACCTATCTGGCGATCTCGCAGAGAGACTGCTTTGGACGCCATGACCTAGATGAAGCTGGAGTTGACGTAGGTGAGTGCGTATGTAGCTGGTCCACGATGCAAGGCCGTCCAGGACTCGCTCGCCGCTCCACAGATGTAGCAGGGAATGAATCAATCGCGGCCGTACATGCGCATGCAGTCGCAAAGTCCAAAAGAAGATCGATATGCAGCTAAGCAGGCGTTTGCGTCAGAAGGTATCACACAGTCTGAGCTTGAGGCCACGATATCGAACTACCCCCCCAAACCCAATCGCTGCGAAATTGGAGCTCTTCCACTATAACAGCCCCCCCAGCAGGTCACTGCAGCGCGCTAAATCGCCGCGGTGGCCAGCGTCAGAGCTGCCGGTGCCACGGGCCGACTGAATGGCCGATCTGTAAATTCCAGCGCTGGGCCAGTATGTGACATGGGTCTGACAAGTCTGTCGCATTGGCCCGTCGCATTGGTGCCTGAGGGTACAACACACGCCTGAGCCAAACACGTCTGGACTTTTAACGGCATTGGCAACGCTCCTCCAACATCACTCGCCTAATACCTAGTTTTCCATCCGGTTGCGACAAGCCCAGCATCGGCGCCATCAGAACGCGGCGCCTCAAGGCATCCCTGGCATTTGGAATAGGCTTGAATCCGCGCACGTCATTTCTGCGACGCCACCTTTCTTGCTCTTTGCTGTCTTCCCGACTCTCCCTCCTGTCTTTCTGGAGAGGGCGGGCTACGTGTTCGCCTCCGGATAATAGTGTAAACAACTGGTGGAAAGGGGCCATGAAGTTTCTGTCTCTACAGAGGACAGAGTAGGCTGTGAAAAAAACAAGGACTTTAAACTGCTGCAACTTGTTGCAGCGAGACGCAGGGTATGCCCACCTCCTGACCCAATCCCCTCACCTAGCAGCACTCCTTTTCCCGATGCCTCTGCGCATCTCGCATCCCACAGCCCACCACATACATCATCATGTTCAAATCTCTTCGGCGCCTGCACAGTCTTCTGGTGTTGGCGAGGCCATGAAAGCCGGAGTGGCTTCTTTGTATCGTGTGACGGCCATGACCAAAGCCATGGGCCGCACGTCTTATAAACCCTCTGTTACCTTTATAAATGCAAGGCGTTGAGCAAAAAGCGAAAGCGAGCCTTGGAGGGTGGACCTGGGGCTCTTCTGTAAATCTCAGGGAGCCGGCCGCGATGGGTTGCGTGAGTCGTCACCGAACGGCGCTCAGCCGTGCCTGCATCCGAGCCGCGCCGGGTCTACTAAGATGTGAAGGGCACTGGCATGGCGATTTAGAAGTACCACGTCGTCGCGCCTTGTCGCAGCCCATCGGCCTGGTTGCCAATCACGCGACGCCCGCCCAGGCTGTTGTGGCGGCCGAGGAAAAGGGACCTGGAGTTGTCACAGCCTGGTCTGGCTGGACTTGCATAATTCCCGCCAGCACGTGGTCCAGCATTTAAAAAAAGAGAAAAAAGAAGAAGAAAAAGGAACAGGGGCAAACAAACAAACAAAATGCTGCCTCGAAGACTATACCTTTGCTATATCTCTCGACATCCAGACTTTTTTCCCTGCCGTCTTAATGGGGCTGGGCTCTTGTTTGACTCCCTTGATGGCGGCCGCCAGATTCCATCTGTTTGCTGCCGATCCACGGCCTAGCCAGCGCTCCACCCTCTGTCCTGGCAGCATGCACAGGCGCTCTGGCCCTTATCGCATCCCTCATCGTCTTGGTTCCGCACGGCCATTTTCAGGCCTGCAATATTTTCTTTTCCTTCTTTTCTTTTCTTTTTTGCCCCCTTATGTTGCGAACAAACAGTTACAATTCCCCTCATTTCCCTTTTCTGCCAATGCTAACCCGCCTCTCGTTTTCTCCAACAGAACTTGTCTGCTCCAAGCCCCAGCCCATGCAAATTTGCCCTTATACGTACTAGCGCTCTGCGGCTCAATCTGCCGATAATCAGCCGCTGACAATCCTCGCGTGGCTTGCTCCAAGTACCGCCACACGTCGTTCCCCAGGTGAGTGACAAACTGTCTTTGCACCGCCCTGCAGCAACTCGCATGAACGCCCCAGCCACACACGCGACCTTGGCAAGCGAAATGCACGTCTCGCGTTGCTTGCAGGCGACGTCACTTTAGCAGACCCAGCTTCTGCTTTCTTGATCTTGTTATTTTTTTTTTTTTTTCATCCCTTTCAACATGGGAGCAATCTCTGATTGCTGATGGAGTCTCAATAGTGCTAGAAAAGATACCCCCTTCTGTTCCCATTTGCGTATGTTGCTGCTTGAATCAGCATTAAGTTTGTCGAAATGCAGTCCTGGCCTGGCTCTGGTCAGAATGGCGCAAACGATGGACATAATTCCTGGCAATCCGGCTTCGCATATGCCGACCAAAATAACCAATTCGACCCCAGCCAGAGTTGGTCGCAGCCCGGCGCTGAGCAGCCCTTCTCCCACTTAGATCCGCAGGATGCCGCCACGTCCAACTTCTTCGAGGCGCCTCACCAGGGAAATGCAAATGCTTACCTTGGCGGCGGCCTCCATGCCACAGCCTCCAGCCAGGCGCCGTTCCATGCTGGCCATGGCACGCTCTCGTTGAATCAGCAGTTCTCGCAGCCTGGCCAGGATGTGCTGGATCCTGCCTTCAGTAATATCCACCCCGAACTGTACGGACACCAGCCCAAAGTCAATCTGGGTGGAGATGGAATCGGCCAGATGGGACAGGTTCAGAGCCACCAGCATGCCCATCCTCAGGGCTTCAACCAGCACGAGTTTCAATTTACTCCGCAGAACGACCAGCTGTACGACGCTCCTGGTCCGTACAGCCAGCCTCAGCAGGTGCCCCAGCAGGTGCCCCAGCCATCGCGCCAGGGAAGCAACACTCCGGTTCAGCATTTCGAGAATCTGCATGGAGGCTTCCCCCAGGGCGCTCGCTTTGGGCAGTCGCCCCAGCCACCACCAGTACAGCATCAACAACAGCCTCCGTATCGTCAGGGACAGTCCTTTTCCGACCAGTATCAGCTCAACAACGGCCTCGGCTACCAGCAACCAAGCTCCTCCCAATATTCTACGCAGCAGACGTATGCACCACCAAAGCCGAATACCTTTACTCCGCCTCAGCAGGGCACGCCTGTACAGCAGCAGCCGCTGGCACCGCAGCCTCGCCAACAGCAGCCCAGTCTGCCGTCTTCCGCTCACTCGACGATGGGAGTGAGCCCCAATGCCCAGTATGGAGCAGCCCAGCAGCCCCTCAATGGCGGTGCTGTTGCTACTCCCACCGTGCCGCCGGCAATGCCTTCTGGCTTCTCTCAGCCGGTGGAAAGTGGCCCGAAGAAAAGGAAGCGTGCCACCAAGAGCACTCCGGAGCCGGCAGTTCCAGAGCAACCGGCTTACCCCATAGACTTCCCAGTCGATGTTTTCCCCAGAAGGAGCGAAGACCCTGAAATCCTATCTGTCCCCTTGCCATCGGCGGAAGAGGCTCAGCTCATTGCCCAGTTTGCGAAGCGGAACAAGGCTGCCCAGAACAAATATCCTTCCATCAAGGGACTTCCATTTTTAGTATATGATGGCACAATTAAGCTTCCAGGTAAGTAGCCGCTCTGAGCTACGCTTTCCTTTTGCTCTTTGTTTCACGATAATAACAAAAGTCTGTCGTCAATAGCGCCCAAGAGCTACGACAAGCTATCTCCTTGCGTTGCCTTGCCACCGCACAGCGACCGGTCCTTAGTACCAGAGCTGGGATATCTTCCTTGCGAAATTCAAGGAAAGTTTAGCACCCAGTATCGGCCATCCGCAGATAAGAGTGGCTTGGATGAGCGACGGGAAGAGGCGAAGCAGCTTTTGGCTGAATATGATCGCTCCATGTACAGCCTTGGCAAACGCCGGCCAAAGTACACTGAGTATCCTCGTACGTTCAGAAGGCTCGCCCATTGTAAATTTGATGACGCGTTGTTACTAAAATCTTGTAGATGCATTTAAAGAACAGCTCAAATCTGATGAAGCTTCGAAAAATAAGGCAGAGAAACGAGCAAAGAAGGAACAGGAGGATGATCGAGCAAAGCCGGTATGTATTGATGACCTCCATGATAGACCGACTTGGTTCTTGCTAACATTCATCGAGATCCGACCTCTGGTTCGACCGGCTGATCCCACCGAAGCCGTTGCGTGGGATGTTATTGGAATCGTCAACATTGAACCTTCTGTGGCTCGCACATCGGCTCTTATTGCTGGAAGGGTACAACAAGCTGGTGAATTCTTCATCAAGCTTCGTGGTGACATGAACAAGGCCAAGTTGGACGTGGATAACGCCACGAAGAATAAAGTTCCGGAACCTCAACTCGTGGAGCTCAAGAAGGTAGCGGAACAGAAGAAGGAGGCTTTCTATCGCGCTCTGGATGTCACCATCGAGCACGCCGATGATGGCGTGTTGGATAACCTCGGTGGGCACCAGAAATTGGTCCTCAGCTTGGTAAACGCCATGATTTCGTCCATTAAGGCGGGTGATTTTTCGGGGAAGCTGCCCAAGGCGCTGCTGGAAATCTTTACCCACTTTCGCATGACTAAGAAGATTGCCGAGACTACAAACTTTGAAACGGTCCGAAAAAGGTTTGAGGACAAGGGCGATGATGAAGTCAAGGAGATGGCGCGCGAAATTGCTGCAAATATGAAAAAGGTGACCAAATCCGCCGAGCCAGAAACGGCCACGGGCTACACTGGAACATCTGCAGCTAGTAGGGCGAAGGCAGGTATCAAAATGTCTGCAGATGCCTCTTCAGCCAAGAGAGCCAGAGACGATGACTCCGATGCTCGCACAGTGAAGAAGATTGCGGTGGAGCCTGGAAGCAGCTCACTTAGCAAGAAACTGGCACAGCCAAAGATCCAACAACCAGCGGTGTCCAAGATTATTGCGCCCAAAGGCCTTTCTTCGATCCTACCAGGCAAGGCACGGCCGATATCAAAACCCGTGGCCAAGGCAGATGCGGACAGTCCATCGGCGTCTAGCGATGATAAGATCAAGGCAGACGTCAAGAAGGTGGTGGCAAAGGTTGAACCAAGCAGGTCAACGGTTCCTAAAGTGGAATCCAAGCCCCCCGTAGCAAAGGCTTCTTCCACCTCGAGCTCGAGCGCCTTGTCGGGAATCGCCTCTCTGCTTGATTCCATTAATGCACCGAAGCCAGTTGAAGCCCCCGTTCCAGCTGCTAAGGAGACGAGAGAGTCTGATACACCAGAAGCACCGGAAGAAAAGGCCAAGAGGCTTCGAAAGGAGGCACGTCGGAAGCTTAGGGTCAGCTGGAAACCGGAGGCTGAGCTTGTGCAAGTTAGAATTTTCCACAAAGACGACGAGGAAGATGAAGGCAGGGGAAGCAACTTGACGCGAGATGCAGCCGACGATCGTTCCGAAGGTATGGTCTTGAAACAGCGTGCAGATGTCGAGGATGACGACGACGACGACGATATTCCTTATCAGCCTTGGATTGGGCCCATCGAAATCGACTTTTCAGCCCTGGCCGACGATGTACGAGCCAAGAACTACGTTACGCGTGGCGGCACTGTAGCCTTTACGACCGACGAGCAGCAACGAATTGCAGAGAGAGAGCAGAGAGAGTTGATGGCCATCTACACCGACATTGACGATATTCCTGCAACTCCAAAGTCCCCACTTCCAGAGGCGGCGACTGCTGTCAGTACCGAAGCTAAGACGGGCTATCTCCCTCGGGAGGATGCCAAGTTTGAAGAAATCCAGCTTAGGTGGCGAGACGAACAACAGTACGGGCTGGATGAGGCATTGCGTTCTGCCATGAAGCGACTCGATGCCAAGCATAGCCCCTCTGGCAAGCTGGACTCCATCCTGGGCCGGCTTCAGGGAAGTACATCGACATCCGCGTCTTCCTCTCAGCCCATGGCTTCTATGCACGGCCAAAACTCGCTTCCTCTTCTCTTGGGCGCCGCGGCGGAGAAGCAGCTGCTTGCGATACTTGCGTCGGACAAGACCAAGGCTTGGCGTGATCCCAACCCCGTGATATATGGCGACTCATTTCGTGTCTATAATTACACGGATCCTACAGTTCGACTCAATGGAAGTGCTGTTGAAGAGGTCGTGAAAGCCTTGATTAGCAAGACATATCCTCCGACATCCCCTCCCGACTGGCTTTCGTTTGATCAAGAAAGGATCAGAGAGTGGTGGTTTGGATATAATAAGGAGATTGCCGTCAGACAGAAGAAGGAGGATGAGGCAAGGGCAAAGGCTGAGGCTGAGGCAAATGCGCTCAAGGTTGCTGCGGCTACGGCTGCTGCCGCTGCTGCCGCCGCTGCCAACCCGGCAAATACCCAATCTCAGGATTGGTCAGGGCAATACGCACAGCAACAGAATTATGCTCCGTATATGGCACTGCTACAGCAAATGACTGGTGGACAGATTCCATCAGCTGCGGCGACGCCATCAGCCCAGCATCCTCATATTCCCGATGGACAGCTACAGTCGATTCTCGCTGCCATCAACCAACCTCAGCAAGCAGCCCCAGCACAAGCTGCAAATATTGCTGGCTATCTGAACCCGAATGATCCATCGTATCAGCAGCTAATGATGCTCACCCAGATGGCGCAAGGACAACAGCCGCCTCCCCCGCCACCTCCTCCACCATCATCGTTTGATCACAGGCCTGAGCGAGACTGGGATCGGAACGATGGTCAGAGGGGAAGTGAGCAACACGGAAAGGAGGGTAGGAAAAAGAAGGGCACGCTGCCGCCGCATAAGCCGGCGAATAAAGCTCTCATCGGGACGAAGCCATGTACATTTTGGCAGCAAGGCAAGTGTGCTAGAGGCGACAAGTGCACTTTTAGGCACGGCTGAAGATGACAACAATTCTATTTTTGTTGCTATTCCTGCTGCTTTTGTTTAACGTTTTTATTTGCATTAATACAGATCAAAAGCAATCACGATTCAAACATATTTACTAGTGGACAAGGGAATACCGGAAATATGGCAGGCGTTGGAAGATTTTAGAAATGGTGGAGGGGAGTTGGACGAAAGTTTCCAGTACACAGTTTATGGAGCACTTGAGTGCTTGTATAATAGATATCAATGCTTCAACTCGTCTTGGCGGGCAGTTGATGACAGCAGCTTCAATGGAGATGGAATTGACGCGGACGTACAGGAGAAGCGTCAGGGACACAAACGGACAGATTCTGTACTCTTATATACCACTTGAAACTTGAATGCACGAAATGGTCATGTTGGGCATCGTTTTTTAAGTCTTATTTTACGTGCGATCTTGTCAATGCGAATGCGTGAATTACTTTTCTTGTCACCTAGCCATGCTGTCAAGCAACAAAACTCAAGCAGACCCCATCTCAGTATCGCCAGCCGTAGGTCTCTGGATCAAGCCCCTGAGGCTCAAATCGTACACGACGTCCTCGACCCTCTTGACCTCGTACTTTACGCTGTCGGCGCGCTTGCGGATAATGTCGTTTTTGAGGTTGAGCAGCTGGAAGCCGGCAAAGAGGTCCTTGACAAAGGCGCTGATGGTGAGGGGCAGCTGGAAGTCGCCGAGGGTGACTGCGTTTGTGGCGAGGCGGGAGAGGTCCTGGGTGAGGTCGATGAGGGAGAGGAGGTATTCCTCTATGGTGATGTGGAAGGCGTCGCGGTCTTTGAGGTTTGTTGGGACTGTCTCAAGTTAGTATTTTCGTCTTTTTTTTTCTCTCTTTTGGTAGATGCTATGGTGTGAGTGAAGAAGAAAGTACAAGCATTTTTCTTTCTTTCTTTCTTTCTTTTTTGTAGGTGCCATGGTGAGACTGAAAAATGAAAATGCAATGTGGATCAAAGGTAGAAGGGCATGGGAAATACCTGAAAAGATGGCGCCGACTTCTTCGAGGGTGAGGAGGCGGCCTATTTCGGGTGCTGGCTTGGAAGCTGATTCAGGCTCAGATGAGGATGAGGCTGAGGGAAAGCCGCCGAGCCAGGCGCAGTAGATGGTTGTGCCGATGGCGCCTTGGACGGAGCGGGACCATTTGTTGTTGTATCTTGATGGAGTCGGTTAGAAGATGCGTGCAGAGAGAGAATGAATTCAGAGGAGGGGACAAACTTGTAGTAGGGGTGCTGAGAGGCGACTTTTTCGAGCTCGTTGATGATGACGGCTTCTTCTTTGACGGCGGCTTCGACTTGAGCTACGAGGGCGGGATCTGTAATATTTGAACAAGAAAAAAAATTAGAGGTTTGGCTTCTTTTGACATGATACGTGAATCCTTTTACGAGAGAAATAAATGGCATTGAACTACGTACAGCGCGCGCGAGGCGTCGAGTGGACTCGTGAGAGCAGGCCTTGGGCTGTGGCGACGGCGCGCTCGAGGCGCTGGACGATTTGGGAGAGGGTGTCGCGGACTTGGGTCTCTTCTCCGAGCTTGGCTTCGAGGGAGGAGAAGATGGAGGGGTCGAGGAGGGAGGGTGGAGGAGCGGACATTGTTGCGGTTGTGGTGGTGATGCTGGTGATGCTGGTGGGATGAGGTTGAGATGGATGATGAGGCTGAGAGAAAGATGGCAGATGGATTTGATTGGAGAGATTTTTCACAAATTAGTGGCTGCGGATGCTGGAACTTTTAGCTGCTGGCATGCAGGAAAAAGAGGCTCGAGATGGCGCTGGCTAGATTCTACAGGGTGACGAGGGCAGAGATTTACGACTTGGAGATATGGCGAGGCTGCACTAAAAAAAAATTATCAAGATTTTACGACGCGAGGCTACAGCTGGAAATACACGGTTTACAGACGCGATAGAGACATTTGGCGTTGTCAACAAAGTCTTGCACAGTATCTACGAGATGCGAGTCTCTTCTTCGCTGCCAGGGCAAGCCCCAGACAAAGCAATGAAAAGAAAGAAGGGGTTCGCGTCGCCTGGAGGCAGTGTAATACCAGGGACACTGTGGGCGGAATCGTGTGCAAGCACAGAGGAGACCGCCCCAAGGACAAAAATAAGAATAATCACGATTGGTCTCCTTAGAGACCTTTCAGAGATTAAACTGAAAAGAACAGATACTACACTTGATCTAAGCCAAAAGGCAAAGAGAGCTAAAGAAGAAAAGAAGAAGAAGAAAGCTTCGCTTTCACGGGGGCAGGCGAGCAATATATAGGAGGGTGGGGGCGGTGAGAGAGCTGCAGCTGTGGTGGGGCGGCAGAAATTTTGGGAGGCGGTGATTGGATGGGGTGGGGCTGGTGCCTGGATGCTGTGAATCACGGATGCTGCTGCTGCTGTTGTTGTTGCTGCCTACCCTGCGGCTGGAAAAATATTGTAATGTGAGCGGGAGATGAGAGACATTTGAGTGCAGTCTGTTCTATTTCTATGCTTTGACTGTTCATAAGATAAATACAAAGAGCTCTCTATCCAGGTATTCCAAGTGTGTGAAGTAGTCACGATGCAATCCTATGCTCTGGGCACAGGATTGTACATCAGCTGCTCGTCGAGGTCGCAAAGCGTGCTGTCGTCGAGCATACTGAGCATGGCATCGAAATGTTTCACTTCAGCAGCTTTGCCACCAGAGAGCTCTTCAAAGAGATCTATGCCCAGGTCCACGCCGTCCCTGGCCGAGTTGATCGCCCGAAAAAGGATGCTCTTTCCGCCATATTCCAGTCTGTAGCAGTTGAAACAGGACATGGAGTCGCCCTCTTTGATGGGGGCGTAGCCGCCGACGTACGGCCAGGGATAGAGGAACTCGTCATAGGAGGGACCTTGCTTTGTTTGGTGCTGGGCGAAAGTGTTTATGCAGAGCGAATTGGTTTGAGACGAGTCCTTTCCATCCTTGTTGTCATACGTGGCGTTGTAGTGGACTTGCACTGGATGCACTCTGTGTTAGCAATGCAAATTTGATATTTTATGCAAATGAGTGCTGCGTACTCTTCACTTCAAAAGCAGCGGTAGTTGCGGCAAGTGCAGCAGCGGCGAGGAGATGGAAGAGCTGCATGACGACGAGCTGGTTATTACGCGTGCCGAAAGCTTTGAGAAGATGTCTATGGATGAAGTGCTGGACTTGATGAGGAGATTACATGCATAGCATATTGCTTTATATAACGTGTTGTTACGGCAGTGTCGTCTCTGCTTGATGCGGCGTTTATATCTGAACAAAGACACTGATACACATCAGCCGGCCTTGTCTACCATTATTCAGTATGGTGCTGATAGAGGTAGACTAATGACCTTTTTCTTCATATTACTAGCGATGCACATATCAATGATGCCGGGCAAGGGAGCTGCATCGAACAGCTGCCGCTGTCTGTGCGGATTTTCAGGTGACTCGGGCACGCCGCGCCTTGTGCAACCAATAGTAGCTGGCAAACAAATTTCATTCTGCAAGTCATCAAAGAATATACAACAGTTAGTAGTGGCAGCTGATTTACAACAAAGGAGCCTTGGTATCAGCATTCTACTGCAGATGGGACAAACTGTGAGACGTGGATATGCAGTCTTGGGCTGTCTACGAATCAGCATGTACCCCGTCCTTCTCGCAGAGCCAAGCTGATGGTTGAAAGGCAATCTCTAGCCAATAATATTACTGGCCTCTCCATGATTGCGATGAACGCGACAATCCTGCTGATTAATTACACGGGTACTCGCATGCTTGGCGGCGATTCATCACCTCGTTTTGTTCTGCGGAATCCTTCTGGTAGGAGCACCATACCCGGCCTGCGCCCTAATTCGTTTCAGCAAAACCCATGTTCCTGAATCACAGTAACGGTCAGAATCGGTGCGGATGGCTGCATAATATTGTCTCTACTGCAGGGGGCTGATAAGGGGACACAATATCGCGCCTTGGTATTGTTCTTGCACGCGACAGCCCTGCCGCCTGGTGGATCAATATACGGCGAGGCTGAAAGAATACCAACACGGCGAAGTCTTCAAATGCTCTAGTCTTTCAGTGCGAGATTGCCATTGTGGAATGCAGGATATAAAGAAGTCATGGCTCGTGCAGAAAGAAAGCATTCCTGCGCATCGGTACCGCAGCGTCCTTCTTTCATCGACGCCATCTCCATCTCCAGTGCCCAAGATGAAAGCTTCGTGTCTGCTCTTGTTCGGCATCAACGCCATGGTCACTGCAAATCCCATCCAGAAGCAGGGAGAGTCGTCAAAGCCAGCACAAATCGTGAAACTCTCCATCGCCCTGCAGCCGGAATCCCGCCAGCTCCTTGAGCAAACCCTTCGCGAGCTCTCCAGCCATTTTTCTCCACGCTATGGGCAATACCTTGGCCGTGAAGAAGCCAAAGGTTTGCTCCGTCCTCGACAATCCTCCAATGATGCCGTCAAAGGGTGGCTGTCTCAAGCTGGCATCCATACTGGTCATATCATGAGCGATGGGCAGTTCATTCATGTTCAGACCGACGTTGGGAGACTTGAAGCCCTTTTGGAGGTCAACTATAATGCGACACTTGGTTCACAGACCATTTCTGTTTCTTCTTTGCCTGAGAGAATCCAGGGCCATGTAATGACCGTTCAGTATGCACCTGTACGCCGACGAGCAGCTTGTTCTGAGACGAAGTCAAATGCATCCTCCCTACTTCTGGATATAGAACAAGATCAACCTGACCAATACTTGACAAAAGCCCGTGCCGATGGGGAGAGGTGCAATACTGAAGTCACGCCAGCCTGTTTGAAGAACCTGTACCATGTCGAAAACTACCAAGCAAGACGCAAGGAGAACAATCTTCTCGGCGTGGCTGGCTTCGACGGTGTAAGTTTACATTCACTGCGGCTTTCTCTCTATCCTTTTACTGACACATTTTGGTATTTCAGCAAACTGTCCAATTTCACGAACTGGGCGAATTTCTACACGAGTTTTCGCCTTATCCTGCCTCTGTCAACGTCTCCGTTGCGCATGTGAATGGAGGGACCAATCCTCAGGGAACAAACTTTCCCTCAAGCGAGGCCAACCAAGATGTGCAGTATGCCGTTGCAATGGCGCATGGCGTACCGGTACGCTTCTATGCAACTGGTGGCGAGAATCACGACATCATCCCAGACTTGGAGTATGCTCTTTCTTTCATTTGACAAACCTTAGATGTGATGCTGATATCAATCATGTTGATTAGCTTGACTGATCCCACCGACAACTATCTCGAACCATACCTCGAATTCGCAAGCCACCTCCTCAACCTCCCCGACGAACACCTCCCCAGCGTCGTCTCCATCTCCTACGGCGCCAACGAGCAGCTCTTCCCCAAGCCCTACGCCCAGCAAGTCTGCGACATGTTCGGCCAGCTCGGCACCCGCGGCGTCTCCATCATTGTATCTTCCGGAGACTTCGGCCCCGGAATGTCATGCCAGTCCAACGACGGCAAGAAAGCGACAAGGTTTATTCCTTCGTTCCCGGCGACGTGCCCGTATGTAACGAGCGTGGGATCGACGGAGGGGATTGGGCCCGAGAAGGCGGCGAATTTCTCGGCGGGTGGGTTTTCCGATTACTTTGCGCGTCCGGAGTGGCAGGATGAAGCTGTGGGGAAGTATCTCGAGTTGTATGGGAATGAGTGGAAGGGGTATTATAATTCTGGCGGGAGAGGGTTTCCTGATGTGGCTGCGCAGGGGGTGAATTATCGGTTTTGGAATCATGGCAAGGAGGACTTGACGACGGGGACTAGGTATGTGCTGCAAACTGCAGGACTTGTTCTTTGCAAAAACATTTTTGGACTGACTGATGATGTTACTGCAGCGTTTCTACACCGGTATTCGCTGCCCTCGTTGCATTGGTCAACGACAATCGAGCTGAAAACGGGCTGCCTCGCATGGGCTTCTTGAATCCATGGATTTACAGCATTGGTAATCGCGCGTTTACAGAGTAGGTCGAAGCCATACCAAAAGAATGTTTTGTTTTTGGTATAATTACACAATGCTGACCACAAAACAACATTTGATAGCATCACTCAATCCAGATCAATCGGATGCCAAGGCCAATCCCTCTTCGGCCTTGCATCGCCTGTGATTCCCAACGCCGGCTGGAGCGCTGTCAAGGGATGGGATCCGGTGACGGGATGGGGAACGCCGCTGTTTGATAAGATGATGAGCTTGTCTGGTGGGAATGCCTATGACGAAGGGATTTAGTTGAATGAGGATGGATGATATATTTAATATACTAGTGAGTGATATTTATAGCAGATAGGCTTTGCAAGAGCGAGTTGACGCTCTAAGGCTAGTTGTTTACAATTAATATGGAGTAGAATTTCACCGTTTAATACAACTAGAAATCATCGGACATTGTGCTTGAGTATATCACAGCGGCACGTCATTCAAGCCGAACGGCGTCTCTGTGCGAAGAGAACGCTGTCATTCACATCATTCATTACTCATTGGTCACGTAATTTAATCTCGAACAAGTCTTGTTGTCATGGCATCTATTTCAACCGCCTTCTAACAAAAAAAGAAAAAGTGCTCGCAGCTATGCGTAGCTGCCTTCTAAAAATACAACAAATGATCTAAGTCTTTCTAAAATAGAAAAAAAGACAAAAGAAACGGAGTATAACAAATGTAGAAGCTCTAATCATCGCCCGCACGCTGATCTCGTGAATAGAAAAACAAGTGTGTATGTATGCTGTGCGGACGTTTGCTCTCTTTCTTCGTATCTTCTGCTTGATGCCCTCAGAAAACAAAGAAAAAAAAATGGCAAGAACCTCATGACTTTGCGTCTCCGAATTTTTGGTCTAAAAGCAGAAATTGGTATCTCCCTCTCGAAATGCCCATTAATCCTGGCCACCGTTTTATGATTCTTTCGCCGTGATGGCCCTCTGGTTTCTTTCAATCATGTCTGTCCCATTTTTGTGTATCCGTGACGCCGCGCCGTAAAAAAAAGCAATGAAAAAAATATAAAAAAGGAAATACCCCGCCATAATCTCTTTCCCATACAAAGGAGAAGATGTAATAAAACAGGTCGTTATAGTGGAGAGTGGATTTAGTGGTTGTCCGGGGTATGATGGACGGTGTTGTTTATGCTGTTTATGCTGTCGCAGTGTTGAGCTGGTTTGGCGTGAAACAGGGGGGAAAAGGAGGCAGCCGTAAGCAGCATTGACGATGACGTGGGATGCATAATTACATCAGCGCCAGCTTCTGCTGCTGCAGCCTCTCCTTCTCCTCGGCAAAGACGATGCGGCTCATTTCCAGCACGCGCTCGAAGCCCTCGCGGCCCTTGACGGCGTTCTCCTTGAAGCGCGTGCACAGCGAGTCCTCGATGCCGTTCTTGATGCGCTGCCAGCCGCCGCACAGGGCCGTGATGCGGGCGGTCTGGGTGAATTGCGTCTGGTGCTCGCTGAGCGGCCGGTAGACGACCTCCTCCTGCACGCGCACCAGGTTGCTCCAGGTCAGGTTCTGGCTGACCATTGTGACCGTCTTGCTCTGCGGGTCGACGTAGCTGGCCTCGTAGACGAAGCTCTCCTCCATGTTGCCGCCCAGCAGCGACTTGATCCAGTCGGGCGCGGCCTGCTTGCATGTGATGAGGCGTTCGGTGCGCAGGATGCCGGTTGCGGCATCGACATCTCGAGAGAGCGTGTCGACGGCGATGACGTGCTCGGACTTGTTGTTCCACGGGCCGTACTTGCGCCAGTTGGCGGTCGAGACCTCGTCCCACGAGTACTCGTAGGTGACGGCGTTTGAAAAGACTTTCATGTTCGATGGCGGGTTCTCTCTGTAGGGTGTAGGGAGAGGAGACGGAGAGAAGAGAGAAGGATGTTGCAGGTGGTCGGGAGAGGATGAAGAGGAAAAAGAAAAGGGTCTTGTTGGTTGTTATCGAGACAAGTTCCGATGCAGGTGGCGGGTCGCAGATGGCAAAAAAACCCAATCAATTTCGTCAAAGTTATCTCGGCTAGGGCAGCGATCAACCCCGTCGCGTGCCTTGATACTGTGTGACTCTTTTTTTTTTTTTTTCCTGGCGCCGGTTCAGGCAAGGGTGCGATAATGACGTTCGCACTGCAAGGTATGTCTTGGAATGGATTGAAAACAAGAAACAAGTCTTGCGGTCTATACAAAGAAACAGATCTCTGAAGAAATGAAGATCAAAATAAAGATTGAAACAAAAAACCCGGGGGTGGGAATTTCTAAATAGTATCTGCGGAGAGGAGGAAAGGTTAAAAAAAAAAAAAACTCTAGTAGGCCCGTGAGGGTTTTTCTCGCTGTTAGGAGCAGCTGGATAGCCGCGCATGTGAACGGCGCTCGCTGGCAGCGAGGAGCCTATTCGGTATCGGAGCAAGCGACAAGGCCGGAAAAAGTCTTCTTGCCGGGGCTGCTTTAGGCCCTTAGTAAGCTCGCTATCGACGGGCTACACCGCAACAGGCATGACGCAGTCCGCAAACGGCTAGGCGCGCCTCGACGAAGCGAGAAATCTTCGGAGCGGTGGAATCCGGAAGTGGATCTGATTGGGCTTCGGCGGTGCGGGAATCGGCAAGTACGAGAGGGGGAGGGAAGGGCTGAGAAAAGGGCCATTTCGGCTCCAGCGGTGTCAGCGCCTTATTTCCAGCGGTCTCCAGGGCCCTGGGCTCGGCCCCAGACTTTGGGGTGGCCGTGACGGCTGGTCCGTCCAAGGCAGTGGCAAAGCCGGGCTGTGGCTGGGATTGAGCTGCGATCGTCGCGCGTCACAGGCGCCTGTTGATTGGCGCTCGGCTGCGCAAATCCATGGAAATCCATGGAGATCATGGAACGCTGGTTTTCGATCCGGGGGGCAGAGCAACGGCTGTTTCTAGATCGATCTAGGGCTGGGCTGCAGCCGGGCATTCGGGCGACGGGCTGGACCCCGCTGATAAGGCGGGTTGAGGATGCTATGACTACAGCATTGCCGTGTAATTGATGCTGGTTGATGAAATGCAGAAATACTACGCAATCGTAGTGTATATTGCTGCACATTTATTCTTATAGTTAATCTGTTACTACGCCTGCAACTGCAGCCACAGTTGTCATGAAATTGCCGTCGTGCCATCATATAGAACTAAGCCCTTACTCATCAAGAGGAACTCCCAGTTCCTTCAACAGTCGCAGCATTGTTCCGTCTCCAGCTCTGGCCCTTTCTTGAAACTCCGCCTTGTTCTGTTTGAACCACTTCTCATCTTCACCGGGCTTGATGATTCAACAATGTTAGCATCAGTGCTTATATGGCATACTCACGCTAGAGCCTCTGCTGAATTATAGAGCCGAAGAAAACTAACCTCGGGTAGAACAAAGCCATGCTCCCACAAGGCGTTGATGCTTCTTAGTACGAATGCGCCGGCTAGTTTCCGTTCTACACTTCCAGCCGACACATCATTCTCGGAGACAACCTCGCACCAAGCATTGGAAAGCTTGACACAAAGCTCGTTGAAGTCTTGCGAGGTGCGGGAGCCGCCTATTCGCACAATGGCAAATATACGATTGTAGCCCGGTTTCTGTACTGTCCATTAGATGAGCTTGAGATTGACAGCGTTGATCATACTTGTACACCTCCTTCGTAAAAATTCGTCTTTGAGATGTCTTCGAAAACTACGCTTATGAAAGGCGTAGGAGTGCCGTATGCAGCCTTGTGGATGTCTGTTATTTTTGCCGCCAGCTCGTCCATTTCTGCCCTTGTCAAGGGGTCAGAATGTTCAACTTGGTAGAGTGGCATGACTCTGAACCAGAAGGTCTAGAAGCGGCTGATGAAGTGAGAGTAGAGCCTTGCGTGAGTATTGCACAGTAATGGCCATCTTACAGTCAGTATTCGGTATATATGAGCTTGAGTGTGCAGAGGAATGAGGACAGTACTGCCACCTCGGCTGCTTATGCCAAGTTTGTAAGCAAATACAATGCTCACCACATCCATCTCAGATATCACCAAAGTACATTTAAGCTATCAAAGGTTTTGAGCACGACGTCACCCAAGCTGCAGGAAGACCACGCCCTATTACTATGCCCAGCAAGCTAAGCTATACGACTATACGACACTTACATACACTTGTAACTTTTTTATGCACTCTCTCCGCAAGCTTCATTAGAGAATTACTTTGGCTTGTTACAGCCAGGAGATTCATGCTTTTCCCATTCTTTATGCCCCACTAAAATGTTGTTGTTCGTCTTGACATGCAAAAACGAGTTCCCCATATGTGGCTTGTCAGTCCAAGCGACTCTGCCGTCTTGATGGCAGATGTGTGATGGACTTCCAGAGGTCTCCTACGGCAGGTTGGCTGCTCTCAATCCACTCAAGAGATGACATAAAAGTAGATTCATTTTAGTCATCTTAAACTACTAGTTGCTTCGTAGAGTCCCCCAAGTCTGAAGTAAATGCTGACGCATGGAAAGTCTTACTGTCTCCATCACATAAGGCCAATGCACTCTTGACCAAAAGACTTTATATTCAATTCAAGGGCATAATAAAACTTTTTGTGAGCCAAATAAAACTGAAAACAAGTTGTACAAGCAAGTCTAACCCTCCACCTGCTGGATTCCTTCATGATCCACGCCAAGGTCAACGTCTCTAAAATCACCATCCTCGGGCAACTGCAGATCAAAGCGATGAATCGTCGCCGCACCAAGCGTAACCTGCTTCGTTGCCGAACAAGCCTGCAAATGCCCCCCAAACTTTCGGTCCTCAGAAATTAGGTGCATGTGGTCGCCGGCGACGCTGATGCCCTGGAAATACGCCGGCGAGCGGAACCCCACGATGGACCCTCTTATTGACTCAAAGGTGTGTGTTGCTTGGCGTTTGCCGACGTCGATGAGTTTCTCGTGCGGTGTTAGTTGGCCGCCGACTGTGCGGACGCCGACTTGCGAGAATTCGCCGTCTATTCTGAATGCGACGAAGTGGTTCTGTGTCCTGGGGAGCAAGGCTGATATCTTGTCTGCGAGGTCTTGCTTGCTTTCGAAGGTGATTGTCTCGGTGACAGAGGGTTGAAAAGAAGTGATCATGGCAAAAGGAATGATTTGATCGCCGTGGTCTCTTTCAAGGTTGGGGACGACTGATCCGTCTGACTTCATCTGGTACGCTGATCCGTCGAGAACAATCATTTCGCCTTCCAGTCGTTGAAAAGTGCCCAGGCCGTGGTCCCCGTAGCTCAGAATCTGCGACAACGGGATGCCAGATGTTGCGGCGCCACTCATGAGGGCGGAGAGGACGGAGTACTGGTACAGCTCGTTTGGTGCCATCTTGGAGGTTATGCAAATTAAAAAGTCAAAAACGAGCAAAACTGTACCAATGGCTATGAGTGAAGGTTGAAAGAGTTGTGGATGTTGGCGACTGTTTGCTCTTATGAACATGCCGATTGGTCTAGTCGAGCCAGCTGCGGCCTTGACACTCCGCTTGCTGAGCGGCGACTCGTATAATGACATCACCCAATTCCTTATAATGTGGATACGTAATTACATGTTCCTGTTAATCCCGAAAAGAGTGCATATATGCTCTCTTATTGAGTCTTGGGCGTTGTCGCTGAATTCAACAGTGGATTTGGTTATCGTGTATGGGATGCTTGCTGGATTAACGTACTATATACTTTTCAACGAATATTAACTGTAGCTACTTTTACCCCTTCCTACCGATTAAGACACATCCGAGGTTACGAGATCCATCATCAAATTGTGGTTTTGACTGTAATCAATCTCCACGTCCACAAGACAAACTCCGTCGTAAGCCAATGCCTCCTTCATGACAGCCTCCAAGTCGCCCGCACTGCTCACTCGCAGCCCCTTTGCGCCCATCGACTCGGCAAGCTTGACGAAATCAACTCCGCCGAGATCGACGCCGGAGCTGCGGCCGTACTTGTTCACCTCCTGAAACTCAACCATGTTGTACTTGCCGTCGTTCCAGATAAAATGCGTAATGTTGCAGCCCTGCTGCACGGCCGTGACCAGCTCCTGGCTGCTGAACATGAAGCCGCCGTCGCCGCTGATGCTGACGACCTTTTTGGAAGACGGGGGCGTTTGACTGAGGGAGACGCCAATGGCCCACGGCATGGCCACGCCCAGTGTCTGCTGGACGTTGGACATGAGAAAGGTCCTGCGCGCGTAGGAGTAAAAGTACCGACAGAGCCAGATGTAGACGCTGCCCACGTCGGAGATCACCGTTGTGGACGAGTCGATGATGCCCTGGAAGAGGCGGATGAAGTGCAGCGGATGGACGGGGCCGGTGGACCGTCCTGATGCTTCGGGGCTGTTTTGCCATTGCCACATGTTTGTTCGGATGGTCTCTCCTGCTTCGGTGAGCTGGAGACGAGCTACTGTGTCGAGTCTGCCCGTGAGGTCTGTGATGTTGTCGGCCAAGGACCCGACGAGCTCAATCTTGGGCTTGTAGTGAGCTACAAAGTCGGCTGGCTGGATGTCCACATGCAATATTGTAGTATTTCGCGCATTCCACATGCTTGCGTCGTATTCTGCTTGATCCAAACCGACAGCGATGACTAGGTCTGCGTGCTGAAGCAGCTGGTCGCCCGGCTGGTTGCTGAAAAGGCCAATTCGGCCGTAAAAGAGGTGGACGAGCTCCTTGGAGATGGCACCAGCAGCTTGAAACGTCTCGACAACCGGCACGGGGTGTTTTCTGAGAAAGTCATGGACAGCACTGATGGTGTCGTCTGATTCAGAAACCCGCATGCCAAGGAACAAGACGGGGGCTTTGGCTGTGGAAATCAGATCCGCGGCTGCTTTGAGGGTTGCTTCTGGGGATTTGCCGTATTTTGGAGGAACAAAGCATTCTGCTGGAAACGCCGGGACTGTGGACATGCTCTTCGCCGGCGTCATCAAGTCAATGGGCAGACTGACAGCCGTGGCGCCGGGAGGAGAAGCCGCGGCAACTCGAAAGACATCCAGCATGATCTCGGCAACCTGGTCCTCGACTACGGCCGAGACGACCTTTTTCGTAACGGGCGCGAGCAGATCTACACCACGCAGGCTCTGATGCGTCCTCTGCAGCGACTGAGACCGCTTGACGCTCCCCACAATGGCCACCACGGGAGCTCCCTCATCCGTCGCGGTGACCAGGCCGGTGACGAGGTTGCTGGTGCCCGGGCCGGAGGTGGCGATGCAGACGCCGGGGAGGCCCGTGACCTTGCCCATGGCGGCGGCGATGAAGGCGGCATTCTGCTCGTGCCGGCAGACGACGAGCTTGATGTCCGGGTGGTCGATGAGGGCGTTGAAGACGGAGTCGATTTTGGCGCCGGGGACGCCAAAGACGTACTTGACGCCGGCGGCCTTGAGGGAGTCGATGAGGATGTCGACTGTGTCTTTTGTCATGGTTAATGAGTGTGGGATGAAGCTTTGAAGTTTTTTTTTCAATTGGGTTTTGCAGGTATTTACTTTGATGAGAGCATCATTGACTTTATAAACCTCAGCTGCATTCGATGACTACATATGAATGACGACGTTATATCCGTGTAGATGGATAGCTCTCGGGCGCTAAGCGCTAGCTTCCGCTGTGCCAGGCTGTGATGTGAGAGATATAGCCGGCTGAGAGCCGAACTGGATTGTTTGCTGACTCGGAACCTGCGGAATATGTTGGTGTAAGTTGACTTGACGGGACTTTATTGCAATTGTTATGGCTGGGCTTTTTGTTGATTACTGAAGTTGAGTTATATGGCATCGTATCCCGCTAATGGCTCGTAGCCTTATGTCGTCGTCTAATTGAGTAGACAAGCGATGAGAAGCTCTTTCTGTCTAAGATTCTGCTCTCGTTTCATTGTTAATGTTATCATACTTAACAACTACAGCAGCATTCTTTCCTCAAAAAGCCGTAAATAGCGTCTCATAGCTGTGAAGCGAGTAGACCTCGACTGTATCAATGCCCTCACACTCCTTTAACGGAGTTGCCCTTCCGCGACCATGGTACATGCAGCCTCCACCAATCGAAAATGTCATCAATAGCAGCCAGATCTGTCCACTGAGCCCAGTTTACTAGTCAAAAAGGACGGCAAACTTTTTCCGCCCTTTCTATTCACAACCCACTTGCCGCGGCCGATGTTGAGTACGCCACGGAACATGGACTTCCGTATACTCGTATACGTGCCCGATGCGGCCCCACTCGCCCGAAGCTTGGTCAACTATCCTCATAAAGACAACTGTCATTCAACTTACTATTCCTTTTATTGATTCTGATTAATTATTATTAATTAACATACATCTCAGTCTAAGGGAATGTCATTGCTCAACTGTCCGTGTATTCGTGAGGCTATTCCCGGAAGAGGTCGATGCTTCGCTAAGCAATTTGATGCTTCGCTGAGCACTGCTTCGCTCAGCACTCTCAGAAGTTAAGAGCAACTCGAAGAGCAACTCGCTGTTTCTTACACTACCAATTACTATTCCTTATTAATTTCTTCATAATTATTATTAATTCACTCGTCTCTTAATGTATAATATGCCACTAGCTTGTTGTTCGTGTATTCGTCTGGATGTCTCCGGAAGAGCCTCAAAGTTCTATTTAGTTCTACAAGTGATGGCCACCCTTTTACTAGACTTGCTGTACACTTCAACTCGTCATGTATAAAATAGCAGTTATTCTCGCTGTTTCCTGGTTGAAATCAACACTGTTGCTTCTGCAAAGATACACATACACATACATACTCATATATAAAACAGTAGTCCATTTCAAAGTCATATAACTGCAATCTCTCTCACCATACACACATATATATATCTACATATACACACATACATCCATCATGCTCAACGGATTCTCAGTCCCCCTCACCCCATCCGGAAAATCCTCCCTCGTCTCCCCTCCCCCCTGGCACTACTCAAGCGACTGCATGGCCATCGAATACTTCACCGACCCAAAAGCCATCGCCGCCCTCCTCCCTCCCGGCCTCACCATCGACGAATCCTCCGCAGGCCGCGCCTTCTTATGGTTCCTCGACTGGCAATTCACCGGCTCCGACGACGAGCTCACAGACCCCGCCCGGTACCAATACCGCGAGGCCTTCATCCTCGTCGAAGCAACCTTTGAAGGCAAACCCGTAAACTACTGCCCGTACATCTTCGTCGACAACGACGCCGCTATTGCGCGCGGCTGGGCACAGGGTTTCCCCAAGAAACACGCCGCCGTCTTCCAAACGCGCAGTTTCGCGGCGCCCAGTCCAGCTGCTGCGCCGCTTGCGCCGGGGAGTCGCTTCGGCGCGAGTGTCTCTGCGCACGGAGAGCGGATTGCCACGGCCCGCATTCAGCTTGAGGAGAAAGTGGCCGATCCGAGAACCGTGTTTAACAGGCCTACCGTGATGCGGCGCTACTTTCCGCAGCTTGTGGCTGGGAGGCAGGACAGGCCGGCCGTGGACGAGCTGACCATGAGCCTGACGGATAATCTCAACATTGTGGATATTTGGGCGGGAGCGGCGGAGGTGAAGATTCCGGAGGTGTTTGGCGAGGAGGTGCATCTGATTGCGCCGCTGCGGGTTGGAAGAGGGTACCGGTTTGGCATGTCGTATTCTGTGACGGATTTGAAAATCTTGAAGGACTATGCTGCGGAGCGGGAGCCTGTTGTGTCAGCTGCTCTGCTTAAGGAGATGGAGAGCTGATTCATATCTATACGTATATATATATGAATATATATACTATGATTTAGACTGAGCTGGATCAAGTGCAAATATCTTCGTCAAATGATGTAACATCTTTATGTGTTTTATTCTTTTACTTTATTTGTCCTTTTCACTATTGATGAAGCTACGTACACCTAAATAGCATTGCTAAATGGCCGCTATATGGTACAATCCACCTTTTCTTATCCATTTCACCCTTTTGAGCACAAATATCTACTAGCTTTCAAGAACGTCGTATTCCAGATTCCATCTTGAACTCTCATTAATAGTCGTCTCCGCGGCTGATGACCTCCTTCACGGTGGGTCGAATAAGAATAGTCTATACAGAAATTAGTCATTACGCCGTGTTGTTTATCTGAGTAAAAGTTGTCACTTACGTGCTCATACTGAGCAGTGTACGAGCCCTTCTTATCAACCAAGGGCGGGTACGCCTCGACAATGTCGTTTTGCACCAGGCTGTTGAGCTATTTCACGAAGAAAGAAAAAAAATGTCAGCGCCAGTCTCGTCTCAAGCAAAAAAAGGGGTCAAAAATCGTAGACTTACACCAAGCAGATACTTCTCCTGGCCAAGGCGGTCGAGGTATCGTCGGCAGAACGGCAGCGTTCCAAAGTTCTTGTTAATCACATTGAGCAGCGACTTGGCCGAGCTCAGCCGCAGATCAACATGCGACACGTCTCCAACCTTTGCATAGTGGGAAACCTCTCCGTCGTCGCGCACATAGCCGTTGCCCGTGCTGCCAAATGTCTCAATGGCAAACACGTCGCCCTCCTCCATCTTGGTCTGGTCGTTGCTCTTGACAATGGGCACCGCCTTTGTGCCGTGGATACTGTACGGCAGGATGGTGTGGCCCGTCAGGTTGCGGATGCTCTTGACCGGGTATGTCGTGCCGTCGATTTCGACCTCGTAGCTCTCCATGACCTCCTGGATGACGCCGCCAATCTCGCCGACGCGGGCGTCGATGCCGGCCTCGCGAATACCCGCGTTGGTGGCTGCGCGCACGGCCGCGAGGAGAGGGTCGTACTTGGGCTCAAAGGCCATGGTAAAGGCAGAGTCGACAATCTTGCCGTTGACGTGGACGCCAAAGTCCACCTTCATGACGTCGTTTTGCTGCAGCACCATCTTGTTGCCCGCGTTGGGGGTGTAGTGCGCCGCGCAGTGATTCAGGGACAGACCGCAGGGGAAGCCCATGCCGGCCTTGAGCGCATCGCCCTCCTCCAGGCCCGAGTGGCCCGTCAGCGCGCGGACGCTGTCCTCGATGGTCTCGGCAATCTCAGTCAGGCTCTGGCCGGGCTTGATGACCTTTTGCGCATACTGTCGCACCTGGCGGTGGATCTCGGCCGCCTCTCGGTAATCAGCCAGGAACTCGCTGTTGAGGTTGTCCAGGTGGCGCTTCTCCTCGTTGGTGGTTCGGTAGTTGTTCTCGTCCTTGTACTCGACCTCCTCGCCCTTGGGGAAGTTCTTGTTGGGGAACAGCTGGCTGACCATGACGCGAGGCGGCTCGGTCTGGCTGGTGGGATTCTTCTTCTTCTTCTTGGGCTTTCTCTTCTTCTTCTTCTTGGCAGCGCCGGCGGCGGGAGTGGCATCCTCGGCGTCGTCCTCGGAGTCTTCGTCGTGCGCATCTTCGGCTTGGCCGTTGGTCGTACCAGCCTCGCCAGCGGGCTGGGTACCGTCGGCCACTAATTGTGCATGGAGTCAGCATGTATTGCACTTCTACAAGCTGGAATTCAGCAGCGATGCTTACCTTTCAGCTCCTTGAGAGCTTCAGTGGGAGTTTGGGCTGCCATCTTGGCTGACTTGTACGATGTTGAATGTGCAGGTCTAAAATTTTGGCAGATGCGGCTTTGCAGCGGCTAACCCCGCCATAGGCGCTGACAAAAAGAGGCATAGCGGGACAAGCTCAATGCGCAGCTAATTAATATGAAGAATCGCCTAGCTATTTTTGTCGCTATTTCCAAAAGGCGTATGACATCAATGTCTCGATGTACCCTCGGCACAACCACCACAGCTAAAATAGTGGCATTATTCACCGACAAGCTTGTACTTTGGATAATTGGCCAGATAGCGGTACTCCTAGTATAGCATACAGTACTACCCATCCACATTGTGCATCGTAGCAATCCTTTCGGCACCTGCAGCCATGACAGGCCTGAATGACTTCCCAGTGGAGAGACGTGGGGTTACCCTGATAAACCGGCGGGGCTCTTGATCTCATACATGTCAAGCCAGACTCCCAGGCAGAAGCTTTCAAACATCAATCAAAGACTGAAGCTCACGGAGACGCCCCTGTCCAGATCAGTAGCCTGCAGACAGATGAAGTCAACTGGCCAAGATGGAACCTCAGGTACAGAAACTGGTAGATAAGGTGTGGAAGAGCTACTTGAATACACCTCAGGACCAACGCCTGTGTAAGTCTACGAGAAACATACATCTTTTGCTTCTCACAGCTTCGGTCCAGATGACTATGACACCATATCTCACATGCCATGAATATTCCTGCTAACACCTCTTATTGATCCAGTAATCGGCATCGGCGGCATCCCAGGCTCAGGCACGCTCATCTTCAAATAAACCCTCATCTACCCGTCTCATCATCACTAACAGACCACCAGGCAAAACAACACTCGCCCAAACCATCACCACCAAACTCAACGCCCTCGCCACCGCATCCTCCCCAAATGCTCCCTCCCCAGCAATCTTCGTCCCCATGGACGGCTTCCACCTCACCCGCGCCGAGCTCTCCGCCATGCCGGATCCGGTAACCGCTCACGCCCGCCGCGGCGCCCCCTACACATTCGACGCGCAAAAGTTTTATGCCCTGGTACAGTCGCTAAGAAGACCCATTTCGTCTGAAGAAACGATATACGCGCCGTCTTTTGACCACGCTGTGAAGGATCCCAAGGAGAATGACATTGCTGTGCTGCCGACGCATCGGGTTGTCGTTATTGAGGGCAACTACGTGGCGCTGAATAAAGATGTGTGGCGGGATGCTGCGCTGTTGTTTGATGAGCTGTGGTTTGTAGAGGTTGATTTTGAGGTGGCGAGGAAGAGGTTGAGGGAGAGACATGTTCGGGCAGGCATTGTTCAGACGTTGGAAGAGGGCGATGCGAGAGCTACGCAGAATGATCTGGTGAATGGGAAGGAGATTGTGGACTGCAGCTTGCAAGTACACGAGTGTATACAGAGTAGAGAAGACGGCACTTGGGTTCATGAATAGACAATCTTTGAATATATACATGGATGAGAACAAGACCTTTTTCCCTCTGGAAAAAGCGTGTAATAGTCAAGATATAGCGATATTTAAGCCAAGTAAAGGCTGACCCAGCTTCACCATGAGGAAAGCTATATAAGTAGAAAGAAATATGACACACTAGTAAGATGCAAGAATCCAACAAGGTCAAATCCAAAGCAAACCCCAAACACCCATTGGCAAAAGTAGACAAGAGCTTTTACAAACCAAACCAAACTGCTTTTCAGCTGTCCTCTGGCACCACCGGCTCGTGAGGACCCTGCTCACGAGCCTGGTCAACACTTGCACGGGCAGCCAGGCTCAACCTCTTCATCTCAGGGGCCATCGTCACCCCCGTGCCCTTTCTGCTCCGCGTCGCCTCCTCCCACCTCTTTTCGCTCTTTTCGTCCTTGGCCACAGGCTTGTGGGTTGTGCCGTCCAGGCCGAGCACCTCCATCAGTTCAGGTAGCTCTACGTGGTCTCTCGTGTTCTTCATCCTGTGGCACCAAGTGATCCTCTTGTCTTCGGCCCGCTCGTCTTCGACTCTGTCCTTTGTGGTTGCCGGCTCAGCAAGCGATCCAAACTTGGGCGCCTGCTCCTGCGTCGGCGTCGAGATCGGCGTCGCGACGTGGAATGGCTCGTAGAGAAACTCGCCGCCCACCTGGCGGTGATCGCCAGACTTGAGAGCCAGGCCCTTGGGTACGTGCTTCAGGCCCTGGACAATGCTGTCAAAGATGCCCCTTGACGTGCTCTTCTTTGTGTATGCGGGCTTGGTGCCCATCTGAAGCGTCTTGACCATGCCCAGAGCGTCGAATAGTGACCGGGTCGGGTCGGTATATATGGGGAACTGGCAGCCCGTCTCTTTGGCATACATGTCGATCAGGCCGGGGTCGCCGCATCCCACAACGGTGATGAAGGTGCTGATGGGTAGTCGGAGGAGAGAATCGGGGGTGATGGCTTCGGAGAGAGTGCGGAGGTATTCTTGGCAGTTCTAAATGCAAGAAAGAATGTTAGCTTTTAGGTATACTAGGATGAAGATTATCATCAGGAGTAAGTCAACAAACATACGCCACAGAAGAAATGCCGGATAAAGATGACGAGCACCCGTCTAGCTTTGTTCTCGCCCATGTACAGGCTCTTGAACGTCTTCGACTTGCCATGGCGGTCCAGCACAATGTAGTTCTCAATCATCTTCTGGACCTCCGCCGAGGGCAGCTCGTTGTTCGTCAGCAGCTCGCCATCGAAATCCTGCGGCTGTGACTTGTCGATTTCGATTGATGAGGGCTTGGACCGTCTATGAGACGAGGCCTTGTCCGAGTGCGAGCGCCTGTCGTGAGCGTCCGCCTCGCCATGGCTATGGGCAGCGCTGTCGCTGTGATTGTGTGGCGTTTGCTGATCGATGTCGTTGAGGATGCCCGTAAAGGTGTGCTGCGGGGGGTGGGCCGGGCCAGCGCCGTCGATCTGCACGTCTGCCATTTGGAGAAGGATTTGATGCTGATGGCTTTGGTGAAATTTGCAGTGTAGCAGTAGCTGTGCTAATAGAATAACAAGACGCTGCTCAATCACATAACGAGGAAAGGAGAAATATATAGGTACGTAGGCATGTATCATGTCATGTCCTGCTGCAGCCGGATTTCAAGTTTCCAGGGGCCGCTTGGAGCTCCAGCTGGCGCTAACTGCCAACTCCATGCCGTAGCCCGTCCTCGGGCCCTGGAGCCAGAGTTACTCCGTCAGGTCAGCATCGATCGCTTCACTGCGCCACGAACTGACCAATGTCATGACATTGCACGGAGCCCGTTGGAGCAGTGGCAGTGACGGCGACAGTGACGGCGGCACCTCGTTTTGCTGGCATGATTTCTTGGTGAGCTGCTGACCTGGCGCCGGATTTGATTGGGCGTGGCGTAGTAGCTGCGTTTGGAAGCTTTGCGAATCAGGGCCATGTGAAAGACCAGGCGATTGGCCGGCGGTGGCCAATCATATTACGCCGCTCGGTGAGAAAGCAGCCGGTTGAACCGATGACTAAGCTGCGTGCGAGGTCCATGCAATTCCCGTTTTGTGTTGCTTTGGCCTCGATCGTCGTCGGCAGAAATTCCCAAAGCAGAACCCCAAACGTGCGGTCCAGCTTATTCACCATCTAAGCCACCCGCGTGGCTCAGCGGCTGTGTTTCGTTTCATCAAAATAGATCTTTGCTTGGCATGTACCGAGTCAATCCCGATTCCCATACAAAATAGACCTAAAAGGGAAGAGAAAGGCTAATACAGCCCACTAGCGATATGATAGTGTCTCCACCAATCTGCTCAATACCCCCGTATTCAGAATCTGTCACCCAAATTCACTTCGCTTCGCCATCATCCAAATACAACCTTCCTGTTCCAACCATGTCCGACGCAGATGAAAACGATCTCTTCAACATCCAAGTTTCAGACTCTGAGGACGACAAGGCTGAGAAAAAGTCCAGGCGCACCGGCCAGACTGAAGATGAGTTTCAGGCCGTGAAAAACACTTACCGCGCCAAGGTGGAGAATGGCAATGTAAGTCCATTCCTCTCTTCTTCTCAGCGCAAGGCATAGACTTGAATGTCCATCTTAACCAGCTACTTTCATCCAGATTCGGCAAACCATCACTCTACCTCTAGAGCCTGGTGCCAACAAACAGCATGTCCAAGAGGTTCTCCATGCCGCAGAGGAGCTCTACTTCTTTCGCCGCTATCAAGAGGTCGTTGACCTCGTATCACGAGTCTTGACCCCGGACGGCGACAAGGGGGGCTTGGATGAGGAGACAAGACAGATTCTTTCCATGTATCAGTCAAGATGTAGACAAAAATTGAAACAAAATGATTGAAACACCCGCCATCTCAGCACGGCCACGGTAAAAGACTGGGACCACTCACACAAGTTTGCGCTGCGCCTGCAATCAATATCAGCTCGCTTTACACAGCCCATTTCTCGAATTCATTGTCACATTCAACTACGGCTGTACACTCGATGCGCCTTTCTCAATCACATTACAAGATGATGCGCAGCCTAAGCCTCATCTCAACCTAGATTGACCCATCCCCTTTTTGTCCGTTCAGTATACCATTCAGATACAAAGCCGTAATTAATTTCCACCAGTTAACGTTCCCAACTATACCAACCAATATCCTCATCCACCCACACCGCCCTCAACTATCGCTTTTATTAGAAACCAGCAAACTTGCCTTCATTCTCCACAGGCTTATCCGCCCACCGAGAGGAGCTCAGGCCTTTAGGATTCGATTTCTGAATCTCGAGGTAAACCGGGCTTTTGGGGGCAGCTGTCGGCATTAAAGCTTTTGAAGGTATGTCGATCCAGTTCTTCGCAGTTGCTAGCTTTGGATTCATGACTGACAATCCTGTAGAGGCAGAGTCAGTGCATGCGACCACCTATATTTGTGCCTGGCAAAGCATACCACTCGGAGGGACCGTGCCACTTGGAGTCGCTGTGTCGCTCGAGCTCGCCCATCGGGATGTTGCGAGTCCTCCAGCTGTCTTCAAACTAGAACTAGAGGATACCTGGTCTTTTTGTTTGGCTTTGCTTGAACCTGTTTTGTTTTTGGGAAGCGAACCTTTTTGGATCTCATGCAAGCCCGAAGCATTGATCTTATCTTTGCGCGACACGGCCTGTGCTTCTAGCTCCTTGATATCGGTAGGAGTGTACTTGATCTTCTTGCTCGGCTTTTCAACAATCTCTTGGAGATCTTGCAGCGTTTCGCTCGAGATGGTTACGGAATTCATGTGACTCATGTGATTGCTTCCATGCCTGAACTGTACCTTTCTTTTGATCCGAACCAAGAGTCGGAGAAGTTCGGCAAGTTCCTCTTTCAGCTCATCAGACTCTGCCTCTGTCGCCATGAAGCCTTGCGCCATCCAGTTGGAAATTGCTGTTGATTCGATTTCCTCGATACCTTTTTCGGGAACTTGAATACCAGTCGAGGTGATCTCAGACAGTATTTGCTGAACTAGACCTTGCATGTGGTCCGCAGCGGCCTCAATGGTGAGCGCTGGATTGGAAGGAAAATCATCCTCGGTGTCCACTAAGCTTTCTCCGACTACGCTTTCTCGGGTGTCTCGCTGTGTAGATGCCTCCGTGGAAGCTGGTGTTTGCAAGGAAGTCTTGTCATCGCCATGGTCTGTCGTCGGAGCTGTTTTAGTCACCTGAGATGCAGTTTTTGATGGAGTATTCAGAGTGTTAGCCTCAGTCTCTTTGTTAGCAGCTGGGGGTTTGTTAGCAGTGGGAGCCTTGTTAACAGTAGGCGTGCCGTTAGTTGTAGGCTTCTTGTCAGTTGTAGGCGTCTTATCGACAGTGGGCGTCTTGTCAGTGGTAGGTCCCTTGCTAGCAGTTGAAGTTGGGGCTTCCACTGGAGAAACAGAACTAGGGTTTTTGAAGCAAAGAGCGGATTGCTGCAGACTTTTTAGCAAGTACTGAAATCCTTCTGCTGCAACAGAAGTCCGAAACTTCAACTTGTATAGGCGCACTTGCTGAGTATTGGAGATGACGCAGAATGGACCCTGTGCCACCGGGGTGTCGAGAGCCAGGACATCGTGAATCGATATCTCTTTGTCTGGCGACTGCGTCACCAGCAAACCTTTGTTCTTTTGAATCTGCACTTTCAACATAAATTTGATCATAGATGAAGAACTGTCCGACTCATTGACGATCTCGCAGTCGCCCACAGATAATGTGTGCTCTTGGACTTGAAGCGGCGTGGAAGGATTCGTCTTTGATTCCATTTTGGAGATTGGAAGTCCTTTGGTGCTGGGTGCTAGTGGTACCTTTAAACTGTTCGCCGACGCGTTTCGAGTGGCTTGTGTGTTCTGGTGGGAGGGCGCCTTCCTGTTTGGAGCGGGAGGCAAACTTGATGTAGGATACTTGCTAATGCTCCCGGTTGATCTGATAGAAGAAGGTGGCTTGGGAATCGCAAAAGGTCTGAATGGCTTTGTCTCTGGTTGATACCGAGGTGGTGCTCTGGGATTTAAAATGGAGGGTTAGAAGGATTGCAATAAACATGCTTTGAAGGTGGCGTCTTGACTTACGACTCAGCCGCATAGCGTGCCATAAAGTTGTTTGTCAATTTGGCCCAAGGTCGAGCATTACCAAGCTCGAGGCCTTCCATCTGCTCGCTCTCCTCATCCACGATTTTGACTGTACATGGTTAGACAGAGCAAGGCTTTGACACCGAAATTTCACTGGCTTACCTCCCCACTTGCTCCCCAGCTTCTCTTTGAGAGCCTGAGGGATGTGGCTTGTTCCGGATCGACCAGGAAGATACGTTGGCCGCTTTGCGCGATCGCTGAGTGGAAGCTCGTCTTGTCTACTTCTACCGAGATCGGCCTAGAGTTGAGAAATTTCAGTACAGATTCACGAGTACCTCTTCGCATCAGCTTGCCGTTCCTCTAGATGGCGGGAATAGACATTCTCCACACCAATAATGGAAGACAGAGCGAAGTCAGGGAAAGTTGAGCTTACCATCAGAGCCTCTTTGACAACCTCAATGTTTGGGGCTGTCATTGTGATGGCTCAAAACCAGAATTCTTGACGAATGGAGATGATTGAGAGAATGCTTCCTCAAATACTCGTAGTGTTGAGGAGAGATGCCTCTTTGGTACCGTGATGACTTGGTGTTGAAAGGAGGTGACGAAGACAAGGCAAGAAAAAGAGAGGGAAATGTAAGGAAGATGGTAGAAAAGGAGCACGAGAATGGAAAATCTGGGACGAAAGAGTAGCTGGACTGCTCGAGAATCGGCGGTTGCATGCGGCTTGTCTGGTTCGATAGAGGGATGAGGAGAATTAGAGTGTTGTGCAAGGCAGAACAGAAGTTGTGCCAACATTGGATGGAGAAGATGCACTTCAGTTGTAGGGTTTGCAATTTCTAGGTCTCTGGGATTCTAGAAGGGAATTAAATAGCAGTGGGCATACCTCAGGCACCCAGGCAACCGACTTCTATATTTCGGGTGTAGGCAGGTGCCAGCATCTCTAGGTGCGAGTGTCAGTGCTAAGCCTGACAGATGGCCATTGCCTTGCCAACTGAAAAGGTGTTTACTTTTTGAGCCTTGTTGCATGCGAAAATATCTAGGAACAGTTGTATCATCTGTATTTGACATATTGCTGCAGGGGTGGCCCTGATAGGGGAAGTTGATAACTTGTAGGTATTTGCAACTCCTGGAATATCACGAATGTTGCCACACAATACTCGTCAAAGCAGCATTCACTGTTGCTACCATAGTACTACCAATCACTGCACTCTGATGCACTGATATTCTATTCTGATCGGTGTATAGTATAATGCTAGCCCCAAATATTAATCTTGATAGAAAGGAAATTTGTTTTGCAGTATCATGAATACAGCTGCTCTGTACATGTACCCACAATCTTCATCCAACTACAGCTTTTTACGCTTGGAACTCTTTGTCATTCAATAGGGCTGTGTTACCAACAAAGTTACCCCAAGCAGGCACAGGTGAGATAGCGTTACCTCATTAATCACAAATCAAGATAGGCATGCAAGTCATACTGCCTTGCTATCAATGGATTTTTGTGCTGCTTTGACATTTCATCGTTATGAGATAAGACATACCCAGCTGCTTTGTTTAGCTGCTGCACCTTGGATCTAGGAGATATACAGGCATTTGTTAGTAATAGATTCAGTCCCAATACAATAACCGAGACTGCTTTTGTCTATCGTCTCGAGTCCGGTATCGGTATTGGCTATGTTGATTGTGGGAAGGCATAGCAGGATTTCGATTCAAGTGCCATGACCTTCCTCCAGTACCGCTAGAGATGCCAAAGTACTACTACCCCTTAAAGCGAAGAACTCTGCTAATGTTCCAATGTCAAAGAGTATCAGTCGCCCAAGGCAGTGCCAGGATTTATGTGATATCAGATCACATCATCGCACGGCATATTCTGTTCCGCTGCTAACCGCCTTTTACCTCTCGTTGACCTGGGCCATGTGCCGGGACTCGAACAGTTTTTGGGTCACCTCAAACTAGGAGTTGCTTACCGTACAATTTGCCCCAGTGCAATTAATCCAGTATTTTTAAAATACTCCTATCAGTCCTTGGGAATCGGGCAAGTCTTAAATAAGAGATGAATGTGTGCTGCATGGGATGCGGCGAAAAGAACCAGGTTTGATGCTCATACCAAAAACACCAAATTCGGTGTGTATTAGTCCGGTGAAATCGTCTCCCTTTGCACCAGTGTACATAGAATTAGCGCCTGGCTAGATTGTATCATCTTTCTCACTATTCGTTTGGGAACTGTCCAATGTCCGCGCTAAATCCGCGGAAATGGCCATTAATTGATATCGAACAACATCAGTATCTTGATCTCGGCCTAGCGACCAGCGAGATCAGGCTGCGAGTGCCGCTAATCCCTGGCTGTGGCGCTTTTTCGAGATGCGATGTCGGCACATGGATATATGCTGTACTACCTTACTGGGAAAACCGGCAGATTTGTGTGCAGAGATGGCAACATTCCACCCCCGCGTTCACACTTTGACTAGGTACCGTGGAAGGCGTAAATAATGCGGGGGAGTGAGACAGCTAAGATCTGCATTTGTACACCGACCTGGCTTATATAAAACACCAGCCGTAGGCCTCTGGACTTTGTCTCGCCAGAAAAACACCAACGTTCTAATTGTCAGCCGCGCAGAAGATCATGGCGAGAAAGGTGGCCGCATCGGAGATTCTCCAGCACAACAAGAGGGGCGATGTATGGATTGTTGTCGATGGAGAGGTCTATGATATAACTCAATTCGCCCCAGAGCACCCCGGCGGGCAGGAGAGTACGTTTTGACCGTCCACAGCACTCGATAATGAGGCCAATATTGTGGATACACACTGCTCACGCGCCTTTAGTTATATATAAGTTTGCCGGAAAAGATGCTACTGAAGAGTACAGTCGGGTACACTCGCCGTCATTGATCCGAGAGACTCTGGGAGAGAAAGGCCATATCGGATCCCTTGATGAGTCCACCATAATAGAAGGCTGGAAAGCTGCCAATCAGCCCCCAAATCAAATTGCTTTGGTGAAGTCGGGCGAGAAGCCGGCACTCAATGACATTTTCAACATGGACGACTTTGAAAAGGCGGCACATATTGCATTATCCGACAAGTCTTGGGCTTATATCAGAGGAGGATCGAATGATAACGTCACACGGGACGCCAATAGTTCGATGCTTCGCCAGATCTGGCTGCGCCCGAGGGTCTTGCGCAATGTTGGTACTGTGACGACAAGCACGAAGCTTTTTGGATGTGAGCTTGACATACCCGTCTTTATCTCACCTACTGGCGCTGCACGGGCTGGCGGCGCTGAGGGTGAGTTGACGTTGGCCCGAGGAGCCAATGCGGCGGGAATCGTTCATTGTTTCGCGACTCCCTCATCATATACGCACACCGAAGTTTTGAACGAGACCAAGCGACAAGCCTTCTTCCAGCTGTACGTGGATAAGAACCGTGCCAAGTCTGAAGCTGCCATCCGGACGATCGAGGCCAGCGGTAAGGTAAAGGCCATTCTGCTGACGGTAGACGTCCCTGTAATACCCAAACGAGAAGACGACGAGCGCGTCAAGTCACAAGAACAGCTGGCAGTATCGGGAATTGGTACGAATTTTGAAACCAAAACGAGCGACAAGAAAGGTGCCGGTTTTGCGCGCCAAGCAGCGTCCTTTATCGACCCGACGACTAGTTGGGAGGATCTCAAGTGGTTACGGAGCATCACGCAGCTACCTATTGTGATTAAAGGCATCCAGACCGCAGCGGATGCCATGATGGCTGCGAAAATGGGGGTTCAAGGCATCGTCATCAGTAACCACGGCGGTCGCGCAGCTGATACTGCGCCGCCTTCTATTCTTGTCCTCCTCGAGCTGCAGAAGCAATGTCCCGAGATATTTGCCCAGCTGGAAGTGTTGATTGACGGCGGGTTTCGACGAGGGTCTGACATTGTCAAAGCTATTTGCTTGGGTGCATCTGCGGTTGGAATGGGTAGGCCATTCCTCTACTCGTTGAGCTACGGCCAAGAAGGCGTAGAGCATGCAGCATGGAGTAAGTTTTTACATTTTTCTCTCTCGCCACATGACTTGAATGAAAACATGTAATGACTAATAAAATTTGCAGTTCTTAAGGAAGAGATTGAGACGGCTATGCGTCTGTGTGGCATGACGGATCTGATGAGGGACGCGCATCCGGATCTTGTAAACACGAGCAGCCTCGACTTTATGGTGCCGGGACTTAGACATCCATACGCGCGCAAAGTCGACAAATCGGCCGCATGGCTTAGTTCGCTACGATCTAAGCTGTAGATATTAGAAAAGAAGTCTCGATCGGAAAGGTTGATAAGAAAGATGGTTTATGACAAAAATATAGCTCCACTACCCCTGGCTATGAACATATTTACGGTCGAGACATATTGGAGCTATCGATCTGAACTATATCAATGGCGATTATTTGAGGGTACTTACGGCTCGGATTTAGCATTACAGACGGTCATTCGAAGAACACATGTGAATTTTATTCATGATTCCGCATACGAAGACGGGCCATACTCAGAATCAACGACACCACGTACTGAGTATGCATACGAAGATGAAGAGGTGGAGCTGTTCTAGAATATATTTAGAAATAGCCTTTATGAAATGATGAAATTTTTTTCACATTATTGTAAATAACGGCCCATCTGAGGAGCTCGTATGCATCTTGCTTCACTATGTGAACCCATCACTGGACATACATGTACCTACTTTGAGCCTACTAAGTACATATAACTGGCGCTGCAAATTCATTATTCCCGTTCCATAACTCACGAGCAACAGCCACTGCCATTATTATACGTCACACCGTTCTGAGCGTCGCCCTGAGCGTCGCCCTGATTGACCGTCCGGCAGAAACAGGACGATTGCACCGTAATATCAGCCAAACACGTCGCCAACTTCAATGGCAGCTCAAGCATCTTGGCCTCAGCAGTTCGTCCCAGCAACGTCAAACACTCATGGTAGCCATGCAGCGCCCATATGTTATTCGGATGCTGGTGACCCCGCGGCAGAGCCTCGTCGAAGCCAAGATCCTCTGCGTACGCCTTGGCCGCTTCCTCAACGCGGCCCTGTTCCAGCAGCAGCGCCGCGTAGGCATGCCGAGATGGCTGCATCCAGGCCCAAGGCTCGCTGTAATTAAGATGGTCGTCTAGGTAGATGGAGCGACGCAAATGCTCAAATGCCAGTTCGTAGTTACCGCGGCGGTATTCAATCTCGCCGGCCAGCATTTCTTCGCCGACTGCGAGGATGTCGATGCATGTGTTTGGGAAATCCATTCGCGAGGGAGGCACGCGGCTTACAGCTTCTTTGAATAGTCTTTGCTGCGCTAACGCCTCGTCTACTTTTCCCGTGGCGGCGAAAGCGACACCTTTGGCATAATAGATTGTGGCGGTTGTGACGCAGTAGAGGGCTTGATCTGCCGGAAGCTCGAGATTGATGATGTCGTCCCAGCGGCCGAATCTGATCAAGACGTGAGGCCGAACTGCGATGAAAGCTTCCAACCAGTCTGCCATGGGAGGGGATTTGATGGAGAGCAGCTCTGCGGGGAGCGCATCCTCCATGTGTTTGCAGTTCTCAATGGCGATTCTCGACTGTCCGGATAACATGGCGGCGTAGATTAGAGAGTGGTAGTTGTGACCTCGGTAGAGAGAATACATGCTCATGCCACCGACCCTATCTACGAATTCCCGATCAGCTTTAACAGCGACGGTATTGGCCGTAATGGAGGCCTGATAGTCTCCAATGAGAATGTCGAGATGTGAGGGCATGTGATTTAAATGGGCACAATCAGGGACAAGACCCCTTAGAAGATTGCCCGAAGGAACGGCAGCTTCAGGTGTGCGTGACATCTCCATGAGATGGATGTGCAGATGAAGCAATCCTGGGTGCTCGCTGGCGCCTGTTTGCTTCAAAGCTCTCGAAATAGCTGCTTCAGCCTCAAAAGCACGAGAGTTGGGTCCTGGCTTGCCGCTGTACGGATCCCACATGGCCCATGGAGTGAGATTCATGAGGGCATCGATGTAGAGGGCGGCGACATCCAAGTCGTCGCCGAATTGCTGGTATGCAACTCCCATGGCGTCAGCGTATGCGCGATTCCATACTGAGTAGTCATCGGTCGGAATGCGTTGTGGGAATCGTGCAACGAGCCCACGGATGAGAGCCTGTTCGACTGGACTAGCATTTCCCACGAGTTCCAACGCCTTTCGCGATGCGGTATAAGTGGCATCAAGGGACGCTTTGAGATCTTCGGAGTCAAACAAACGCCATGCCTTGTTGTAGTAAGGGCCGCGGGTATATGCTAATCCCCAATATCCCATGGCACAGCTGGGGTCTGCTAGGATAACCTTCTCAAAGCAGCTTGACGCCTCCTGCGTGTTGAAGCCGTATGCCCAAACGAGACCTCGGTTAAACCATCGCTGGGCGTCAGGACTATCGGTCGTAATAGGCCGATGATAGGTTCCAAGATCAAAGTAGCCATCATCTTCGAATGCAGCTAGTTTAGCTTCCATTGTCATATTTGCTTGTTTGGCGCCTTTAATATGAGCTTTTTATGTACATGTATCAAGTCAAGCCTTTTTACCATTTAACTGACGACATGTCTTAGTAACAACATGAAGGCGGGGTTTAGTTTGGGTGTAGCTCTGCCTAGAACATGTAGTCTGAACGTAGCCAATCAATCTCGTACTTACAACACTCTGCTGACGTAAAGGGTAATTGGTTGTTACTCTTTTAAGCCAATGCTCGATCTTGCATGCATATGCATGGCAGCACGACTATTGTGTAGAGAACTTTATAGTTTCTTCCTTCGTTCTATAGTCATGCATCCATTAGGCTCGGTCGATCTTTGTCAGCACTGAATCTAGATAGGCGAGTGAACATGTAGTTGCGTTTAAGTTTAACACAACCTTCAGCATCGTACTTACACAACCCTCATGACAAAAGGGTAGTTGCATGTCACCACATCAAGTAAACGCCACATTGCTTGATACAATCTAGCTTACATGCTAATTGGTCTACTCTGCTTTTCTGCCGCGTCCTATACACCTGCTAGGCTCGGCCGACACCTTCCAGTAAATCTCCGCGCGGCTATTGGTAATTCGTGAGGGATCTGGGTGGCTAAAGCTTACAACAAGACAAAAGTATCGGGTATAGGAACTTAAGGCACTGATAATATCAATTCCATTTCTGTATGAGACGATTTTACGATGTTTTATTCTCTATCATGTACTCAAAAACCATAACGAAGAAATGAAGATGATAAGCAGCGTACATGTATCTATAGTGGCTACCAAACAGATCATACAATTTGTTCGCAATCAAGAATAGCATTCAGACATAAAACTTTTAATATTTTGAAATGATAACACTAAAGCTAAATTCCAATCTAATTTGCAATCTTAACCACAACCTTTCCATAGTGCTTCTGGTCCCACTGGTACTGATACGCCGCCTTGAGATCCTCGAATTTGAAAATGTTGGAGTCAACAACAGGCTTAATCTTGGCAGAGTCAATGGCGCGGTTCATTTCCACAAACTGCTGCTTAGAACCGACAAAAACGCCGCGGACAATGCAAATGTGGTTTAGAGCGTCCATCAGCCCGGGCTGCTTGTCGGATGGGGCGAGGAACCCGATGATGGTAATGACACCCTCCAACTTGACGGCCTTGAGCGACTGTTCAAGACTTCCGGGGCCGCCAATCTCCAAAATGTGGTCGAATCCAGTGCCTTCGGGCGTCAGAGACCGGGCAACCTCGCCCCAGTTGGGGGTCTCTCTGTAGTTGATAACGTGGGTGGCTCCCAGCTTCTTCAACTCCTCGGCCTTTTCCTTTGAAGACGTAGTGGCGACAACGGTCGCACCAGCAGCAACGGCAAACTGGATACCTGAAAGGCTAACACCGCCGGTGCCCTGAGTCAAGACCCACTCGCCTGCCTTGATGGCCTTTGACTGCAGTCCGTAGAGGGCGTTCCATGCGGTCAGGGGGGCGCAGGTAAGTGTGCTGGCCTCGATGGCGTTTAGAGTAGATGGGGCCTTGACAAGGGCGTGGTCTCCAAAAACAGCGTACTCGCGCAGGGTGCCGTCGATGGCACCGCCAAAGCCGCTTGAAACGGCCTCAGCAGTAATTGCGCCACTCTGGTGGTGCTCGTTGAACAGCGTGCAAACTCGGTCTCCCTTGGCAAATTTGGTGACTTTGGGACCGGTTGCAAGAACGATACCGGCGCTGTCAGATCCAGGAATGACGGGAAAGTTAAGGGCAAAAGGGTAAAGTCCCTATCAGTCAAGTTAGCTCTCAGAAACCGAACTTGCATTTTTTTGCCGGCTTCACATACCTTGGGGATGGCCAGGTCTCTGTAGTTGAGGGACACGGCTTCAATCTGGACCAGAATATCGCGCTCGCCGAGCTTGGGAATAGGAACGCTCTCCTTCAGAACAAGGCTATCGAAGCTGTCTGGCTTGGTCTCGGCGATGGACCATGCTCGGGTAGTAGTAGGGAGAGACATTGTGATGGAGTGTTGATAGGGTGTTGTATTATAAACTTGTTGAGGGTGAATTCTTGATGTTGTAGTAGGCTGCGAATGCTTTGAATACTTTTAAATAATGATAAGAAGTCGTCAGCTGGCGTCTATCGACCGATATTTATATCGTGATGTAGAAAGCGGGTTCAGTGTGGACTCGCCCCAGTTAATAGTTAGTGATAGGTCGAGGAACTTGCCGCTCTGCCTTTTCCTCAAAGCATTCGATGTCTATGTAGCATCGCTCTAACACATAGTCGCATTATGCATTATTAATAATAAGATCCATGATGTGGTAATCCTCCCATACATCCAAGGTGAAGTCATCCAATTGTAAGTGTGACGGCTTACACATCTAGCGTTGCATGGTGGCTTGGAGAGAGCGCATTCAACCGCTCGATTCCCCTTTTGCCGCATCTGCAAACTCAATCTTGCGCAGATGAGACACATGGCCAGTTCGACTAATTGTCCGATCCCCTGAAGCTTGATTTCAAATGAGGACCCTGCAGCAGAGGATGCCAAACCTGGGCTCCACGGCATTGAATCATTCGAGCCATTTGGGAAGCGTCAGAGGCGCATCTTCATTGGCTCCACCAACGTGCAAGCGTCGGCCGACCCCTGTCGATTTAACGGAAATGCCATTATTGAGCGGAAGCTAGAGAGCGTCGGCCGACCCCTGCTAGCACCTCGTACACCGTCTGCTGTCAAAATTCGCTCACACTGTCAATGCAGCGTCCATGTTGTTGAGGTCTGGTGATTGAGGATGTTTCAGGAGGTTACTGTCGCACAATGCACCGAGCTTAATACTGTGAAATGACTTGCAGCCTCGATTTCTTCACGATAGCTCAAGTTTTGGAGACTTTTAAGCGTACGTCCTTACGTCTAAGCCGCGTCTCTATCGTCACGCAGCGGTAGCAAATTGTGATTTATTCTATGAGTAGAGTAATAAAAGGCTAAATACATGTATACTCAACGCAGTCATTCAATCCATGATTTAAAGCCCTTGTGCTTTATGCCGACCCAATAAATCGAGGCAAATGCTTTGCTTCCTCCCGCTGAGTGACAAATCCTACCTTGTCCTTGCAGTAGAACTCAACGCCAATGTTGTTGTTCAGATTTGTAGCTCCATTATCCAACGAACCTGCTTTGATGACGATGTCGCCAGGCATGATATCGAGTACTCCGTAAAGGCTAGAACCGCAGTTGGAGCAAAAGAAGTGCCTGTTCTTACCCCCAGACTCTCCGATGGTATCATACCACTTGGCTTCACCTAAGTTTAATTAGGCATTAGTGAAGAAGTTAGAGACTAATTGGAGGCAAGGCTTTACCTTTTGTAACTTTGAAGCTGTCCTCGGAAACCACAGCGTTTGAGCTATATGTTGAGCCAGTCCACTATGTGATATTAGTAGTGTAAACTCCGTTGCTTTCTCTCGCGGCTCATACTTTTTGACAGTCTACGCAGTGGCAAAGAGCCGTCACCTTGGGCTCGCCTGTGTGATATTTTGTGTTAGAGAACAGCTAGGTAAAGCTGGAGTCACGGTAAACATGGAACTCACTGCTGCTAGAGTATGCAATCTCTCCGCACATGCAACTTCCAGAAAGAGTCATTTTGGGCAAAGTATTTTGGATAAAAAGTTGATGATTGTATGTTCAAAGCAAAAAACTCTACAGAGCATTTCTTCATCCAAAAGTCTACGGGAAATCTACCCTCTTAAATAGCTGTCTGTATTCACAGCGCGAACCTTCACAGCTGATCTTCACGGCTGATCTTCACAGCCGGTTCGGAGACAGGCTAATCCTCGTGTTGCTATAGTCCGCATTAGCCTGCGACGACCGATGAAGAACCCCGGCCATTGCCCGCAAGTACAGTGGATTGAACATCAAGATTATCTCTGTTCGAGAGGCTGTGATACTTTGGCTCCGTTTCTAGCCGGATATCTGTGCCGATTCAAGTCCGATATTTAGGGCAGTGCTTGGCGTTTTGGGTTTCTTCGACTGCAAATGTTGATGGGGTACAGCACAGCATGCATACTGTGTGGATCGCTATCGGAGCTGTGAGAGTTGATTTCCGCTCTTCAGCTGTGTTTTCAGTATACATTTCAGCAAAGATAGAGCTTTCCGAGGTAAAATGATTAATAAACTACTAAATACGGATGATTGTAGCCGAATTAGAAGCGCTGATCTATACACGTATTTAGCTCGGCAAGTATACATATATGCGCCAGGGTATCTCACCTAGACGTTGGACAACAAATATGCGTGTATCCTGGATACACATTCTGTGCCTTGTCAAATCTCTAATAATTTTTTATTACTTGACTACTTCCTCGTCTTACATCAATACTTACACGTATTCAGAGTCCAGCAGCATGTCTTACATCAGCAGAATGAAGCGCGATCTTCCTTGGATACAGCTTCCGTTTATTGCAAATGCGCCAATGAGTGGCGTTGCGACAAGCAAACTCGCCGTTGCCGTGACCTTGAACGGAGGCCTAGGACAAATTGGATTTACAGGCAGTCCGCACAGATTGGAAGCTGAGCTGGAGAATGCTCAGACCCAGCTGAAAGACTTCATGGCGACGAACCCAAATCTGGATGTTCTTCCAGTGGGGGTTGGTATCATCGTCATTGGTAGCACGCCCCAACACTGGCTACCCATCTTCGCAAAGTTCAAACCTGCAGTAGTTTGGCTATCGTTTGGGAATGCGCAGCAGTTGAAGGCCTGGACGGAAGGGATACGAGAAACGACTTCATCTTCCAAGGTTTGGATACAGGTTGGAAGCGTCAGTGCCGCTTTGAAAGCAGCTCAAAGCTGCCAGCCGGATGCTTTGGTAATGCAAGGAAGTGATGCTGGAGGCCACGGCCATGCAAAGGGAGCCAGCGTGGTAACATTGGTTCCGGAATTGGCAGACGCCCTCAAAGATCATGGTCTCTCTCATATCCCCATTCTTGCAGCTGGTGGCATCATGGATGGAAGAGGAGTGGCGGCAGCTTTAAGTCTTGGAGCCGAAGGCGCAGTCATGGGCACTCGGTTCATTGGAGCAGAGGAAGCCAGTATGAGCTCAGAGGTTCGCAATGAAGTTTTCACGGCATCTGATGGAGGAGAGTCTACTGCGAGATCTCGGGTGTTTGACGATATTTGGGGCGAGAATCCATGGCCACAATTATACGACGGCAGATGCTTAAGAAGCACATTTTACGACAATCGAGAGAAGGGAATGGATATGGACTCGATACGGAAACAGTTCTACCACGACTCCTTGCGGTCCCATAGAGAGGAAGTTAACGTGAGAGACATTGCCTGCATATGGGCAGGGGCGGGAGTTGGATTGGTCAAAAAACTGGAACCGGCCGCTGATATTGTAAAACAAGTGCAAGAGGACGCGAGAAGGAGATTACATGATGCAAAATCCTTGGTGTAACAGCATGTAGAGGCTGTAACTCCTTCACGATGGTAGAGAATTACAAAGCACCACAGCAAGTTAAGGATTAGAAATATAGAGTGACTGCTCAAGTGGTCTTCTGCGCAATCCCCAGTGACATGATTCATTTCAGATCTAGGATCCCAGTAAGCGTCTGTGCAATCTAGATCCTTCCGAGCTGACTCGGCATATCATGGAGTTGCCGCCGGTCAGCAGTGCATACCCGACATTCTTCTTACATGCTGTCCAATCGGCACTCTGGATCCACTGGCAGGGATCGTCCGACGCATGCTTCCAAGCGTTGGAAGCTCGACAGTTCGAAGCGCACTGTAGAACTAGACAACTCTTGAGCAATGCTCGCGCAGCGCCACCATGTGCAGAATTTCCGTCTCGGTATCGATACTTGGAGGCTAGTTCCGCTGTATCAGACTGTGCTACGTGTTTCTTTACCGCTTCATGTACAGGTACTAACAATCTTTAGTTGAGTCAAGTAGCCGTGTACTAATCAACGTTTAGCTTCCGGAGTAGGCGGACTAGATTTGACAAGGGTCGGCCGATGGCATATTAACCCTGTGTCTTCTGGTCTTTTCCAATGCGCAAACCTTTTGACTTACATGTTCGCCAGCAATAGCCCGAATCATCCAGCCCTGTATCGATTGTCTTCACAACTCACGTATCCAATTTTATATCCGCCTCCTCTTAGAATGGCCGACCTGGCAGTCCTGGCGTCGAGCAGCAATGAAGTCAAAGTCTCCGCTGCTCGGACCGGTTACGTCCCCGGAACGTGCTTAAATTGCCGGCGTCAAAAGCAGCGTTGCGACAGGGTCCTCCCTCAATGCTCACGTTGTTCCATGTAGGCCTCTTGTGCCGATATTTCGTGTCTGCTGATCGCAAGCACGCACAATACTAACGCCATGGCTGTCAGGAAATCAGTTCGATGCGTCTATCCAACAAAGAACGATACGCCAGCCCGCGGGCTCGCACCGATATTCAACAGTACGGCTGACATGCTGTTGCCATGCTCCAGTCCTTGTGGATTTCATCTGTCTCTTCTTGGCGAGCGCAATCTGCTCTGGGCAGCTTGCTCAAATTACAGCTCCTATGTCGAAGGGGATTCCTCTCAAGCGTCGCTATCATTTCTCGTCAGAGACGTATTTGGCCATGCCTCCATTGACATAACAGATGTTGTGGCCAAGTACTTCAGTCTTGCCTATTACTGGTTTCCCTTCTTGGACAGGGATACTGTCTACAGCCAAGCAGCGGAATTTATCTCGGGCGGCTTTGTCTCAGGCAATGCGACTAATCGCGACCACTTTGCTCTATTGCTGCTCTCTATGCACATATTCTCAGAGAGAGTTTGCCAGTACTCGACTGACCCGGCACAGAGCGCTTTATATCGCACAGCGCGGCAGATCTTTGCCGTTCTTCAGTCGTCTCCAGATATTCAATTGCTGCAATGTGGCATCATCTTGACTATGTACGCGTGCGGCCATGGCTTGGGCAGAGAAGCGTATGAAACCTTGACATTATGCATTGGTCTCATTCGTCGTCTCGGCTTCAGCGAATATTATGCGACAGGTTCAAATAGCAGTGCTTTTAAAGATTATCGCAGCCAACACGAGCTGGATCTCCATTGGAGCGCAATTATCTTGTTGGATCGGTAAGCTACAAGCACGGCTATCCTTTCAACAACTAAAGCAAAACTAACCTAAACGCAACAGCACTATTGTTCTATCTACCATCGACCACTGCCTGCCGTATCTAGTAGAGGAGGCTCACCTGCCCCCAAACTCTGCTATCTTAAGAGTAACAAAAGCCGATCTCTTCTCACAAGAGCCTATCCGGAACTTCTTGGCTCGAGCCGAGCATTCTATTCGTATGGGCGATATACTGAGGGCTGTAAGAACTTGTGATTTCGTCAAATATGAAGCGGTGGAAAGAATGATGTGCGACCAAATTGGAGATTACATTCGTATGTATGAAGGAAGCAAGTTTCCCATTTGCGAAACTATTGCCATGACTCTCAGGTAAGCGGCGCACAGTCCATGTCGAGTACTTGTTCTAACCGTGATTGAAGTGCCTTGATTATGCTATATCGCACCAATGACTACTACAAGGTGGCAATGGATAACCCGAAGAGCATATTAACATTCACTTGCGCACGCAATATGATTATCGAGACATGCAGTGCCGAATCTGAATGGCTAGAGAAACACGGCTGGTTCAACAGCACGAGACCGTGCTTCATTGGATTATGTTGCCTATACGGTGCGGCTGCTCACCTGGACGGGCTTTGTGTGGGTGGATTACCGGCAGAAGATAGGAGTATCCTCAGAAATGCTGTATCGGACTTTGCAATGCGCTGGAAAATTTCAGGTATGACAACCCTTTTTTTGTTTTTTACTGGAGGTGGGTATCATCGCGAAAGATGTGTATTCTAATTAACTGAGCAGAAAACTTTTTGCGCCATCTTGACTCAGCCAAGAAGGTAAGCAACTAAACACAATTGAACTGTCTTTAAACTTGCTAACCCTATGATTCCCAGTTTTAATTCATACATCTCGTCAAAATGTAAATCTATGCTTGTGACAATGCTCAGCCAACATACTTTCCGTATTTGGCCAAGATCTCATCCTCCCTTAAACGATCAATATCCTCCTCTCTTAGGCAGACAGCCACATCGATATCCCCAGCGTCCGTCTTCGGCATATAGTATAAAAGACCTTCCATGGGCTTGAACCTGTGTCTTTTCGCTATTTGCGGATTCCCCAGTTTTCCAAAGGATTGCTGATATAGACCCTGTCCAGCCCAGCTTGAAAACATGACGTCGTACTTGGAAGCATCCAGCGTTGCTCCGTACACCAAGGAGCCTTTGTCTTCCGTCTCTGCTAATGCTGTTACAAAGCTGTGAATTGGATGGGGCTGCAGATTGTTAAGATCGTCACGGAACTGTCCAGCGAGGACCGAGAGATCCATGGCGCCCGCAGCGTCATCCAGGGATAATTTTCGGTCGATGCAGTACACCATATGGCCCATGTACTCCGGCGGGACTCGCGTCTCTACATAGCGACGCGAGTTAATGGCGCGACAGAAAGTCGCAGTCTCTCCAGGCTGACCGGATCCAAGACGGTGAATTCGTGCAGCCGTGATCCGTTGACACACCAGGGCCGACAGAGCGTCGTCAGTCGAGACCCAGGAGCCTGGCGTGGAGGCAACACTCTTGAGTTCTGCTAGACGCGAGCCAGGGAAGTGAAAGTACACCCACTTGGAAGGTACATCTGGCTCGGGATGTTCGCCGTGAACGCGAAAGGGCGTAAGGTCGGTTTTTGGCTCATCTGGGCCCAAAAGTCGAATGACGGTACTGCGATCTCGATTGCCCTGCTCAAGTTCAAGCTGCGTAAACGACTCGCCCCGGCAAGCTCTTGCGAACAGCCGAATCAGCTGCGCAAGGCCGTTCATGTCGACAATATTGTGCTGGCCGGCGAATGTGATGAGCACGCCGCCTTCAATGAAGTTGGCCTGAATGAGGAGTACCGGAGCTGGCTCGATTGATTCGTCATATCCAATGGGAATTCCCTGTCGTGATGACAAAATCTCTCCATCAAGCATCGACATTGGCGCCCCTGCGTCCACGATGGTTTGAAACGACGGACAGAGCTTGCGGCAGTCCTTGGCCACAACAGGAGTGAGGCGTGTGCCTGGAGCATACGGTACGATTTTTGCGAGGCCGGTTTTTCCTGGCGCAGCTCCTTCGCGAATAACGTGTCCCGAGAGCCAGGGGAATGCATCTGTGAGCGTCTTTGCCGCTGCTTCAAGGTTTTTTGTGATGGCTTCGTCAGACACTGGCTCTGGTGTGGGAAAGCCGAGGACGATTTGGGTGTAAGTTTTGAGGAACATGAGCTGTCCGAAGACATCCTGGAATTTGGAAAAGTCCTCCATCTTTTGATGTTCAAGTAAAACAGACTATGAGTAATTCAAGGTTCAATGTCTGCGATCGCAGTGACTGATGAAGGCGGGATGTGTGCTATACCGATGAGGCCACCTTGATAGACCTTTGGCAGCTATTCCCCTCTTTTAATTAACGCGTATTTAATTATGCAATCTGTATATGATTCCAAATTGACTGGAAGTTATAGGCCAATTGCGATAAGCGATGGATGCACTATAAAATTAGTGGCTTGCTTACAGGTAGGTACCTGTAGAAACGTGGCACAAATAGTGATGGGATAGAAGGCGACTTGATGAGAGGGAGTCGTCGATGGGTGCCTGCATAGGTAGTATAAGTTTGAGTGCCCGACTGCGAATTTGATCAGCTATTGGCTTGTATCTGCTGGATACATGTACTTTCGTGTTCTTTCCAAGTTTCAAATTACAGCAACAAGTGCTGCTGTAGACGAGTCACTTGTAGCTCTCTGAACATGTTGGGTACATGCACTCTTCGTTACTGCCATGCCCCGTGCTATCTGCACGCGCTTTATGTTTCATAGAGGCGACATCGAGTCGGCTGCACGCCCGCAGGACCCCGCTCTCGCTATCGTTCTCCAGCGACAATTAGGTTAGATGCTCCATGGTACCTATTTGGGCGTTGTCTACTGAAACAAGTGACCTTTTTTTTTTTATTAAACCAAAAAAATAGGCAGGGTGAAAAACAGATTATTCTGTCACTGCGATATGGTTCCCATTGGCGACGTGACACTGGCTCACAAAATGGAATGGTCAAGTTTGCTGGCTTATACCAAAGTAAGACAGCGGCTCCCCGCACTCACTCAATGTACCTACATGTAAGAAGCCCGCGCCGCTTCTAAGCGCAGATATATAGAGTGTGCATGACTATAAGAGAGCAGGTGGGTATTGAGAATGGCTCTTTGATGTGATGAAGCTAGAACATCTGAGGTCCTTTTGTTAGGAACGAGAATGAAGTTTTACATTATGTGTACGGGAATGCTATACGGCTTGCATTTACTGAATCCTTCTGACATATGACCGAGCCTACGTCAATGCAAGAGAAAGTATCCCTTCTCGTTTACCTCTTTGTCAATCGTACTACACTGCCTGTATAAGCCGTAGAATGGAGGTTTGCCTGCTGTACTTCAATGACTGATGGCTAGCAGGCTATCAGGTTGAGAGAGATAGCAGCCAAGCTACGTCAATCATTATATCCTTTGATGTGTTATAATTGAAGAGCATCCTGTATTAAAACACACGTTTTTTTTAAAGGAATTTGGAGCTGAACATGTATGTGACTTAAGTTAATGCAAAGCTTCGGTAACCTTTTCCGGATTCCAGCTTCTAGTGGATGGTAGGCTGTGTCTTATGTCAGAAGAGAAAACGATGCGTGAAAAACGCATTTAGCGACGCGAACTAGGCAAAGCCCGATCAAGCGCCTGTGCCTATGTTACAGGGGTATTTAAATATTGAATAAGCCTCGCCTTTTATAGTCGTGCTTTGTAACGCCTCATCATGCTAGGTACTGATAGATAGAATGAGAATTTTAAGAGATACCGACCCGCGTAATAATATCTAGCCTCAGAAACAACAACTGCCGATAGCACGGAGAATACGATTATTAATTAAGCTTATTTACTCCGTATTGTGATATAAAAGCACAGATTTAGAATGCCAGCTAATTATATCTACCTTGCGCTGTTGGTGGCGCAATCAATGTTGCAGACGGGCTTGGTACCCGTCTCAAGTTAACAAGTGCTCAGGATTCTAGCTTATGACACGTCAAGAACTTTTTGCATCCGGCGAGTTTAATAATCTACTCTTAGCCACCCGCTGCTAGGAGAACTCGTATATTTCGTAGGCAGACAACAAGACGACTTTTGCTTGCAGCTCTAAATAAATACCCATGTCACGGCAGCGGGAAGAGCTCTGAAGCAAATCGACACGTCAGCTAAACCCTAGCGTAGAGTTCAAGATGCCCCGCGAGGCAGTTTGAAAGCCCCGCATTTGTTTGTCGAAGTGTAAAAGCCAATCGTCTAAATCTGAGGCTGAAGGAAAGGGAAGAAATAGAGGCTAGTAGTAAAGCAGCCTGGCTGCTGACATCGTGCAATGCTTTTGCTCATGCACTGTTTGACAGTCAACTTTTCTATTGAGAAATTGGCTTCATTGGAGGAAACCAGATGTTCAGTCGATATGGGAATTTCACCTTTGCCATCCTCCATCGGCCATTTACCTACAAACAATGTGGCCCATTGTAAAATCTGGAGCAATCTAACGACACCATGCTGATCTTCATTAACGGAAAGAATTTTCCAAAAAGGGCCATCCCCAGATTGGCCATGGTTGAGCGATTGACTTCGCTAGACGCATCAGCCGTGACGACAAAGGCAACGCGTAGAAAGGAGGCTTGGAGGCCCTTAACCCGTTATGCGACGCCACCATGGATGATGATTGGGTGGTAGCCGGCGAGGCTGAGCTCGGATGGGGTTTTCGTTTCTACATACAGCTGACGGCGGGAGGCTTTCTTTCAGATCCGTGGCAAAATGTTTATTTTTAGCTCTTTCGCGTAAACGAGGATTCTATGGAAACCGGGAAAGCTCGCAGCATGAGTATCGACGGGATGGTGGCGCTGACGGCGAACAACTACCTCATACAATGCATCATGTGAGAGACGTGTATTTGGCCGGCACCTTGTAGCTACTGCTATGTAAGATGTGATATCACGCATGATGATGATCGCTGCAGCACGGAGTCGTGCCGCCATCTAGCCGCCCTTTCTTGACTGCAGTAGCGCTTCTCTACGCCCCTCCCTGGTGGGCATGTTTGGTGGAGCGGGAACATGTATTCATACAGTAGAAGCAAATACCACACATGCAAAATAACGTGATTACGAGTAAATGCTGAGGGTGTCTGTAGTAGCACAGCGCACAACGCACTCAGAGCGCGCCCCTGAGTTTGTGCTACAAAACACGCAGCTTTGCTTTGATCCGTTCGATGTGGTATCTTATCGACGTCACTGTTTGCGCTCCCTCGTCGCCAAGGCAATTGGTGGGGTGCTGCGCGCCGTGGACCAGTAAAAGCCCGCCAGTCTGCCTTCCGCCAGGGCCACCCCAAGCCCCAGCGAGACGCTACAGGCCACTAAACCCCCACTAGCACCTCTGAAACCGACAGCTGGGCCAAGGGGGTCATCTGAAGGGGTTTTTGGGGCTTCGGCTCCAGCTTCATTGAAACTCATCAGCTGTGAAACCGCCGTTTGGTCTTTTCACATCCTCATCATTTTCTCTTCTTCCTCATGCGCCTCTGCGTTCTGATTTGCGACAGACGCATCGAGAGACCACTGCAGCTACTTACGATTTACGACTTAGCTTTTAGCGACAAGATCCTCCACCGCATCTAGTTGCGGCGTTTTCCCCTCTACGTAGGTACCGTACCAATCTGCGTCGTACCTTTTACCAACAACCCTAGCATTTCGCGCAACAGAGGTGATCTGCGAAAGTCGACAGAAACACGGCCCCGACGTACCTTGCATATTACCCCAAAGCCGCCCATTGGAGCTTCATCGACAAGGCCCTGAACCGTCCCAGGGTGCGCGCACAGGCCCTTGCTTCTTCCAAACCATCAGACGACGACGACGCAGAGTTGCTGCTGCGCCGCCTTCTCGGACTCGACTCCATTCCACGCGCCACCAGAAGCAACGTGGAAGGGAGAGAAGAACAAGAATCCGCGCTCATCTTCGCCATCCGCGTCTCTCGCTACATCACCTCTACCTCTACCTCTACCTACTGTACAGTAGTACATACCTAGTACCGTCCATCACTAGCACGGCCAATTGATTCGCGCCAACCATGTCGTATAATCGCCTGGGTATGTATGCTTGCAATCTGCCAATTGCCCCTTCTGACGAGTCTTGGCCCCTCGACCCCCTGCCCGCTTAATCTCGAACACCCACTTTTGCCCACTTCGTCCCTACGGCTCCCTGTTGCGACATCTTCACCTTCTTCCCATTGCGATGCTCGACGCTCTTGGCTAGCTTCTCCCCAAGATCCCTGGGCTTGCGGCCTGCGTGCTACGTGCTACGTGATATATACTGCTAGCTGCCATACAGTTGGCCTGGGGCGCGCATCGTTGCGTTGTTTCCACCTCTCTCTTCTTCTCTCTTACCACACTCAGTTCTTATTCCTTGTTTGGCTTTTGCTTTGCACTCGACGACTGGCTCGCGCTCTTTTAACCTTTCACCGCATCTAACGAACTATACCCGCAGATCACAACTACGAGGACGACCAATATCACCAGATGGATCCTCGGGGTAACCCATACAGGACTCCGTCGCCTGGACACCCGCTTCAGCAGGGATACCAGATGGAGGAGAATCCCTATAGCCAGCATCATCCTCAGAATGCCCAGATGCCTCCTCATATTGGCCGACTGGCAAGCCCAAGCGATCAGCTACACATCAACCCCGCTGTGAGTGCTCAACATGATGCTAGTTGTGAACCGTTCACGGGCTGCGGTAACTGACTGAATTTTTGTCCTAGGCCTCGGTTGATGCTTTATCCTACAACCACAGCCAGAATCCGTCTGACTACTCATTAAACCCAGAGGCCCATCACGATGCCTACTACAACGCTCCCTATGAGCCGCAGCACGGCGGCCAAGGCTACGACCAGCACCAGGGCTATGACCAGCCCGGTTACGAACAACAAGGCTACGACCAGCAGGGCTACGAATATGACGACCAACGACCGATGCTCTCACATAATAATTCCGACCAACCGCTCACCCAGCAGGAAGAGACCCGGCCTGTTACGCCGCAGGGTGGCATCAAAAGATGGAAGACGGTGAAGCAGGTGCTTCTATACCGCGGCAATCTGGTGCTTGATTGTCCTGTGCCGCCTGTACTTTTGCGCGAAAATCCTCACGGCGAGCGTGATGAGTTTACACACATGCGATACTCGGCTGCGACCTGCGATCCCAAAGACTTCTACGATGAAAACTTTACGTTGCGCCAGAGGCTCTTCAGCAAGCCTCGTCACACTGAATTGTTCATCGTTGTTACCATGTACAATGAAGACGACGTTTTGTTTGCACGAACCATGGTTGGTGTTTTCAAGAACATTGAGTACATGTGCAACCGCCCAAACAGTAAGACCTGGGGCAAGGACGCCTGGAAGAAGATTGTGGTCTGCATTGTCAGCGATGGTCGTTCCAAGATCAACCCCCGAACAAGGGCAGTGCTGGCTGGTCTTGGCGTCTACCAAGAGGGTATCGCCAAGCAGCAGGTAAACAACAAAGACGTGACGGCCCATATCTATGAATACACCACCCAGACCCATTTGCAGCTGAAAAAGGACGTCGTCTCTCTCGTTCATCGCCGAACGCCCGTCCAGCTGCTCTTTTGTCTCAAAGAGAAGAATGCGAAGAAGATCAACTCTCACAGATGGTTTTTCCAGGCATTTGGCCGCGTTCTGGACCCAAACATTTGCGTTCTCATTGATGCCGGTACAAGACCGGGTGGTAGTTCCATCTACCATCTGTGGAAAGCGTTCGATCTGGAGCCCATGTGCGGAGGCGCCTGTGGTGAGATCAAGGCCATGTTGGGCACTGGTGGTAAAAACTTGATCAACCCTCTGGTTGCAACACAAAACTTTGAGTACAAGATGAGCAACATTCTGGATAAGCCCTTGGAGTCGGCCTTTGGCTTCATCTCCGTCTTGCCTGGTGCCTTTTCAGCTTATCGATATGTCGCCTTGCAGAACGATAAGAACGGCCAAGGCCCTCTCGAAAAGTATTTCTTGGGTGAGACGCTCCATGGTGGCCACAAAGCAGGTCTCTTCGAGTCCAACATGTATCTGGCCGAAGATCGTATTCTCTGCTTCGAGCTGGTCACGAAGCGAAACTGCCACTGGATCTTGCAGTACGTCAAGTCTGCCACTGGCGAGACCGATGTGCCCGATACAGTGACGGAATTGGTCCTCCAGCGACGTCGTTGGCTCAACGGCTCTTTCTTCGCCGCCATCTATGCCATTGCTCATTTCCATGACTTCTTCCGCTCTGACCACTCATTCTTCCGGAAAATCGCCTTCTTTATCGAATTCGTCTTCAACACCATCAACATGATCTTTGCCTGGTTCGCAATTGGTAACTTCTTCTTGGTCTTCAAAATCCTGATTACAAGTTTGGGCTCGGACCAACTCCTCGGCAAAGTTGGCAATATTCTGGGCATTGTATTTGAGTGGCTGTATGGTGTTTGTCTAATTACTTGTTTCGTCCTGTCTTTGGGTAATCGGCCGGCCGGCTCTGGCAAGCTTTACACTGCCATGGTCTGGTTCTGGGCTGGCATCATGATGTACGTTTCTGTCCTTCTTTTTCTCGTTAATTATTTACTAACTCCGATTGACCAGATACTTGATGTTTGCTGCCATCTTCATCGCCGTCAAAGCGATTATCGCAGATATTCACAGCGGAGGCGGGTTCAGCATTAGCGAAATTTTTAAGAACCAGGTTTTCTACACGCTCATCGTTTCCGTCATGTCGACCTACGGTATTTGGCTTATTGCATCCATTCTCATGTTCGATCCATGGCACATGGTTACCTCATTCCTTCAGTACATGCTCCTGACGCCAACCTTTACCAACATTCTCAACGTCTACGCCTTCTGCAACACCCACGATGTCTCCTGGGGTACCAAGGGTGACGACAAGGTGGAAAAGCTGCCATCCGTCAACACCAAAGACGGCCAGGGTAAAACAGATCTTCCCGACGAGGGTGATTTGAATGCCCAGTACCAGCGAGAAGTCTCCGTTTTCAGCGTCAAATTTAAGGAAGTCAAGTCAGAGCCCACAGAAGCTCAGCTGCAAGAAAAGCAGATGGACTACTACAGAGGTGTGCGAACTGGTGTCGTGCTGATCTGGATGATTACCAACTTTGCCCTCGCTGCCGTGGTTCTGAGCTCTGCTGGCCTGGAGAGGATCACGCCTGGCAACGAGCAGGATATTGAGAACCAGCAGACAGAGCGATCCAACATTTACATGGCTGTCGTTCTCTGGAGTGTTGCAGCCCTGAGTAGCTTCAAGTTCTTGGGAGCCATGTGGTTCCTCATCGTCCGTCTGTTCAGAGGTGTCTAAAAAAGACATTGTGTAAGGCCTATAGAAGGTTGATACGAATTTGACATCTGTAGTTGGAAAAAAGGAGATGAAGGAAAAGAACAAAAGGAAAAAAAAAATTATACAAAGCTCTCAGCGGGCTACGATAAAACATGTTGCTATTATCATTTCTTTTTGAATTATACCCCCTTTTACATACATTCTATGACAGGAAGGGAAAAACACACACATCCCGACGGCGGTCAGAGGAGAGCAGAGGAGAGAGGAGGTTTGACTCGTGTAGCTATCTGTCTTCCTGCATGCATACTTTTTTACGGCCTGTGTAGAATTTCTTTCCCCCCCTTTTTTATATAACACACGATGGGGCGTTCTTTGGAACGAATGTGTGTGAGTTGGTGGCGTTTCTACTTTTCTTGTTTTTACTCTTCTCATTTTGCAGAAACGCATTTGCATAGCAGATATTTAGAATACGCTGAATGATGATGAAACATTTGTGATTCTGAATTGTGTATCCGAATATGTTATCTTCAATTTGTCCACCTTGGAGAAGCTGGGCCTTAATCGAATTCTCAAAAGTACCAGTTAAAGCATTGAATGTGGATTTATACGTCTAATCATAATATTGACAATAATTCGTAACGTTAGGTATACTATATCATATACCTTTTCATAATTGTAAAAACGGAGAACCAGCCCAGTCTACCACAGTCCCAAGCTCGCCCATCTATCAAAGCAACAGGACCATTCATAACTCCAGTTTGGCTTTTAGAAAAGCCACGCAATGTAGCGGTTGTAAAACTTACGCGAGCCCTGGCTGTCTGCGTTCTTAATCTGTTCTTGCTCCAGGTAGTCCGCCTCTTGCGAATCGATAATGTCTTTTCCAGTGTAAAAGTCGGCCTCGTGAGGCTTAACGCCACGGCTGCCGGTGAGGAGCATGTGTCCGAAGAGCATGAATATATATAGAGGAATTCCAAGGTATCCCGTAATGAAGTTCTTGTAGTCAAAATTGGAGTCCTTGGTGTGGATGAAGACGTTGAAGTTCTTTGTCAAGCTGATAAGAATGACAAAGGCCAGGCAGACGACAGTACCCCAGAATCCTTGAGGGGCGACATAAGGCATGGCACTATCGGGGATGTTCTGAGCGCGGCGAGCGCGTAGGAAGAAGAGGTAGGTAACAAGGATGGAAATCCAAGTCAAAATACCAAAGATGGTAACAAGGTTAACAAAGTAGCCAAAGACCTGATAATCGTGTTAGAATAGGCCCTTTTACGCATTACGAGGATAATCAAAGAAACGTACCACCGTGCTGTTGGTAGAAGCGTTCATAAATGCAAGACAGCAAATCGCTGAAGAGAGGGCAAGCGCTGGGTAGGGCACACCGCGCTTATTCGTCTTCTTGAAGATAGCTGGGGCAGCATTATCTGACGCAAGGCCATAGAGAGTTCGGGTCGCAATGTACAAGTCAGAGTTGGAGGCGGAAAAGACAAAGACCAGAATACAGGCATTGATGATGTGCGGCAGGACCTTGACGCCGGCGACAGTGGCTGCGACAACGAAAGGCGAGGCGTTGGCACCGGTAGATTGCTTGTTGGCGAAAGCGAGATCCGGGCTATTGTAGGGAACAATCATGCCGATGAGGAAGATGCTGAGGCAGTAGAAGAACAGGATACGGAAGAAGGTAAGCTTGATGGCTGCGGTAAATCGTTAGTGCCTGCTACACAGAAACGCAACCGGTTAAAAAAAGAGAGAGAGAACAAAAACATACCCTTGGGAATGCTTCGTCGAGGGTTCTGGGCTTCACCAGCGGTGACACCAACCAGTTCAGTTCCAAGGTAAGCAAAAGTTGCGTTAACCATGACAGACCAGAAGCCGAGGAATTTGCCCAAAGCACCATCGGCATATAATTCAGCGAACGCGCCGGGATTGTGCCAGTATCGGAAGCCAGGAGCATCACCATCAGGGCCGCCTCCGCAAGCAATGACAAGAGCAAAGATGATTATGCCGACGATGATGATGACCTTGAAAGACGACAACCAAAATTCCAGCTCGCCAAAGAGTTCAATTCCTAGATAGTTCTGTGAAATTGTTAGACTAGAGTAGCAAACCCTCCAAAAAAAGTCAAAGTGAAATACACGTACGACAACGATAATAATGACTAAGAAGATGGCAATCCAGACACCTGGGTTGACTTTGTCTCGAGGTAACCAATACTGAATGACCAACGCGGCAGCTGTCAACTGATTCGGAGTAGTGATGATATACTTGAACCAGTATCTTGGGTTTCCGTTAGCGATTTCATCATTCAAACCTGTAAATTGCAGTAGAATCACAACTCACGTCCAGCCAAGAGCAAATCCCAAAGATGGATGGCAGTATCGCGTCGCGTAGCCCGTAAATCCAGCACTCATTGGTAGCCAAGCCGCCATTTCTCCCAGAGATGCCATAACACCGAAGACGAGAAGTCCGACGAAACAGTACGAAATGAGCAACGAACCAGGTCCAGCTTGAGCGAGAGCCTTGCCAGTGCCAATGATGAGACCTGTCCCAAGAGCGCCACCGATAGCAATCATGGAAATGTGACGGGCCTTGAGACCGCGATGCAGAGACGTCTCGGCTGAAGTCTCCAAGCCACGGATGTGAACATTCTCATAGTTGCCATCGCCGTTGCTATATTTCTCGGCATCGTGGCCATACCCAGTATTATTGGGGGAATGGGCGTAGAGCCCGTCATCTTGAGAGCTCATGACGGAGAGATTCTTGACAACTGATCGGATTTCGGTCGCTAGAGGAGGAGAAAACTGAATCCTAGAAGAGTAGTAATCACCTCACGGCGGCTCCTCGCACGATACAGATACTCTTGGCCACCAGAGTTGTCGACAGGAGATGAGAAACGACAAAAGGTAGAAGAGAAGACCGCGATGGGCAGAAGGAAAGGCCTTCGCTCGGAAGAGGCAGCTCTCGGAAGGTTATAAACAATACCGCTGGGTACCAGGGCCGTCGGCATCCATCATAGATGTACCTATGGAGAAATTATGGAGTACCTTTGCACCTACCACAGCCTATTAAGCGTTCCGTTTAGGTTTATCCAGTAAGCCAGGCTCGTTACTCGCTCCAGCCTCCATGTATGCGCACTTGCAGCATGTACAAGTACACAGGAAGCCCTGAACCTACCCCATACCGAGCCATGGGGACGTGCCCCAATCTCAACCTTGCTATCACCAGGCTAGGCCTATCGCTGCACTAGCCGCAAGCAGAAACAAGCAAAAAGGCCGAAGTTGGGTCATCGGCGGTGGAGAAGGGAGCTGAGAGAGGCAAAGAACAGGGCCTCGTGGGCTGCATTGACCGGGGGCGAGGCCTTTGAGGCTTGGTCGATTGATATTGAAAGACCGCTCTTTTCCGCGACTTTGTACTACTGGAGCGTCCGCCAAGGGAGCTAACTCTTATTTTTAGCTAGGTGGAGGGCCACTCAGCACATCAAATGCTGAAGATTGGCAAGATGTCGAAGCTCTCGTCCAAGTCCGGCGGTCTTGGCTGCTGGGGAAAGTTGGGGATGGCGCTTTGGCCGCGTAGTGTTTGCGCTCTCTCTGTATGTTTCTTCTTCTTCTTCTCTATTTGTTTCTATCGCAGTTTTCTGTGGCCAACATGTATATACCTATGTCGAATCATGTACCTGAAGTCGTGGCTCGGAGCGATCGCCGTAGGGCTGTCGTATCATCGCTTGGTCCAACTTGCACCAGCCACCCGAGCAGTTAGAGGAACGGCTGCTTTGTCTCAATTTAGTGTTGGTGTCTTGATTGCCTGCAGCAGCGGATCATGTCGCCTGACTCGGGCCCTGGTGGCAGTGGTACCAATCTTGTTTGTGCCATGCGAGGGGAAGTTGGGGCTGTACGCGAGTCGTCGCCTTGCAATGGACGACCACAGAGATGTGAGCCGATGGCAGCATCCTGGAGAGGCCCTGGCAGTTTGCCACGAGTCGGGTCATTGCGTGCCTCGCCATCGAGCATCGCCCATGTTATCTCGCCCCGCTTGCGGTCCATGTCCTTTATCTACTCGCTTGATGCTGTTAGTATGCCATGCGTCAACAACGGTATATATTTGTTGTGGCTATAAGTAGAAGCAATAGACCAGAGTCATTGTCTCAGCTTACCGAAGCCATTGTTGGATCGAATCGCAGAGAGCATCAGCCGAGGGCAGTTCTGGTTACGAACCCCGAAAGCTTGGGGTGAATTGGGGAATTGGAGAATCCTGGCAGACACAGCGTCGAATCAATAACGTGCGGGCTCCGTGAATACGCAGCCTAAGCCATTCATCAGACGTGCCAAGGCCTTTGCGAGCCATGCTGGTGCCTGGCCAGGTGATTGATTGGATTGTGGTTGGTTGGCTGAATAGTCAAAACAGAGCTGCTGGAAAGCGCCACGCTTTCATGGCGCAGAGGAAGAGTTCTAGAAGTGCGAGCTAGCAGAATAAGCACTTCGCTTAGCGCTGTTAGGGACTGCTTAGGCCGTTGGCTACCGTTAGCAGCAGCCTACAGCGAGCTTCCGGCGCCATGCTTGAGCCTGTTTTAGGCGCCGAGATGCGCTAATTTGCTACGTGCAGCATTGAGTTGGCGCATTGATGATTTCTTATCAAGGGCCGATTCTTATCTCTCCAAATCTTCTAAGCGACTGATAACGTGGAGATCCAGTATTACTTTGTAACTGCAGTCAAACTCGTCTTTCAGGCTTTCGCCCCATTCACCCAACAGCGAGTCTTGAGCTCGTACAATCTGCTTCAAGCCTCCAGTGCGTGCAAAGCGACGGATTATTTCTCTCTGCAATGCCCGCACTAAGCAAGCCTCGTCCGCCATTGTGGATTCCCCAGTTCTAGGTTATCTTAAGGTTGTTAGACCCGCTACGCCACTCGCTTTTGCATTTTTCTATTTGTCGGCACCGAGGATAAGCATTTCGACCTGCCTATTTGGGTCCTTGACGTGATTTACCCCGGTCCTGAGGTCAAGCCGCTGGGTGGCACGTTCTCGTCGGACGCCAAGCGACGGGATTCATCATGTGCGGCTGAGCACTGAACAGGAACTGAGCTGAGCAGAGCTGGCAACTGTGCCAGAGAAGCGATGGACTGCGCTATGGTCTTGTTTTGAACTCTGGCGCGTATACAGCCTCACGGAATATATTCTCCCATGCTTCAGTTATCCTCATTCAAATCCTCAGCTGGTTGAACGGATATTGCTCCCATAGCCGCTGACGTCTTTCCGTCTATAAATTTCGCCATCTGCTAGTCACTGCAAAGTGCCTCCTTTCGTGCCGATATCCGTGAATGAAGATTCACATCATGTTCTTCGACGGGGGATACAGAGGCCGTCATTAAAATTTGCGCACGGTAGTATGAGCACCCAAGAATATTTAACCCTCCACGCTATGTATGTATACCTACCTAATGTATAGTATTCCCTGTTCAATATTTCGCCTGTTTGGGATACGTAATTGCTCCGTGCGGTTTATGGTACTCTTCGAGTGCCACTCATCGTACAGAAGAGTCCTGAGCTGTTTATTTGTTTGCTCATACGAAGCGGGAAGATTGATTCTCTTCTTGCCTTTCTCCGCACCGTCTTTTAGGCCTCCAAGCGGAGGTTTCGCCAAGACTCTTATCAATTCTCCATTACGGAGAACCAGCGCTAGAAATAAAGATCAACTTGTGTCGTTTTCTCTTGGCTCTTGGCATAAGCCTCCATGACTTAGTACGATGTACAAGTACTTGTACTTTACCCCATACTCAGGAATAACTTGGCAAATCCAGAGTTACAGTAGGTACTCGGGAAAGGGATATTCAAGCGAGGCATGCAATGCTCCCATGGCTCCAACGCGGGGAGCGATGCATGGCTACACAAAAACGCCCAGACACCGCCTGGCATTGGCACGTCAATTACTCAGTAGCGTTTCCAAGATCCCATTTTATGGCGTTTTGCATTGAGAACTAGTCTGCTCCTGCGCTGATCTCGTGTGCCTGCAGGATTTAGAGCTGAGTTACTTCCCCGGATTCCCAGCTTTAGGATGCAAATGCTACGCTATGAATGCTACTAAACGATACAACAGTATCGTAGCGTAGCGACACGTACTTTTGTTCACATGTTTGGACGGGGGTCTCGGCCAACGACCGGAACATCGCTCCACAAACAGGAAGCGTCTCAAAGCATGTCTCGCCACTTCACCATGGGTTCTTTCGGAAGTCGGGCCTAGATTCACGATAGGCTCCACGGACCACGCGAGCACTGCCACCATGCCTCCAGCGACGGATCAGGGCATCAGACTTCGGAATAACTTGCCTCAGGATTACAAGACATGTCTCAAAGTGGAGGTGTCAGTTAATTGCGCAGCTTCTCCAGCGCCTCAGACAGCTTTGGTACATCTAATGTAGCGTTGCGGCGATAAGCAGACACAGTTTTTAGTTTGCAATGTACAGACATGTCTAAAATAAGCTTGACTAAACTCTATTGCGACTACACACATTTATCATGGTCTATATGTGCGTAGATATGTTTTGTCACTATTCTCGGCGAGAGCCCGACGACGGAGAGATCATTATGGCAAAACACGCACTCAGACGGCTACCTTTAGCCAATGAACACTCCATAACCTGAGCCTACAAAGCCTTTGCGATTCTCAACTTTATTGGGCCTCTAATTAACAATCTCGCCCTAGCTTAAGCCTTGAGTTGTAGGCAGATACAGACATGTCGCTTCTATTGACCTGTGCTATGGACTGCCTTGCCCGTTTCTTCGACCGTTTACGTTAATAGATGATGGGCTCTCTGATTGAGAAACTTGTAGGTCTCGCACTCATATGATAAGACACGAAGATCTCTCCAGGACTTCAAAAGACGCAAACAATTCCAGGAATGCTCTGTGCGGTGGAACCAGTAAGACTTTCCGAGAGCTGATGGTACTACACCCAAGGCAAGTTAAAGACAGCTCGCTAATATATGGCCACCATTGAACTGTCGATGGTACCATACCCTCGCAATTTTGGACAGATCATACTGCGAGCATAGCCTAAGTTAATCGAGCGCAGAGAGCTGACCGGCTTCGAACGGTATTTGAACTATCTTTGACCATTTTCTTTGATGTTTCACTGGTTTAAACTTGCACTTGGCGTTTACTACTCAAGATTATACTAACAAGCTTTATGCCTGTTCAAGGTCCATGAAGCATTTTTTTTTATCATAGGCTATGCTTCTTTGCAGAAGAAACTTATCAAGACTGCCTATCTCCTGTACCGACTTGAGAAAAGTCAATGTTCAAAACGCCATAAATTGCCTAACAACTGATCGAAAAAACTACCAAATTGGTTTAAGTGAAGTACAAGCCAGGCAGTTTCGTTGAATCTTCTTAAGCAGCTATTTCCTAGCGTGACATAACAGCTTTAAGAATTCCATACTAATTTAAGTCCCTACTCATTTGGCAGCAACAGAAGCTGACCAATATTACAAGGAATAAGTCACCAATAGCGAACACTCTCAGGCATCTGACCCCCAATTTGCGACCCACTCTACCTGACATTTGCTAGTTTACGGATGCCCAAATCCCCTTCACACCTCGAATGAGACTTTGATACTCTGTCTTAATCACGCCGTAGAAATCACCATGTCCTTTGGCTTCGGAATAGGCGATTTGATTGGGGTGGCAGAGCTTTGTTGGAAACTGTATTCGCAAGTCTACAAGGTTTCGCGAGATGCGCCCGAAGAGCTCCGCGGACTTAATCAAGAGCTGGGAAACTTTCACAACACCATCCAGCTACTTCTGGAAGAGCTCAAGGACACTGATTCAATCATTCTCAACTCTGGGGATGTTCGGATAGATACTGTTCGTCGAGTCGTGTCGCAGTCAGAAGAAACTCTCAAAAAGATGCAGCAACTATCTGAGCGTTATGCAGAGCTTCAAAGCTCATCTACTGCGCAAGAAAAGCGGCGAATGCTGCGAATTTATTGGGATCGACTGAAGTATACGCGGGAGCTCCATAATATTAACGATTTGCGGTCCAAAGTAAGAGAGAATCTTGCCAACTTCGACTGAGCGCCGCGCACTAAACAATTAACAGATAATGCTTCATAATTCTCAGCTAACTCTCATCTTGCAAGGGGCTCAAAAGTAAGTCGTTACTGGAAACATCATGAAGTAAACTAATTGTTGAAAGTTCATCTTTGGAGCGAATAGAGAAACAAAATGCGCAAACGGACAAAAAGCTAGACGAGCTGCGAGAATTAATCGTGTCTAATCCCGCCCAGCGAGACCTGCCGATGCTTACAGCACCAGTCCATCCAGATATGTTGATGGAGCTAACAGATATATTTCTACAAAAGGCAGAGTCTGACAATCGGCCCTGGGCCTCAATTGGTATTGATAGCTGGCTTCAAGCAGGGCAATGGTGGCTTATGAAGGTATTGTGTTGACGTATGCTGCCGCATGTCTACCGTTGCTGATTAAATGGAGCAGGCGCAATCACAATTGGCGACCGCTCCTCAAGTCGATGAAGAGAAGGCCATTTACAACCAAGGATATGCGAATATTCTAAAAGCATGCTGGATATTGACCGATGTTATTGCCATTCACCCTCAAAGAAGTCACATGGGCGCATCAAATGATCGCCGAGCGCACCATATCCAGCGCTTAACTCAAGCAAGTGAATCGGAGGGATGACTTTTATCTTTGGTTACTGACAATAATACTGCCGAAATAGGGCGCTATATATAAACTAAAAACTCTATCGACCGTTATGCCTCGGCTGGAAGATCTTTTGACGTGCAGTCTGGATATTTGGAATTTGCCCATATCTACAGCTCTCACTCCAAGTCGTCAATACACAGGCGATCAGCCAGAGCTGAGATGGCAAACACAAGATGGGCAAATCATATTTCAAGGGTAAGACCCCCGAAAATAACGCACGTTTAATGCTAAAACGTTTCACAGATTTGCCGAGTACCAAGATGACAAGCTGAAGCTGCCAATTGAGTGCATAGTGGTGCTCGAGATGCCAAACGAGCAATCTGCAAACAAATTCCTCAATCTGATCGCACAAAGCTCTGTTGGCCAAGACGTCTTCAAACTTCAGTGTAAGCATAAAGTACCATGCCCACCAACGAAGCTGCTGACGTTTGTGTCCCTGATAGTAGGTGAATCTGATCACCGCATACCTAGCATGCATATTCCAATCAAGCTTCTCACGAAAAAAGGTTAGATTATTTATTCACCTTAGAAATCAGCAAATACTCATGCGCTAGAAATAGACGAACGACTCTTGGATTATATTTTTGAATCTCTATCCGTTATTCGACAGTCTCTTATACTACGTCCAATGGACGCATCCACGATATATTCAGTTGCAATTTTACTTGCCTGTATTGGTGCTAAGGATGCTCTTTTTGATCACACAGCCAAATTCGAGACGGCATACGAGGACATTAATGCCTTAATTCGGTCTAAACAACAACTTCAAATCACATCAGCCACTCATATATCGTCTTCTTTCCAGCTAACGGCTAATCGCACTGTCGAACACCTTAAACAATGCGCTGATTGCTTTCCAAGCAAGTCTGATCGAATATTTTGGAAGCTAAAACACCATTGTATTTGGATGTTGATTTACTGGTTCTCCGATACACCTGAAACTTTCTCAGAACTTTTTAAAGCTGTTGGAATTCATTCTCCAGACTTTCACCCAATATCTGAAGGCTGCTTGATGCTATCTTCACTATTGAAAAAAGATACAGAACTTCCGCAAAAGTTCCTTTCACTTATGGGTCTTGAGTTGGGTTGGGCGCCCGGCAACTTGGACAGCTTGATAGTTGCCATAGATGAAGATGATGTTGTCTTGTTACAAACGGCGATTGAGAACATCGAAAAGAAAGTAGTCATGCAAGGATGGAACAAATTATGGGCACACGCGCAATATCACGCCAAATTTCATGTCATGGACATCCTATTATCAGCGCCTGGAGTGAGCTTAAATTTCCTCTTCCTATCAGTTCTGAAGCTGGCTTCTTGCCACAAATGGCGAGAACTTCAGATATTATGGAGTTTTTTGCGGTCACGTATTGAACGTGTCAGCCATTCGGACGATTATCTGCCAGATTTCGGGAAAATCAATGTATTAATCCTTCAAAACTGCGGTGCAACCATCTATAAAGGGAGCTTACAGGACCTGGAAATATTCCTCGACATTATTGAACGATTTCGTATTTCTTTCGGCTCTATTAAATGGACATTGGAGACTCAGTTAGCCATACTACCAGCCTTGGCCTCCCGGAAGCTTTCTGTTTTGAGACATCTTTCTGAGGCAAGCGCTGTCTCATTTTCCGAGGCCATCTTCACCAGAAAATTACACATCAGATTTCCTGAATACGGCGCGTCCTTTCTTAACACGAGTTCTACATTTAAATGGCCATTGAGTCTAGCAATTCGTCTTGTTTTAGATCTGGAAGTTATTGAATACATTCGGGACAATGGGGCCTGTTTGCAGAACAGCTGGGAAGTTTCTTTGGGTGAACCAGATATCTTGTCAAAACTTCGTCAAACCACCACTGTTTCAGAGGCTCGAAAGCAAAGTTGTTTCGTGAAAGGGGATTGTTACAGATTGTTTCTAGCGATCAGTCTTTATAGCGACATTGACTCCGAGAATGGCGACATGGGTAGTCACAGATTCCTCGGATCATTCCTCACAATCTGGAAGACAATGTGCCGTATATTATTCGAAAACGACTGCCGGGATCTCTATGACATTAACGGTGTTTATTCTGAATTAACTTGGCCAGGAATCCAAAAGCAGCTCTATCCAGACGACTCTGAGGATATTTACATTACAAAGGCGGTATCATGGCCTGCGCCCCTTTTAACACAGGAGAGCTGGGATGCTTGGAGATTGCATGTGATTGATATACTTGAAAAAACACACCAAGATTCTCTTGAGACATCAAATCGTGGCTTTTAGGACATTCTTTTTACATTCGCCTTTACATGGAATGTCATTGAATAGAGTCTAGCTATATCATCATACTTTATTAATGTGATTTCCAACATTAAAACATAGCTACATATACTTAGACATAGAGACTAAGCTAAGTTATGATGATATTTCCACGGACACAAAATTGCTTTTCTTTTACTTCTTGGCTGGCGTTTCGCCTTCGGCGCCAGCTGGAACATAAAAGAGATTTTGCAATTGCTCACGCTTGGCTGGAGTCTTGCCTTCTGCACCGGCAGGCACATAGAAGAGATTCTGCAGCTGCTCACGCTTGACACGCCTTGCCGGAGCTTCGCCTTCAGCGCCAGCGGGCACATAGAAGAGATTCTGCAACTGTTCACGCTTGGTGGGAGCTTCACGCTTTTCCGGTGATTCACCCTCGGCACCAGCAGGTACGTAAAAGAGGTTTTGAAGTTGCTCGCGCTTAGCTGGAGCTTCTCCCTCAGCGCCAGCAGGAACGTAGAAGAGATTCTGCAGCTGCTCTCGCTTAGCTACATCGTGGCATAGATTAGTATGTATATAAACATTGATGATAAATATGAGCTATAATGGAGGATATGATGGCTTCATACCGTCTTGTGTAACTGGCGCAGCAAGAGCCACTGAGGAAAGTGCAATTAGGGCGAGCGTGGCCTTCATCTTGAGGTGAAGTATCAAGCGAGATATTGGGATGTTGACTGATAGGTAGCCGTGAAATATTATTCTTGGGTGGGCTAAAACGTCAAAGGTGATACAATGTGACGCTGAACTATTTAACGGGGGCAGCTTTTAACATTGATGGACTGCTGCTCAGCTCGACGGGCCTCCTCCCAGACGCTATAATAAGGCATAATCCCTAGATACCGTCTCCGCTTCTCTAATCTATCGTATTCCAACTAATTAAAAGACGCAGGATCCACAAAATAGCTTTATAATAAAGCCGTCGAAACATTAATCGTTACCTGCAAGCGTAGTAATGCTATTACCGTATTGGAACACACTTGAGAGCAAACATCTCCATAATGGGCAGGTATGTAAGTTGATGGTGTCCAGTATGAGGTATATCGTAACGATTTTAGCATATCATATCATTATTGCGTTTGTTTCCTAACTGTATGTAGACATTGGACCGAGAATTTATGCCTGCTGCCATTGGTGACCGACCGGCATTCATATGTGTGGTGTTTTACCCCGACTACAACCCCAGCACGAGTTTGTTCCTACGTTTATATTGAACATATCATGAAGAAGATAATTTTCCGACGCGTGTTTGATGCAAGTACTAAGCCGGTATTGGCAGTAAGAATAATAAACCGCGGTTATTTGTCTCACTGAATGCCCCTCGCCAAAGACTTACAAGCATATAAGGAGGAATATCGAGCGTACAAGTAGCTTAGTAGTGATAGCTTTACGTCAAGATACATGATATCTCAGTAATATAAAGCTAAGAAACCGCGCTAATAACGAGTTTCATATAGTGATACGACCTATATTGAGTATATGTCAAGTAAGCTTGTGGTTTAAACCTGGCCTGCAGTTCATGGCGGCCCGTTCTTGGCTTAATACAGCAGGTGTATAATGCTTAAGTGGCAACGCAGAACTATCCCGCGCGGACTTTTCAACTCCAATATTGATCTTCTTGCAACCCCTGCTGCTCTGATATCATTGAGTGCCCACCCCTCTTTCTACAGTTGCACACAATCTACACCCCACACAGAGTGGGATACGCCCGTTAAACTGGGGTTGGATTTGGATCTGTTATCGTTGTTACATTGCCTAACGAACCTTTTTACCCGAAGCTTCTATGCTTCCTTTGCACTCTATTTACACTCCTTTGCGTTTTCACCGTTGTTTCGTTCAACTCCAATATCTTATCTTTTTTTCTTCTATTCATTCTGACAACCATTTATTTCCAAGATGGAAGAGAAAGACGAAGCTCGAGACTACATCGACTATGAAGAAGTGGGAGCTCCGTCGCATGTACGGCGTTCAAGCCGACCGAGCAAATTCACTCTCTCAGTGGTGATTCTATTTTCTTTGGCTGCCGTTGCCAACCTGAGCGTCTGGATTTGGGTCACGCGTGGTCCTCGAAATGCTCTGGATGAAGATTGGAACCACTGTGGACGTTCAAGCGCAGAAGCTGTGAGACGCGGATGTGTCATGGAGCCTTTATTCTATGGCTGGATGCCCAGGCAGTGCGTGTATCCGGAGCTCACCGATCGCTATCCCGTGTTTGAGGATAGAAAATGGTTCCTTGAACAGGAAATGGTTGTATGTAATGCATTATTTCCTTTGCTTTGACATTGAGAATAATCTTGGGCACATTTCTGACCTGTCAACCAGAATGAGGTGGACGCGGAAGCACTCTGGCGTGGCGACAATGTTAAAGTCTATACGCATCTATACCACTCGGAACACTGCATGTTCCAGTGGCGAAAGGTCATGTTTGCCATGGAGAATCAGGAGCACTACATTGATAACAAAACAATCAGCATTCATCACTCCAAGCACTGCGCAGACCAGATTGTGGAGGGACACATCGAAGGAGATGACGCAGTTAATGAAGTGGAGCTTGGCTTCTATCGATGTAGAAATACTCTTTGGGCGAGCTAATTGGCCAATATTGTAGAACTTGATATCACTAATACCGCCAGGGTGTAGATATGCATGTCGATGGATGCTAGACAGATACATGCATGCTATTGTCTTAACTAGCTGCTCTTGCTTACTTGTGACTAAATATTGGAGGGCGGGACCGACGGGTGAAATACAACCTACCCCGCCTCAATATGATCGTTTTTTCGAGGATACGATAGAGCAGTTTCTAGGTTCTTTATTTTTTTTTACAAGAGGAGATTCTGATAGCGTCAAGCGGCCCATTCTAAGCGATCACGCGATTTCTTGCCGATGATGGCGAAGTTGATGAATGGATACCTGTTCGGTGGATAATAACTCACCCCGCTCTCATCGAACAGGTCGCTATCCTGATGAGGGTTTTCAATTCCGAACAAATTGTTTCTTCTAGGCCTATTTTGTGGGTCGAGCCGGATATCATTACACAATACAGGTTTGAACTATTCAGTAAGTGAGGAGAAGCTCTGGTTTGCTTGGCAAGATGCTGCAGGTCAGAGTAAGCTACATGTAGTGATACTAGCACTGCAGGCTACTGCAGTGATTACACCTAAATGGTTGCATGCCTATCGTATCTGGATCCTTACCGGCAGATCAATGGCGTTTTTACTCAACCCCACGATAATGGGCTGCTAGCTCCTTACTTGCTTACCATCTTCATCATAGGACGGCTCGCTTCAAGTGCTACAATAGGCACACTATCTTTGACCCCTCGTCTAATGCACTAGGGTGCTAAACACCGGGCTTCTAGTTGCATGCAGCTGCCTGTCAGAGATAGATATCAGGTAATAGGTTATCAATCGCCTTTTGAACCTTTGTCTAGTGCACTGCGAGCTCCAATCCCGGGAGCCGGCCAGCTGCCTAATCGGTCATTAAATTACGATTTGATTCATCAGCCTTTGCCCGGCGTCTCAATGCGAGCGCCAGTCTGAAGATCACCACGCCTGCAGGCTCATAGATAGGCAGTTTAGCTTCATGGGTCGGCTCGTATCGAATTAGGCAAACGGTCTCTAAGGCCACCTTCGTCTACTGCTTATGTGCTGCAGGTGCAAATCCACAGACCTCTCTGCAAAGGTACCTTTCCCGTCCTCTATTGCACTCACATATGCCATACGCTCGGTGCCAGTCTGGATACCCAGCCAGAGATAGCCGAGGAGTGAAAGGCAAAAGTGAGAAACATGAACAAACTCAAAAAACAAGAGCTTGGCGGTAAAACATTTGCAGACATTCAGGATGCAGAGTTGGGGAAAGCTCTCTTAGAGAGCACCGCAGACACAGATACAGAAACAGACACAGGCAGCTCAACCACATCGACAAGCTCACGTAGTTGGTGGTATAGATGGTACAAGGCTATCATCGGATTCTCAGCGCTACTATGCGTGACCAACCTCCTTACGTTTTGGATCACAGTATCTACAAGACCACAATGTCAAATAACAGAGTCAGTGGCAGAGCCACCAAGCCTCACGCCAATGCTTCGAGACTTGAATCTCAAGACAATACATGTCAAGTTTGATTCAACATTCTATAGCCAAGGAAGCCGCTATCGCAAGCCCCCATCGCCAGAAACCGATGCTGCGTGGAACTATGCAGGCGCCAACTGTATGTATCAAACAGGCTTTATCATCTCCTCATTGTATCGTTACGAGACTGACCTCCAAGTAGTTGGGTACATCCTTATCCCTGAGGAGGAAGCAAGCGAATCAGATTTAACAACTAATAACATTCATTTCGCTGGCGGCGCTGATCAAGCCTACTTGAAAGGCTATCCTGCCAACGTTGAAGTATTTCATCAGATACACTGCTTGGTATAGTGACCTAATTCTTGTATCTTTCTCAGAAATATTGGCTAAGTGGTAAATCGCAGAACCTCATTCGGAAGGCGACATGGTACAATCATGACTATTATCGAAAGCTCGGAGCGGACGAGTTCAGACACCCTGATAAAACCTTGTCTGTTCATGTTGGTATGTAAAAACCTCTGAAGAAACAGGCATCGTTATCTTTGGACTGGAATAAGAATGCTAAGTACAGTTTTTTTTTCCCTAGACCACTGCATAGACAGTCTACGCCAACGACTCATGTGCACCGCCGACGTTGGGCTGGTTCCCTTCTTCTGGGTTGGTGATGATGGCGGAACAGATCCTGAATTCAGTCGGACGCACACCTGCCGCGATTTCGAGACCCTACATGATTGGATGATGGAGCACATGGTCACTCCGGACTCTAATCGCACTCTGCTCCCAAGACCAGGAGATTACAGAGTAGATAATTGGCACTGATTGGCCTTTATGTTGTGAGACGCAAGCCAAAAAGAAAAACAGGAATAGAACATTAGCATGATGTCGCCCAGAGTGAAATACAGACTGGATACGTTGTTATTGTATATTTGTTTCATGATGACGCTTATAGCATGCATCTGTAAAGAAAATATTGTACATAGTTCAAAAGTGCCCGTGTAATTAATGGCCAAGGTCCCTTCTTTATCATCTCGCAAGTGGTTCATTCGCTTATTGTTTCCCAAACACACTCCGAATTGTAGCTCCCGGAGACCAATCGAAGGATTCGATAGGATTCTCTTCGGACGCAAGCACGGTCTCCCAAGCCAGAGTTGAGTCACGGCACGAATGCTGGTGCCCTTGCCCATTGACGCCACTGAGAAGGATGTTGCCCCCGGCATCATATTTTGTGAATGGTGGCTCCAAAGTGTCGTCGCCATTGCAAAGCAGGGCCTAGAATATTACTTTTTAGCAAACGTTCATCTTTAGGAGCCGAAAATAAGGAATAAGAGAGGAGAGAAAAGATGAAAGTCAACACACTCGACCGATGTATCCTAAGCAGTGCTCGACATGCTTTCTCTCGTCAACGTGGAAAGTTGCGCCATCGCGCTGGCCATGCGCATGCGCCGCATGGCCACCATTCTCCGGGGCAAGACCAAAGTAGTTTTGCATTGTTGAGCGCAGTATTCCCAAGCAATGGATGCTGTGAAACATGCTCACGCCCCAGCCTTGGCTATACGTCTCATTATGTCGCACCAGGAGGAAGCCACCGAGAGGCGTATTCATCGCTTGGCTCCATGCTCCGTCAACGGCGCTTTCAAGCGACTCGATATCAGGGCGTTCAAGGAACTCGAAAAGAAAATTCGAGTTTCCTCTTGAAGCGCTAGAACCACGGAAAGCATCATCACTTGGGTTGTAAATGGTGCGCTGCGTGTCTTGGTGCTCGTTCCCGCTTGGAGGTTTCGATAAGTCGGTAGGCAAGCCCGTCAACAGAGACTGCAGTACAGGCAATGTTATGATCAAAAGGACCATGACTGCCGCAGAGCTTAGGGTCCATATCCAGAACTGGTTTATATTTGGCTTCGGCATTTTGTGCTATGTCGTTGCAATGGCAGAATGAAAAATGCGTACTGGTATTGGGTAAAACCAAGCTTGAAAAGGTTTTAAAATCAAGGCACATTGGTCTTTCAGACGAGGAGAGGACATGTAACTGACCTCACGGGCACTCAACGGGCGCTGGGGTATTATATGCACGCTACGTAGACGTAGACAGGGATATAGCCCATATGGAGCATTAGGTACTGCATGGTGGTACATTCATTTATCTGTTAGGTGCTAAAACTAAATTATTACAGTGTATATATGTAGATAGATTGTAATATCTTTTAGATTCCACACCATAAAATTCACCTATATGTACATGTAATCTTGCTGTTTTTATTCTTTGCTTTTTCAATCGCAAAAAAAGTGCCCAGGGGGGTAGTGAGATTATAATAGTGGCGGGAGATGCCATGCACATGTACATGTACTCAGCCACCATGGAACCAGTCGCTATGTGTATGGCTGGCTTCAATGTTGTTCCGCATGAAGATACCTTCTGGCAGCCCATCAGTGACATCCACGCCGAGACATAATGCCCGCAGGCCCTGACACACTTCGATCTCAAACTATTCTTAAATGACCCTGTCCCTTACTTTTATCAGCAACATCATAATGGCCGTCGAACCCGCAGCGCCCCTCACCCCGCGCCAGTCCAAAGTCGTCGGCGCCCTGCTCGGCCTCCACGCCGGCGACTCCCTTGGCGCCAGCTTCGAGTTCAAACCTCACACTCTAATACGCACCGCATACCCAAACGGTCTCCGTGACATCGTAGGCGGCGGGCTTCTATCCTGGCCCGCCGGCCATGCCACCGATGATACGGACATGACGCGCGCCGTGCTCCTCGCTTACCGTAAGCTCCATGACAAATCACAGCAAGACGTCGCCGTCCTCGCGGGGGAGCTTTTCTTGAGCTGGTACAGGGGCGATTGGCCTGGGAGGAAGCCCGGCTCGCGGCCTAGAGATGTTGGATTGGCCACAAGAGCAGGGCTGCAGAAGTTCTCAAAGACGCGGGTTCCTGAAAAGGCCGGTGCCGGTGAGGGAAAGGCAGGCAACGGTAGTTTGATGCGATGTCTGGCAACGGGGCTGTTCCAGAGTGATCCAGACAGGTTGGTGGAGGAAAGCATGCGGATAAGCATGATTACGCACAATGACGAGCGGTGCACGATTGCGTGCGCCGTATATAACCACATCGTTGCGGCCCTGATACGAGACACAAGTCCAGAGGATGCAGTTGACGCCGGTGAAATGTTGGCGGAGAGGCTGGAGAACAAGAAGGACGGCGATGTGCTAAAGGCTGTGAGACTTGGAAGGACGGTGTCTATTGCGCGGATGGCAAGGGACGGTCCTGACTTGAGCGAAATGAAGGGTGGGTGTAGCGGGTTTGTGCTGGAGACGTTGACGTTGGCAATAGCGGCGGTGTTGGATAAGAGGCCTTTGGAGGATGTGCTGGTCGACGTGGTGAGGATAGGCAACGATACAGATACGAATGGTGCCGTGGCAGGAGGGCTATTGGGCGCGAGGGATGGACTTGGCGGCGTGCCGGAGAGGTGGAAGGCGAAGTTGCAATTTGGGGAAGAGTTTATGAGGATTGGGGTTGAGTTGACGCCGGAGTAAGATGCGTGTGAATGAGTTACCTTTTGATCAAGAATTGATGCACATCTGGTGGTGATTTGCTATTGAATACAACGCTACAAACGTGACAGTCTGAATATTGTTATATCCCCAAATAGACTCTGCGTCATCGGACATCAAGACGTGTGCGTGCGTACGTGTAGTTCTTGATAGAATCAAGCCTCCATAGTTGGGTAAGGAACTCATTAATACAGCAAGGCAAGTAAAATAGGCATTAAATGAGTGTATAGGCGGCTTCGTATTTATAATTCTAACCACAAATCTGCATAAATATGACCTTTAAATGGCCAATATCAAAATCTATCTTGTACCCGGCCGTTGGACGGAATATATTTTATAAAGCCTTCTCAAAGGCGTCTGTAAGTGAAATAGTTCTGGTCTCAAGCTTCTTGAGCTTAGGGCATCATATTCTACGGACTCAATATTGTAAACAATGGCCACGTCGATTAACTGGCGAGTCATTCTTTCTCTTCAAAGGCAAGGTCAATTTCAGAGACACTCACAGCTCATTGATCAATGAGAAGATACAGGTGCCAACAAGTCTCTCAGTCTTTGGTTCCCACAATAATGGACAATATGCCAGTTATCTATGTGCGTTCATATTTTCAAACTCTCTTTATAAAGCAGATCAACTTTATTTGACTGTCATATCGTAGGAATATACGGTTCAGTGTTGGTCACATGCAGCCCAAAAATTAGAGTAAGGCTTTGTAAACTTTTGATTCGTATATAGCGTTAGATAGCAAATCATTCATCTTTAATTATGCTCATATGACACCTAGCTATAAAGATTGAAACCATGCAACTCTCAGCAACATAAGGTAGCATAATGGAGGAGCGCTATTTTCTAGTCTTGTAACTCTCAATACGTATGTATAGAATATACTTTGTCTATCAGTTTTGCCTCTACAAATACTAAATATACTCAGCCAGTGATTTGCGAGTATTCATTAATTTCCCTTTTTAATGAAAATGATACAAACTGGAAGCACTCTGCAATGAAAATCCTTTTGTTTTCCTGCTTTTTGGAAGTTAAAAAGAAGATGTTTCGGTAAAGATGGCTTATCAATATATTAATAAATTTTAATGCAGAAGAGCTCTTATTTTATTTCACCTCGAAGAATATGAATACCATCCAGGTTAACCAAGCCAAGTCGATTTAAATGAAAACATCAAACCATACCGTCGGAAGCTACTAAACATGTACTATACCTAAGCATAAATTGACCGAGGGTGCTTTCGGAGAAAAAAAGACATGGAAGATATTTTTCACAGATTATGCATAAGGCTCCTTTCTAGTGTTGCATCATAATCCTTCGCGTCCTCTTCACCGCATTACTGCTTGTATTTTAATATCTCAAGGAGCTAAGCCCCTCACATTAATGCGTAGACCCTGCCTGGCTGTTCCACAAAAAAGACAATAAAACGGCGCCCCATACTCCCGAAGGGTGTTAATTCTCTCCACTTTCGTCTACCAATATTTTGCGGTCACATACCCAATATCACATCTTGCTCCATTTACAGCGTGCAGCCTTATCATTTTGATTGCTACCTATCGCAAAATCCTGGGTTTATCTATATCACGCACCCGAATCCTTGGTCTTTGGCAAACGCTAAGCTTTCCCAAAGAGACGTTACGTCCAGGTGATTAACTACTCTTGACCACTCACGATGTCGCAACCCATGCTAGATTCATATTTGTTGGGCGTTCTTGAATGGTCTGGGAAGCTCCAAGCTTTTGCAGCTGCCGGAATTGTCCATGGAGCTGCAGGTGTGCGCCTAAATCGGCTATGGATGGGTCACGAACTCATTCAAGATACAGATAATACAAAAGTAGACTTATACGAATTCTGCAGTTGCAAGTTATGTGAGCCACAAAGATGCTTACATCTATATGAAGTGAGAAGAAGAAGATTAAGAGAAGGGCATGTATATATAAAGCGGCATCCAGAGCACGCAAGGCTGGCTTTCCTCGCTAGCTACTGTTGCTGGCACAGGCAGCCCCCCTCCGGACGCTTGTCCTTTAATACGAATTTTGCAATATGATTCTCTTACGGTCACTTCTCCTTCCACTAGCGGCCGCTCTTGTGGCAGGCTCTTCTGAAAAATCTGGCGGAGGTTTGATAATTGAACTAGATGACAGATCAACCACCCTGGATGCGTTCACAAAGAGTGCCAGTGCCATTAACTACACTGTCCGGCGTACTTTTAACTCTACCGGCATTTTCACCGGCATTGCCATCGATATAGCCGATGGTAGTGACTTGAATGAAGCAAAATCACGCCTTGGCGCAATACCTGGAGTCGTCGGTGTAGCCGATATTGTTCAATATGAAATTCCTCCGATAAAAAGCAGATCTGTCTCTCCTCCAAACGCTGGCTTGTCACTTACACGCCGCGGAGATGTCTCCGGAGATTTGGGATTTACTCTACAAATGGGTGGTGTTGACAAAACCCACGCTCTGGGTATAAAGGGAGATGGAATCAGCATCGGCTTCATTGACACTGGGATTTATTATAATCACCCTGCTCTTGGAGGAGGCTTTGGAAGTGGGAAGAAAATTGCCGGCGGATACTCTTTCATTACGGATGAAGGTGTCTTAGCCGACAGTGACGATCCATATTCTGATTGTCCTCAGTCAGACCATGCGACACATGTGGCAGGTGAGTAAAGAGACTTCCAAAGCTACCCATGACAAATTGGCAGTAGCTAAGAATCCTATCTAGGCATCATTGGGATGGACCCATTACAGGCCCCCGACGGGTTCCCTATATCCGGCGTTGCCCCAGAGGCATCTCTGTATGCTTATCGCATCTTCGGCTGCGGTTTAGGCGGGGGTGCTAGAGAAGGGGGTACTACCGATCTAGTCTTACAGGCAATGCTCAAGGCTTTCGAAGATGGGGTCGACATTATCAGCATGTCATTGTCGATTAATGGTGGAATGACCGGAGAGTTACCATCATATGACCCTGTGGCAGCGACCGCGCAACAAATTAAAAACGCCGGTGTTGCTATTATTGTTGCTATGGGAAATGATGCATCAGGTTCCTTATACTCAAACAACCTCTACATCGAAACGTTCCCTGGCGAGCTTTCAAGTGTTGTTGGAGTTGCCTCCATTGCCAACTCAAACTACCCACTGGTCTATACAGCAACGGACGAATACGGCGCAGAGTTTCACTATTCCAATTCGCATCCTATTTCAGCAACCAAAGGACTTGATGTCTATCTGCTTCCGGGTGATGCGTGCGATACGATTGACTGGGATGAAGTTGTCAATGACATTCAGAAATCGGGTAATCTAAACACCACCGTCATCGCTCTGAGTGTCAGCGCGTCTTGCACGTTGTCAGGCATGGCGTGCTGCGGCGACACAGCCCCTCCTTACCTACTTGGCTTTTACGGTAATAATACAGATCCATATGATCAGGACTATGAAAGCATCCTGCCATACCGGTTTAATAATGGGTCTACCCAAGCATACACCGTGTTAGAGCCCGACTCGGACGCTTTCTTCAGCAACTACAATGCTTCCGGCGGATATGGGAAGTATAAGCTGTTCTTTGGTAACTCAACATACATCAACCCTAAACAGAGCTTGGGTGGAATGGTCGACGATTTCAGTGATTGGGGGCCTATTAGGCTGACATATGAGCTTAAACCCCAAATTGCGGCTCCAGGCGGCCATATCTTGTCCACGTTTCCAGAAAGCATTGGTAGCTATGGCGTCATCTCAGGAACGTCAATGGCAACACCCTACATTGCTGGCTGCTTCGCGCTCGTAAAGTCTCAGTTCCCTGAGTGGTCGGTCGATGAAATCTTGGTTGCGTTGCAGACTACGGCCCAGCCGACTGCGTGGGCATGGAACCAGAGCATGTTGGCGGCCACTGCTCAACAGGGAGCCGGCTTGGTCAATGTATACGATGCCATCACTACAGCCACCCGCGTTTCTCCGGGACAGCTGGCTGCCACAGATAACAATAGCACCTCATTCGGCTTGGTCAACATCACTGTTGAAAACAACGGGGATTGTACTCTGACATACACGCTTGGTCATCGCGGTGCAGGGTATACGTTTGAGAACGTCGGTTACGGCCAAGACAGCCAGATGGCCAATTTTGGATCCGCAGAGTTTGCAACTCCTACTTTCGAGCTCGAGCCTGGTGAGGCGACAGAGATCCCTATCCGGCTTTCTTATCCACCCCTTGGTGTCGATGTGAGCCAGTTGCCCCTCTTTTCGGGCTATATTGATATAGTCCCGGAGACAGGGGTGAATCTCAGCATCCCGTATATTGGCCCCGGCTTCTCGCCCTACAACATGGACTACATCACTTATCTAGATGCTACACCGACATATCCAGGCCTTCCATGGCTCTCATTTCCAGATGACAGCGATTCCAACTACAACAATGGGTTTTCTTCTGTAGACTCATCCAGACAGTACTCATTCAGCTTACATTTCCAGCAATTCACGAATCTATCGCGAGTGGACATTGTCCCAGCAAACACTACTTTAAAAGCTCATTTCAACGCTGGCAATTTTACTGTACCGTCAAATTACACATATCTTTCTTCCACTGTCCAGCCTAATTCAAAACTGTTTGGAAAGCCAAGCTATGGCAACCTTTGGATCAAACAAGGGCTGACGCAACCTGAATCTATTTCTCTCCAAGGCACAGGTTTAAAAGTCACAGATGACAGCGGTGCGAGTGTAACTCTGGGTTCCGGCGATTACAGATGGTTTTTCAGTATATTGAGGCTGGGTGGCGATGCTGCACTTCTCGAAGATTATGACAGTTGGTTGGGTCCTATTGTTCGGTTGCTGGATTGATCATCTATTGAATTACACTCTCCGAGACTCTCGCATTTGGTTTGTTGGCGGGTAATGATGCATAAGCTTGATACCGTGCATATGGGCGTGTGATAATGCATAGCTTAGTATAGAGTTGTCGCTTCTATGTTTTCTCGTTTGTGTTGGGTGACGACATGGGCTGTCTAGCTCACATACTCAAATGGCCATCCCATCATCCCAATGCTAAACTTGGTTCCCTCCTCGATTTCCTTGGCTTGGGCCTTCAGCTCTTCCACGTCCCAGTTGCACCATAAAAATTTGCCTCTCAGAAACCGGGCTTCGGGACTTGCAAGCCAAAGATTGAAGCCAGCCGGAAGAGATACTAAATACACATACATTAGCTTTTGCTCGTATGCTCATCATCGATATTACTTTGCTTACCATCGTCAGTCTGAATGCCTTCAAAGCTCGCGGCGCCCCCCGCGCGCAGGTTCATCTCAGTGAGTACCACGCCAGGCTGCGTGTGAAAGACGCTCAAATTCGGGTTGTCAATGGTAATGGTATCCCAGAGCCGATAGACGGCCAACTTGGCGACGCAGTACGAAGAAAATACATCGTTGACACTCCAATGCGCGGCCCACGAGTTGATGATGATGGCGACTGCATCAGGAGTCGCGTGTCGGAGGAATGCCTTTGCAACCCAGAGCGCACCGGCAACATTGTCTTGGATTGTCTCGAGGTAAGCGTCGCCGTCTGCTTCTGCAACGCCCTCTTTGGGCCCGATTACAGCGGCACTATGGACAAGGACGTTGATCTTTCCGCTGCCGGCGAACTTGGAGAATGCCGCATCCACATCACTCTTTTTAGTAATATCTGTAGATACGATAATGACTTCGACGCCGGGGAAGTTGGTTTCGATGAAGGCTTTGTTGTCAAGGAGTGGCTGTTCCCGGCGGCCGAGCAGAGCGATTCTCGAGGCACCCGCTTCAGCAAAGTAACGAGCTGTCTCGCCGCCAATGCCGGTACCTCCTCCTGTGACTAGTACAGATTTGCCTTTGGCAGATAGTTCGGAGCGGCTAGGGAGCGTAGACGGCTGTGCTTTGTGGTGAAAAGCTCTAGTTGGGGACGGAAAAGAGAGACCTTGGGCCATGGTGAATGCAAGAAGTGCGTATAGTTTTTGATGATGGTCAAGAAAGGTGGTGGATGATGAAAAGAGTTTTTTCGACGGCAAAACTCGACTTTATATAAAAAGACTTCATTGTTAGAGTGGCTATGAATTGATGACCAAAAGCTACAATTTGCCAAAGCAAACGTGGTTGAAGCAAGATTGGAGCACTTTTACAACATTCTCCGCTACAATTTGTTCCGCCCGGCGGCCTGCTCTAAATTAGAATGGAACAGACAACGCGATTTATAAGCGCTGCACATTCCTTTAATTTGTAACAAAGCTGTTGCATCTGCCATGTTTATGCGTAAATTATCTAGATCGATCGAGATGTATCCGGTTGTTGTGTATTCTAGACATCATGAAGTTACAAACAGCATCTCGTTGCAAAATGTCACATTGCCTAAAAAGGTAACCCCTATTCCTCGGGTAAGAATGGAGCACATACGTCAACTGAAGCACTCTAGTGTCGCGTGCTATCAGGGGCACTAACAGGCATTACTAATGCCGGGCAGCCATCATGTTATTATTCAGCGGACATTTCACAACGACAAAACGACACCATCCCGCTCACAACTGTTCAAGACATATAGCTCCGGTCTGAAGGTAACTGGACGGAATGGAATTAATTCTGCGGTGCGAGCAGTGCAATAAGCCCTTTAATAAACGTGAGTGGCCGTTTGTACTGAACTTTGTTGCGCATACTGACGCCCAGGGGATATAGAGTCGACATTTAAGCGGCATGGGTATTACTGTCGTTCTCAAAGAGGTGACAAGACCTCTCGGCGCCGATCATGTCTGTCCTGCGCGAAGAGCAAGGCTGGTTGCGATGCAAAGCGGCCTGAGTGCTCAAGGTGCATAGCCAAGGGCATTGAATGCCAATATCCAGCAAAGACATCCAGAGCTACAGTGTTAAAGGCCCTGCACAGTGATGTCGCCTCGACTGAGCGGCAAAAGACGACAGACCAATTGGTGACGGATTCCGTTAATTCTAATGGCGATGATATCATTCTTGATGATGCTTTGTTCATGCCACAACTGGGCTTCGCAGACCTGGAAGGAAACTATCTCCATTTGAATGACATGACCATCGGCCCTAATGAAGACCTTTTGGATCCTCAAGTCAATATCGACAATTCGCAAATTTCAACGGCGCAGCTATCTTCAGTTCCTCGTTCGTCGCCTCCAACCAATACCGACGTTCAATTAGATCAGAACTTGTTATCGCTAAAGTTCTCTATAACAACGGCGCCAAGTGCTGCCCGATCAATGATCCGCCGACGAAGAACACAGATTGCAGCCCAAAGGGTGTCTAATCTAATTTCTCACACGCTTCAATCCTATCCTTTGATGCTGTTGCGCTCCAACGCTCTTCCGCCATTCATCCACCCCAGCATGATCATTCCTGATGATGAGAATGCCCATCTGGAGTCCCTTACAAATTGCCTTAGTCTGGTTAAAATGATTAGCACCGGGATCCAGACAAGTCGAAAATTGTTCTGGAAAAACGTACGGATGGAATGTGAACGTCTGTCCGAAGAGGTACATGGGATACCTTGGCTGTTGAAAACGACGTGTATAAAAGGCTAATGAGTGTACCTTTTAGTATATAAAATTGAACAAATATGAGCTGCTCACTGCCATGCAAGCACTCCTCATCTACGTACTTATACGACTGGATGAAGGAGCAACAGATTACAATAACTTTGACACTTTGCTGCTGAAAGCCGTCACTGTAAGTCTCACCCTCGCTTCTCGGATTGTCTTTCCTCTAAGAATGGAATATAGGTGACAGCTCAGCGGTTCAACGGGTTTGACGATGCAACCTTTCATACAGAGTGCGCACATTGCAACAATGGATTGGAAATTAGTTGGAAGGAATGGGTTTTCAGAGAATCAAGACGAAGGTTGGACCTCTCCCTCGTTGCAAACTTTCTATGCTAATATGCTAACTAAATGAAGACTAGGAATAGTGTACAGAGTCGTGAATATGCTCGTCTATTTTGAGCCCATGGCCATGTGCGATCTGCCTTCTGACCTTATTCTGGCGCCACTACCGGCAAAGAAGCAGCTATGGGAAGCAGGCGATGAGTTCATGTGGAAGGCCGCAGGGCGGAGAGAGATGGGTGCCAAAGCAGCCTTTGGACTGGCAACGCACGGTGGACTTGTAAGACTAGACGATCGCGAGCTGTCTTGCAGTGATGCTTGGATGCCGTATAAATGCCTGGAGACCAGGGGCCAGCCGAGAGACACTGCTAGCTGGGAGGAGTGGTGCTCCGGAATAGATGGGTTTGGAGGGCTTGTTATGCTTGCTGCATCCTTGATAGCGTAAGGTAGATTATATATCGGAGAAACTGCAAAGCCCACATACCCAACCATCAGTTGATGTAATCGTGGCACTTGAAGGATACAATGAGACTAAAGAGAACGCCGTGTTATAAATTCATCGCGTATTGAAGGATGTTCTCAGGAAGTAAATGCATACCCTCCTAATTTAGCATACATAAACCTAAAATCCAGCATCGGGTTCTCTTCCAACATCTGTGCTGTTACCGATGCGGCGCGTAATTGACCCGATGCAGCTATAAACTTCATCGTGTTAACCACCCAAAGTCGCAGCTTGGGGTTCGTCGTTGCACTGCCAGCTATAAACATGGCCGGGAGGAGAATTCCGCATTTCAGAGCCTGGACAGGAGTGAAAGGGATGCTGTTGTTCGGATGGACATCAGGGAGAAGAAACTGAGGTACTGAGGCACAAACTTCCTCCGCATAGCGCTCCGTAAGGGCGGATGACTCTGAGCGAATGCGAATAGCTTCGTCAGACTCGTCGCCTACCAAGGACCTTGAGATGTAGAATTGAAGCTGGAGGTGCATTATTCGAACTGTGTTGCGTACTTGCGTTGTATAGTGGTCTCTGTAAAGATCATAGTGATCGCCAAAGATTAAGGACCGGTCAGGGTCCTCCTCCGACACCATGACATGTTTGGGCTGCCATCTTTGTGATGATGTCTCTTCAATTTCGCTATAAGCGTCCTCAAGCTGCCTAGCCTGAGCGACGATTTCGCTCTTGGACAACTTTCCCTCGGCGACGTCAATTCGGAAGTTGATCATCTTACAATTCATATTGGAAAGCCGCCACTTGGCGTCATCCTTGTCGTGGAACATGTCAAGTCTCCGCCCCAGTTCAGCAACGCCTTCTGGCATCCGCTGAGACGCAATGTAGCAGCTGATGAGAAGCGTCGTGAAAAGTTTGTTGGCCAGTTTTCTACTGACTTCGCTTCGTGTCATGTCATTGTAGCCACGAGCCTTGATGAGTGCCAGAGCGCCGTTGAGGTGGGCCAGCCAAGACTGCTCCGACATGAGGTCGCGGCCCATAATCTTTTCATAAAGATCAAGAAGTAGCACTGACTGCAGAGTGGAGTCAGCACTCGCCAGTTCACGGCTGGATAGCGCCTTGTTAATCTGCCGCAGGGCGAGCATATAATTCTCAGCGGCCAGCCGCAGAAGCTCTGTTGACGATGTCGCATGGTTGTTCGCGAAGAAAGCAAGGCTGGCCGCGTCTACACTAGCAGACAAATGATCTCCCGGCTTTGCTTTCTCATACAAGGCAGGCAGAATATCGTAACTGCTAGATAGGCCGTATACATAGTGCGCAAAGAAGTCGTGACGGGCACGAACATGCCAAGCCGGCTGGGGCTGCGGTGAAAGACGGCTGCCATTAGGAAGTATCACATGATTTAAAGCTCCAAGCTGTAAAGACACAGTCGTTGCTTTGGAAGACAGCATCTTTCGCTGGACGCTGCGTGTCTGGTCGCGGAAGATGAGATCATTTGTATCCCGGTAGCCAAAGCATGCAATACTGGCCCGCAGACATTGGCCGCATCCATCTTTGCGCAGGTCACACTAACGAGACCCCATGCTTGCGTTAGCCGCAGAGATCTGATAGTGCTATATAGATACCTACGACCACATATGTGACAATAATTGGGGATCTTACCTTGAGCTTGCGTTTCCTGCATGGCATGCAGTCTTTGGAGGGTCCTCGATAAACCATGGGGAGAGAGGGTTCCGATCGTCCTTTCTAACGGATGACCAATTGCGTAAGAATCAAGTTATCAGGCGCTAATGAGTGATTGCAGACGCTCCATGCGGTCGTCCTTGTTGAGAGAAGATGCCTCATTGTCGCGGTTTTCCCAACTTTCGTGACCTATAGAGTCCTCGCTCTCGGAGCTAAAGTCCGCGTCGGAGATGGACGAGATCCGTGGATGTTAACAGCGGGTACTAGGCCAACAAGAGCTAGCGTTCCGGAGTGTTAGATCTGTCTCCACTAAAATTTCAGGGACAATGATTCGATGTATGATGTAGATATATGCTTGACGCAGCTTCCAGACAGAGAGATTCGAAATCACCAGATCAAGGAGCTCTCTCCATACTGAAGTAACGCATGTTAACCTATCATACACACGGATTCCAGTTTGGGGACAGACTAGTGCAATATCCATTGATACTACTAGCTACAGTATATTGGACCTTATACAGCTAGCGTTCCGGTACACAGGCCATAGGTGCGTCAAAAGAGGAGAATGAGATGGCTTCGTCAAGCGACAGAGCATGACAACTTGCAAAATGGATAAGAGAAGTCCGGTATTCGTGGTTCCTATACACCAATCCCGAAAGCCTCCTTGAAATATAAAAAGGTCACTTCTCCACGGTTGGGAAGAAGTACTACAACTCAAACTCGTCCAAGTCAACTTACAAACAGATTCAATATCAGAAGTCAGCAACTCGGCCAAAATGGTATTCCAGTATAAGCGCGTCCTCCTCATCGGTGCCACCGCCGGCATTGGCGCAGCCATGGCAGACAAGCTCGTTGAAGAAGGCGCCAAAGTCATCGCCGTTGGTCGCCGTCAAGAGCGTCTCGACGCTTTTGTTGCCAAGCACGGCCCAGAGCGTGCCAGCGCTATCCAATACGATGTTACCGACCGCGCTGGTCTCGATGCTTTCGTCAACAAGTAAGAACAGACCTCTTCCAACTATATTTTCGTACAAAAATGCTAAATTAATGGCGAATCGTCACAGGGTTGTCGAAACATATCCCGACTTGGACTGCGTCTTCCTCAACTCGGGAACCCAGACTCAAGCCAAGCTTACTCGGCCAGCTGACATTGATCTCGAAGCTTTCCACCACGAATTTGAAGTCAATTACATTTCTGTCGTGAACCTGACCATCAAGTTTCTACCGCATCTTCAGAAGAAAGACTATCCTACCAGCGTGGTTGTTACGGGATCGCTTCTGTCCCTAGTCCCCGCATTTTTGATGCCCGCATACAGCGCATCCAAGGCCGCTCTCCGAGCCTTCTGGGACTCCCTTCGGAGACAGCATCAAGGCTTCTCAAAGATCAAGTTTATCGAGATTCTGCCTCCTCTTGTTCAAAGTAAGCGCTTCGCTGTTTCTACAGCCATCTCCCTTTGTGCCCTCCATTTATCTGCTTGATGCGTCTAAGCTAACAAACGCTTCTTCACTTTACCCTCATTAGCTGAACTTCACGATTATATGGGCGTTGAGCGCGGTCGGGCCCTGGGCATGCCGCTCGCTGAGTTTACTGAACAAGCATACGCCGCGCTTGCTGAGGGCAAAGAGGAAATCATCATCGGCAACCTCCACGGCGCTGCCCCAGAAGACATTCAGGTGCTGGTGGAGAAGAGAAAATTGATGTTTGATAACTTGTCCAATGCAATGGCTCTCCACTTCCAGCCATGAGCGCAATCGAAGCTGGAGTCGGATTCATAGTGGATTTGTAACGGAGAAGTGTTATTTAGATGGCTCTTTAAACCTGCATAGCATGTACGCTCAACACTAGTAAATGCCATATATGTACGTTATCCATGCTCTAGCTAAGAGAAATACTTTAATCGATATTCTCTAATAGTTTCAGCCTGTCTTCTAATTTAAGGCACCCTCCGGGAACTGTGGGGCCTCGGCGGAAGTGGAGTTCCGGCGGCCAACATCTCGGTCCCGGAGCAAATCGTCAGACTGCCATCCAGCTCAACCACACATTGTTAAGTCCCTCATATTACAGGCCTGTCAAAAGGCCAAACCGGTCATTTAGTTCAATCATACGACTGATATGCGTTCCAGGCACTGTTTAATAGCGGGCCGCTGGCGCAAACCTTAAATGAGTCTCGTCGAAAGCGGAAATCTATTCGAAACCCCCGCGAAGGTTTGCGTGTCCCGCACAAGCACCGCCGACGTCACATAAACGTAGCAAGGCCGGAATTGTTATAAAGAAGATTTTAGCGTTTTGGACGCCAAGACAATACCGATATTCTAGAATCTGGATACATCAAAAGAATTTCAAAGTGCTTACTTTTCATCAACCTTCATATCAGATCCTTATTCACAGAGCTGTCGAGAGAATGCTGTCGTTCATAGAGACCGAGACCCCTCCTACCAAGGTCTTCTTTCCCGCGTTTCAGCTGCAGATATGCGGCGAGCTCTTTGCGCCAGAGTCAGGATCACCGAACCGCATGGGAGCGGCCGTCGTCATCAGCCATCCAATGACCGGCGTTAAAGAGCAGACGTCAACCACGTACGCCAAGCTCCTCTCCACGGCTGGCTTCTACGCCCTCGTCTTTGATGCCGGATATCAAGGAGAAAGCAGTGGTGAGCCTCGGGGTCTGGAAGATCCCCACCAGCGAGTGGAGGATATCAAAGCGGCGGTCAGCTACTTGACGACTCTCAGTGGCCGAGTGGACGCCCAAAGGATCGGGCTCCTGGGCATCTGCGCCTCCGGGGGATATGCTTCCTACGCTACGCAGTCAGACAGTCGCATCAAATGCCTTGCGACGGTGAGTGCAGCCTGCGTGGGCCGCATGACACGCAACGGCAGCGTCCATCCATATGTCAAGGAAAACCCTCAGGCCATCGCCACAGCTCTGGAGGCTGCCGGCCAATGGCGCACCAACGCAGCCAAGAACCCAACATCAAAACCTGATGCTCCCGTAATGTTTGAGACAGACCCCTCCAAAATCGACGAGGCATCCGATTCCTTCTTCAGGGATGCAGCCGCCTACTACGGCACCGAACGCGGCAAACACGAACGAAGTACCCACAAAGTTCCTCCGCAGAGTTACGACCTCATGATCAGTTACGACTCATTCAACTTTCAACATTTGATAGCGCCGAGGCCGTTGTTGATGATTGCGGGATCAACGGCGCAGACGCTACACTACAGCAAGGCAGCCATCGACGGAGCAAGGCAGCCAAAAGAGCTGTTTGTGATATCAGGAAAGAATCACTTTGATCTATACGACGACCTGCGAGAGTCCGGACCCAAAGTGGTAGATTTTTTCATCAGCGGGCTCGAATGAAGCGTGAATGAGAAGGAGAGGGGGAGGGGGAGCGAGATAACAGAGGGAAATGGCGTTACAATGCCGCGTTTTGTTTGAGATTTGATGTGAATAGTAATCATGCCTTTTGCTTTGGGCTGAGCTGGGCGCGTATGCAGTCACGGACAGTGACAAGTGTTGAGTAATCGCGATGGATCCGTGTCCATTTAGCATCTTTTCCGCCATAAAACTCAATAAAGAACAGCCATTGTTCGGATTTGTCACTGTGTCCGATAGTTCGTGAGGATGAGGTTCGGGGAACTGAGGCCATGGCGGAGGAATTACATGCGCGCGCGCGGCAATATTCCCGGTGATGCTGACAGCAGTCATCATAACGAAAAAAAAAAAGGTCTTTGATTCCACTTTGGAGCAGATAATTCAGTAATTTTCCCACCAAACAAACGTATGACTCGTCGTTGGCAAAAGCAGAAATACGATCGCATATCGCATATCGCAGCGGACAAGATGACTGGCATCGATGCATGCAACGTCCGATGCTTGTAATCATCAAACATACATTCTACATTTCATTTACACACAGCCACGAGCGCCTCTATGCGGGCGAAGGCCCGACGACCGAGTCTTTCAGATCTGCAGCAGTCCATAGCCCCAGACAGCCACGCATGGAATAAAATGTTTTGTCAAAGTGACAGCCTTTTTCTCGTCCATCGTTCTCAGCTCATCCACTAACATCCAGAAAGGGGGAGGTCCACAAGCCCAACTCAGCATGCTGGCCCAGTAAAAACAACGGCTACTGGTAGGTACATGTAGTCAATATTAATGAACAGCTCTCGTTCTGGAATTTAGCTTGATCCTTTACTTCTCCTCTCTTTTCGCTGCTCTTTTCTCGCAAAATATACTGCCATACTGCTTCTTCAGCTTCAACTTCTCTTCCTTTGTGTCGCAGGTTTCATCGGCCGCTCGTCGCCCCGAAATACCGCGGCCTTAGTCAGCGCTGCCTGGACTTCCGTTTCCGACACCAATCACGACCAAAACTCCAGAAATCAATCGCTTCGTCCATATCGGAATCAGTGTGAAATCTGACTCAGCGGAAACTCAGCGGCCTTTGGTGACACACACTTGAATGGTGCGTCGTGCCTGAGGGCTGCTTTTCGGTTTGGTGGGCAAAAGCGTCCCTGCACGGAGAACCTCGGAGGCGTTTGGTCGAATCTGTCTCGTGTGTTTCATTCCGTGTTATTGGTACCTGTTAGTTTGAGACTTCACGGGCTCAGCTTTATTCAGCAATTTTTTTGGTTCCCTTCCTTCCCTCGCCATCTTACTGGTTCAGCATCTTCGTCTTATCTCATCTCATCTCTCCTTGCTGCAACCCTGGAAGGCCAAATGATGGACCTGGACGAGCCATCGTCTGAAGCATCAAGTCCATCCCCATCGACAGATCAAGGCCATGGATTCGATGCTATGATGCAAGCTCGTCAAGTCGAAAGCATCGCCTATCATGCTTTGATCAACGAGGGAGGTCGGCCGTCACATCCGCTAAGCCATCTGCGGACCATTATTGCTTCACCTGGCCAGTATCGTGACATTCTGGCGTTCTGGCAAGACCAGTCAGACGAATGGCAGGTATTCGGCAAGCAACTATCACGATGGCAGATGTTTCGAGCGCACCAGAGGGCATCAAGAGAGCCGGAACGATTCCCTAGCTACGTCGAAGAGCTCAATGAACGGCTTGAGCGCCACAACTTTGAGCTTCCTCACTCATTCAAAAAGTCTGCGTCCGGATTCAGCAGGCAGTTGGACAGACAAGACAAGCTAGCAACATGGATTGAATACTTGAATTACGAATTTACTAGGCATGACGAATATGACAAATGGCTAGAGACGTGCCAGCCGGGCTATGATGCAGCGCTAGCCCAGCTGTTGGAAGCACACGTTTTGAGGCCATTTGAGAAGATCAGGACGCCAACAACCGATATTTGCCGCCCAACGAGCATCGAAATCACCAGGAGGAGAGAAGAGCGTCGCAAAGCAGAAGAGGAATGCGAGAATGCAAAAAAGCAGATTCAGTGGAGAAATGCTCTCGGCAATCCCCAGTCGGAAGAGGAGGATCGTCAACTGGTGGAAGCCAAGGAACGACTGAGGTCTATTCATAAACGGACCTATATCATTGCTGATTTTGCCCGCAAAACACACGCCTATCGCTTTGCTTTGGATAGATCCGAGCGTCACGAGCTACTTCTTCGCTGGGCCCTGGATCAGATTCCCATGATTGAAGAAGAGATTAAGCAGTTAAACACATCCAACAGAGCGCAAGCCGCTTCCCAAGGACACAACCGGCCAACGAAGCCAGCGTTTTCTCGATTCAAACAGCTCCCGCCAGAGATTCGGCATCGAATATGGGCTGAACTGCTTCCCAAAAAGCCGAGTGTGCACTTCTTTGACGTCTTGAATAACCAGCGCAAACGCCATCTAGCTACCTCGTGGTCGAGCGAAGAATTCCGCGTGCGGGCCACCACAGCTCGAGACTCTGGCTATCTACCGGTATACACTCTCTTATCGACTTGTCGAGAATCACGACGCGCTGCCCAAACGTACTACACTCGCCAATGGCAAGACTTGACCTGCGCTATAACAGGTTCAAGAATTAAAAACTGTACTCAAGCACCTGACTTCCGCACCTTTGACTGGATCCCTCCCGAAGACTTGATTGTCTTGTGCTTCCCTCCAATTCAAGTTGCCAAGCTCCCTCCGGGGAATGCATTTACCCTCTCACCCGGAGCGACGCAGCCGGCAAGAAGGATTGGTGTATGCGTACCAACTGAGATTATGAGCATGCACAGCCTTCACCCTGACGAGGGCGAAGGCGAAGATGACGCTGCCCAGTTGTCCTTGATCCCAGAATTCATCGATAAGCTCCATAGGCCTATCCACCCTGACCACAAGTGGGACGCTAGATATAGAGGACTCTGGAAGCTATATCTCATCGTTGAAGGATGGTCTCCGAACCATCTGAGTATGCAGGTGACTGCCGGCATTGACACGAACAGACCAGTACAAACGTGGTCTGATAAGCAGATCAGCTGGCATTCCCAAGCAGCAAAGAAGGAGGAGCGTAAAACACAATGGAAAAATATACTTGGATCCATAGATGATGGATCATCTTCCGAAGAGAAAAATAACATTTGCAGCACTGATACTAATAACAGCCGCGATAAGCGTCGACTATGGTGGCTAGGCTCGAACCGTCCGGCCCTGGGATCCCTAAACCCCGAAGACCTGGTTCAAAAGTCTCAAGCAAAAAGGCTATGTGAATTCATGGACACCCTAGCAGCAGAATGCGATTTACAGCCGTGGAATAAGCGTTTCGAAGGCGTCGAGGCCTTGGGCTGGCTCCAGCCAGCAGACATGGATGTTCTTGAGTGCCACCCGTGGGATTTAGTGGAAGTCATGAAGAAACAGAACGAGCGAGGACATGTTATTAGGGGCGCCGGAAGCGCCGCTTCAAGCTGATACGGAAGAGGATAGCAGTTTCTCTTTTTGGGAAGGCAAATTTATTGGTAATAGGCGCCTCTGATTTGGGACCTGGAACTAGGTATTGGGAACTGGATAAAATGTTTTTGCCCAAGCTGAAGTAGAGATACCCCTTTTGTTGTTACACTCGGCGTTCATCAATTTATATAAATCTTACTTTGACGTACTACCTATTTTGAATGTGAGATAACAAGTGCTTTTTTCTTTTAGTAAAAGCTTTGCAGTGCTTTTCTTCTTCGCATTCTTGGTTTTGTTCGCATTTATGTTTCTAGAGTCCATATCTAAACGTATCTCAAGATCTAGTTAGTTTATAACATGACTCCAACGTATTCAATTGACAGTGGCAATTAAGCTCCTAAAGGTATCAGCCGAGCTAGCTATTGCTATCTCAAATGTCATCAGCAATAACCAGGCCAAGCCAAGGGCATGATAGTATACGGAAGCCCTGGTTTGTAGGATCGGGACCCAAGGAGACGGCAGTGCCTATCTCCACGCCGATGAAACCGAAGAAAATTCATCCCTGCTTACACTGTAAGGTGCCTAGCACATTTTAGGAATCGGCTGATAGGCTGTAACGAGTCTGGATTGCGTCTTCGTATCGACATTCAGTAATCTTTTATGAAAGCGATAGTACCGAGGTTTCCGCGACTTGTGCCGAAGCGCGAGATACCGAATAATCTATCTCATAGGAAGAAGTGAAATGCGCAACGCTCAAATGAGCCGGAAATCTAGCGGCTCAGTAAACATGGTAGGACTAAAACGCCGACGGGGTGTCTATCTGTCGACGTTGGATCACACAGGGGTAAAAAGTAGAGAGATGAACTGCCTGCCTATTAATGCAGCCTATTACTGATCTCTTTTTGTGTATGTTATCTTCTACTTTCATCATCCATTCGGAATAATTGTGTGTATACAGTTGTTTCAATTTAAAGCCCTGCTCGGTGATCATGGAGTGTCTTACTTAAACGAGACTCTGTTGCTGCTTCATTCCCCCTTTTGCCTTTTAACGCATTCTGATAGTCATCTGTAGTAAACTAAGTTGATGGCTGTCACTGTTTGCTCTTATTTGCCTTTGCCCATACGAAGACGTCCTAAACTTTATGATACAGATAGAGGCGATAGCTTAGATTTAATCTGTTGTTTAGCTGGGCTTTATTTAACAGTCCAATTAACTCCGTCAGCAACGCTATTCTGTTCTAGAGCCATTTCTCCTACGTCACCTCTTGGCTCTCAGGTTCTCAGGTACTACAATCACCATGTAGGCATTATCTAGCGCTTCACACAGTAAGAGCCAAAATCGAATCAGTGATAACCCTACCTCCTCTCGATTCTAAACAATGAGCAGCTCTTCGTATTTACTTGAAGAAAAATCACCTCCTCATACCAGACTACATCGATAACAACAAGATTAATCCGCCGATATCCTGCGTAAATAGGCGATGTATAATGCCTCCTTCTCCTTCTTCCCTCTACCTTCTTTTGTTTGTCTTCGACCACAATCACTTCCTAGACCTAACTAGATGCCCAGTTGGAATAGTGAGAAGAGGCCATTGAGAAGGCGGATCGAACAATGGCAATTGAAAGCATAAATTAATACACGTGCGTTTACTCTATCTTGATTTAAGCAGAGTAACTTTTCGCGCCTGTTCGAGATTCAAAACCCATCCAGCATCATTTCCAGCGCTGGAAATTATAAAAGGGACACCATCATGACCACTCCCTCCCTATAAAGTCTGAGTCTGCGCAACATCGGCTGAATTAGGTGGCAGTTCGACCAAGGCAAAGGATATGGCATATAGCTGTGCTTAAATACATTACATCTAAGGCAGAGATTATGACTACTGTTCTTAACCTCCCTCTCCCAGACACAAAATTTTTGGACGAGCGTCGCATTCCATATGAAAGGAGCTATTTGGGCAATGATTGCCATGAGACTGTAAAACCTGATGTTTCATTTGCACTATTAGCTAAAACCTTCAATTCCTAGCTTGGTATATTCTTGCTCAGAAATTGCCTCGGACAAACATTTCTAGAAACACTGCCTCTAAGACAAATGCGCGAAGCCTGATCTACTGTGAAAGTAGCGGACAGTATAGAAATGATGGTACCCTGAGACTAACAAATAGGCTTATTCCTTCTCAATGGGGTTTCACGTTTGATAATTGTGCAATTAATATTGCATGAGCAGCAGAGCCCCGTTTCTAACCTCATTATTGCTACTCTTCCCGGCAGCAAAGGAGATGTAGATATGAGATTCAATCTTAGTGGTATTTCCGTGTGAGTGGCGCTGTGTTCCGAGGTGCCCTGCTGCTTTTCCGTAAGTTCTATCTCGACTTCGGATACGTGTCGGGTCGGTTCTCGCTCTTCTTTGTGGCTGACAGGGTGCCACCCGGTCAGTCGAACCGATAGCCATTGTTTGGAATAGTAATCCAACCGTCATGCAGGAAGACATGTCGCTTAGAGCCGACAGTCCCCGGGTGTCGGTCAAGGCGCCAAGCAGAGCGTCGTGCTCTTCCTATGTAGCTCGAAATCTGTGCATATATCCGCTGCCCGTGTGGACTATGCCAGCCATAATCCCTTTGATGGATACTCTTTTGATATCCAACGAGATGCTCCATGGGTTAAATCAATACCCTATCTTTGTGTGGTAAATGCCGTCCATAGAATCCTTCAAGCCGCCGCGGGTAGTGGGTTGTTACCGACCGTTTTATACAGGTCTCTCAGCTCGAATTCGTCATGCGCACCATCAGGTAACTCTCCAACAACGCGCCCTGGCTGGCCAGCGACAATGGAGAAGCTCGGAATGACCATGTTCGCGGGAACAATCGTCCCATCCAAGACCTTGACGTAGTCCTTGATAATGGCAAATTCGTTGACCACGCAGCCTTTTCCAATGTACACATGGTTGCCTATACTCGCAGCCTGCACAACTGTTCCCTGCCCAATAAAGACATGATCGCCAATCCTCAGCGGCATATATGTAAACACGCCCTTGTAGATACGACCGGGCGGCCGAAGCAGCACGCTACGGGCCAGAAAGCAGTATCGACCGATGGCAACGGCGGTGGTGTTTGGTGGAGCGGCGCTTCCGCCAGATGGCGGCTGGGCTGTTGCTGTTCGGACCAGATCGCCCCGGATCATGACTTCGGGCTGGATGACGGTCTTGCCGCCCAGCATGATGTTCTGTGTGCCGACGAGGACGGCCTTGCGAGAGACCTTGTTACCGGTGTCCTAGTAAACAGAAGAAGGCGCTGTTAGCAGTTGTCGCGTCTAGTATGTAAGGATTCTAGCCAGAGGAACTTCGTTTGCGGTCTTACGGTTTCGATGTAATCTCCTTTTGCTGGACGGCGCGACATTTTAGCGGCTGTGAAGCTGGTGTATGCAGTGGCGGAAGCTGAAGGTCGATGGAGACGTAGATCGAGCTCGGCTTTGGAGGATGAAGATTTGGTGGGGGCGGCTGGAGCTTGAGCTTTGGCCACTAAAACACCACTCCGTGTACATCAGCAGATCGCAAGGCTTGGCTTCGTTTCTACATACACAACTCGCAAATAGAAAAAGAATCAGTATCGATTAGGTTTTGCCATTCAGTCTTCAGCTACCCATCGATCCATTCCTGTTCGGCTATTTCAAGCCGTTAGCCGCATGATTAACGTCCTCAGAGTTGATCAGGTGCGGCGCTGCATGATATCAACTTGTGTATCTTTCCGATTTTGGGTGCAAAGACTCTCGGCCAGCACCTAATATAGCATGGCTTATTCCAAACCAACCGGTTTCTTTACGCATTTTGTTGTTCTAAGTAGCTGCAATCTATTTAGTTCCAACACTCGAATCCTTTTCTTCTCCTGCCTAGTCCTTTTCGGTTCGAAACGTGGGGCATCTGCTACCTCGTTTGCAGGGAGCCAGGAGACTAACGATGCTGTGATTTGATGATTGTGCCTTGACTGGTGAAGGATGTGAGTCAGGCTGCCACGGGAAATACCAGTTTAACCGCGAGGTTGTTTGAAAAGGCTTTGCGGCCTATGCCCATTTAAATCAAGAGTAGCTGCTTCTTCATATTGTAGTATGCCAAAGGAAATCTGCCTTGATATTCTCATGCAATTTACGGCAAGCTTTGAGGAATATCACAGCCATGCGATTTCAATCAGCGCTGTTAATTGTCCCGCTAGAACCTCGAGCTTTGCCGACCAGCGAGTCTACTCAGCTTCCACCGCCAGCAGCTGAGTCTACAACTCAAGCAGCGACAGCTCCAGTCTTCACATATGTGACTCCTCCAGCCCCATCAAATCAGTCATTCAACTCAGTGCCCGAAGGCGACTCCAATTCAGGCTTCACACCACCGATTCAAGGGGCCGTAAGTCTTGGCGTATGTGCTGTTCTCTTGATTGGCGGGCTTCTTATATATCGCTACAATAAGTGGAGGTCAAATAAACGCTCCAAAGCCATTCAAGCTTCTACGTCAACACCAAGCGACCCTAATCCTTCAATGTCAGAACCGCCTGCACAGCACATATCAAGCCGACAGCGAGAAAAGATGCCAGCGAGCAATGATGCATTTCAGACGGCTGTGGATGATGACGAGATACGTCCAGTGACTCCTCAGCAGGCATTTTTGGTATCGAAAAAGGGAGGGCGGGTGGATGATGACTCGTCTTCATTGGTGATTTCGCCGTGCTGAAACGCAGAACGTATTAAAGAAGATACCGCAAGGCGAGGGAAATATTTTGACGTCGAGTGTAAATCATGGGTTTAAGTGATACTACAGGAGGAAGAAAAATTGGTACAGACCTGCGAAGGCCTTGCTATTGAGATACCCATATTCATAGCGGCACTGGCAGTTTCATGAACGAGTTTAGAGGATTATGAACTGAGCTGTTGAGGCAGACCAAGACTCGCCACGAAAATGAATAATGTGTAATGATTTTCTTTGGACAAATGGATACTTCTCAAACTACGACTTAATTTTAGGTGGTTGTCAATAGCTTCTGCAACATTGAATGTGCATAGATTAAAAATGTATACAACGAACAGTCCAACCATTCAATAATCACTATTATTACCAAGGCGTTTTTCTTCGTGGCTGAACATGCGTGCATTCAGTAGATGATTCTTTTCGCCTAGAGAGCGGTTAAAAGCCGCCTGGCAGAGCCACGCCGGCCATGTAGCCGCCGTACAAGAAGTTTCATATTCGGCGCTTGTTCGAGGCAGACTTGCGGTGGCTAGTTACGACTTGTTGGCCATGTACGACTCTGTTCGAAAGCCCAGCACAAAATCCCCTGTCAAAGCTCTAGCGTAGCCGTTAGATTTAAGCAAAGGGCATGCGTTTTGTTGGCCGTGGTTATAGGTCGTTGTTGTTGCGCCACCATCGTTTTTCGGGTGTGCCCTTATAAGCCAAAACGAGACCACAGTACAGTGATACAGAATATATCAATTAATCTAACGTACAGGATCAAGATTTTTTTCACAAATGTAGAAAAAGAGATTAAACAGACTAAAGTATTTAGTTGAAGGATGAGGAGGATGAGAACCCTGTAGGCTAATAAATTGAGTACATGTAGCTTTGACACTGGCGTTGATGTAAGGATTGAGGACTGACTTATCTTAGCTCAGGAATTAATCCCTACTGGTCATTAAACACTTCGATTGGAAACGAGAAATGCATTTACAATGCCAAGCCAACTTCTGGAATCAACTCCAGCGATAGACTCTCCGCATAGAAAAATAGTCGTCAGATCATGCATGTCATCACTTTGAGGCCCACGTTCGTTCTTCGTTTCCTCGTCTATCTCGCCGGCTCAAGACACCGTCCGCTGACAGGTGGAGACTGAAAGCATTGAATGGATGGGGGAGGTTCACGCCAAAGAGGTCCCATACTTTTTTGGTGCGTCTAAAAATAGCGAGCGTGGTGGGCACCAAGATCGCCAAACGGTCTGTTTGGGGGACTCTGCGATCTATTCACAGTGGCAGCAGAACACCAGGCAGTACCACATGCTAGTGCTGCGAGACACAGTCGCGTAGCATTTGATCGGGTAGGACTTGATCCGAAGAAATCTGCAGTGGGTGAGGAGCTTCGAAGCCTTGCGCGTGGCGGTATAACCGGACGGTCCAGCGTGGAGCTGAGCAGATACAGGGAAGATTAAAGAGACCTTGTCGGCAGCTCGATGCTACCGTAACAACCAGTAAGCAGAATATTACATGCCTATATTGGCTGAAAGGGCAGAGTACCCAAACATCGACTGCCCTCAACCCCTCTTCATGACGGTATCAGTGTATTATCGCCGTGTAGAGTCATCAGTTAAACCAACAATCATTTCCACAAACAGGAGCTCTGTTTAGCCTCCCCAAAGCTTCCCATGCCATGTGGCTGAGCCGCGGGTATCAAACTTTCCGTCCTCAACATCAAAATCTCACGCAAACGCCAAGACCCTTTTGGAATCAAGCCGGCCTCATGGAATATTTCCAGCCTTGCGTCTTTCCAGCCTAGACCTCCAGCCACAGACCCCTAGCAAATACAAAATATCCCTGTCAGGCCGCGCTTGAGTGAGAGGGGTGCAGGGCTTAGCAAGGCCATTGGCCGCTTAGCGACCCGGGCTTCTTTCTGCTTGGACTGGTGTTTGTTCTAGCTCTTACTAGCAGCGAAATGCGATAGCTGCAGTCTGTAGGATTCGGCCTGGATGCATGCACGTACGATATACGCGGGAGAGAGAGAGAACTGCGTCGCAGATCGCCATAAACTTGGAGAACATTTGAGGAGGAAAAGGGAAGCGATTACAAAAACTGTTACCCCTTTTTCCCTGACCATAGAGGCAGCTGGGAGAATCCTCCTCCCCCCCCCCAACGCTAAATTCCAACCTTCACCTCGGTCAGCATTCTATTTTCAATGCTCCCATAAAACTCGGACCCGACGGCCCCAGCTATGACCTCAATCCCATGACAACAATAGCTGTGATTCCAATATGCTAAATTTACTGCAGCGATCGCCAGTGGGCGGTGATTAAGGCCGGAGATGTGTATTCCCGGTGGCTTATTTCCTCCAATGTCATAACAACAACATACCAACGAACAAGCAGAATTTGCATGGCAGAAACTGTAGGCAGTGAGCGGTAGGCGCTCTATTTGCCGCCGCCAAGCATGCCGTCTCACGCAAATCGAGTGCTACAGAAGACAACAAGCGATCCTCATCTCAGTACGGCAATACCGATCGTATAACCACCAATGCCGAAGCAGACATAGCAGGGAGAGAAAAGGAAGCAAAGAAGTTTTGCTTGGCTGCTGCAGATTCCCGCAACCTGGTCCTGTCGCACAGACTCTGCAATGGCTGACACAGGCTGAGAAGAGTGGGATCGCAACTGGGGCCCTCTGTTGATCCGGATGCAGCCAGCCGAGACCGAGAGACACAAAGACGCCCCCCGAGAGAATAGAAGAAAAGGGGCGTCTCTGTAATACAATCTCGCCGTGGACTGTCCATTCACACACCATTTTCATTGTCTTCCTCTTGCTACCCAAGTCCGCCCTTGCATGCAGCAAGGAAGCCTAGCTCTTTTCATTGTTTGTGATTTAGAGACACGCGGGATCTGCTCCAGGCCATGGATCCCCGATGGATCTCAATACAAGTCCTCGTGCTTAATCCAAGCACTCGTCTTAAAATAAGTACTGATTAAAACAAGTACTCGTCTTAAAATAAGTGCTGCTTAAAACATGTCCTCGCACGACTTATTACACAGACGGCACTACTGCATCTCGCCGCTCTAAGCGCCCAAGCGGGGACCCTGACCTTTGCGCTGGCCGTGGCTGCTCAACCACACCTTTCATGGGGGGGCGTGAGAAAGTGGTTCCTCTGCTTACAGTAGTCCCGATTTCTATTTCTATTTTCTGCTCTCGTCCGGCTCGGGGCCTATTCTAGCTCATCGTCTGCATGGCATGGCGTTGCCAGGGTCCTCTGTCTCCCAATCTCGCCTTGCTTATAACTATCCTCAGCTTCCCCGGCTTCTCGGGTCGACAGCTCTCTAGTTCACTCCAGCTTCTTCTCCCAAAGGCTTGCTGTATACTACTACACTTGCAATTACACCATTCATCTATCCTCCTACCACGAACAAGATGCTCGGCCAATCTCTGTTTGTCCTCGCCTCCGCGGCTCTAGCTCTCGGCTCTCCCGTAGAGAAGAGAGACGTTGTCTGCCGTAGCATCCCCGATCCTCCTCTGCCCACCACTGGCGGCGGTAAGTTTCACACTCCCTTCACTTATAGGATTTAACATCTTATACATCTACAATGTATCCAATGCTAATTATCAAACTCGACAGCCGCTGAACTCCCTCCCGTGCCCGACAACCTCGAGCTCAAGGTCATCGCCCTCGGCCTCGGCATCCAAAACTACACCTGCGCCTCCGTCGGCGCCACTGCCGTCTCTACCGGCGCCCTCGCCATGTTCTACGACATCAGCCTGCTCTACCCCGAATCCGGCCCCAACGCGCTCACCGTTGAGAAGTTCAACCAGCTGCCCGAGTTCGCCCTCAACCACCACGACATCCCGCTGCACTTCAACGACTCCACCGTCGGCCGGGTCAGCATCGAAGGCCCCGGCGCCTCTCTCAAGCGGCCCTTCACCCGCGCCGCTCCCCTCGACCTGGGCGAGTTCGGCAGCCTCCCCTTCCTGGGCCACCACTTCTTCAACTCGGACGGCGCCCCTACTTTCATCCTGCAGCGCGGAAGCATCAACGTCGTCTCCGCCAAGAAGGCTTCCGTCCCGGCTCCCGGCAGTGCTGATCCCGGCCCAGCTGGCACCGGCGCCGTGGCCTGGCTGGCTCTCGACGCAAACGCAAACTCTCGCGGTGCTTCTCTCGTCTACCGCGTTGAGACTGCTGGCGGAAACTCTCACGGCTGCGCTCAGGCTGCTGGCCAGGACAGCACCAGCTACTCTGCTCAGTACTGGTTCTACGGCCCCAAGTCTTAAGAGGCTCTATTCTTCCTTTTTATGTTTCTTTTTTAATCTCTAATTCACATTATCTTATACCTTCCTGATTCAAAAAGATATTAGACGAGGAGCTTGGATTTGGATAAATTGGCTTTCTTTTTTTCCGGCGATATATAATTATTCTTTGGGGGGGGGTTTTATTTGGGCATCAATAAGAAAGTTTTAAGCCAGCACATGTATGCATGAGTTTATTTCTTGGGAGAGGTTTCTACCTCGCTTGCATAGTTCCGGTCGTTTGAGGAGTTTTTTTACGCATAGATTTCATGCTAGGAGAGAATACATTTACAGGCATATCCTTACAATCAACTAGTCTACCGTTTAAGAAAAAAATCATAAGTCCAAAAATATGTGCCGTTGGTAATGGGTGATTAAGACTGTCCAAAATCCACCACGGCCAGCTGATTCGCTACTTCGTAGTCTGGCTTGGTTCAGCCCCCCAGTTCGCTTTAAAATCTCACGAGAACCTGGGTAGCATTGGCAATTTAATATCGAACGCCACAAGGCTTGAAGTTAGATTATTAAATTCTCACACATTTTGTTCTGCAATGTTCCCTAGTCCTGCCTTTATTTACACTATGTAGGCTATACGGCCTGATTCTGCTGGTTAGTTGCGACAACTACCGTGGAAGTCAGCCTCGCCTATAAGTATTATCAGCACTAGGAAAAAATAAGAGTGAGTTGGTTGCAACAAGGGGCAGGCATAACGAGCAGCATAGGTACAGATGACTGTTTTTATCATTCAGACAATTATGCTTGGATGGGCTATGAAGAGTGTACATGTATTGTAGATATCCAGTATTCGTCCCAAGTTTCGCTTCATTTCAACACACGCATTTTAGCCAATTCCAACGTCGGCAAACTGGCTACCCAATAAAGTAACTCCCCCTCTTGTATTTTCGCTGTTCTGTCCCGTAGTAAATCCATGGGTGATGGATGGAGTCTTTTGACTCAAGACTTCTTCATAACTCTTGTTTCAAACACCAATAGACATGCATGCTAAATTGTAACTTGATTGCTTTCAACGCTTATCTCCTAACATCCATGCCCGCTGCAAGATCCTGCTCAAGCCCATTGGCGTGGCCCATGTATTCCTGCGGTCGCGGGTCTTCTGCCGTCCATTGGCCGCCAGCTTGGGGCATTGGGACTTGCATCTGCTGAGCGGCGGCTTGGTTGCCAGAAGCAGGGGCTGTTCGCACAAGCTGTCGGAAACGCAAGACTTCGTCCAGAATCATCTTTCGCATTTCACCAACATCCTCAACAACCTCGAAGTCGAAGTTGAACGTCGTGGGGCAGTCGGGCTCATCCGACGCATCGTGCCATATGTGAAGGTACGGGTGCTCGAGCGCCTGTTCGACGCTGATACGCTGCGAAGGATCAAAGGCAAGCATTTTGTCGAGAAGATCGAGGGCGTCGGGGTTGGCATCGGGGAACAGAGATGGGAAGGGCTTCTTGGGCATGAATGGTAGGTTGCGGACGTATTCTTGGGCACGAGGCGATCCGATGCGGCGGAGGGTTTCCTCGTTCGGTGTTCCCAGAATGTGCAGAATCTGATTGAGCTGGTCGACATAGTCACGGCCCTTGAAGAACGGTCTGCCTCCCAGAAGCTCAGCAAGAATGCAGCCCACAGACCATACATCAACTGTAATTTTGATTAGAACTCGTCCATCACAAGGATTAGTCTTTGAAACAAGTAACGGGAATCCACGTACTGGCTTTTGTGTAGCTCTGGAAGCTCAACATAATCTCTGGCGCACGGTACCATCTCGTGGCAACATACTCAGTCATATACCCGGCATTCTCCTCGGGATCGACAGAGAAGCCACGAGCAAGGCCGAAATCGCAGATTTTCAGCTCACAATCGGCATTCACAAGCAGATTGCCGGGCTTCAAGTCTCGATGCAGAACGTTGGCGGAGTGGATGTACTTGAGACCGCAGAGGATCTGGTAAATAAAGGATTGGAAGTGGGCATCTGTAAGTGGCTGGCCGGAACGGATAATAGCCGCCAAGTCGCACTCCATCAGTTCTATATGGAACGGTTAGCCATGCAGCCGTATATTGAACCGACATGTCCAGCCTCTGTAGGAAACTGTCCTGCTCGACTCGCTTCGGTGGTACTGACCCTCGTAGAGGTATGTCTCGTTGAAGTTGTCTGGTCGCGGAATGTCCATATCATAGAGACATGTGATCTAATAGGTTCCGTAGACGTCAGTTTCCGTGTAGAATATTCAATCGCAATCGTCGTATAACACTCGACAGGCCGGTTGTCACTCACGTTGCGATGGCCGCGGAAGTGCTGCAGCAGCTTGATCTCGCGCAGGGCGCGCTTGGCGAGAATCTTCTTGCTAAAAACATTGGTGACCTTTTTGATGGCGACGCCCTCGTTGGTTTGTCCGTTGACAGCGGCGCTGTTATCAAGTTCTTATCGTTAGCAAAAAAAAAATTGATCTCGATGATGGCGGTGGGGAGGCTCCAAGCCAGTATAGCAGCAGGAGAAACATGTATCGTCAACAACATGCGGGGTGTAAGCGCTGGCAACTCACCAGACAATTCCATACGCTCCCTGGCCAAGTTCCTTGGTGACTGTGTAGCGCTCGTCAACTACAAAGTCCTGGTTAAAGACCTTGAATACTTTGCGTCCTTGGAGATCCGCCATGGCTGCGCTTCTGGGAGTTGTTTGCGTGAAGTGGCTTGGATTTCTCGAGGCGTGTGGGGGAGAAGAGGGGTTTATGACTGCGCTGTGCCGCTGTGGGCTGGAGCTTTCAGGGGGGCTGTACAGTGCTGTCGGGAGCTTGTTCTGGGGCGCCAAAGCCGGGATCGACTGAAACTCAGGACTCTATCGCGGGGCCGAAGCTAAGACTTGTGGACAAGAGATTTGATGGCAGCAACTCGACACAAGTAGGGCAAAGAGAATAGAGAGAAGGAAGAGATTACAGGAACAAGTTTCGAACAGGAGAAGAAGAGGCTGCGTCTGAAGAAAATTAAAACTACTTGTACATGCATGCACATACATACTCCATTGGGCCTCCGGGCTGGCAGCGCGAGCCGTGGTTGGCTGCGCCGTAATACGAAGCCCAGCAGAGCCTATGGCAACGTCCAGAGAAACATCAGCTCGGCGGCACTAGCGAGCGCTGTGTCCTGGGTGGATAATACGATTGATGGATACGACGGCAGCAAACCAGCAATCACGTCGAGCCAGCGCGGCAGCCAATCGCAGCGGGCTCCCGAGATGTGATGGCATCACTAGCCGCGCGCAATCAGGCCTGGCAGATGAAGTACCCTCTTCCTCCTCTTGGCGCGTTTTGCAATAGAGTCTGGAATTGAGGCTTTTCCACGGGTTAGCGGTTCCATGTTGAGCAGGTATCAAGCTTTTCAACTTGTCAGATCGTGGAGAGTTGTCACATGCTTCATGACATTTATGTAGGTAATCTTGGCTATAGATAGCGCCACTTCCATAGTACTGCTACATTGCATCTACCAAGCCTGAGGCTAGAGTCTGATGTAACCCAAAATGGCGGGGCATTAAGGAAAAGTTCTGACATAAATTCCGCTCCAAAGTTGAACCAAAAGACCTCGGCGTGGCATCTTGACAAACGTGTTGATGGTTCATGCCCAGGTACATTCATGTTGTGTCTACTACCAACAGCAAGCCCAGCAGAGTGGGCCAAAACGGGCGGCAACGGCGGCCAGTGTGTAGAAGAGAAAATAGCAGTCCTGTCTTGGCAAGTTCGTCGTATATACAAAAATCAACTCGTCGAAACAAAACGGCAGATGCCATCATCCTTGTGTACTCGCAATATTCAGCCGTATCCAGACTCAAGCAGGCATATTATGCATATTCAAAACTGCATCTGCCCTTGTGCATCTCCTCTGCATTGCCCTTGTCCTTGTCAGCTACCAATGCCCTATTCGCTCGACCGCAGCCACTCCCGAGACCCGCATCCCAGACCGGCACATCAACACTATCGCATCGCCCTGTCTAAGGCTGTCTTAGACAAGACAAGGGCTAGTGGAAGCAGACCAATCGCCGCTATAAATACGTCTGTGTAGCGCTGTGGAAGCTCCTTCATGGAGTCCCTGAGTGTCCGTGCATGTTCCCGTACATCAGCTCGTCATACATCATCTCTCCTAGATCCAAGCAGCACCAATGAGATTGCAGAGCAGTAGAAAGGAGAGAATGGCAGCATCTTCAGGCGCAGGGTAATGCTCGGTAATTTAATCCGCCGCTCACCAGCGCCTTTCCACCAGCACAACTCCGTATGTGGGGTGCAGGTCCTATTCCATGTAAGGATAGACGGTTTACATGGCTCTATTATTACCAATTAACGTGCCAACCTCGATTTGCCTCCTACATCTGCGCCGTCTTTTGACCAAACGCTCCCCTTTCTTTCCTTTTATCTCTGCATTTTATTCGTGTGCTGTTTCGAGTGTCAACAACATGTTTCCCGTGCGACCAAACCGAACGGCGTCCTTGACCGCGGCGCAACAACAAGCAGCGGTGCAGAGACAGGCCTACCTGCCCGGCCAACCCGTGTCAGTCCTCTTTGTATGTTTGGGCAACATTTGCCGGTCGACGATGGCAGAGGGAATCTTCAGACACATGGCCGCGCAGCCGCAGTACAAGGACAAGATTGGAGACATTGATTCCTGCGGAACAGGTTCGTAACGGTGGACAGAAAGCGATTCGAGGCGTTGGACGGGATGCTGACCTTGTCCCTGTAGCTGCATATCATGCAGGCGAGCCCCCGGATGACCGAACACTAGAAACTCTGGAGAAGCACGATATCTTCGACTACGATCACGATGCGCGCCGCGTAAGTTGGCCTTTGCTCTCACCATAGAGCTTTCTTCAACACCGTGTTGTGCGATGGAGTGGCTGACAGATGACCGTCTAGATTACGCGAAGCGACTTTGACAGATTCGACTACATCTTCGCCATGGACCTCTCCAACCTCTCAGACCTCGAACGCCTCAAGCGAGAAAACAAGGATTCCAAAGCCAAGGTGATGCTCTATGGCGACTACAGCGGCACAAAGAAGCCAGAGATCGTTAGCGACCCCTATTACGGTGGCCAGGATGGCTTTGACAAGGCATTTGAGCAGTGCTCTCGTTTTGCCAAGAATTTTCTGCAAGACGTGGCTGGCGAGGAAAAAGAAAAAGAGTAACACGACAAAACAGGACGGAGAGAGACCAAAGAAAAGGGGTGCGAGGGAAGTGTACGTGCGCACACATGCATGCATGGGTAGATTCACCCTTGGTTTTTTATTATTTCCTTTGTGGAGTGACAACAATTGGAGTAGATGGGAAATGGCGGGATTTGATACCCAACACTTTGTTACCTGGGATACGCGGACTATACTACACAAGTTATTAATATGCCTAGATATACACAAAGCATTTTGGGGGATACATGGATTTGTAGATGATACAACCAGACATTGATTTTTGTTATTTAGAAATTCTCATTCGATATGATGAGAAGGGGGGTAATTGGTAATATGAGTACTGCAGTTTGTTAGAACAATAATTAAAGAGCCTGTGTCAATAGCTCCTTTACCGTTGAGGGTGCTCAAGCTATGAATGGATGAGATCTAGTTGAAATATGAGAATAGCAAATGAGGGTTTATACGATAGTTATATCATCTGATCCCTAAAATTATCGGATGCGCATGTAATACGACTTGACAAGATATGACTCTCTGCTCAGGGGTCAACGCAGGCAGAAACAAAAGACTACTACATAGAACGGACGGCACGGTCAAGAATTTTACCCGGCATTCAAACTTTGATGTATCTCTTTAGCAATAAAAAGAACTCTTTCACAAATTGGTATGACAACTTGATTGACATATCATGGACCAAATACTGTTTCCGACTTCTCATCGGACCGCTCGGATATCCAGGAAGGCGATCTTATCAACTCTCGGATCGTATGCCAAATACACGCTGGGGTATCTTCTCAATCTCTCTGTTTACTAATATGTCCTGGGGAAAGACGGGTAAATGTTAGGAAGCCGTAGCAGGGAGAGAATGAAACATAAACCAACTTCGCCGACGCTTGTACAAACTTTGGGATCTCCCGCAAATTTCCATCTGATGGATCCGAGAGAAAGTCTCTCAGCCCAGTTCTTCATATAACCGTCATTAACAGCAATAATTGCAGGGATAGAGATGCTCCAAATTAGCTATTCTAACGCACCAGGCCGTCTTCAAGTATAGTTACGGCCTCGGGAGATAGCCAATATGCTTTGTAAACTAACAATAGCTAAATTATCCAATCGCCAACGACTTTTAATTTCTTATTTCATTTTTCACTAGCCACCATAACCCTTTAGTCTCCTCATCGTAGTCATGTAGTGTCTAAGGGTCACACTTGATCGCTACACAGGCAACGTTGTTGGGGATGATTTTGTCAATCTCTTTTACCGAGACTTTGAAGTTATAGGCAATATTCATTTCTCTACAGTCCTCGCTCCTTAAAGTTTAACTCAATCGTCATCAAGGAAGGAAAAGAGCATAGTATATACCATCTCAAGAATGATCTTACCTATAGAAGTGGCATGTCATATCCGGAGGCAGGTCAGGATCTACTATTCTGAGTGAATGTACGTGACTTGCTCTTCTCAATCCATCAGCTCACTGTTCCAGTGACGAAAACAAAAATATTAAAGCAATTGTAAGTGTAAAGAGAGGGAAATAAACATACATAGTCGGGCTAATCTTCGTGCAGTGATGAGGATCGCCGGTCCACGTCCATGAATGGTCATAGAACAACGGAGCTGATAGAGTATCATCTACCACACTTCATTCGAGATGGCAATAATGAAAGGATTAGGACGAATAGAGGTAAATTCTACTAATTTCTCATCATCAGTACCAATTGCAGTTGATGCCATGGCAATAATTAATGGCACGGGATCAATGTAGACAATTGCATTGTGACTTTTATAAGACAGATATTTAACAGACAGTGATATTGCTATGATATCTTCAAGTACTTGTCTCTTCTTTTCTTCTTGTGTCGCCCTCGTTTACCCTGTTATACTTTTTTCAACAACTTCTTACATCATGGCGAGTAATGTTAGTAGACTGGCGTTCTACTAGTAACTTCCTAGTATACGTTCCATGAGAAACAATGAGCTACCAGACAGCTCAGTGATTTAGCTTTTGTGGCTGTTTCAAGGTATGCTTGACAGCTGGGGACAATATTTCGGGAGTTGGCGGAGAGATCGAGACAATACCATAGCTCGAATGCCTGATCCAAGTTTTGGCCGAGGTAATAAACTTTGCTTGTGAGACGTCCAGCTAGAAGATCGTCCGTCCGCTTCCATCCGGTCTGATCAGCCCGGATCGACAATTTAGCTCCAGCCGGCCTGCCGTACTTGTCCTAAAATTCTCAATGCTACCGTTATCTGTGCAACTTTTGTACATAATGAAGAGCTTATATCAACTTCATATGTAGACATGCAGATCTCAAAAGCGCAGTCCTACGAGGGCAGACGTTGTCACTTCACTTGGTTAAGCATCAAAGAAGTCTTCATCTTGAATAATTTTATTCTTTTTTCAAAAGAATATCTCGACCCAATGCAAGAGAGGGGATGTCACACTTTTCTTCCACATGCGTGACTTGTTACAGCAAAGGAAATTTTTCTTCTTCCTCAGCAAGCCAGCACTTCGACTCCACCGCGGCCCTTTTTTGCGGTCCTAATAACGCCAATAAAATATCAAATAAAAAACCATACAGCGCCTTGCTAGGGTTAGAAAGGGAAACAGAAGAGTGGTAGTATACAAGGTAGGGGTACAGAGATCCGTTATCATGAAAGCCTGATGTGCGTTGTGGGCGATATCCAGCCCGGCACACCGCTCCTTTTGGGTTCGTGTCGTTTTTTTCCGCTTTTGTTTTTTTGTTACAGTTGTAATGTTGTTACATGGTCATGGTTTGTCTCTGGCGCTCTTGGCGGAGCTTTTCCATGACTCCAATGACACCTCCGTTGCGGAGGCGCTCGAGGACAAGGCGCATGCCGTCGCGGCTCTTGCTGAGCTGGTCGATGGTCTTGGTGGAGGCGAGGCTCTCAATGCTTCGTTGAATGCCCTTTGCGCCAAGTCCACCAAGTAACCCAGGTAGCCAACCAGTGCCGCTGCTTTCCTGGGCTTGGCCAAGCTTGCCTCTGATTTTCTCTCCGAGCCGCGACTTGAACGAGACGCTAGAATTAACATCCGTCTCGTTCCGTGCAATCGCTTCCGGCGTGCTCGGCACCTTGAAGTGTTGCTTCTCAACCACCGACAGCACACCGGTGAAGTTGAGATTGCGGCTCTCCGTCTTCATCCATCCTTCCTTGATATCCACAACGCTGGTCTCGAGAATGTACGAGGCCTTTTCACCAGAGCCGCCGCCTGAGACGCTGGCGGGCAGCAGTTTATATACTGCGCTAGGCATGCGGCTCTTCTTCAGGTGGATGCGAGTGGTGTAGAGGCGCTGCGTCTCCGGGTCGACATGGCTGGAGATGGTGTCGGTGCTCAGGACATGAGCGGCGAACGGGTTGAGCTGAGGGGAGGAGTATCGCAGGAAGTAGGCGAGGGTGACGGTCGGGAAAGGGTGAGAGTAGGTGTGGTTGGTGGAGTGTGTGAGAACCATTGTGAATGTTGTTACAGTCGTAATTGAGGTGAATTGCCTTGATGAGCTGCTGCTATGCGTGCCGAGACTCAGTTCGAAGACGTCAAAGGCTCAAACGCTCTCTTGTCAGAAGCCTCAATCACTCGACTTCGATTTCGCTAAGCCGGCATCCGCGCATTCCAAGCAGACTCCGTGAACCAGACAATCGTGACAACAAGAAGATAAAGAGACAAAGCACAATATACAGCGCAGAAGAGAAGGGGAGCAGGCGCTTCCAAAGCCTCTGGTCGAGGAAATGAAATCGACTGACGGCAGAGGTCAGTGGCACGAGCATCAACTTTTCTGCCGGATATAAGCACGCGGTCGGCGGGGCTGTGATTGGCCACCGGTGAGGGGAAAACCAGCAGCGCGAGCCTAATCCGGGGTGGCAGCTTCACGTGACCGGCCTTTTGCCCATGCAGCGCAGCTGGCTAAGCTCCGGGCTTGCGACCCCACCATAGCTCTGCTGGATTACAGCGCCATTTGTTCACTGAGCCGTCACATCGTTGCAGCGTCCGGTGGCGAAATCCAGCATATTCGAGATCCAGCCGCACCCCGGGCCATGCAGCCATCGGGTTGCGTTGAGACTGCTGAGCACTAACGAATCAAATGTTCTATTAACTGGCATCCGTGCTATATGCCGTCCCTTGCTGTGTGCGCTGCTAACAGTACCTATGCAGGTCTATGTGCTAATACCTCGCACAAGCAAGTAGTATGTATAATCCCGTATTACCTATATGTGTATGATATATGACCAAGAACAAAGAGGGGGAATTCCCCCAGAGAATATCGTGTACATCGGCGAATTATCGCCGTTATAGCCGCTGTTCCGCAACCCCGCTTAGCAATGCTACCATCCTTCGTCTTCTTTAAAAAAGCAAGGCTATAGCAGAAACTCCTCGCCCGCATAGTGTCGCAGAATCACCCAACCCTCGTTAAACGTCTTCTTCTCAAAACGCACAATGACGGCAGCGTGCGTGTGCCGATCGTTCTGAATCCAAACAGGGTATTTCCTCCATTTGAGTGAGTTTAGTGATCGAATCATCTCGAACTGGCATGGTGCCAAGGCCAGTGTTGGCTGTGTAGGGATGGACATTCTCCTCTCTCGAGCCATTGTACTTCTATCCTCTGCATTCATGCCCGTCTCTTCGTCCTCATCTTCGTCTGCCAGATATTCTTGGTGCTGCGAGTTGTTCAGGGCCTCGTAGACGTGTTCGACCTCTTCGCGGAACTCCTTGATCAGGATTGGGACCCGGTACTCCCTAATATCGATGCCTGCGAGGCCGCCTTCATGAAGCTTGATGCGCTTTGTGCTCCGTATGGTTTGAAAAACTGAGTTGATAAGATAGGCCACCACGCCAATAGGCACCAGAACACCCACTGTGACCATGAACGGGATTCCCCTCAGCCATCGCACGCCCGTTTCGGTCAATGATGAAATTGTGATTGGCGCGGGAACCTTGGGTCGCGGAGAAAAGGGATGCGCAGCATCTAATAGCACGCCATCTCCATCTTTGAGAAAGTTGACTTTAACCCGATCTATATCCTTGTAGGGATCCGTCTTTTCTATACAGGTCGTATAGTAAACGGCACTCCGGTCATTAACAATGTTGCTGTACAACGTGTGTCTTCTAAACTTTTGCAGCCCCAGCATAAAGATAGACTGCGGGTCGGCCATGACAGATAGTAGGGGGCGACCAGTGTCTCGAAATTTGTCAATAGTGAATAGTTGGCTCCCCGACATTGACAATGTTCTCGCGCCCAGCACATTCCATATGTGGTTATGCCATCCTTTGAGGGGAGTTCGTACGCCCAAGTGTGGCGAAGCAAACGTCGTAAAGTTCTGTCCTTGATTGTCAATTATCTAGCCCGTCTCTCTCACGACCTGAAGGGTTGACATGTGCCTACCATGCACTCAACTGAGTCCAGAATGCCCTTTGCGTACAGCAGGCCAACTGCGTATCGCGACACCAGCCCGCCAAGAGAGTATCCTACAACACTCAGTTTTCTGATTTTGCCTCCATTGTTCTCGATAGTCTTGAGCTCTTCTATAATCTCGGCGCAGACTCGCTCGCCACCAAGCTCGATGCCGTCGTACGTGAAACTGCCGCTGTTCCGCTTGGCGAGTAGAAGATAGAGGTCGTCAGGGGAGTGCTGAGCTCGCAGTGTCTTGGCAATGTTGTTCATGTGGTTCGGATTCCCCCATAGCTTTCGAGACCCCAGGTTAGCCCAGACAAACGGATTTCAGACAAGTGTTCCAAAAACTCACTCCATGAACCAGGACGCAGAGGTGGTCCGCCTTGTTGCTTCCGCCGGCAAAATCCATGGTGAGCGCTGCACCTAGAAGTCTTGAGCCGGCCAGGCGAGCAGACATTTGCTGCAAGAGAGGCTGTCACGGCGAAAGGGGTGGAAATAGGCGTTTACACGCATTACGTAGGTCATGTCCGAGGCACGTTGAAAGAGGATGCGTAATCCTCGCGGGCCGTATTTACCGGACGCTAGGAGGTGGGCTGATATCCACAGGCACCCATAGCCTTGTCGGTGCTATCTACACGTCATGGGAGTTGTGAAACAGGACAGTGGAAAGGCAATGGCCATGTCTTTCACAAATGCATAGTTTCAGTAGTTTCAAATAATAGATAGAGACTGATTTCAACATGAATATAAACTCAAGAGTTTCATCAACGCAACATGCCAAACTAGAGTTTCTTCAGGGTTCTTACCCTGAAAACTAGGCAGCACTTCTTTCTGCCTAGAGAATCCAACTGCAGACTGAAAGTAGTTGAAAAGAAGTGTTTTCTCTCTTTCTCTAGCAGGGTCGACCTTTTTATCTCTTTTTGATGTATATACGTGTAGATGATTCTTGTTACTGAACGTCTCTCGATAGTACTAATTAAAGCGTCCAAATCTGAGTAAATTGATGCACGTTATCACATGTAAACCGCAATAGCTGTGTACTCGGCCAGTTTATATCACTGTACCAAGTATGGGAACAAAACAGAATTAAAGCTTTCAGATTTTAAATTCAAAATTTAGACTATGTATTTCATCTTCATCTGATGCAGCTGCTTCTGTTTCGAGTGGCATCAACATCAGTATTCATTTAACCACTGCACAAACAAACAATTTCACCGAAGACATTAGCACCCGTCATTGTTACTTAGCGGCCTTTAGTGTCTCCAGCGCTCCTGTTCGGCAGCCTCGCGCCTAAATGTCGGCGCTTCCGCCCCTGGCTCGCCCCCCTGCAGTTCTAGAGGCTTAGATGCAGCGTGCCGTGTATCTTCAATTGTTTCCAATCATCAACCAAACAATCAACTCTGGCTTGACAAACATTTGGGCAAATTGCTTAGTCGTTTGTTTCGACGGAACATACACACGATTCATTACACACTTATTCCTCATATGATGCCGCGCAAATGAACCTTCTGCTATCCAGATATAGATCACGCGTCACTTGTTCCTCACTTCCAGTGCTGCAAGGCCATCATGAGCCTCTCACTCAAGCACATTCCCTGCCCAGCAGGCAACAAATGCACAGCCTTTCAGTGTATATTCGGGCATGAAAAGGACAACAGCAGGGCCGGTGGAGACAGTGTTGGCGAGCCGGCAAAGAGTGATATATTGTCACCTCCCGATCAGGATCGCCCGAACAAACGCCTAAAGGTCGACGACGCTTCCCCCAAAACACAAACTGGTGTAGCCGCCAATGGTCAGACCAAGCAAACGAAAGAGGAGCATAAGAAGCCAGTTCTGCACCAAAGTGTTACGCGTCCCATCTCTCCTCCGCCACTCAAAAGAAAGGCTACATCCTCAACCACCCAGACTGCAGAGAGTCCAACCCCTTCTTCCTCAGCTGCAAAGAATCAGACAAGCGCTTTATCCGGATCCAAGGCTACGACTATGCCAAAGTCAAAGAAAGCCGAGACTCTCAATCCTCGACTACTCAAAAGTTCCCCAGCTAGCCATGAAATCCGGCTGAAACTCCTCAGACTTGTTCATCAGGAGTTCAAACGCCTGAATGAGGAACTGAAGAAGAGTGTAACTGACCAAGAGAAAAATTTACTGTTGTCTGATCAAGACATCATTATCAGAGCTCTTGACGAAGAGCAAGCTTGCGCTATAGAAAAGCCAGCTGTCTACTCAAACGTCATGAAGAACAAGGTCATGCAATATAAGCGCATGACTGCAGCCCAGTGGAAAGAAAGTCGGGCCAAAGAAAAGCAAGATGCCCAAAAGAAGCTCAAGAAAGACGACATGGTCGACGGCGAGCCCAAAAAGATCGAGACTGGCCTTACAAACGCACAAGAAGTTCAATTGTTGAAACGCATCGTCACGCCACTGGACAACATGGGTCCCCATGGATACGTCCCTACTGTTCCAACAGAGGAGCAAATCAAAGCGGCCTTGGATGGCATGGAAGCTGGAAAAGGATGGGAGAAATGCGATCGTTGCCAGCAGAGATTCCAGGTCTTCCCTGGACGGAGAGAGGAGGATGGCGCCTTGACAACCGGCGGAGCCTGCAAGTTCCACTGGGGCAAAACCTATCTCCCAGAGAAGCAGCCCGGTGACAAGACAAGAGTGCCCAAACGATACCACTGCTGTGGTGAAGAAGTTGGCGACTCGGCCGGATGCTTCACCCACGAACACCACGTATTCAAAGCAAGCGACCCGAAACGGCTGGCTGCCGTTCTCAACTTTGCAGAGACGCCAGAGAATCCTCTCGCTCCTACAGATAGAGCAGTCTGCTTTGACTGCGAAATGTGCTACACGGTCCACGGCCTTGAGTTGGTGCGTCTGACAGCTACATCATGGCCTACTGGAGAAGACTTGCTAGACGTTCTGGTCCAGCCCGTGGGAGAAATCTTGGATCTCAATTCTCGATTTTCAGGCGTCTGGCCCGAAGATCTGGCTGGAGCTGAACCCTGGTCCGTCAATGACGACCTCAAGCCGACTAAGGGAGGCGAAGAGACGGGAAGCGAAGACGGCGAGGTGAAATCTAAGAAGAAAAAGCTCAAAATCGTCTCTTCCCCCGAAGTTGCGCGAGACCTTCTCTTCTCGCTTATATCCCCATCAACGCCCCTCATCGGTCACGGCCTAGAAAACGACCTCAACGCCGTCCGCGTCGTGCACCCGACCATCATCGACACCGTCTTGCTCTACCCGCACAGAATGGGTCTGCCGTATCGCTTTGGCCTAAAGACCTTGATGAGCGTTCACCTAAATGTCAAGATCCAGCAGGAGACGGGACCGAAGATGCTTGGACACGACTCTGGAGAGGATGCCAGAGCGGCTGGAGATTTGGTTCGACTACGGGTCATGGATGTGTGGAATGACTTGAAGAGAAAAGGCTGGCGGGTTGTTGATGGCGAGATTACGCCTCCTGAAGGCGGAGGCGTTCTTACAGAAGCATTTATTGAGAACCGGTTCCGGCTGGCTTGAACCTGAGGCTATTCAGTCGTTTGGAGAGTTATAGCGGAGTGTTTAGATTGAATGCCTCTAGGCTGAATACCCATCCAAACGTCTGCGCTGGTTGCTTTGAATTGATCATCTTGCTTATAGTTTACAGAGACTTTACTTAGCATAGCTCAAGCATGCATTGCATTTAGGAACTCTACAATAGTTTGGACGCCAAGAATAGAGCATGGGTTTCTTTTTTTAATTCTTCAATGGCAGGCCTCTCCGGACCTGCTATAGCTAATAGTACAAGATTGTCGTGATTTGATTCCTCCCCCGCCTATACCCTAACCCAGCAGTCAGCGGGTGTGCTCTCCATATACGTCCCAGCTTTCATTATTCCTACAAGCCCGCCTTACGCCCTGCCTACAGACAGCAAATACTGGCTGCCGCTGCCACCCTTTCCTCCCGAGGGCAGATACGCCACGTTGGGGTTCGACGACAGCGCCTGCGCAATCTCCCTACTCGCCTCAATCTTTCGAATCTGCACCAAACCGTCACCAGCCTTGGCAACAGCCTTGCTAATCGTCTCGGCACTCTCGGCCTCGCCCTCTGCGCGGATGACGTTGGCCTGGCGCTCCTGCTCGGCCTTTTCGACAATGAAGCGCGCACGCTCGGCGTCCTGCTGGGCAATCTGCTTCTGCTCGACGGCCTTTGTAAACTCGCGGCCAAAGGTCATGTGGGTGATGGAGACGTCCTCGAGGGCAATGTTGAACTCGGCGGCGCGGCGGGTAAGGTCGCTGCGGATGCGCTGTGAGACGGCCTCACGCTGGGTGATGAGCTCGGCGGCGTCGAACTGGGCGACAATGGCCTTGAGGACTTCGTTTCCGATGGAGGGGAGGACTCTCTCATCGTAGTCTGCGCCGAGATTCTACATTTTCGAATGGTATTAGCCAACAGTCCAGAGCGCATATCAGTGATATGAGTATATATATAATTACCTGGTAAATCTTTGGCAGAGCCTTGACGTCTGGCCGGTGCAAAACTCTCAGCGTCAGGCTGACCATCTGGAGATCCTTGCTGCCAGTGGTTGTGGCAATGTTCCTGGGCTTCGTCCGCACGTCAAAGATGACGCTCCTCTGCACCCAAGGAATCAGAAAGTGCGTTCCCTCGTTGATGACATCCTCCTTGACACCGGACAATCTGTCGAAGATAACGGCCCTTGTGCCACCGCGGACATCGTAAATGGACTGTGAGAGGAGGAATGCGCCGGCAGAGGCCGGGATGGCCATGCGGTACATGAGGTTGAGAGTCCGCGCAAAGGCCGCCATCTTGGAATCGCAGCTTTCACAAACGCAGAAAAAGGCTTGATTGGATCCCAGGAGTTCCCAAAAGAGCTGCGCGAAACTGGCTCTTTCTGCGGATTACGAAGCTCTGAGCTCTGCCTATGAGGTTTCGACTCGATCGATTGTCCCGCAGTTGGTGGTGCTTTGCTTGATTTTCCGCCCGAGCAGGCGCGCCATGCCTGTTCGGGCGAAGCTCGGCTGGACCCGCGAGGATGCTTCTGCGTTTTCACCAATTCCGAACCCGAACTCATTCCACCCTCTGCCTTCTCTCGAAAAAAAGGAATCGCAACACCGAACTTTCCTTTGCTTAATCCGCGACGATGAGACCTACTCAGATCCTCCTGGGCGGCGGCGCCCCTGCACCCAAGCAGAACCAGTATGTGCAGCCTCTCCTCCTCCGGCAGATGCGGCCAATCGTACCACCGACTTGCGGCTTTTCTACGAGATGCGAAAGTCGACGATGCGACGCCTGCCCATACACGAATATTTCTGGTCAATTGATTTTGGTGCTGACTTTTTTTCCACTAGCTGGCTCGGTGACTGGGGTTCCTTTGGTAAGTCAACTTTGCCTGTCGAATCGTTACAATGGATGGACCGCGAAAGAAGATGCACGATGCTGGGTGGTGGGGGGGTGGAAGAGCAATGGGCATCCAGTGGCACAATGAAAGATGTTGGATGAGTTGAGGAAAAAGAAGAGAGAGAAAAACGCATATTGGGCTGCTCGATGGACAAGGATTGCAACGGATACCCGAGCCTGGATCGAACTACGAATATCGAAAGAGTCACTCGAATGCTAACACACGATGCAAATAGGTGGTGCCAAGCAGAAGGGCATCATCGACTACGGTATCTCCGCCAACCGCCAAAATCCCTTTGCCGGCGCTGCCCATGATGCCATCTTCAACACCTTCCGCCGCACCAAGGGCCAAATCTTCTACTGGCTCCCTCCCATGCTGGCCGGCTACTACCTGATGAACTGGGCTACCGAGAGGTACGATGTCGAAACGCAACGAAGAGAAACTGGATCTAACCCTTGAAACAGAAACCACTACCTTAACTCCAAGGCTGGCCGTGCTGAGTTTGGCGATGAGGAGGAGTAAAATGGTGCATAAAGCAACTTAAAGTAACTTGTGTTGGATTATGGGGCGTCCAGGAGGCCCAGTGTATATCAGCGTCTAGATCAGGTGAAAAAGAATAGAAACGGTTGGGTCTACGATTTATTTCAATTTATAAATGAGCTGAAAGAATGCTTGTCATCTTCAGATATCTGCATGACTTGGCGATATGGAACCAAAAAGCTGGAAGATGGCAGTCATTTCGATGTCTCTCTTGTCCCAACATTTACCATTAGCTTTAGCAGCTTACATCACTCATAGATCGTATTAATTGGCAATAAAAAGGTTCATCTTCTCATAAAGTTGACTCCTGTTCCAAAATCCACGCCTCGATTAAGTCATCTGAATCTTGCTCAACATGATAGGCTCACAGTCTCATCACGTGATGCGCTCTTCACCTTGATTCGGCATCGGCCCTACAAAACGCCGAGAAATTTGAGAGGGTCCCCTCACCGAGAAAAAAAGTTTGGCTTGAGTAGGAAATTTTTGAAGAGCGATCGTGCGAGGACGACAAGACATTGACAAAAAACGCGACAAAGTTGCGCAAGACTCTCAATTGGTGCAAAAGACGCTAATTGGATCAAGTCTTGTTGATTGAGCCTCTGTATAAACTTTATAGGCACCCAATTGTCCTGTTCATCCTTCATTATTCTATTTTTTCCATCGTTTCGCATCACATACAACAGCAGCCATGGCCTCTGAAAGACCCGACAAGAAGGAGAAGAAGGAGAAGAAGGAGAAGCGCACCGAAGAGTCTGGCGTGAAGAAGGAGAAGAAGGAAAAGAAGGACAAGAAGGAGAAGAAGGAGAAGCTCGCCGCTGCTCTGGACGAGAAGCTGCAGCAGGATGTCGCTGGCCAGATCTCTCCCGAGGACTCAGACATGGAGGAAGACAAGGCACCTGAGGTTGCTCTTGAGAGAAAGGTTGTGCCCTTTGCCGTCCCTCTGGCCGATGAGAAGGGCCAGAAGAAGATCTGCAAGACGATCCGAAAAGGTGAGAATTGAGCCACGAACGCACACCCTTTTGGTGTTTTCTGCTTAACCCAGATGAGCCTGCATTTACTGACTTTGAATTCACAAACAGCCGCCAAGAACGGTACCCTCAAGCGTGGTGTCAAGGAAGTCGTCAAGACCCTGCGAAAGTCCGCCCCCAGCGCCCCAGGCTACACCTCCTTCCCCGGCGTCGTCGTCATCGCCGGCGACATCTCCCCCATGGACGTCATCTCACACCTGCCCGTCCTCTGCGAGGACCACAACGTGCCCTTCATCTTTGTCACATCGCGCGCTGAGCTCGGTGCCGCCGCCAAGACCAAGCGACCTACCAGCGTGGTCATGATCATGGAGAAGGCCGAGGGCAAGAAGAAGGCTTCCAAGGAGGCTGACAAGGACGACGAGGACGACAAGGAGTCGTACAGCGAGACTTATGCTTCGCTGGTGAAGCTGGTGCAGAAGGAGGGCGGCAAGCAGTCTTTCTGGACAAAGGGTGAATCCAAGGCGTAAAGGGAAAACAAAAGAAAAGAGAGGGTGAGGGGATGAAGGAAAGTGTTTGGATGAAGTGTCTGGGAGTGGGATGTTGATGCGAAGCGCTTAATCTGGGTGTACATTAACAATACCAGAGGGGAAAGTCTTGCAGCAGCAAGAATTTTGTTGGGGCAAACGGCGGCGTTCAGGTATATAAAGTACTTTCTTGATCAATGGAAAATCTTGCATTTTTACTACAAGCTGTTTCTTGGGGCTGATAGTGCCTATGACGGACTCTATCCATGAACTCTACTGATGGACTCTACAAATGGACTCTACTGATGGATGATGAACACAGATTTTTAAGGTTCGTTGGTATAAAGGAAACAGATAAGCTCTCAAATTAAACTAATAAAGTTGTTGTTACAGTAAACCATCAGATGTGATGGGCCTTTTACTACAAGATATTCGGTGATTCCCATCCCAACTCCCGAAAATTACAGACTTCAATATGAAGAAAGGTTGTTTGCTTTACTCAAAAGGGTTGGTCCTGGTTCCCCACCAGTTGAGAACCAGAGCCAGGCCGACAGTCTCGAGCAACTTGGCAGCGACGTTGACGCCGACGGTGTCAAGAGGCCTCTTTTCACTGAAGACCTGGGTGATGAACTGCAAAGATTGAGATACATTAGCTTAAGCAACAAGACAGTGGCACTCTACAGTAAGAAACTTACGCTGGGAGCTGAAGTCGCGGCAAAGATGAGAGCGCCCAGATACGCAGCGCCCTTGTGGCTCAGCGTGCCCGTGGCATTGATCAGCGCACCCACGCCGTAGCTCTGCAGGGCCGAGCCCACAAAGGACGTGCCCCAGGCGAGAGCCGCGCCGCTGGCCTCGCGCGAGCGGATAAACTCCTCCTTGGTGTTGGAGGCCTTTGCGCGGTGATAGGTCTGGCCGAAGATGGGCGAGAGGACGACGAGGTCGACGCCGTGGTTGAAGAAGGTGCCGAGGGCGATGGCCGAGGGCTTGACGGGAGGGAAGTCTGAAGAATCCTGATGAGTTTTTTTGATATCGATGGATTTGAGAAGAAGAGGGGTTTTCGGAAAGTGGCGAGAAGGATGATGAGAGGGGAAGCTCTGGTGAGCTTTTGGTGAGCTTCTGACTTACACTGAAGAGACATCTTGAGATGAGTTGACTATTTGTAATGGGTTCGAGAAGATGAGGTCAAAGAGATGGATTATCGGTACAGCTGTGCCCGTCTTAGGAGGTTTCGATTTATTTCAAATCTCAGATCTTGAGAGAGAGGAAGACAAAAAGAGGCAAATGCAGGTATTTGTATTCCGCCCAATCTGTTCGGGAAAGCAGGAGCTACCTCAATCGAAACTAGCAAACAATGTATTACGTCTTTTAATTTCCCCCTCTTAGAATCTCGATTCCCACCCCAAAAAGTATATTCTCTACATTACTAGCTACGTTACCTAGTAAGAATGTTCTGTTGCTTGCCAAACGATTTCGTCATGACGATGATGTCACGACTACGCCGGTTGACATTTTCGGGAGGCGTTTTCTTTGGCGGCTGCCGGATGGAGGAAATTCCTTTTTTCCATGGGTGAGACAATTTGTCTTAGGTAACGACTTTTAAGGTTAAGATCGTTTTTTTGCGCCTTGACTGAGAAAAGCCTCCTTTAGCCGGTAGTTGTTTGCGTTGCTATACTCACTGCTCGGCTTGCAACTGTTGGTGCTTCTCCAGGTTGGATTAGGTAATGGTGCAAACTACTCGCTCAACTTGCGCCCTGCCCCTGTCCTTGACGTTGGATGTGCCCTACCTTAGTATTGCATGTATGTAAGAGATACATGCGTCTACATGAACATCTGCAGGGCCGATCTTGCTCTATCCAGGCTGTGCCTCGGCATTTTACACTAACAGTTCAAGGCCATTCACTGTAAGACAATTAAAGCTGATGAGACAATCTGACGAATCTTGAACTCTCCCTACTTAACCAGGCACACGACCTGAACAGACCGCTCTCCTCCTCCACATCAATAGTGACAGCAAACATTCAGACACAATTACCAAACGCCGGTTCCTAATCCATGACACACATCGACCCATCGGATTGCGCCCCAACGTATTTCCAAGTACGAGCAATTCCCAGCGTCCATTTTTTTCTCGCTCAAAGAGATCCACTGCGGGGATTGTCAACCTCAGCTGGGGCATGGCGTGGGGCACGTTTTCACTGTAATCCAACCTCGGTCACCAGAAACAATATCGTCATCAGGACAGCATTGCAATCCGCAAGGGCGAGCAAGTAATCTCTCAAAAGTTCGTAATAGGCAAATACAGCGTGTTATACAATCAGTTCCAACATCGACATCCAAAATAGCATCATACAAAGTGCACACAAGTCACATTTCTCAAGATCAAGCAAAAAAGGCACGCAGTAAAAGAAAACTCGCAAAAAAACCCATGGCAGTCCCTGTATTGGCTTGAAGCAAAAGCTTCCCATAAAATCATGCCTCTTCTTCCCGTCGTAATGCCTAATTAACCCTCATCGCCTGAACAAAACCAAATACCACGTGAATAAAGGCCCTTTCCCGCTTGGTTGAAAAGAACATGTTGCATGTACTCATGCCGGCCGGATGAATACCAAATGTGTGATGAAAACTCCCATGACGTCTTTTCTTCGTATACTATCCATATCCATACAATCAGATCGCTTTTGTTTCCTGCAAGAGAAAACTGAAAAACAGAAAGAAAAGAGTCTAGGCTCGCATCAGCTACTAGATATCTTCTCCCCGCTAAGCTCCCCGTCCACGTTTCGTTCGCTCGTCGCTCGTCGCTCGCCTCAAAGGACTGCCAGTTCTTTTTTGCCAGGTTGCATTATGTATATAAAAACTTTGAGAGGAGCAAAACCAAAACCAGAAATCAATCAAAAAACAAAACAAATCTTGCCATAAACGTTTCCCATGATCCTCTATGCTTGGAGATGGCCATATTCGCCGCTGCGTAGCCCTAGTAAAGCTCTAACGTCATGAACGTACTGGAGGCCTTCCAGCAAAGGTACTAAATGCATCAAATCATTATCTGTCGGATCGTTTATCCAGCCCTGGATCGGTATGGCATTGTCTATGGGGCAAGAAGTGTCAGACCTATGTATGGTTCAATGTAGTAGTAGTAGTCAGGAGCTCTCACCTTCGTGGAACAAATAGCTTAGCGGGCTATTGTCCAGAATCATCACTTTGCTCAGATCCGGCTCAACAGAACTCAAGTCTTTGATATACGCTCCTTGTCGATATGTGCAGTGCTGACGATAGTATCTTGCAGAGAAAAACTTCCTTTCCGACTCGAGCCAGTCAATTACGGGGTCGGCATACTCCTGAACGGAAGCTGTAAAAACCACCAAGTTGAACCACTTGCATATTCGGCGGAGAAACTCGTCACAGTAAGGTCGCTTGTTTACCCAGTACAGGATCGGATGCTGCGCAACGCTATTCTGCCCACTCATTCCCAGAGTCGCAGTGTTGAGCTGGACTTCAATCATGTGGCCGCTGTTCATTCTTCCTCCTTTGGACATGCTGTGGATGAGCGTCTCGTCAAGATCTAGAATAAGCGTCTTCTGCTGTTTCCTGGAAGGTTCTAATAGATTGAGATACGAGGGCTGTCGTCGGGGGATCAAGGGTCGGGGCGGTGCTGGCGTCTTCGGATACTTGGTGAGGGCGGCGATGGGGGATGTCGGCGACTTGAGCTGCGCGGACAGTTCGCTTCGACCGAGGTCGCCTTTCCCGGGAGAGGCAGACTGAGACTTTCTATGTTTCCGCTGCTCTTCGTCGTTGAGCTTGATTCGGATGGATCGCCGCGCCGAGCCGGTCGCTTCGCTGGCCTGGGCGGACTTGGATCGATGATGCCGGCCTTTGGCGCCACGGGGCTCCTCTTCCGATTCGGATGATAGGCCAGATGAGGATGTATTATTGGAGCGAGACGGTGTAGACGGAACGCCGAGGTGCCGCGAATTGCGGCCAGTCTTTTTCGAATCTGGGGTCGACGGATACAGATCGTCCGCGGCCAGCTCGCCGTGAGCGAAGCCAAACAGCCTTTTCAGCTGTGTCATGGGCGCAAACTTGCCAAAGTCATCGTAGAAGCAGGCCACCAAAAAGTACGCGGGCGCCGTCAGCGTGGCGAACAGCCACCGAATGGTATTGATGACGCTGGACGCGATCCCCCGCGGCAGCTTATGCCACCACCTCGAGCGCTTCCCATCCGACTTGGAATCGCAGCTTGAGAACAGCGGTGTCTCTTCGGTAGCGAAGGAGGCTTCGTCGTCGTTGTCGAACCGCTTCTCGGAAAGGGCGCCCTCGGCAGTCGAGGGCTGGGCCTCCTGTCCATCCGCCTTATCCTCAGACGCTTCGACCGCCTTGTCGTCGTCGGACTGCAGGCCCGTGCCGGAGGAGATGCTGTTGGATCGGGAGTGGGTGGGACTCGGCGGCGGCGACACGCGCGCGGTGATGATGTTGAGGGAGTTCATACTGAACAGAGACACCAATCCATGGGACATCGGAGGCGGCCTCGGGGAGCGGGTCGGGCGCAAGGACTGTTCGGGACGGCGGAGAGATGCAAGATGCGAAAGGACGAGGCGAGGCGAGGCCTGAAGAAGAGAGACAAAGAGACGGCCCAAAAAAAGGGAGCGTCGCAAAAGATGCCGGGGAGGCGATCGAGACCGCTTGCGGCGTCAACGCTCGTGGCTTCCGGGCTCGGGGACGATGCCAATGGCCCTGCAGCGCACTCCAGGGGGGGTTAAAATGAGCCTCCGCAGGGCACTCGGCCACCGAATGTCATGAGTGAGTCGCTTCCAAGGGGGCGGAAAGGAGCGAGAGAGGCGGGCGGCGATGGCGATGGAGCCGCAGGCGAGGCTTGTGGGCGAGGATGGGACGAGATGCGACTGCGATGCACAAAGAGGACAGCCGTGGGAAAAGAGACGACGCTATTACGAGCCGCCCGGAAAAAAATTGGACGGGCTGTGCTCTGAGGGGGCCTTGCTCTGTTCTAAATGAACAAGCACGCTCGCTCTAGCACGTTTTGACAGTTAGCTGGCCCGTCCAGGCGTTGAGGCACCCAGCAGGACGTTCCCCAAGCAAATCGGGCCAGGTCGTCATCAAGGGCCAGGGTGTAGCGGGCCAAGCGCTGGGAGGTCAGATGCCGCCCACGCTAGGGCGGGTTTTTGGGGATGTGCAGCGGCCATTGCAGGGGCTGTTGGGGGAGCCCTACCGTCCAATGCGCTGCTGAGCCTGGAGCCCGTTTCCGGTCATCAGTGCCGAGGTGCGGCAGCGTATCGAGCGGAATATAAAGACGGCAGACAAAGTATGGTATGCGTGCTTACATGTAGATCGAGCAGGTAAACTCAGAGTACATGTAATATCTCCATCTACAAGAGTATTTGCCGATTCGAAGATGATTCCAGTCTCCATCAATATCAGGTTATATCGCTAGAAATATACATATATATGTCAATGCCCTTTATATGCTGTCAGTTCTTATCTACCTAACGCATCGTTCGATTCCCAGCCGTCTTGTTTCTCTTGGCCTTTGAGTCGTTCCTACGCTAGCATGTGTCAAACCCAGCCCGCTTGTATCCGAGCAGGTGGCTGACCTGAGTTTTAATTCATCCTAGACTCCAAGACCACGACTACAATTTTCCTACAAGTCAAAAGCTGGAATGATGGAACATGTTAAAAAAAAAAGTAAAGAGGCTGGCTGTGTGTTTAGCTTCAGCCTACTGTAACACGAAAAAGTATCAGCAACCTGTGCATTCAGGTATCGGGGCCGCTAAGCTCGCAAATCTTACATTAGTGCATACTCTGGGAGGTGGGCTGCCTTTAAGCTGCATGGCCGAAATTCTTTTTCGACGCCACTACCACAGGCTTTTGCATGTTGAGTCACGATCGCAAAGGCTCTTCTTGCGCCCACAAACCAACCCAACGCCAAACCCCGCCCACCTGCACCACACCCATTCCCCGAGCTGCGATAAAGCGAGCGCACCTCTAGCATCACTTGACGCTATCACGTCCGTAATTTCGTTTTTTTCCTCACTTGTGCTTCGCCAGAATCTCGCCTCCCGCGCAGCTATCAAGACCCCGAGTCCTTGCCCGTCGCACAAAATTCGAGTCATAGCGCTGCTAGTCATCCCACCGAGCACCGGCCCTTCGATAACCGCACACGAACGCCAAAACACCGTCGCTCGCCAGCAACAGAGTCTACGATGCCCTCCGTATCCGCGGGCCATGCGCTCGACCTCGAGAAATTCCTCAAATCTCTCAAGGGACAACAGCTGGAAGCTTCCATCAACAGCTTGATATCGTACGTGATGTGATCCGTCAGTAGTCTGCAATGCGGGGCACGATAAGATTGTCGCATTGCGGCACGACTTTTCTTTCATTGGCCGCGGCGCGAGGGGTGGTGTACTGCCAGACAGCTTGATACTGACAATGTGCTGCTTGTAGTCTTCTAAAGCGAAGACAGATTCGGGGATCCGAGCCTTGCGCCATTGCTACCGCCCACATCCTGCTCCAAGTTGTTGCGCGCTCAAAATGGCACGATGTCGACAGCCTCTTGATCAACGTCTCAAGAACCGGCCGTAGATTGGTGGATGCCCAGCCCAACGAGCTTGTCATTGGCAACATTGTGCGCCGCGTTCTGGGCCTAATCCGAGACGAGGCTTCTGAAGATCGAGGCGATGCTGGCGACGAATCGGCCAGCGAAGCGCCCACGCCAACTGACATTGTCCCGCCATCCTCCATCAGCCAGCAGTGGTCGTCAAAACGGTTCGACTCAGTCGATAGTTCAAGCGGTGCCTCACGCCCTCCGCTTGTCTCCTCCTACAGCTCCATCAACCCGCCTAAATCTCTATTCCACTTGCTGTCGACCTCGCCCCCCACTGATGGAAATGTGTCGCCTTTCAAGACTTCGGGCGCTTCGACCCCTACCTGGCGGGGCAACGCAAGCCAGATCCATGCGCTGCGCTCTGAAGTGATTGACGGTATCGAGGAGATCAAGGACGAAATCAGCCAGGTGGATGACCAGATTGCCGCCTCTGCCGAGGTGCAGATTCATCCCGGAGACTTGATACTGGTCCACCAGCCATCCACAACGACTGAACGATTTATTCTCCGCGCCGCCCAAAAGCGCAAGTTTACCGTCCTCATCGCCATGGCGCCGCCGAGAAGACAGCACTCGCCCGAGAACCAGCACGCCGCATTTAGAAAGAAGCTGTCGGCAGCCGGCATCACGGTGGTGAATGTGATGAATGGCGGGCTTATGGCTTACATGTCAAGAGTCAACAAGGTCATTATTGGTGCGAGGGCAGTTGTTGCTACGGGAGGTGTTGTGGCCGATGCTGGCTCTGCTGCTATTGCACGAGCCGCCAAGGAGCAGGGCGCTGCTGTTGTCGTGCTCAACGGCATCTACAAGCTGAGCCCTGAGAGCCCCTTTGACGAGAGTTCGCTGATTGAATGGGGCGATTCGTCGACGTTTGTGAGCTTCTCGGACGGCCCCCTGGTGTGTGGTGCGGAGATTCGAACCGCACTCACGGAGCTGATTCCGCCGGAGCTTATCGACACTTATATCACAAACCTGTAAGTTGGACCCCAGAGATGTATCTCTTTTCAGCCTTGTTCTGTTTCTGTATTCGAACAAAAAATCTCCTGTCTTGAATCAAGTGTAGCTAACCATTTGGGGACCCTAGGGGCACACATTCACGCGACCATCTGTCGAGCCTTATCGCAGACCACTACAAGCGAGAGGACGCAGACTTTCACATCTGGGAAGAGGCTCTCCCGTGATGGCAATGACGAATTCACGAGGAATGATTACAAAACAAACCAGTAAAAGAAGCAAAAGACTAAGGAGCCTTCATCACATACATAGTGACAAGACAGAGGATAGCTCAAAAGGAGGATGTAGAATGTTCCTGACAAAAAAAGAGAGAAATCAAAATGACCAGCAAATAGCCTTCAAAAGCTTCGTCATTCATTGACGTTGATGTGTGCTGTATTATATGTCTTGTCTGCCTCGTGCCTGACTAGTAATAACGTCGTCCGGGGTACAGGCTCCATAAAGAGAATAGTAATTACTGAGGCTGGATAGACTTCCATTCAGCGCTGCCAACAGCTTGAAAGCATTGGCTGATATCTGCTCAACACCGGAAGTGGCATCAGTCATCTTTAAACAATCTCCTCGCCGAAACGTCACCACGATAGCCGGCCGCGTCAGCAGCCATAGGCGGCCCAGGGGTCCTCATTGGCTCCCTCTCAGCACCAACGGCCTACCCGTAGGATTCAATCAGGCGATGCAACGCTCGGCCAAGGACTGGAGGCATCGCTGCAGCCAACGTAACGGGGCCGCGTGCGTGGCCTCCACTAGCAATATAGAGCTGGACAGCACTAAACGACCACTAACTGCCTAGCTGGCCACACCCGTCGCAGCGCTAAATCCGCCCAGCGTCGACACTAACACGGCGAGACGACGATTTCCGGCTGAAGAGCAAAGAGAACGCGGCAAGGCATAAAGGCTGGCTGGTTCGAGCTGCGACCATAAAAGATCCGCTGGGGGAGCGACAGGACTGCATTCGTGGCTTCTTTCGCTTCTGGTTCTTCTTTTGCCACACAAAACAGCCATTGCCACTTTTCCTGTTCAACTCTGGGGAGAGCTCAGGGGGTGTAGTACCCGGTGTCTGCCTAGAAATCGCGGCCTGCCTTCAATCCTCCAGGTCTGCCTGTTTTAAACTTGTACAACCTGCCGTCTACTTCCCCATCACTTAATCAGCAATACACGGCGAGAGCTTTTCCAAGGCGATAAAGATAAAACTTTCATCCCCCGGAGCATAGCAGCCGCCTCATACGGCTTGCAGCCGCAGTCGCCAAGATGAATCCCAACGACGCCAACTCCAGCTCCAACACCAATAGCCATCTCAACGTCCAGGGAGACGAGGTTCCTCCTCCCCCCTATTCAGAGACGGACGTCTACAGCAATTCAAATGGCTCCTCTCGCTCTCCTCGCCCAGCAGCCGCCGCCGCAGCAACTCCATCTCACGGCTTCGTACCGGTGGACGATGCTGCTTCTTCCAATGCCGACGATGTCATCTACACGCCACCTCTCAGCCCGCAAAACACTTCAGATGCCGGACAGTCCGCGGCCTCTCTCTACTTTGAGCGGAGGCCGGTGCCTCAGCAGAACGCAACACCCCGCGAACCTCTTGTTCATGCCATTGAGGTAAATGATGCTTCGCGGCCCGACGATTTCCCCTACCAGAATGACTGGGCAGCCCGAGACATCTCTGCCATGGACTGGTCTACTTTTGTCAACTTCTTGCTTCCCGATCACAGCACTAGACAGAACGAGGCTATTCTCGATAGAAAGCTGCGAGATGAGATGCAGTCAAACTCGGGCAACACTAACGATACCACATCGCAGGTCGAAGCCCAGCTCGGCCGGAATGCTGATGCAGAAAAGACAACTAGCCCCGATGCTGTCCAGCGAAGGAGAAATGTCGAGGCCACCGTGCAGCAGTGGAACGATGGCTTCTTCGTTCCTCGTGGCGTCCAAGTCAACCTTCAACCCCTGAGAGCTCGTTCCGCACAGATGCCTGGGGCTTGGGAAACCAACGTTGACCAGGGATCTGAGCCTGCTCAACCTACCCAGTCCTCGCAGACAGCAGGCCGCTCAGGGCCTTCCACCTGGACCCCATGGGGCCTCGTCATGGATGAAAATGGCATTCGACTTGGCAATTCCTTTGTGGCAGACCAAAATGGCCTGCGCATTGGAAACCTCATTATGGATGAGAAAGGCATCCGATATGGAAACGGCGAAGGGTCAAGCCAGCAACAGTCACGGGAGCTGCCAGTGAATGCTGGACAAGACACTCGCGGTCGCGCTGCTAATCAAGGGAGCCATTGCGACAACAAAAACGATCACAAACGCTCATCTTCCTGCTCGTCTGTCTCGTCCCTGTCCTCCATGAGCTCTGTATCCTCTATTGGTTCTCTCCCCAGCTACGACGACGTTCCTCAGAGTTCAATACAGGTTTACATAGCCCGACTCCAGGACTGGACGAATCATCCTGAGCAATACCGCTCCAAGCAAGACGTCAAACAGCTAAAGGCCGACCTCAAGGGCATCCCCAAAGCCAATGAACCCATCTCTGAGGCAGATAAGAAAGCTCTAAAGGCACAAATCAAAGCCTTGGCGAGTGTGTGGAGGCAAATCAAGAAAACCCAAAGAAAGGAACGCAAGGCTCTCAAAAAGGAGCGCCGTGCCAAGAGGAGAGCAGAGTGGAAGGAGAAGAGGCAGCATAGAAAGGAGAAGAGGAAAGCAGAGAGAGAAGCTCGAAAGGAAGCTCGAAGAGAAGTTCCTGCTCCTCCAGCTCCACCGCCACCTGCTATTCCACCTATGCCACCGCATGCTCCCGGTCACGTTGTGCCCCCTGTGCCCCCTGTGCCACCGATGCCTGGAAATCCTCCCCAGTTCACCGGCAGCTTTCCCTGGGGTCCTCACAGCCCGGGCAGAGGAGGTCGAGGAGGCAGAGGAGGCAGAGGCGGAAGAGGCGGCCGAGGGGGTCGTGGTGGTTCCCAATCTGATCATCAGGGCCCCTTTGGCCAAGGCTGGACCGGCGAGAATGGCATGTTTGGATCACGCGGTCCTTTTGGCTCTGGTGGCCCATTTGGTCCTGGTGGTCCATTTGGCGAAAAGGGCATCTTTGGAAACGGCGGCAGCGATGGTTGTGGCTCAAACAGCTTCTTTAGAAATACGGCGGAACAGCGACAACAAGCGCACAATCAGCGCGATCAGCTACAGCAGCGGCTACAGCAACAGCGTGACATGAGAGAGCAACAACTAGAGCGAATGCGTCAGCATCATGAACAAGCGCGGCAGCAACACCAACAGCATCGTGAACGGGCGATGCAGCAACATGAACAGAATATGCAGCAGTATGAACAGAATATGCAGCAACACCAACACAATATGCATCAGCACGGACAGAGGGCGCAGCAACAGAGAGAACAGATACAGCAGCTACATGAACAGAGGATGGAACACATTCGACAGCAGGCCATGCCGGGCTACTGGCCCGACGAGAAGCACGAATATTCAATCCCCGTAACATCACAAGATGACGAGCAAATCGCTCCGTCTGTCGCCGCGGCAGCAAAGTACCGGTCCATCATGGGCATCGAGACTTCGATTGAGCAACAGCTCGCTGCGGCGGAGAAGGCTGCGCCAGGTCCTGAGAAGGAGGCGCTGGAATGGGCCATTGCGGAGATGCTGAACCAGCTGGAGGTTATGAGGATGGAGGCTGATGAAGAGTATGCAAAGGAGCTTAGTGGGCAATGATGACTTGCATGATGATGCGAGTTTATTTGAGGTTGCGCCTTTGATGGATTTTTGGAAACCTACAAGATTGATGACCACTCACTTTTTTTCTTCTTCTCTTTCTTCTTCTACGGATGTATTAAAAAGCAAAAACATTTGAAACAGCGTTAAAGATACCAAACGTCATATTATATAGATACAATAGGTTGACAGTCACTACGAAATGGGGAGATTAAATCAAGTCTTTTCCAACTTCATCTTACAACTACGTTCTTGATTCATAGGCAATGCTCTTTTTTTTATCTATCCCTCTCCTCCCAATGTCTTGTTTCCACAGGGTTACCAGCATAGAGTACAAAAGCGAAGCCCCCAACCTCACATCCGACAAGCCATTTAAAAACCAAAGACAACATCTCCCCTCTCAAAAAAAAAAGTACAAGTAAAAATCAAACATCTAAACATAAAATGCATCCCAACTTTTTTATACACAAACAACCCAGCTTTTTTAAAAAAAAAGAAATAAAAAAAAAAGCAGAAACAAACACACACCCATCTTTAATGCTTCGTCTCATCCTTCTCTACCAAATCCCCAACTCCCAATCCCCTCCCCACCGCAACCTTGACCTTCTTCTCCTTATCACCCACCTCCGGATCCCTCCCGACCTCGCCCACCGCCTCGCCCTCATCCACGCCCTCGCTCCGTATCGGCAGCTCCGCAGCATCAGCATCAGCGCCGTTGCTCTCCTTCTTCTCCTTCTCCTCGTCCTTGTCCTCGCCGCCGGCATAGCGCTTCGCCAGCTCCGCCACGTCGTCCAGGTCGAGGCGCATGCTGAAGGCGTCCTCGCCGTCGGCGTAGTACTTGCTCTCGGTCTTTTCGTTGCGGAACTTGAGCGTGTCCTCGTAGAGGTGTCGTGCGGCGACGTTGGAGACGCGGACGTGCAGGGAGACGTATTTGGCCTGGAAGGTTTCCACCATGGCGAGCTCTAAGAAAATCATAAAAGGTTCAGTCTCCAACAAGTAATACTCGTTTTTTTTTTCACTGCGGGATAAACATACGACTCTGCCTCATCAGCTTCTCGGCAATCCCCAGCCTTCGGTGCGTCCGCATCACGCTCAAGCTCGTGATGTGCCCGTGCTGCACCCCGTCCGTCGGCTCCTCCTCCATCTTGGCCAGCACGTAGCCCACAATCTTGGGGTAGTCGTAGGCGCCCTTGCGCGGACGCGAGACGTCCACCGCGACGAAGCTCAGCTGCGGCCACGACAGCGCGTGGTAGAGGTAGTACTTGAGGAAGTAGTTTTCCGGCAGGTTCTCCAGGTTGGCGTGCTGGATGAGGGGGAGGTCGGCGGTGGTGAGGAGGCGGATATCCATGGTGGGCGGTTGGTGTATAAGAGGAAGAAGAAGAAGAGAGACAAGTTGAAACAGAAATGTGGCTGGTTTCTGGTTGGTGGAAGCGGAACAAGAGAAGGTGTAAGAGACAGGAAGAAGCAAGGCAGCGGATCTGGTTGCGAAACTCGGTGCAAAGGCCGGAAGAGATTCCCCCACCAAAAGCCTTGTCCACTGCGGGGCCCGACTTGGTGCTTAGAAGCTCTAAAGGAAGAGCTGTCAACGAAACATCTTGTAAACAGCAAAAATACTATAAGAAATATTATTAAATGCCCAATTGAATAGTTATAGAGTCTTTCAACCAGCTCAAGAAAGGATTAGAAGAAAAAAATTGAAATGTTGAATTCTCATATGCTAAAGGCACCCTAGTACTACCTATTTAAACATCAACTCCCAGCACACATACACCATGGCTCAATATACATCTATTCTCTCTTCATTTATTTTTGTCTCTTTTTTTCCTTTATTGTCTTGTCTCTTTCTAATTGTCTACCTTCTTCTCGCGGATCGGCAAGTCTTTCGTTACCTCGGCCGACGTCGCAGTCATGCCCCCAGCGGCAGAGGCCTCGTCCTGAGCCTTGACATCCACGTCGGCAGTGGTGGTTTTGGCGGCCTTGGCAGCTTCAGCTTTGGCGGCCTTGGCGGCCTTCTTCCTCTCCTTGTCCTCCTGCTTCTTCTTCTTGGCGGCCGCTTCGGCAGCACGAGTCTCGGCCGAACCGCCAAACTGCTCCTTCCACTCAGCAATCTTCTTGTCCTCGATTCTGGTGAAGAGATAGGCGGCCTTGCCGATCTTGTGGCCAGCCTTGATGGCAGTGGGTTCCCAGGTGTCGGGGATAAAGGCCAGCTTGGTGTTGAGCTGCTGGCAGATGGAGTCAGAGGTGGATGGCATATATGGGGAAGCCACTGAGGCGAGCAAGTGGCAAAGGTTCAAGGCGAGACCAATGGTGGTGTGAGTTCGCTCAGGGTTCTCCGCCAGGTTGGCGTTGTCCAGTCGGCCCTGGAGAAGGTTGTTGCCCTCTCGGCTAATCTCCAACAGGGCTTTGCTGCCGGCACGAATGTGGACGTTCTCCAAAAGATCGACGTACTCCTTTAGCAAGCCATTGACCGTCTCGACCCAGGCGCCAAAGTCAAAGGTGTCATCCTTGTAAGAGGGGTTGAACTCGGGAACGACGCCATCCAGCTTAGCATTGACAAACTTAACAATACGGTTAACAAAGTTGCCAAAGTTGGCGAGGAGCTCGCTGTTGTTGGCCAGCTGGAACGACTGCCACTCGAATTGGGTATCACTGGTTTCCGGTCGGTTTGATAGGAGGTAGTATCTCCAGACAGATGGCGAGATGCCAATCTCCCTAGCCTGGTTGCCAAAGACACCGATTCCTCTTGACTTGGAAAACTTGCCGTTCTCGTAGTTCAGGTATTCGGTAGTGGAAAGATGGTTAAGCAGGGTCCACTTGTATCCGGTACCAATCTCGGATCCAGGGAAGATGACTGGTAGCATCATACATGTCAGCTCAGTCTTGATAATAAAAAGAAATTATGCAGCACACGAACCTGTGTGGAAGGGCACGTTGTCCTTGCCCATGAACTGGTAGAGGGTGACATCGTCGGGGTTCTTCCACCATTGCTCCCACTTATCGGTATAGTTGGCCGTGATGGAAGGATAGCCGATACAGGCATCAAACCACACGTAAATGACCTTCTTCTCGTATCCAGGCAGAGGAACCGGCACACCCCACTTCAAATCTCTGGTGATGCTGCGAGGCTCCAGACCCTTGGTCAGCCACGATTGAGTAATGGAAACACCGTTCTGAGGCCAGCCGTATTTCTTGTGCGCATCCTGGAACCACTTGTCAATGTCGGGCTGCAGCTTCTCGAGGCGAATGAAGACGTGAGTCGTATCGCGGGGCACGGGCGTTGCGCCGTCAATCTTGCATCGCGGGTTGACGAGCTCAAACGGATCCAGCAGGCTTCCACACTTGTCGCACTGGTCACCGCGGGCATCGTCGTAATTGCACTTGGGGCAGGTTCCCTCAACGAATCGATCGGCCAGGAACGAATCGTGCTTCTCGCAGTAGGGCTGTTGTGTCGTCCGCTCCTCGAGGAAGTCGTTCTCGTGCAGCTTGAGGAAGATGTCCTGCACAATCTCCGTCTGCTTCTTGGTCGAGGTGCGGCCAAAGTAGTCGAAGCCAATCTCGAACCACTCGTAAATCTCCTTGTGCTTGACGTGGAACTCGTCGCAGAGCTCCTGGGGGGTCTGGCCCGTCTCCAGGGCCTTTGTCTCGGTGGCCGTGCCGTACTCGTCGGTGCCGCAGATGTACAGCGTCGGCCGGTCGCGCAGCTTGCTGAAGCGAGAGTAGACGTCGGCGCTGAGGACGCTGCCGACGACGTTGCCGAGGTGAGGGACGTTGTTGACGTAGGGAAGAGCGCTGGTGATCAGGACGTTCTTCTTGCCCTTGACGGGCAAGATGGGATTTTCAACCGCCATGGTGGTGGGTGGGTGTTTTTGTTTGCAACTGCAGAAACTCCAAACGCCGCGTCTCTATCGATGCTTTTATGCTTCTTCCAGGCGTCTCCTTCTCGAAACAAGCGTCACGCGAGTCCGAAATGACTAAATTCGGCGTGATGTGGATAGACAGGGACGGGAGTCAAATCAACGAAGGGCGCATGTGCAAAATCATGTAGACAATTCGAGTCATCGCATTGCCCCGCTATCGCTGGCCTTAATGGCGGGGTGTGTCGCAAAAATTCTGCCGCCAGCTCTACCCAATGCGGAGGGTGGTCAAGACTTAAACTCAACTCACTGCCGGTATTATCAACCAAAACGAACTTCATATCTGCTACCTACACTCAGTAATCCATAAATTTCAAAGCCATTATAATTATTCAAAATTAATTAATATTATCAAACAAATCTCTAAATGTCATCGGATCTCTTCGACGACGTCTTCACCCTAGAAGACCGCTTCTACACCCAAGGCTACAACCAAGGCGTTGAAGATGGAGCCCGCGCCGGAAGGATAGAAGGCCGCTCGCTTGGCATGGAAAAGGGCTTTGAAAAGTTTCTCGAAAGTGGCCGCATCGCCAGCAAGTCTCTCGTTTGGGCAAACAGACTCCCCCAAAATGCCCAATCGGGTGGTGCTTCAGAAGAAAATGAAAAGAGCTCTGAGGCTTGCACGCTGCCACCGCTGCCCAAGAATCCAAGGCTGGAGAAGAACATTAAGCTTGCATATGCGCTGGTCGAGCCCGATACGCTTTCGACGGAGAATTCCGATGAGGCTGTGCAGGATTTCGATGATCGGGTGAAGAGGGCGCAGGGCAAAGTCAAGATAATTGAGAAGATGTTGAACTAAGAGGATTATCGACTTGGCCGGCATCGGTGATCATATATATGTTCTATTCGAGGAAAGGCTTCGTTTTCAACTTCACCGTCAGCATTATAGGATCATAGAGGGTTTCAGCATTCGTGGAGTTATGGTATCGGGTTAAATCAAGAAAAACACTAGGCGTTCATAGAAGGAAACAGAGCATCAGTAGGAAATTCTATCGTCTTTCTTCATCTCATCTTTATTTACACAAAACCATCCCGCCCCTAATTTATTTGAATGTCCTGCAAGGGTAGCTACATTATTCAATCATTAGCAAATATCCAGGCAACGCCCACAATCAAAACAAACAAACTTACCCAGCACCATATGTCTGCTCCTCATCCTCAATAAGTTCGTACTTGTGCACATCCCACGCTCCCGACGCCAACGTCTGTCCGCTCGGCAGAGGAGGCAGGCCATTGACAAACACATCCTTGGCCACATCCTTGGGGGCCTTTTCGAAGAACGTAGCCAGGCCAGTCTCGCCCTCCTTCTGCGCAGCCACGAGGGCCTGCTCTCCGGCCTCGCCAATCAGCTCGACCTTTGGCTTCTCGGCGCTTCCGACTGTCAGCAGAGACACGGCGTAGCCCTGGTTGACGACGCTGAGCTGCGGGTACGAGCGACGGACGTCTCGCTTCCAGTAGGGGTTGTCGGCAATGTCGCCGGCGGGAATCGTGACGGGATCATCGTAGCTCTGGGGGTCCAGGCCGCCGGGAGTCGGGTTTCGGAAGTAAGGATTAAGGGGCACGCCGTTGGAGCGGTTGGGATCGAGGGCGAAGGCCTTTCGGAGCGTCTCCCAGATGCCGGTGGACTGGAGGGTTTGTTTCTGCGGGTTCGGGGTCAGCCATCGTCTTCCATCATTCATCTTGATAGCTCGTCCTGCAACGAATTGAGCGTGATTTGCGCCAATTGAGACAGCAGAGCGTCGAGGACGGGCAGGAATTTTCGCACCTTTGAGATGGAAACAAGGCCACCAGCAGCCTTTGCTGCCGCTTGAGAAGCCATCTTGCGGAAGCGATGGGATAAACGCAGTGTTGTATGTCGAGCGAATTGGCTCCGAGTTGGTTGATCTCGAGTTGGCAGCGACAATGCTAGCGATGGGTCTAGCCGAGGCTTTGCCGACGGCGCCTACCCGTACCCTAGAAAGATGGAGGAATCATGCTTTCATAGTAAGATATTGAGACTTGTTGCGGCAGGAAAAGAATCTTAAATATCATTCTGTACATTTTGCTGGACGATTTATTCTATTCTCTGGCGAAATGATGTAGCATGGCAGATTAATTGGTGGAAATATATCACTAGGGAAATTCCCTAATTGGTTGAGTTTGGCTACCAATATTGATTTTACTGTAATTGATGATTTCAATAATGCTGAGACAAACAAAACCATCACATTTTCATCAAGAGAGATTCTCTAGCCATGTAACCGATAAATTGACCAAATAAAACTCTGTCCAAGAGAATTCTTTGCAGCTTCTATCAGGGAGCTATTGGGGTATTCTTCGCAACTCCTCGCGCCATATCTACTTGTAACAAGTAAAATAGCACCAAAACATTAGTAGTCTTCCCCCTGCAAAGTACTGCAAGAACTCGTAGCCATTCTCAGGTATCTTCTCAAGTGCCACCAATGGCAAGGATATTCCATTGAAACCGCCATACCATGGACGCTTTTTGAAGAATATCCTGTTGACATCTCTTCCCCATCAAGCTTACCTCTACAGCCACCAACTGCCATATGTTGAGCACAACAGCAGAGTCACACAAACAAGAGCCCAACCACCAACGACAAAGCGAATTTAATGACTAAATCAATTTACACTGTCCTCAGGAGACTAACGAGCAATTCATACGAGAATAGTGGGCCCTATATAGATTCCCAGTGCCAGTAGACAAATATAAGCACGCTTGCTATCCCTCATACCGATCAACTCCCACGCCAACTTGTAACATGACAAAGCAAACAATTTTCTTCTTCTACGTCTTCTCTCAACACGCACAAAACCAAAACGAGAATGAACAGGGGGGGAGGAAACAAGAGACAGAGACAAGAAAAGGAGCCGTGCCTTAGTTCTTTCCCTTCAACTCTTCAACAAGAGCCTTGACTCTCTCCACAGTAGCAGCAGGGCCGCCAGGCTCGGCAACAAGCACCTTGCCCTCCTTGCTGATGACAAACACGCCGCGCTGAGTTCCCTTAGGTTGCTTCTTCAAGCCAATGGCCGCGATGAGAGTCGCCCCGACGTCGCACAGAAGGGGGTAGGGCAGCTTCTGCTTCTCCTTGAAGGTGGTGTTGGCCTTGGGTGAGTCGGCGCTCAGGCCGTAGATGGCGAGGCCGTCGGCGGTCAGAGGCTCATAGGAGTCGCGGAACAGGCACACTTGGGTGGTGCCTGGTGATTTGACATGTTAGCAAAGCGCCAATCGCGTCGAGAAGTTGTACGAATGGGCGAAAAGACGCGGATAAACGCGCGGGGAGAGCAATGGGATAGGTGACATATGATATATACATATACAAGTTCCACATGAAACAATAAAGTAGTCGGGCAGTAGTAGAAAGCGAAACTTACATCCTGGAGTCGACGCCTTGGGATAGGTGAACAAAACAACACCGCTCTTGCTGTCATCAACAAGCTTCTTCAAAGTCGTCTTGTCGCCATCATTCGTTTGAATCTCGCCGCCGAATCCCTCAAGGTCAACGACATCGCCAACAGCCACCTTGCCAGCAGCCGGCTTCTTCTCCTCGTCCTTGGCCTCATCCTTGGCGTCCTTGGGCTCTCCCTCAGGGGCCGCTGCTTCTTCCGGCGCAGAATCGGTCGCCTCCTCGTCCTTAGCTGGCTTCTTCTTGTCCGCCTCGGGCTCCGGCTTCTTGGCCTCCTCCTTTGCCTTGGAAGCGGCGGGCTTTCGTCCCCTATTGGTAGCCGCCTTCTTCTTGGTCGGCGCGGGCGCGGGCGGCGCCACGGGGGCCTTGCGCTTGCGCAGCTCAACAGGCATGATGGACGATATTTGGTCTGTTAAGGGCTATTTGTGTAATGGCTCTTCCGGCAAAGCTGCTCTTTTTGCGGCAACTTTTATTTCCTGCGGAACTGGGAGAGAAAAATGACACGTATTACAGGCCAATTAAGCTGCGCAACGCGGTTGAGAGAAGGAAGGCGTTGGGAGGTGTAAGCTAAAGGAGGAGGGAAAAAAAAAAAGGCAAAACAGACAGCAAAGGCCTGGCCGTCTTTCGTGACAGGGCAAACCACCAGAACCTCTGCCGTCGCATGCGGTTCCCAAGTTAAGGTACAATGTACTCCCCCCAGCAGCTTGTGCCTGGCTACGACAGCCAATCAACGGGGAGCTGGGCTATGCGAGTTGGAGCTTCTTGTCGAAGCTAGGACCCGTTTGATTAAACGCGGAGCTCCAGTCTACGGAATATAGCCGTGGACTGGGGGTTTTGCGAGATGGTCGTGTATCTGACGGCAAGTCCCCGTAGCGCTCCGAGCTTTGGCTGTGATTCGCTTGCTGGTGTATGTCGCGAGCCCAAGTGCGTGTGCAAAGTATCCAATCATCCACATATCCGTCCATCTATTGCGCCATACATGCGAGAGTCTACTAGAGCAATACGTACTAGTACAAAGTATTTGAGCTACAAGAACTACGGGTGCTACAAAATGCTGGTGGCGGTAAAGAAAGAGGGCTGTTGCCCGGGATACTGGCGAGTTGAGTTGGTGTGCGTGCAGTGACCTGCATCTTATCTGCAGCTTTGCGCGCAGGGCCTCTTTTTGGCTCCATGCGTCTGTCATTCCGCTGTCGAAGCACTGACGGCTTGTCTTGACAAAAACACTTTGAGGAATTGAGCCGCATAAAGGTCTAGAGCAGCTACAGTATCATCACAACTAATAAGGAATCGAGAGCAGAGTCCTGGATCGCAAACTTAAATGCAGCAATTTCAATGCCGGTGTCCCTTGTTTGTTTCACTATCAACCTGGTATATCGCATGCTCTTAGGTCTCTCCTTCTCAGCAGTAGCTTCTTGACGTAGAGTCATACTAAGATGAAATAAGAGTAAATCATCCTTCAAATGTCCCTTCGAAAAAAACACAACGTGTCTTCCTCCCATTGCCAGATCACGAGCCGCATCGAATGCATCAACTCCAATATGTCCTCAGCATATAGGCTGAAACCTATATAGCCCACAAGCACTTAACAACGTGAGTTGCATGATAAGCCGTTATATGGTCGTATCGATCATACCGAATCAACTTTTTGTGTGTCCGCAGCCTGGAAAAATGCTCGGAAAGAAAACCATAACTCAAAGAAAGAGAAGGTCGAAAGAGACCTTCATCGTGGGTATCATAAGCTGCCACGCCAACTCTCTCCCCATCAGATGAGCGATGGAGAAAACAGCTTCCGCCATTTAGTTAGGGCACTGAGCCTGAACGTGACCGCTCTGCTGGCACTTGTAGCAGATCTTCTCGCCACCAGCGGCCTCCTTAGGACAGTCGCGGGAGTAGTGGCCAGACTCGCCACAGTTGTAGCACTTCATGCCGTTGACACACTCGCCTACAGTCAGGTTAGCATGAAATTCGTGGGCAGATCGAACCGACTGTTACATACGAGACATGTGGCCGTAGCCACCGCAGGAGTAGCAGGTCTTGCCAGCACCACCGCCGTAGCCGCTGTTGCCGCCGTAGGAGTTGCCACCAAATCCGGACTTGGGGCAGCTGCGGGCAATGTGGCCCTTCTCGCCGCACTAGAGAAGAAACATTAGTATCGGCCTCATGTGCTTGTCGAGACGTTCAAGCACATACCTTGTAGCACTCAGTGCCGGCCTGGCCTCCAGCAGCGCCAGCCTGGGGGCAGTCGCGGGAGATGTGGCCGGGCTGGCCGCACTTGTAGCAGGACTTGTTGTCCTTCATGGGCTCAGTGCAGTCACGGCCTGAGAACAGTTAGCGGGTGAAGAGAAATTGTCAGTCAGATGGTGCTTACTGAGATGGCCCTCGCCTATTGCAGGAAGCTAGCTGTCAGCAAAAGATTCAATCCCATGTTAGGAAGAGGGAGACGGAGAGCATACCGCCGCAGTTGTAGCTATCGACAAGTTAGTATTGGAATTTAATTCTAATGGCGGTCAAGAGGAAGATACTCACCACTTGGCAGGTCCCTTGGTGGGGCAGTCACGGGCCTAATGCAACTGTTAGATTGATTGATGCTCCTTGTGAGCTTGTTGGTGACGAAGATTATACTGTACCTGGTGGCCAGTGTTGCCGCCTAAATGAAGCTATTAGCAAAGTCCATGATTTATGGAGAAGATGCAGATGAGAGTAAAGATGAGATTGGATATGAAGGAAAAGTAGAAACAAAACAAAAGGAGAAAGCTAATGCTGGCAAGCGAAGCTCAATTCTTAACGCTCTGCAAGCTGACACGAAGGAAGGCTTTGGCCTTGGGATTTGGAGGGGCTGTCAAGCATCTCAAAAAAATCAAGGTACCAGGCCCGGGAAGAAAAACGCGGGGGAATTTCAGGTGAGGTAGCACAAGTGGCAACTCATGATGCACAGGAAAAAGAAGAGACTCACAAGAGTAGCACGCTCCACGGGGTGCGTATTCCATGATTGAATTGGTTTAGTAGGTGAGAGTAAGCTATCAAGTCGAGGCCATCACAGTTAGCGACTATTTTCATGCGAGCGCTGGAGAGCCCAAAATGCAAGGCCATCTGCCGGCTTGAGGCTGAGGGGCAACAAGCGACCCAGTTCGCGACCAATGTCAGATGCGCCAGCGAGGGCTGGGTACGTGAAAGGCGAATTCAAAGACAATTCTCCAAGAAGGGATGGCGGCATCAAGGGGGCATCACTCACTGAGATATAGATCGAGATTGAAGTTGAAGAGTCGAGAAGCTGTGGGACGAAATGTTGATTCCACAAATTGATATTGGAAAAAAAACGTGTAGACGAAAAAGGGAAAAGTTTTTGACGATAGCGGACTATGTGTTGGGGCCCTCAGCCCAGGCCGGTCTAGTGCACAGCTACAGCCGAGCGAGCGTGGGAGGCCCTTGCCACTGGGCGGAAAAACCGATGGGCCGTCGTCAGCCCAGGGTTGGGGTTCCTGTTACAGCGCTGTGCCGCTTGCAAGGGCGCTGTTCTGCGTTTACTGGCAGTGAATCACGGTTCATTTTGGAGTGAGAAGATGGGATGAAAATGTGCTCAAATTCGCTTTGCAGTATCCGATTACGGAGGAGCTAGCATCGTTGAATTCGATATGGTGTTTGTTTTGATTTTGACGTGGTGCCACAATCGCATTAAGCTGCCAAACCATACATACTACTTCCTGTGACCTATGCCTTGGTACATGCGCATGTATCTCGAGTGCTCTATCAAGCATTGTCTGGATGAATACAGCAGCTGCTGATTACTTCCTACCCTAACTAAATTCAAACATGCACCATGCTGCAGCTCTTAGAGAAGATAGAAAGCAAGACGCTTGTTGTGTGATTTGCATCGATGCTTTTGAAAAACAAATATGAGGCACGTGTCTTCGAATCGACGAAGTAGCAGTACTGTAGCACTTTCCTGTGGGTTTTAGGCACCACCTCGACCTGGCGTTGGCTCACTCCAATGCGGGTCACGTGGACTGGCGTTGTTGTGGCGCGCGACTCGCCGCGGGAGCATTCACGTATTAGTGCCAGCATTGTAGCTTCATGTCGTCTCCCCTGCCTGGCTTGTAACTTCACTACAGGAGTCTTTGAAATGGATGGCTGGTCCGAAAGAGGGCAGCCAGTGGTGCGCGAGGCTCTGGATAATGTGTGGGAAATCCTTGATCGCGAGATTCAAAATGGTACGTTGGTGCCCTCCTCCTCCCAACGAGGGCGTCTCATTAACACGAGTAAGAACTCGCGAAAAGGGCCATGGACCATAGCAAAACCAAGGAGCAGTTAGAAGCCACGGTGTCAGCTTTTAAAAGTCTGGAAGCTGAGAACAAGGTGCTTCAAATTGAGAACAGCAAGCTGCGAGCTCAGCTAGCAGCCATGTCCTCGAGTCTCAGCCCTGTTAAATCCAATTCGAGCACTCCAACCCAAGTTGGGGACGCAGAAGTTGACTCAGTGAATCCAACTCCAAGCAGGGATATTACTGTATCAACTCTCTCCTCTTCAGCAGCTATCAAATCTCCCCCTCGTTCCACTGGATCAAAAGACAACGAGCTTGCAAAGTTCAAAATGAGATTCAATGCGCTTTCGGACAACTTTAAGCAAGCAACGGCCCTTCTTCGGAAGAGAAAGGACGAGCGCGATGTGTGGATGAAACGAGCAACAAGGGCTGAAGATCTTGCTCGGGCAGCTGAGGAGAAGCATGGAATACGAATTCTTGAGGAATCAGAGGGTAATAACCCTGACGCATCTCGCCTTGCAAATCTCAATTCAAGTGTCCCAACCTCTGCTCTTGAAAATATGCCACCGCCTGCTACTCGGACAATTCCTGATAGTCAGTCAATTAGCGATATAGAAGACGCGCAGCTGCAATCTACTCAGGGAGATCCCGATGAAGCCGAGACTGAAGATCTACCGCCTCTACCAGCACCTGGCGACGGTCATGATTCAATAGAAATCAAGCAGGAGCCATCTTCTGATCTTCCGGTAGTGGTGTCTGAAAGATCGCTAAAGAGGAGAAGAGTTGAAGACGACACACTTACAATTCCGACCGCTCCAACAGTCAAGGCTGAGCCAAATAACTCTAGTCCGATCACTGCATCTGAACACTATCAATTTGACATACAAGAGAGCATTGATCTCGATGATATAGCGCAGAGGATAACCACCCCACGAAAGCGCAAAGATTTGGACGCTTCGGTTGCCAGAGAGGAAAAGGAAGAACCGAGATTAGCTCCTCACGCAACTCCAAAGTCTGGCTACGTATGGGCAGACGGTCTACGATACTCAACTAAAAATACTCCCGGGCCGTCTATACTCACTCCAATCAGCGGCAACAAGAGAATATCGAAAAGTATTGTCGATGATGATGGCAAACTCACTACATATGTGAAAGCTTCATTGGCCCGTGGGATTTCAGAAGTAGCAGAAGATGGCACACCTTACGGAAAGCGTGGGTCAACAAAGGGTCCAAGGCAAAAGCTTTTGCCTGGGCTTGACGACCTATTTACTGACAGTCGGCTGAATTTGCTATTGAATACGCCGACTTCCAAAAACACATCACCCATAATACGAACTCCACAAACCCGTACGCCGGGTACCGCTTCAGCTGAAGATACACCTCTCAGCCTCATGTTTCCCGAACCTAGAGCACTGCCCTTTGACAAGCTCATGCGACAAAACAACAAGCGCAGCAGTTTAAAGAACGTGGAGTTTACAACGCCTGTAAACAAGAAAGCCCCTGCTCGAGGTGAGTCTCCGACCAGAGGGCCGGCATCAGGTCTCCGTTATAAACCTCTAGCAGAGCTTCGCCTCGATGATTTCAAGGTCAATCCCTTGTCAAACGATGGCCAAGACTATGCCTTTTCGGAAGTCGTCAGAGACAAAGATGATAGGGCAGCCCTACGAGGCTGTACAGATATGCACTGCTGCGGGAAACACTTTCGAGCCCTGGCTCTATCACACCGACCAGATCCGCCGTTGACGGCAGAACAGCGACAAGAAGAGCAGAAGCTACTGGAGAATTACTTGGGCGAGCACGCGTATCGATTGGCATCCATGACAAAGGCCGAAAGAGACGAGACTTGGATCGAAGCCAAGACTGAGGAATTAGCCAACAAATACGGCAGACATCGACACCGCTTCGCGCGCATGCAGTCCCCCCCGGGATTTTGGAATGCCGACTTCCCAGATACGCAAGAGCTGGTGGCTGATCGAGAAGAGGCGCAAAAGAGAGAGAAGCGCGCAATCGCAGATCGATATAGAGAGGCCATGCGTCCTGGCGGCATGTGGCTATTCAGAGACGAGTAGAATGTTTTGTTAATGGGCAGCTAGAGGGGCTTTGACGGCGCATCACAGAGAGGACTTTGTATACAGCATTTGGTAGAGCAAGCATATGGCAAGCATTGGCGTCTGGGTTATATGAGGATTCGGGGGAGTTGATTGGCTTCTTAATTTGATTAGAGTCTATGGGCGAACAAGGGTTGATTTTGATGTATATTGCCAAGTTACAAAAGCTCTGATATCTCATTCTTTCTTTTGAACGCAAGCGTTGAATCGGTGATGCTGATGCCTGTATACAGTAGTCTTGCCAAGACTATAAATAGGTACATGTACCCTTTAGCCCCAGCCCCAAACCTTAAAGTCTGCCCAAGCATACACAAACTCAAATATCCAAGTGATTTCTACTAAGAAATAACTACGAAATTATCAAGACATAACCAAATCCTGATTATACCAGGCGAGGCTTGACCAAACCCAACGCAACTCTATTTCGTACCATCCGGTGTCGGCCAATCATCGGATCTCCAACAGGCGGAGGGCACGGACGCCGGGGCGATCTCTGCACGCTAAGCTAAACTCCAGTCACGGCCACACAACCAATTTCTGCCTCTGACGCTAGAGCAGGCCTGTGCAAAGCCGCAACTGGAGTCTAAGCCAGCGAGCGCTTCCAAACATCGCCGTCCGCTTCTACAGCCCATTTTTACTTGCTCCTCGCACCCTCGCCCTGCAGCCGCAGCCTCGCCTCCTGCAAGCAACTTCCGGCACAGACGTCTTGGCCTTGAGACGGCCACGATCACTCCGCTTCCCGATTCTTGATCCTCCTGCGTTCGATTCTGGCGGGACAATCGCCACTGTCGCCGGTCACGCCACCCCATTGCGCATCTCCATCCGCGTCGCGCAGCTCGAACCAGACATCTCCATCTCCTCTTCGCCGGCTCGGAAGTGCCAGCCTCAGCTGCGACATCTGGCCCTTCCCGCACTCCGCTGGCGGTGCAAGTAGATGCGGGAGCAGCACTGGGCGATATCCGCAACGGTACGATCCCCCAAGCCGGCAGGATGAGTAACCGCCATCTGCCGGCTGGGCAGAACATACAGGCTGCAGCTGGAGGCGTCAACGGCGGCATGGATATGAATGGAAACATGGCACACATGGGCAGCATGGGCGGCGGCCCGCGGAGGAACAGGCCGCAGTACAACAACAACAACATGCCCTACCACCAGCACCGCGAGCCTCATTATCAACACCAGCAACACCAACATCCCCAGCAGATGATGTACTCCAACTATCAGCCATACGCCCACCAGCAGTACTACGCCATGCCGCAGCACCATTACCAGCAGCCAGTTGCCCCGGGATATATGCCTTACCAGGGCTACACCAGGTCGCCGCCGCCGATGCAGCAGTTTGCCCCGATGGTGGGCGTGAGCGTCCCACCGAGCTACCCCCGAGGCGTTCCGCAGTCGCCCAACCCGACCACGCCGTATCAGCCTCCACTTGCTCCCGCGCCTGGCCTGCCTCATACGCCGTCCTCGACACACTCGACGCAATTGCTACCTCCGCATACGCCTACAACTCCCCAGACGCCTCAGAGTGTTCAGCCAGCCCCTGTGGTACCCACTCCTCCTACTCAGGAGACAGCCCCGTCACCAGCTCCGGCTCCGGCCATTGTTGCTGCTGCCGAGCCTCGCGAGCCATTTCGACCACCGGTAAGTCTATAGGAGCAATGCCGAAAGACATGTACGTTTGGCTAAATTCTAGGAAACACAGTTGCCCTGGCTGTCACATCCCGGTGTTGCATTCCCTGTGAGAACTCCACGAGCAAAACGACTAAGAAAGCCTTTGGTTGCAGGTGACAAGGCGGTATCTCTACCTGCGGGGCAGCATGATGTGACTACAGAGCAAGCCAGTCAGAAGCCAACTGCCTCTGCCAACACAGAGTCGAGCACTCAAGCTCCAGCTCTCAAGCAAGAGGTAGAGCCTAGCGCAGAAACATCTGAAGTATCCAAGACTGAAGAGACAGCTAAGGCTTCTACTGCGACCAATGTCCCTGCTACGCGCACAACTGCCCCCGCCATTCCTGTAGTCCCGGTGCTGCCAAAGCACGGGCCCAAGCCTGAGACTGCGAGTCAAGAAAAGGCAGTTGAAGATGAAGCCAAGCTCAACGGCCAAGACACCGTGGCTGCCGAGTCAAACGAGGTCAATCCTGATGGAACAGAAGAAGCTCCTGCTCCAGCAGTCAAGGCTCCTCCCTCGAGCTGGGCTAATCTTTTCGCCAGGCCATCAGCACGAGCCCCGGTCAACGGCTCAGGAGTGAATGGTGCGAATGGGGTCAATGGTGACTCCTCTGACGCTACTAACAATTTTCCTGGTTCTGCCTTTTCTAAAGCAAATGTTAACTCTCTCGCGGAAGCAATCCAGTCATATGTGGTTGAGAACAACGGTAAACTCGACTTCCTTGAGCCACGTGGACTCATCAACACTGGTAATATGTGTTACATGAATTCCGTGAGTCCTTTGTCCGAAAACAATCAAATTTTGCGAAACTGGCAACTCACGTGTTTTTAGGTGCTTCAAGTGCTCATGTTCTGTGTGCCTTTTTACGACTTGCTCGATCAAGTTGGCAAGAGGGCTGCTCACAGCTTCAAGAGCGAGACTCCCATGATTGATGCTTTGATCATGTTCATGAGGGAATACAGAGTACTCAAATCGTCAGCATCGGTTGAGCAGCTGAACCGTAACCTGAAGAGCGAGGACCTTGAGCGCTATGGGGAACCATTTACACCCGAGTTTGTCTATGACGCTATTCGACAGCTATCTCGATTTGATAGCATGCGAGTGAGTTTATTACCATTTGATTACTTCTATTAGGTTTGAAACTAGTAGCTGACTCCTTGTTTCAGCGTGGTCACCAACAAGACGCAGAGGAATTTTTGGGTTTCCTTCTTCAGTCTCTTGATGACGAGTGCACGCATGTCATGAAAGATTTGTCAGTTGTACCCGAAGAAGTGCCTTCATCCAACACCTCAACTGGTGGATCTGTTGCGGCTTCCGATGACTGGCTCGAGGTCGGCCGCAAGCAACGTGCTGCAGTATCTCGTCTATCAGGCCACAATACATCAACTCCTATTACTAAGATTTTTGGTGGCCTTTTGAGATCTGAATTTCGCGTGCCCGGTTTGAAAGATTCTATCACTACAGAACGCTACCAGCCTCTTCAGTTGGATATCCAGTCACCAGATGTCAGGAATGTCGTTGATGCCTTGCGTGGGCTGACCCGGCCAGAGCGCATTCAGGGGGACTTCAACTCCCCACGCGGAAAAGATGTGGTTGCTACCAAGCAAGTCTTTATCGAATCTCTACCCCCTGTTCTGATTCTACACCTGAAACGATTCCAGTTCGACGCTGAAGGCCATGGAACCGTCAAGATCTGGAAGAAGATTGGATATCCTCTGGAGCTTGAAATTCCTCGCGAAGCTTTGTCACGCCAGAAACGCGACAGCTCGATGCCTCGGTACAAGCTCATTAGTGTGGTCTACCACCATGGAAAGAACGCCAGCGGTGGCCACTACACTGTGGATGTGAGACGGCAGGACGGCCGCGAATGGATTCGGTTGGATGACACAGTCATTCGGCGCATTCGTCCGGAAGATGTCGCTGAAACAGGATCTGAAGAAGAGCAGAAAGACGTACGAAAGGAGACCACCTCGAGTGTCACCAACAACCGATTTGGAACGATGATCGATGAAGACACTGGCGACGAAGATGGCTGGAAACAAGTTACTGCTCCAGCCAACGGCAAGCGATGGAGCAGCGTTGTCAATGGCCCAGCTAACGGAGCTACCAAAGAGAAGCCAGTCAAGGACAGCATCAAGGATAACAAGGTGGCATATCTCTTGTTTTACCAACGCATATAAGAGAGCCCCATGGCTGCGTTCCCTCCCACACTACTACTACATAATGCATTTACGGGGCCAAGGAGCCGGATACTGGATGAGAGATCTGCACTGGAGGATTTGTACATGATGACTACAGTATAAAATGATGTTTGGTACAAAGGCCATCTTACTATCTTATGTCAAGGATGAGCATAGGCGGGAACGGAGAGCACAACAGGGAAGAGGACTCATAAAGTGAAAACGGAGGCAAAAAATTGGCAGATGCCCAGCGGGTCAGATTTGGCGTTCTGGCGTCTCGGCAGGATTCTCAGTTTTTTGTCGAGACGATACCAAATGAGGACGATAAAAAGGGGGCGAGAGAACTGGCTCTGGCTACGGGGCAAGCATTGATTTTTACAATATGGCGGCATGTCTAGACTAGACTGGGCTTCGAAAGAGGAATGTTTGGGTCAGGGTTAAGAAAAGCATTTTGTCAGTGGAGAGCCTCTTTTCTTTGTTGCTTCCAAAAGTGCATTTTTTTTTTACTACTCCTGTACTATTATTAACATAGCCAGTTTGAGTAATGGTATTTGAACAAGGGGAAAAAAAAGCACAGATAATTACAATGTGTAATTTAGAGGGAGATTGGTCGATGAGCGAGGGAGTTGGAGGTTTAGACCACGTCTATAATGTTTTGATTTTAATACAAGAGACACTGTGTAGCATCTCTGAATAACGATCCCGCCGCCGCCGCCGCCGCTTTGATCCTGCTTCTCCAAACCAATGAATACATTTATCGTTTCCTTCATTTCCTTTCTCTCTTTCTTCCCTTTTTAGTGCTTCTTGATGACAGTCATGGAGTCCAGAGCGTCCTTCTCGGCGAGTTCGGCCTCGACCTGGGCGAGGATGGATCGCAGGTAAGGGACATCCTGGTAGCAATGTTGTTAGTTTCTAACTATTAGAAAACAGAGAGGTTTCATGTCGATGCTTAATTATTATAGTATAACATAATATTATAATATAATATTTATATATATCGCGGCGGGGATATAGTCGTACCTCCTCGGGCTTGGTCCACTGGTCCTTGGGGAGAAGCTTGTGGGTGTAACTGCACTGGACGGAGCGGCGGATGCGGTAGACACGCTCGTAGGCCTCCTTGGCGGAGAGACGCTTCAGGGCGATCTGGACAGCTTCGTTTTCCTCCTCGAGGAGATCGTCGTATCTGGTTATGAGGGAGAGCATAGCGTTAGCACGGCCTAATTCCATATCGCCCAATTCGATACCAGTATTTCCATTTTAGCCCATAATCCTCTTCTTTTGCTTCCTTATATCATGCTTCTTCCAATCCCATTGGTGACATCCGCGCAAACAGCTGTAAAGGATTCGGCTTCGTACCTCAGACCGAGCTGGCGGTAGCCGGCAGCGCTCGCATACCAATTGGCAGCGGGCGTCAGCATCTTGGTCAGCCAAGGCCGCTTCAAAACGTAAGGAGCGAGAGAGACCATGTCGGGCGAACTGTGAGGGGGCGGCGAAAAGAGAGGAGATGCTGCGAGAGAATCGGATTGGCCTTTTTCGTGAGAATGCGCGAAATGGGATGATTCGGCGGGCCGCAAAAGTTGGGAGAGCTCGGGATGTCACGTGCAAGGTGCTCAAAGTGGCAGCGTTTTTGGTGGGGGTTGACCACAGTATTTCTCTCAGTTGGCCTCAGTAAATAACGGTATAAAAAAAAAAACGGTTCGAATATTTTCTTGCCAGCCCACGGAGGGACCCGGAAGCGAGCCACGCCCGATGTGGGGAGGCGAGTCCGGCGCTTTGAATCAACGAACTTGGCCTTGGCTGGGATTTGCTGCGCGGAGGATGCAGGACAATGGCCCGTTGCATTCGTTTTTTGAGGGGGGTGCTTGGAGGGTTGCTATACGTCAGCATGTGATGACAATGCAGTGACAGAAGCATGCAAGGTAAACAGCCGAGCGGCATGTGAGGATGCCGATGGGCTTACGCTGAAAGTTGTAGGTATATTAAGTGAGATCAGATCTACCGGCGCTCGTCATATCAATTACAACCAGCGAGGCTGATTTGATGCTTGCTTTTTGTCGGCGCCGGTTCTAAATGCCCTGGGCCCTGGCTTAATTTGCGTCATTTGTCTCTGACGTAGTGCCTTTTTTTCTTCCTTTGCCCCCCCCTGCATTTTTGCGAGCTGCGAACTTGTGCCCTGAAGAGAATCATTGTTTTCTGAATTTTACGGGCTGTTGATTCGCTAGCACTAGTCGTTGCTTGCTGAACTGATAGTCACTTAGCGCTGAGAGGGGCTTCAGTCCAGTGGAAATAGCGCCCCAAGCCAGCACTTCACCACAGTTGAAAACGCTGGGGACCGGCCCGGAGAAGCGTGGGCCAGCGTTTGAACCGATTGCCTGCAGCCAACTTTCTTTCGCACTCTCCACAACGCTCTTCCACTTCTTTCCACTCCCACTCTCATCTTCTTCTGCGCCTTTCTCCTGCGCAGACGCCTCTTTTGCTCCCCCGACCAGCGCGATCCATCCCACGGCCTCAGCCGCTCTGGGCGACTCTCTCTGGCCTTCGCACAAGTCAATGGCCGGCGGCGTTCGCTAGGCAAGGACGGTTACTGCGCGTGGGAGCATTCCCCGCAGTACCCGGACTTCCTGGACCGGACGGATCCTCGATTTGAACATATCATAGACGTCGACAGCGGGATTGGAGGGAGAGTTTGCCAGTATCTTCTTTTTCTTCTCTGAATTATCTACGGGCAGAGCCGCAGAGCGGTGTCTTTGCCCTTATAGGCTGCGCTGGGGACTGTTCTCCAGAGACACATCAGGGTCGGAATCTTGATATCATCGCCTACAGAAGACAGCATAATCTTTGCCACGAGATTCAAACCCCAACCCCGACCTAACCCTCTACAAACACCGTTTTGACCATCGCAACATTAGACCTTTTATTCTCTGTTCTCTCTCTTTTCCCCATCTTTTAAAGAGGGTGCTATGTCTCACGACCAGTCCCCCGATCAAACTCAGCCTTCGTCTGCAGATCATGCGTCATCTCCCTATCGACTCGCCTCTGTCGCCGATTCTCCAATGCCCTCAATAGCAGGGGGGTTATCCCCGCTGCACCGATGGACACTCTCCGCCTCCGATTCCCAATTCAATGCCATATCAGGAGCCATTGGTGGCTTCACGTCCGGCGTTGTGACTTGTCCGCTGGATGTTATCAAGACCAAGCTGCAGGCCCAGGGTGGCTTTACGCTTATAGACAAGGGCCGGCATGTCGGACATCCGAAACTGTACAATGGGCTGATAGGAACAGCCAAGGTCATCCTCCGCGAGGAAGGGATTCGGGGCCTGTACCGGGGTCTGGGCCCGATTGTGCTTGGATATTTGCCGACCTGGGCAGTGTGGTTTACCGTTTACAACAAGAGCAAGACGTTCTTACACCAGTATAACGGTACGTAACTTCGTCGGACATAATCCACTCTGGGCTGTATTTTAAGCTGACTGACCTTTTCTATTTGCAAACAGAAAACCCACATATCGTGAGCTTCTGGTCGTCCATCGTCGCTGGTGCGAGCAGCACCGTTGTGACGAACCCAATATGGGTTATCAAGACCCGCTTGATGTCGCAGAGCAATCCGAATGTGGCTAGAGGTCATCATGCATTTGCTCGGCCTGGTAACACCCCGACAGCAAGGCCGACTCTCCATGACTGGCACTACCGATCAACTATCGATGCGGCGAGGAAGATGTACACTTCCGAAGGCCTTTCCTCGTTCTATTCCGGTCTTACCCCTGCTCTTCTTGGCTTGACGCATGTTGCTGTTCAGTTTCCTACGTATGAATTTCTGAAGACGACATTCACCGGCCAAGGTATGGGTGAAATACAAGAAGGAGAAAAGGCTCACTGGACGGGCATTCTGTCTGCTTCCATCCTTTCGAAGATATTAGCCAGCAGTGCGACTTACCCACACGAAGTCATTCGGACTCGGCTGCAAACCCAGAGACGGCCGATTGCTGGCGAGAATTTCCTGGTAGATATGGCGGCACCAGGAGCAAAGGCACAATCGGGTCCGAAATATAGAGGCGTCGTCATGACATTCCGAACCATTCTCTACGAGGAAGGATGGAGAGCGTTCTACGCTGGAATGGGCACCAACATGATGCGAGCCGTCCCTGCTGCAACGGTAACAATGCTCACATACGAATACGTTATGAGAGAGCTGAATAAGACGAAATTTCACGCTCAAGAATTAAAGCGGGCGTTGAAGGAGGGGTCTTGAAGCATCCAAGGCCATCCATCGAACACGGAAGAAATTCGCTACATTATGATTCCAACCGTGGATATCTTTCCTTATTCCTCTTTTTCCATAAGATCATGGATGGAGGATTTTATGAAACAATGAGCAAAGTATCATGGGGGTTCAGATATACCCTTCTTCGGACCTCCCCTCCCCTTTTTTTCCAAGTTTCTGGGCCAGGTCGTATGTATAGACTCGCTTGAAAGTTTTTAGCAGAAGCAGCACACAAACTATGAGATTTTTGGGCCCAGTAACCAACCTTTTTCTGATAGCCCTCTTTTCCTCTCTTCCTATTTATTTGACTCAGTTGTCATTTTCGTTACTCTTTTTAGTTTATTTTTTTTTCTTCGATTAGTTTCCTCCTCTTAGTCTAGAAAGAGACTATTTGCATCCGGGAGGAAATGTGGAGGAGCGTTTGTATTATCTCGCGGAAAGATGGGCAGGCAGGCAGAATCAGGGAGAGGGTTGGGTTAAGCTTTTGATTTGCTAGGCAAGCTATCTGTGTATATCTAGTGACATAGGAAGAGCAGAAGAATATGCTATTAAATTAAGGTATTTTGGTGTCTCTATTTCTTCTTTTTGGCTGCCATATGATCTTGAATCGTGGTGGCTTGATTTAAAGCCGGTTATGGTCGGGTAAGATTTAGAATGTGGGTATAGGTACGGCGTGGACACCGATCGATGTGGATGTATTAAACCTTGAGTACTTAGCCCTTATGCGTTGTGTAATGTAAAGCTATATGAAAGAGTAATATGTTAATTCTTTTGCTTTGTATTAGATGTATCTAGCTTTAAACATCTACTATGAAATATGATCCCATAATTTGAAAAACGCCCTTCACAATGTAGTTTCAAATAAACACCGCGTAAAACAGTAACACAAAATGCTTTCTCTTACACCTTCAATGGCCGCTTCCTTTTACAGCATAGCCTTGGGAAAGTTCTTCATCGCCTGTCTCACGCCCAAATCGCCGAGAATCTCCTCGGCGCCACCAAGGATGGCATCGAACTTGTACGTCCGGTTGAACATCTCGACGTACTTGCCCATGCCGGACTGTGTCAGGCCGCGGCCGCCCCAGATCTGGACGGCCTCGTCGGCGACTTCGTGGGCGGCGCGGGTGATGCTCATCTTGAGGAGGCCGATGGGGCCGGCGAGGTGGAGGGCCTGCTGCTTGTAGGGCATGTTGCACATTTGGTAGGTGATTGTTTCGAGCCAGGACTGGTTGGCTTCGACGAGGGAAATCATCTTGGCGAGCCTAGAGAAGTTGAAATTTGTTAGATCTTTGCTTATTCTGGCTTGATATTTACGCCTCGGTTTTTATAACTCACTTTTGGCGAATGACGGGCTGGTCAATGAGGCGCTTGCCAAAGACAATGCGCTGGTTTGACCACTTCAAGCACTCCTCCGTGATGAAGCGAGAGGCGGCAATGGAGCTGCAGGCCATGGCCCAGCGCTCGTGGTTGAAGTTGCTGAGGATGACGTGGATGCCCTTGTTCTCCTCGCCGAGCAGGTTCTCGACGGGGACCTTGACGTTGTCAAAGGTGATGTAGGCGGTTCCTGCGGTGGTGGAGTACGAGGTCTTGATGGACTTGGTCTCGACGCCCTCGCCGCGCTCGATGAGCACTACGCTGAGGGCCTTGCCGGTGCGGACGCCGACGACGAAGTAGTCGCAGAAGACGCCGTTGGTGATCCATTTCTTGGTTCCGTTGACGATCTGCCAGGGATGTTAGTCGAGGTATGGTTCAGTGAGCGAGAGAAGAACTTACGTAGTGCTTTCCATCGGGCGTCTTCTCGGCAGTGGTTCGAAGACCGGCGACGTCAGAGCCGGCAAAGGCCTCGGTGATGGCCAGGCAGAGCTTCTTCCTGCCGCTAAAGACATCGTCGACAATCTTCTTCTTCCAGGGGCCCTCGCGAGCAAAGTTGAGGATGGCAGTAAGGCCAATGGCCATGCCGGCCAGGTTTCCGTCCTGGAAGCCTCGCATCATGGGGCGGGTCATCTCCTGGCACATGACCATGTCGTGGAAGTAGTCAAACTCCTCGCCCTTGACGGCGCCGTTGAGGAGGTTGACGCCGTGGAGGTGCTTTCCGGGGCCGAGGCGCATGTGGATGACGCCGGACTGGCTCATCTTGTCAATGACCTCCTGGCTGACATGGCGGCCGGTGGCCTCGCACTCGAGGGCCTCGGGCTTGACGACCTCGTCGGTGAAGATGCGGATGGCCTTTCGGAGGGAGTGGTGCGAGTCCTTGAAGTACGGGCTCTTGAAGTGCGGCGTCAGCCACAGGGGCTCGGCGTAGGGGACCGGGCTGAGGTCGCCGGGCTGCGGCGTGATGACTTCGGGCTTCTCGCCCTCGACGGTGCCGATGGCGAGGTCTGCGTAGCGGGAGAGGACCTCATGGCGGTGGAGGTTGTAGAAGGCCGAGGTGGCGTCCTGGCCGGCGATTTGGCGGAGGACGCTCTCGCCGCCGGGGTGGGCGTCGACGAATTCTGTGAGGTCGTAGACGACGTGGTCGATGACGCACCAGAGGGAGTCCTCGGAGGTGTGGTTGCGGACCTCTTCGCGGGTGAAGGTCTTTGCTGGAGGAGCCATTGTGGGTGGGATGGATTATGAGTTACAAGGGAAGGATGAGAGAAAGAATAGATGGAAGTAGAGAAAAAAAAACACAGAAAGAAAGAGAAAGAGGAGTAGATGAAAAGTTTATACGAGAGCTAGGTCAATTGCATTCAACAAAACTGACACAGCGGCGGCTTATTTCGATTTTGCTTTGAATCCTTTTTGAATTCTTGCCGCGAGCCTCGGCTTGGAGACGCGGGTACCTGGGGTGAAATACAAGGGCCGCTATTGGCTGGAGGGCATCTGGATAGCTTTGCTATCCCTGTTAGTGCTCCGGGAGGCAGTCCTGTCTTTGTCTTAGCGCTGGTAGAAGATGGGGATTTCCCCTTCTGCTTGGCATTTGGAGAAGCCGGAAGCAGACCACATATTGCTGTCCTCGGAGGGGGGTTATGGGGAAGAAGTATGGGGTTGTTGAGTTCGGGAGGACTCTGGGGATTTGATTTGATTTTTTTGTGTGGATAGGCAATGAGGTTTCAATGTGTCGGCCCTGTTATGTTCCAATGCCGGTTTTAGAATTCAGATACGAGGTGCTGGGGATGTTGTTCAAACATTGAACTGGAAGATGATTCTAGTATGCAGTTCCTTGCCAGAATGTTGATTTTATGTTAAATCCCACTCACAACCGGTAGAAGTACCCCATGTTTGACAAATGGTTGCCCAGATTGGCATCTCCTTGTCGCATTTATTGGCTGAGCGATCTTGAGCCTCGGCAGAGATCGGTAGTGGGTACTGCAGCATCATTGTTGGCCGTGGGGTCGGCCTCAGTTCTACTTGTGATGCTGGGCCTTCTCTTACTTTTCTTATGTATCCCTAGGTTTAATGGGTACAGCACATTCGTAGTTGGTAGGATATGTTAAGGTTTTGGATCAGTTGTGCTATAACGCTGGCAGACCGGAGCTGGATCGATGTACAGCACAAAACGAGAATCAGGGCCATCGCACTAAAGCTGAAGATGGGCGCTATTCTAAACAGGGCTGGATGGACCCTGAAAATGAATCCGCCCGAAGCCATGGAAAACCCACTTCTGCCTCAGTAATTGAACGATTTACTCGGAAACCGGCGAGAACTTTTCTTCGGCCTCTTCTTGCCAGTAACGCCAAGTTTTTGAAGCGAGTATAAGCCTGCAGCGTTGGTTGCATTGCGACTTGACACCGATATCGTATATAAGCACATGTTCCGTTCCTGTACATCACGCCTTGGTACGTCAGATCAATCAGCGCCCTTTTCCCCTGCTTTTGTTTCATCCTTCAGAGCCCAGCAGCAGCCGTGCAGTCCAGTGACTGTCGGCACTGCGTTGACGTCTTACACGGCCTGAATGCCGCCCTCACCTGATGAAGGGCATCTATTCTCACTTGGAGGTCTCCAGCATATTCCATGTTTTTATATGCACTCGTCATAGAATCTTCTTGTTTGAAATTGCCCATTTACGGGCTAGCTGAGGCACATGTATGTGGCAAGCGCCGGCACTTGGCCTCCAGTCACCGGACTCGACGGTCCCTCGTGGTCGCAGCGCAGCCTGCCTCGTGATCGACCAATAGCGCTTTTTCCATCTATCAGGGCCTCATTATCTCGCATATCAGACAGATGCGCATGGATTTGATTTGCGAATCAATCTCGGCTATTCTCTCGTCCTTACTCTTGTCATCTCTTTTACTCAGCACCCTGCGTCTGTCTGACTTGCTGCATTCGCGCCGTATATCGTCTCACTCATACCGTCTATTTGCACCCTTACAGCGCACATATCTATTTTGTACTCATAATCTCGAGCAAAGTCAAGTGACTCAACTCATCATACAGCTGCTAGCCTCTGCATCAGCAGCAATTGACAGGATGGACGCTTATGCAATGTATCCAGTTAGTCTCTCGAAGCAAAGCTCATCCCGAATATACCAGGACCTCTGGGCAACACGACTCCACAGCCTGGTGCAGCTGGCGTCAGATCATTCGCTAGATAGAACCGTGACCATGGATACTTTCAAACAGGTATACGCCAACTTTCCACTTATGCCTTTTTTGGCTTTTTAGAGTCCATCGTTCACCTTACTACTATGTACCTTATGTCATACCGTTTTGTACAACCCCTTTGTGTAACCCACGCGAACTTGCAAAGAACACCAAAAGAACATCACCAAAGCTATCTCAAATCGCTGGACTTTTCCTCAATTGGATTGAACTGCTACTCACACAGCCTCCAATAGCTCAGACAAATCAGACCGGGCTCAAAACCGCACGTAGGCATCGTCGGCGCAGGACTGTCCGGCCTCCGATGCGCAGATATCTTGCTACAACATGGATTTCAAGTAACAATCATCGAGGGCCGTAATCGAATCGGCGGGAGACTTTGCCAAGCGAGACTCGGAAACGGCCATTTAGTTGATATGGGACCCAATTGGATACATGGCACAGATGACAATCCCATGCTGGATCTGGCCAAACAGACGGGGACCGCCGTTGGCACTTGGGATGTAGCATCTTATGTGTTTAACGAGTCTGGAGATTTGCTGCCGGTAGCTGAAGGAGAAAAGTATTCCACTCTGGTGTGGGATATCGTTCAAGATGCATTCGTGCATTCGAACAAGTCATCCACAGATATCGACGAGAAACTAAGCTTGTTGGACTTTTTCAAGGAAAAGGTGGTGGAAAAGATACCCGAATCTGAGCAAGACTTTCAGAAAAAGCGAGAGATGGTGCTGAAGATGTCTGAGATGTGGGGTACCTTTGTCGGCAGCCCCGTTGGCCAGCAGAGTTTGAAGTTCTTCTGGTTAGAAGAGTGCATTGAAGGGGGTGAGTTGAGACCTAACTGCATTCATTGCGAGACTCTACCGGCTGTCTCGCAAGCAGACAGGTGCTAACTATGTATAGAGAATCTCTTTTGCGCCGGCACATACGAAAAGATCCTCCAAGAAGTTGCAAGACCAGCACTTTCAAATGCCAGCATAAAATTAGACTCCATTGTCGACAAGATCTCCTGCCGAACAGATCCAAACGACGAGACTCGAGTGCAACTGAGGAGCGGGCAGACGTTGACGTTTGACGAACTGGTTATCACATGTCCTCTAGGGTGGCTGAAACAAAATCTCACCGCATTTGACCCTCCCCTGCCGCCGGTTCTCACAAAGGCGATTGGCTCCATTGGCTACGGGTGCCTTGAAAAGGTCAGCTAGTCACGACGAATGAAGAGTGGCCTGCATTAGACTGAGATCGCTAACAGTGTCCCTTTTGTACTTTACAGGTCTACATTAGCTTCCCCAAGGCATTCTGGCTTCCAGCCGAAGGCGAGGGCCGCAGAGTACACGGCTTTGCCCAATGGATAGCGCCCGAGTATCACGCTGAGAATGCTCGCGGGTGGAATCAAGAATTGGTGGAGCTGGCCAGCATTGCACCCGAAGCAGCCCACCCAACGCTGCTCTTCTACATCTACGGCGAGCAGTCGGAGTATCTGACGGCAAAGGTGGCCGAGATTGACGGACGAGAGAAGAAGGACTCTTTCCTGCTGGAATTCTTCAAGCCCTACTACTCCAAGCTGCCGCAGTACTCTGAAGAGTCGGCAGACTGCCAGCCCGTCTGCTGTCTCGCGACCGATTGGGTGCGTGACGAGCTTGCCGGCCACGGCAGCTACAGCAATTTCCAAGTCGGCCTAACCAACGGAGACGAGGACATCAAGACCATGAGGCGCGGACTGCCGGAACACGGCTTGTGGTTGGCGGGAGAGCACACGGCGCCGTTTGTGGCGCTGGGGACGGCGACTGGGGCGTATTGGAGCGGAGAGTCGGTCGGGAAGAGGCTCGTGGAGGCCTACGACATGTCCAAGAAGGAAGAGCCATTAGCCGTAGCTCTGTGATTCTGATTTGATTTTGATTCTGGCTGCGAGGGACTGCACTCCTGCGTACTCTGCAGTAGATATCTCCTTGTGCTGATATATAAGTAGACGTATGTACATGTATCTTACTGCAGCAGATAGATAAAGTAGCAGAAGCCTGTAAGACGGTCAATGGGGCAAGATAAACTGGCATGAGGCCGTTACGGAGTACAGATGAGCCAATTCAATCACACAATCACATACATACATACCGCGCGGGCCGTGGGCAGAATCTCCATCCGGGCTGTTCTCCAGCCACCTATCTGCCTTACAGTAGAGTGAGGTAGCATCAATGCTCGGATGCCTGGCAAAGGCCCTCCGTGCATTGCGTGAATGCAGCCCGTGGTTGGCCGCGGCCCTATCTCTTGGCCGCACAAACCACACCGTGACCCCGCCGATCCACTGCGAGATGCATATGCCAGCAATCCGGACAGTGTCTGGCCAACCGGTTCCAGGGGAGCAGATGCGTGCGCTGTCCAGGATGGCGCTGGGCTGCATGATACAGTAGATTGTAGGCGAGCGGTGGTTTGCGGCCATTGGCCGTCTGCCGTTGCACTGTCGATATCAGGAGGGCTGCCTAGGATCAAGGCAGCAAGTAGCACAGTGGCCTCTTTGGAGGCTGGTATCAATGGATCAATGTATTATTAGCTCGTGTGCCTAGCAGAGTAGAGCAGAGCAGAGCAGAGCAGAGTCACAGGCACCAGGCCAGGCGCCGAGACAGCTTTGGATCAGAACCAGTCAGGCCACATAGCATTATGGAGCTCGCCCACGTATTCAGCGCAGTACATGTACGTATTCGCCTCAAAGTATCGCCTCCATGCCCCCCGGAGAAGCGCTAGATACGAGCTGTAAGTCACTCGCAGCCACGGTGGCACAGGTGCCGTCGGTGTAGGCAGTGACATCTCCGGTACTCTAGACTGACGTCGCCAGCTGCTATCGATAGCGGCCCACCGCCAGTGGTCAAATGACGCTGGGACGCCCTGATCTGCCTGCCATGACTCCCGGGAGCGTCACGAGCTAGTGCGTGAATGGGGCCTCCCGGGGCTGTTGATCCAGCCTCTGGCGCTGCCGCAGGTATAGCGGCTGTACTGCGCGGTATCGCCTTAACGAGAGCCCTCAAGGCTCAAGGCTTAATGCTCAAGCCCCTCGACCGATTCCGCTAAGCCCCGACGCAACTCTCCAAAGTTTCATCCTGGCTGGGGGACGAACCTGGCTTTAGGTTCTGGCACGATCTTGTTCCATCTCGCTCCCATCCTTTCTCATCTCGCATCTCTCATCCTCCTGCCCTTCATCGTTCCTCGCCCCAAGCTCGCGGACGCTCGACCGAACCTCTTTGCGCCGGCTTCGCTCCTCCAGCTGACCTTGCGCCTTTGATGTCTCGTTCTCGATCCGTTCAACCATGAACCTCGTCCCCGCATTTGGCCGGGGGTCTGTTGATATCGCGCCTACCGCAGCGTTTGGCTGGAGCCGGTGACGATCTGGTTGCCGTTCAGTTTCGCTTGCCTTTTCCCCATCGTCGCAAGCACGAGCTGCTTCGCTCGCCTTCCCCTCTTCTCTATAACCACCACCAAAACCTCAAGCTTCGAAGCAACAAACCTTAATCATGGCTGGGCTTTTCCAGTCGTTTCGGAGCTCCAACATGCCTAAACGGCTGCTGCGATATGCTCTATCGCGGCTGGAGCTCCTCGATTCCGACGCGTTAGACATGGATAATCTAGACCTGGCTTTGGGTAGAAATACAGTGTTTGAGTTTAGGGACGTTGGAGTTCAGCTAGATGTGAGTAATGTACTTGTGCTTGTCATCGGGCAAAAAGAGAGGCTGACATATGATTTTAGAAACTTGAGAAGCTACTGAAATTACCTAGGACGTTTGCGCTGCAAAAGGCAAAGGTCCTGCTCCTGCGAGTCACCATTCCGATGGATTTCTATACGAGCCCTATATCTATCGAAGTTGATGGCGTGGACGTCAAGCTGAAAGTGCTTGTGTCTGACGCAAAGTCCAAATCAACCAAGTCTACCTCCGATGATGCCTCGGCCGCCGTACCAAATACCGTGGATCTTGCGCAGTCATTCCTCGAAACGCAGCCGTCATCGGAGCGAAAGAAACTCGAAGCTGCGCTGGCTGCCGAAGCGCAAGACCTCGGCGCATCTACAGCAATGAGCGATGACAGCAGCGAAGACGAGCCTGTCGTGGGTACTGGACAGCCTCTTTCGCTGCCAGGCTTCTTGGCAGGCTTCCTGCAGGGAATCATGGACCGAATGCAGATAAAAATTAAAGGCGTCAAATTCCAGCTGGATATGGATATCCCTGTAGATTTGCATTCGTCAGCTACCGAGCCAGTGTCTTTCCAAATCGCTTTGGAAGGCATCGACATCGAAGGCGTTACCACAAGAAGCGAGAGATCAGAAGGATCGCCCGCTGCAGCTCCAAAGGAAGGAAAACGACAAATCTCCTTGGACAATGTCCGCGCTTATCTGGTGTCTGAGGCCAACGTCTTCTCTACCCTAACCCGATCCTCATCCATGACTTCGCCATCCGCCACGTCTTCGCCTCATATGACAAGAAACCCACCTTCCAGGCAAACTACATCCTTGTCCTCGGAAAGTCCGCAGGAACCGCATTTTGCGCCCTCAATAATGTCATCGCGCTATCTTAATCAGTCGTCACAGTCGCCCCGAGAGAGCGTTTATAGCCAGCATATGACATCATCGCAAGCGAGCATCAAAGATGAATTTCTGCCGTCATTGCAGAGGAGCTTCAGAGACCACCTGGCCGACGAACATGATGCGTACCAGCCCGACTACCCCTTGGGAGATAGCGAAGAAGCTCTTGGAATTCCATACGAGTTTGAAGAAAATGAGGATCAAGGCATGCCAGAAGACGAGTCTCCTGCTACTCCCCGCGCTTCAATGTACCAAGATTTCAATTCCCCCGAGGACGCAGGTTACCATTCACCTAAAGATCCTACGCCGTATTCCTCACCTCCAAGAAGTATGTTCAATAGCACGATATCTAGGTCACAAGATGCCTTCGAGCAGGACTTCCAACCGACCTATCCAATGTCGCGACAACAGCCGGATTTTGAGGCGTCTGGCGATTATCATGCCCAGTCCTTGGCAGAGTTGGGGGACCAAGATCAGTATGAACCGGAAAATCTGGCCGACGATCTCATCCAATCGCATCTCTATACACATGAAGAGGCAGAAAGCATGTATATGAGCGCTTTTTCAAGTGCAGAGAGCAAGGCTGATATAGCTGAGCTCAAATCATCAATACACTCCAATGCGTCAACCGTTGAACAAGTGGTTCCGTCATCAGTGGAAGAGGCGGCTCAAGTTCAGATTCCTCCATCTCCTCAGGTTCCTTCATCTCCCGAGGCTCCTTTGTCTCCTCAGATTCCTTCCTCTCCTCAAGCACCTTTGTCTCCTCGACCTTCGACTCCTCAAGCTCCTTTGTCTCCTCAACCGTCGACTCCTCAACCGTCGGCTCCTCAAGCTGCTTCGCCTCAAGCTGCTTCACCCCCAGCTTCTTCGAGCCCTCAAGCTCCTTCGTCTCCTCAAATGCCTTCATCTCCTCAAATTCCCCAATCTCCTCAAGTCTCGCCGAAAGCAGCCAAGGAATATGCTATGCCTGGGGGCTGGGATGATAATGCGTCTGAAGGTTCATCAGCATCTGACCAGACCATGTCTCCTGAAACAATGGCTCTCAAGCCGGAAGAGAAACCAGAGCACGAAGCAGACGTTGGGATCAAGTCTGGACCTGAGCGAGAGAAGCCGAGTTCTCCTGTCTTTGGCCAGACTTCAATGTCTGAGGGCGCACCGATTGGCATCGAAGAGAAAATACAGCACGAGGACGTGGCTACTCCGAAGGGGCCGACAAAAGTTGTCAAGGAAATCCTACACCTCAACTCCATTTCAATATACGTACCGACAACACACCAGCACATTGAAATAGAAGAGGATACTTCTGAATCAGTTGCTGAGTTGGCTAGGGCGATGAGTAACTCGGTATATCCCCAAGCGCCTGGAGCTTTTTCCATGCACGCATCGACTTCTGGCTCAGTGTATGGTCACAGGCCCTCAATACAGTCAACACAGAGTGTTGATAACGTTTTGGAGGTAGATTTGTCTCCGGTATCCATCCGCTTTGATGCTTCACTCGCCTTTGTGCTTGCTATGATTGTTGGAAAGCTTCTCGAAGCGGTGAAACAGGACAATCCAGTAAAGGTCTCGAGCAGTGAAGCTGAAAGCGAGCAACATATGGATAAGACGCCAGAGATCAAGGTGACTGTACAAGAAATATCTTTGGATTTCCTGAGTCGACTTGGTGGAGTAGCAGATACGCCTCAGCGTCATCTGGACTCTTCGGCATTCATGTTTGCCCACGAGGTCCTTCTGAATGCCACCTTGAGCGGCTTGACTATCGGTGTTGCACCGACTAAAGTACCAGTAGCCAGGGGCGGGACGGCTAAGCAAGATGCCATTCAAACAAAAATCGACCTGCAAACTTTCCGCTTCGGATATGCCAAAGACGATATTATCTCCTTTGACAAAGTCGAGCCGATGAGTACTTCTGTGAGAGATACTTTCATTTCACATGGGCATGATATTGGCATTAGAATCACGCAAACAAAGAAAGGCGTCAAGACCGAGATTGAAGCGCTACCACTGGCTGTTCGCATTGATCTGCAGAAGCTAGATGAGACATTCAGCTGGTTCGGAGGCCTTAGTAGCTTTCTTAATATGAGTGCTTCAATGACTTCCAGCCCATCGCCCACACCAAAGTCACCTCACAAATCGGTATCCACGCAGAGACCAAAAGGAGTTCGATTCGATACACCTATCAAGCCTGATGATAAATCCGCTGCCTTTGAAAACAAGATCGATATGCGGATAGGTGGCTCTTTCATCGAACTCCTTGGCAAAGAATGCAGTTTTATTGCCAAGAGCGGAAGCATATCTCTCGTCAGCCGAGAAGAAGGCATGGGAATCGTATGGCGCACGATGCGTGTCTCTGGCCCACATTTGAAAAATTCCATGGCAGATCCCGCCATCATGACTGAGATCAATGGAGTCAGACTGGAGTTTGTATCAGTTCCAACAAATTCAGATCTTGAGAGGCTTCTCGAGCTGATTACGCCCTCGAAAGCCAAGTTTGACCATGGCAGCGACGAAATCATGGTTGATACTCTCTTACGGCAGCGAAGGAAGGGCTCGGTACTCAGAGCTACAATAGACACCCTGAAAGTGCGAGTTAAGAATATGGCACAATTTGAGGTGCTACCAGCTCTAGCTGAAGAACTGGCCAAGTTGTCTACTGTGGCCAAATATCTCCCAGAAGACGATCGGCCTGGACTCATGACTCTGGCAACGATCCATAACCTGGATTCGAGTGTCGACATTGGTGGAACCTTGGGGCAGCTTAGCTGCGACGTCAAGGAGCTTCAGGCTGCGCATATTACTGTTCCATCACTGGTGGCTGTAGCGGTGTCTGGGATTTCCGTCCGACGCAATGAAACAGAAGAGCTTATCAATTCTTCGATCCTGTATCCTTCGGCAGAGACCGCCATGAACCGAGGACCAGTTATCATGGCGAGAATGATTGGCGATGATATTGAGCCCGTCGTCAAGCTCAACCTACAGGATATCAACGTCGAGTATCGGGTTCCCACTATCATGGATGTCCTTGGCTTGGCAAACGATGCTACGCCGCAGGATTTCGAAGAGAGTCTTGCTGCGTCAGTGGCTAGTCTTGGTGACCAAGCTCATGCCGCACTGGCACGGCCTCTGCCTCAGTCACCGACTGAAGTCACTGCTAAGCAGAGTAAACCCATGATTTTGGACGTGTCGTTTCGAGATTGTCTTGTCGGCTTGAATCCTCTCAATCAAAAATCGAAGATGGTCCTTGTATTCACAGATGCCCACCTTGCCGTTACTCTTCCAAAGGACGAGGTCACAAAGGTGAATCTGGATATTAACAAGGCCTCAATTTTGCTGACAGACGATGCTACCCTTGACACATCTGATGACCGCGCTTCGAGGAACCCAAGACGGCGATCGTCCTCTTCAGCAACCCCTCAAGTAGTCTCTCTATGTGCTGAAGGATATGTGGACATTTGCTACATGTCCTCTGCAAAAGTCATTGTCAATGTCGCTCCAGGTCTAGATGGGGAGAAGCAGGTAGAAGTCGAAATTCGCGATGATCTCTTGGTGTTGGAGACCTGCGCCGATTCGACCCAAACCCTGATAAGCTTGGCTAATGCTCTTTCGCCGCCGACTCCGCCAAGTAAAGAGAACAAATATCGGACCAAGGTGGTGCCTGTCCAGGACCTACTTGCTTCTATTTCTGCAGAGGCATTTGGCCGGCCCGAAGGGGAATATGACTTTGATCAAGACTTCTCTGCCGCACGAGAAATGGCTAAAAGCCAGTCCGACGCCGGTTCTGAAAGTGAAGGTTCTCTCCGTATCGAATCTCAATTTTACGGAGATGATGCTGGTGGAGAAGAACTATTCGATGCCATGAATGTATCCATTACATCGCAAGATACGAGGATGCAAGATACCAACGAGGGAGTTTTAATCTCTGGGCTTGAATCTTCCACTAGCAACGCCTCGGAAGACCTCGAAGGCCTGGTCATTCACGACGACTTTTATAACCGCAATGCCGCCGAAGAGCACACTGCAAAGATTTGGAACTCGAATAAGAATACTTACGACAGAGCCCCCGCGCACATGGTAAAGCGCAGTCCCCTCAGGGTATCAGTGAGAGATGTCCATGTCATCTGGAACCTATTTGATGGCTACGACTGGATCCATACTCGCAATGTCATCAACAAAGCTGTCCATGATCTGGAGCATAAGGCTTTTGATCGCCAAGCAGGTCTCGCCAACGGGCAGATTCTTGTCGAAGAGCTTGAAGACGAAGATAAAATAGATGACTTCTTGTTCAACTCCATCTATATCGGAATTCCAGCCAATCGAGACCCGCAAGAGTTGGCCCGTACCATCAACGAAGGCCTCGCCGACAATATGACGGAGACAGAATCGGTTGCTACTACGGCCGTGACAGCAACATCGAATCGGACTGTGCGCAGAGGCTATCCTAAATCTCAACGCCTGAAGCTGCGACGAAGCAAACACCATAAAATCACCTTTGAGCTTCGAGGCGTCAACGTTGACATGATTGCATTCCCCCCCGGAGCTGGAGAAACCCAGAGCAGCATTGATGTCCGAGTGGAGAATCTTGACGTCTTTGACCATGTTCACACATCAACCTGGAAAAAGTTTGCGACTTATGATCAAGATCAAGGGGAGCGTGAGATGGGAACCAGCATGGTGCATCTCGAGTTGCTGACTGTGCAGCCAATAGCCGAACTGAAGGCTTCCGAGATTGTGCTGCGAGCAACAGTGCTGCCCCTGAGACTCCATGTCGACCAAGATGCACTTGACTTTATTACCCGGTTCTTTGAGTTCAAGGACGACAGTGTACCGGTTCATTCGTCGCCAAGTGATGTTCCTTTCTTGCAGAGAGCCGAGGTCAACGACATTCCAGTCAAGCTAGACTTTAAGCCAAAGCGAGTCGACTATGCTGGGCTTCGATCAGGCCACACAACTGAATTCATGAATTTTATCACACTGGAAGAGTCCAGGCTGGTGCTTCGGCATGTTATCATTTACGGAGTGTCCGGCTTTGACCGTCTGGGCCTAACGCTTAATGACATCTGGACGCCTGATGTCCGAAATAATCAGCTTCCTGGTGTTTTGGGAGGCCTTGCGCCGGTGCGATCACTAGTCAATATCGGCAGCGGCTTTAGAGAGTTGATCGAAGTTCCCCTCAAGGAATATCAAAAGGACGGCCGTATCATTCGGAGCATTTCTAAAGGAGCCGCTGCATTTGCTCGTACCACTGGTACCGAGCTGGTCAAGTTTGGAGCAAAACTTGCAGTCGGTACGCAGTATGCATTGCAAGGTGCAGAAGAAATGCTTGGCGCTGGCCGCCGACCTGAAGAGGCTTGGGACGACGATGATCTCGATGCAGATGATAAGAAGCAAATATCGCTGTACGCAGACCACCCGACAGGCGTGATTCAAGGCATTCGCGGCGGCTACAGGTCGCTTGCCAGAGATGTGAATCTGGCACGAGATGCCATCATTGCGGTACCAGGTGAAGTCATGGAGAGTCAATCAGCTAGTGGTGCTGCCAGGGCAGTGCTGCGACGAGCTCCGACCATCATCTTCAGACCAGCAATGGGCGTGACCAAAGCGATTGGCCAGACGTTGATGGGAGCAACGAACTCAATTGATCCGCACAATCAACGCAGAATTGACGAGGTAAGTCTTGTGATGTTGTCGCGTAGTCCATATGGCTACAGAATGGTTTGGCTAACAGTATCACAGAAATATAAAAAGCATTGATCGAAGGCGCATTACAAGACGAAAAAGAAGAAGCGAAAGAAAAAAAAAAAAACTTGACATTTGACTATACCCACCAATACATACATGAAAGAAATTAGCTTCGAATTTTCTGTGGTTGCCGATTCATTAGCGATGAAACCGTCTTTCTTTGATAATATACGCAAGGGTTAGATTTCTCATTTCTACTCTTCCTTTCTGAAGCATTACACGTCGACATGATGCTGTATTGATTAAGGAAAAGGGAATCCTTTTTTGGCGATGAATTCTCTCATTGATCTCATATTTGGCAGGCGTTGGGGTTATCTAACTATACCAGAACAGAATGATGCTGAGTTTTTGTTTTTGATCTTTTCACTTTTTTCCTTTTCTCATAATTCTCTTTGGGTAATACCGGAATGACTTGGAATGGATGGACTCACTATATCGTGTGGGTAAATTTACAGAATGGCAGCCCGAGCAAATCTTGCAAATTATTAAACGATAGACAGCGCCTGCGCGTTATGAATACATACAGAATACAGAGCTGTGAATTGAAACTTGTGCTTGCGTGTATGCATGTGTGTTTGTATGTAATACACATGTCTATTCGTGCCGCGAATGGCTTTTGATCCTAGATGTCTAGGAGATTTAGAGAGGTCTATCTTATATATGCGTAGTTGTGATGATACCATATCCAATTAATAAGAAAAATAGCAGAAAAGCTGGCATCCCCTTGTCGGAATTTCTAACCGATATCCAAATTGCCCTCTTGGTTCATTCAGAAATTGTCATTAATACCGTGTTCCTTCTCAGCGGCCCGTCTCTCGCGATTCGCATCAACCCACCACTTATGCGACTCATCGGTCCCCGTCCACTCTCCCTTGTCGTCAATCTCATCCCACGGCTTCGGGCTCAACATGTAGTGCATGTTCTTGACCTGGTCGTCCCTCCAGATCTGGTCATGCACGCCTTTCCAACGCAGCGTCTTCAGCGCATTGTAGGTATACGGCAGAGGCACCCATCGCCCGCGGTACAGGTCCGACAGGAGGGACTGGTCTGCGAACTCCATGTTTGCGGCGTCGGCCTCCATGTGCGCGACGATTTGGGAGTACAGCACGGCGGAGGGGTTGACGACTTGGAGGCCGCCGTTCATGAAGCCCAGCGGGCCGACGGAGGGGTCTGCGCCGACGGTCTGGGCAAGTTCTGGGTCGCCGTGCTGGTGCGTGAAGGCGCAGTTTTCGGGGATCCAGTTCTTGGGGTAGTGAGGCTTGCGGAGGGGGTTGCAGACGCAGGCGTGGCCGGCGGCGAAGACGCGCTTGCTGGTGGAAGAGTTGCCGGACTCGCTGAGCGACGGGGGGTCGAGGTCGAGGGTCATGAGCTCGTCCATGTTGCGGAGGACGAGCATGTCCGAGTCGAGCTGGACGATGCGCGAGTACTGCGTCAGGGAGAAGGGCACGAGCTTGCTCCAGCAGTCGTAGAAGCGCGGGTCGTTGGAGTAGTCCTTGCCGGAGGTTGGGAGGAGGTACTCGATGCGCTGGGAGGGGATGCCGCGGGCCTGGAGGGCGGCGAGGCCGGACTCGGGGAAGGTGTCTGTGTAGAGGGCGACGAGGGGGTATTTGGAGGACACGGCGCGGAGGGAATGGTTGAGGGTGAGGAGACCGGGGAGGTAGTCGAGGTTGGTGATGAGGGTTGTCCAGACTGAGAGTTGAAGTTAGCTGGAGTTGAGGGAGAGTTGAGAGAGAGTTGCTAACCTTTGTCTGAGTCAACCGCGCGCTTCTTGTCTGCCATGTTGGAGATGGGCCTTCTTTGAAGTTTGATTATTGTAGAGAGTGATTTGAAGTAGAGTTGACAAGAGAATTGACTTGGTTCAGTCCAAGGAGAGGGAGGAAATGCCTCTGGCGCAAAGCGACACAGGATTAGAAATTGTTTTCATGGCGGGGGAGGGGTTCGCAATAGCTTTCGAGCGTTGCGAAACGGATATGTAAGGCGTCATATTTTTTTTTCTGCGCAACATGGGAAATGGATTGGCTCGGCCTGGCCCGAAACTACTGTATTAAGCCGCTAGAGTTGAAGCTATGGATGCACTAAAAGCTGCTGACAGGCATGAGGTGGCACATACAGTGGGGATGGCATCTTTGTATTCAGTACGAAGAAGTAGAGTATATTGACTATTGCGTTGATAAAAAGAAAAGAAGAAGAAGAACAAGAGGGTTGGTGAAGAAAAGAACTGTAGATTGAGGGAATAATAAATAGAAAAACGAAAGAGATAATATAGCGATAACAAATAGAAAAAGGCAGTAGTTAACTAAATCTTGTAATGCGGTTTCCAATATGACCCTTGCAGCAATCTCTCGGCAATTTAAATAAGCTTACCCTCATTACACTATTTTAGAAAAAAAAAAAGCATCAAGTAGGTGGATTAATTTATAAAAACTCAGCTGGTTGCGATGCCTCTGTCGGTCTATCACACGGCATGGGATATGGCCGCACATACGCCAGCCCTTGCGGCTGCACCATGAACCTGACACCATTGAAATGAATAGTGGGATTGCCGTTGTGTGTAGGTCCAACGTCGAACGTGTCCCAGCGTCTTGCTGCTCCTGATGAAGCTGATGAAAGACGTCTCTGAGCTGCCGACGGAAGCAGTGCAGACCACTGAGAATAGAGCTGCCTATTGAAGGGATCATCTGCCGAGCGAGGTACCGGGACGACGCTTCTCAGCGGCGGAAGAGGGCCATTATTATCAGCAGAGCAATCATACAGGCGAGAAAGTGTACAGTCTCTTTCTATGCCGCGATAGGGGCGCAGGTTCAGTTCCTCATGCCCGAGTCGCTCTACCTGCACTTGATGTTCAGGAATATCATATTCGAACCATTCCAGCGACTCCTCGCGTTTGATCCGCGGCTCAGGATGGAACTGCTCGTCCTGCTGTGGCACTTCTGGTGGCGACTGTGGATATTCACTCTGAGGTGAAGAAGCGCTGGTTTCTCGAAATTCGGCGGGGAAAGGCGTGAGTTGATGGCCGTGCATCCCAAGATCAAAGCAATTGGCTGGAAGGGGCTGCGCCAAAGGGACAGATGGAGGTGGTCGTTGGACGACGCTCGTTAGCGATAATCCCAAAGGGCCATCTAGCCCGCGAAGATCTGCGTTGGGTCCAATAAACACCATCGGCTCAGTCTCCAGCCGGCCGCTCCCGTATAGACCGAAATACTCGGTGCTGACATCAGGGTAGTCCACGCCGCCGTAGTAGTTGAGCTTCTCTTTCGGCCTCAGCCGGTGGAACATGACAGAGGCAGAGGCCCTCTGAGTAGGATTGTACCGCGACATGTCCTCCAGCTCGGGCATCACGAAGCCCGTGTCCATGAGGTTCTGGACAATCTCTAGAGGACTCCTGCAGCTAATCTCTTCCTCGGTAATCTGACCGCAGGTGACGGCAAGAGTCACGTAGAGAGACCAGACGTCCTGCTTGCAGGTGACGGGATAGATGTCTGTGCGCGTCTCTGGGGCGCTGAAGAGGAAATCGACGGTGGGGACCTGGGGATAGCTGAGGGCAAAGTCTGTGAGGTAGAAGCCGAAGCCTCGCTGCATGGGCTGCACGAGGATGTTGGGGGGCTTGATGTTTCGGTGGCATATGCCTTCTTCTTGGAGGTACGTGAGCGCAGAGAGCATCTGGATCGTCAGGCTGTAGAAGTTTGAAGTCTTGTTTCTCATGTCGTAGGGCATGGGGGTGAGGGAGAGGAGGTTGTATTCTCTGATGGGCGTGACGAGCAGGACCATTCCCGGGCGGATGAGTGCATAGTAGATGGGGATAATGTTGCGCTACTAACTGTTAGCAATTCCGTTGAATTGTACGAGAGGGAGGAAATAGATTGCGTCGTGTGCTGCGGGACTTACGTGTCTGATCTTCTTGATGTTGATAATCTCTCGCTTCAGGGTTTCTTCTTGGACAATCGAAGCCATCTCCAGTCTCTTGACGATGACGAGCGAGTCCATCTTCTTGTCATGCGCACTAAATACTTGTCCGTGAGGTCCATATCCAACGGTTCTGGGAGAGTGGAATCTCTCGGAGATTATGTTAGACTGGTATTCGTAAAACCTAGTAGCCATTTCTTGAGTATTTCGTTGAAAGAAAGGTGGTAATTTGACGGCACTACGCAGCGTGATCGAAACCAAACAAACAAAGCCTTGTAAACAACCAGAAAGGGAAGCACAATGCGAGCAAGAAGTCAGTGTTTGAAGCGTCCGGTCATGAAATATATAGAAAATGCGGCATGGTTTGTACGCAAACAATTGCAAGCTGCGTATTAACCAATGCAGTGTCAACAAACAGGTCTGCCACAGTAATATTACTAAGTCAGTATTTCAGCCATCTGTGTGTCCAGCGTGGGATGGCAATCACTTGCACCTCACTTCCCAAGCAAGTCCAGGTGGCAGGGATTATTCTTCCCCGGTGATATTGGGTCAGACGGCGTATGGTCTGAGTAAGTGGCTATCAAGCACTGGACCCCATCCTTACGCCTGTCAAAAAGCAAACAACGGCTGTCAAGCTGCATGACAGCTGGAGGAAAAGTCCTGGGTACGCATGCATTCGATGATCCTATATGCCCCGACGATGTATTTCGGTTCGAATCGCATCTCACCTATCGATCTGTGAGATCCCAAATCCAACCTACTACACGGATCCATCAGCCCAGAGATAAGGATCTGACATCAGAACTCTCACGATACTTCACCTCTATCGCTGTCAATATTCTCGGTGACAGCCCGGTTCCCCATGGTTTAGTACCAGACGGCACAATGTCTTGGACAGCCTTAATTATGGGTTGCCGCCCACCGGTCCTCGACTATGCAGCAGCAGCCGCAGTAGTATAAATTAGCGTTAAATTTTACAATGTCTTTTCAATTCTCTGATTGGGTGTTGTGGTACCCGTATGATGCAAGGGGTGGATGGGCTGAAAAGAAGCAAAATCAGGCTCGGGGCTTCATCGGCGGCTCGATGGCAATATTCATGGCTTCCCACAGTATAAAGCGTGTTTTTGTTAGAGGACAATAGTTTGATCAAGTGTCCCAGCTTCGTACACAAGATACATATGGCAGATTGAGTTTAAAATGTCAAGATTGTTGATACAAAGGCATCTAAAGGTTCAACTTTATACTGCATGTTTGTACGCTTCTCGACGACAGGGAAGAAGGTGACTGTCTTACGGCACCTGCATTAGCTTACGGTAGAAGAGCCTGACTTAATTGGAGGTCAGGCATTCTCGGTCTAGCCCTATAAACTTTTGCATTGTTTGCAATTTTCGTTTCTTTTTTTTTCCTTCCTACCGTTACAGTCAGCCCATTTGTATTTGCTTGCTACCGCAACAGCATCAGCCCCTTTTTCTTCTGGCATGCAGTCAAGTGTAAGTGTTTACGTCTTTTAATTAGAAAGCTCTGGATCTCTAGAGAATGATTGAGGAGCTGAGGTGGGAACCAGGCTCGGCAAATCTCAAGCGGGGAGAACAGCTTCTAGACCGGACGCAGCATACAAGTAGCATGTACATGCGTCCTATGGTCTCGTGCCTCTGAGGAAATGAGGAGCGGAGCTTTGGGGTTACACAACGTCTATGCTCTGCGGGTGAGAACGCCGATAGTGCCATGTGCGGGCTTCCATTGGCTTCCACGGCAGATTACCTGGTGTTTTGATGGGCGGTCGCTGAGCCATGTCTCCGCCGCGAATGATGTGGTACTACATGATGGCTTGTCAAGCGCGTATTACAGCTTACGTTGTGTATTTCATACTGCCATTGGCCTTGCCAGAAACTCGTCAACAAGGAGACGGGAAAGAGTCGCGATGAAAGCAGAAGACCACCGAAGCAAATTACCACTCTACCTGCTACTATTTGACGGTAATCAGGCAGGTGATAATGATCAACAAACAGCCGAGGCAGTTCTTAGGTTTTGACAATAATTTGTCTCGGAAAAGTGTTCTGAAGATGCAAACGTCAAAGTGAATTCCACAAACAAATTATCATAAGTGATTGTGTTCGTCGCAGCCAGTGGCTCTTCAATGGAGAATATATCCAACATCAACGTGGAGGTTAAGATGTGAAATTCACTGGGATCAAAGTAATTGATTCTCGTCCGATTAGAAAAAGTCTGTAAGACGCGTCTCTAAGCCAGAAGCCCTTGTTTTTGTATTCATCGCATTGCTCTACGACTCCAATCATGCGAATGGATCAGAGCCTAACCGGTAGTTTCGCTCACATTGTGCGAATCAAATAGACAAGATAGTAAGACCCATAGACGCAATTATTTTGATCCATCTATAAAAGGCCAAAATTATCATATGTAAAGTCATGCCAGATCATTTGACTGAGATTCAAGTGGACCGCTAACTTTTGAGATTTTGTGTTACTTATTATCTGCCAGCGCATATTGCTCATACCTAGAGCTTGCACCCTCATCTCGACAAATTAATATTCTGAGTAGCCTAGCCAAAGAATGTTTCAAAGCTGGTGTTGCCAAGCATGGCCTGTCCATTGGCCACAAAGTCCTCATATATGGGGACAAGATCCTTGTAGCATAAGTCATAGTCATAATAGAAGAGGACGCTGCCATTTTTGGAGTAGCTTCTGTCAGCCTTTTCAAAGAGCCAGGTCAAGTTCCCATCTTCCTCGGTAACTGTCTAAACCAGTGTAGGGCGATTCTCTCTTGGGCAACACGACAGTCAGAACACAACAGCCAAGTAATGCATGGTGTGACCGTAGCAGGCAGTAAACTTCCTTTCTTTTAGATATCAACAGTCAACCAGCAGCGGCCACAGTGTCAAGCCTCTTATAATAACTGATCAAGATGGCCTTGAGCTTCTCAATGTCCTTAATTTTCGCTAATTGAGGTAGCATTTTGGATTTTATTACCGCGGTGAATAAGTGTACTAGCACTAGAATCTGTAAAAAGCTCTTTCTGGATCCCCTTAATCTTGAGACGAGTACCTCAAAGGCACTAAGACTAGGCCATCAGGCAGTCAAACTCTTCATCAAGACTGATCTGTGAGATTTTCTCATCTTCACTACTGATTTCATATGGATAGACAAACTTCAAGGGCCCAAGAACACGAGCAAGTTTAGCAGCCGCAGCATCCACATTGACGTCTAGGAAAGACTGTCATCTCCTTCAGCCATTGAAGCGCGGATAGGAACGTATTCGGCTGAGATACTGCTCTCGATGGCTTGCATCCTAACCTCGGTAATCTTACCGACGTACCACCACTTGTCCTCACCGAGATAGGTCGCGCGGAAAGCTCCTTGTATATATAGTGCGTGTCGCAACACTGAGGGAGACGAGGCTATCGATGAGTCGCAAACTCTCTTCCATCGAGAGCTTTCGCGCAATGCCAAAGATTTTCGCATCCGTCACTCTGACTCCCTCCTAGAATTGATGTTCCACTCCCGCAACCTCCAACAGCTCATTCAGTTGCGGGCCGCCTCCATGAATGGCGAAGGTGTATGGGCTGAACTGGATATAGGAACTGCTCGATGCAATTCAAGCTTACTTCACTCATGCTAATAGAAGACTTTACACTAAGTGAACATAAACACCCCCACGGGAAAAGAATTTGGGAGGCAAAGATACGATTTTGTCTGATCTGTATAGATTTGTATGTCTGAAGGCGAATTGCAATTGTAAGGTGACTCAATTCACTGGTTGCGACATGGGCTTTTCAAGCTGCCTCTGGCATCACGCACCAAAGGATGTCAATGAGAAATGAGAACGCGAAAGAAGCCATTCGTCATGTCGTCTGTTCAACGTACCGATCCAATCGGAGATTAGATAACATAGATGCTAGTATAAAGCTAATAAAGCGTGGCCATTGCATCTCGTGATAATGCGGGGGATGCACTGTGGCAACAAAGCTCACGAGACTCTGTTTGTCACTGATGTGGGGAAGACTCTATTAGTAGTATTGCCACTATAGTATACGGATAGAATGGAAGAGATGACTAAAATTGCTTCTCCGATTGTCGATATTGGATCATGTGAGACAGTATCGAGGCTGATATTACGCGTGGTTACGAGTAAGGTGCCAGGGGAGCCAAACGTCATCGCAAAGACCATTGACTGATGGGAGCAGAGACAAAGTTCGTCAAAGACTCGCTACCAAAATTGAAGAAGACGAAAGCAACCTAGTCTCGGGAATCTTGAATGTGCGGCCGTTGAATGGTTTATAGTAGCAATTCAACTCACAGATCGCAATGCCCACGTGGGCCCTCTCAGCTGTGCCCTGGCAAGGATCCTCGCAGGCACTGGATGAGAGAGATCCATTTGATGACGGCTTCAGGGATTGTAGTAAGCAGAGCATACTGTAGCGCTATAACATGGACCTACAAGGCACGATCTCATGTCATCGCACTCGCTTAATTGCTTACCTTGCAGTACGGAGACTCCGTACCTGGCATTTTGCCTTGCTTCTGCTTCTAGGGCCATTCTAGTTTATTCCACGGAGTATCTCGTTGTTTCGTACTCGGGTGAATAGCGATGGACGACTCGTACAGCTGCAATTGCTCTGTATTAGCAGTAGCCACTTGTGGAGATTAGCTGGCTGCCTGAATGCCGACTCCCTTACTCCTAGATTTAGTAGGTAGTTTTGCGACTGAAATCTATCCCTTCTTCCAAGACCTGGGCATAAGAGCCAAGGCGAAATAGAGCCGTGTATTTCGCCGCTTGTTGCTGTGATTAATCGGCGCGGTGAGAATCCTGCTAGGATAAAGCCGCAGATAAACAAGGCAGAAGCTTACTGCTGCTACCACCTACATACAGGAAAGCAAGCAGATAAGCAGGCAATCATTTAACAAAAACCACGAATCGAGGCAAGACAAAACAGACACTAGCAATCAATGGCCTTGCGGAGCTGTCAGATAATCCCAACGCCGGGATCTCGGAGATGTGCCGGCGGTCCAAGCGCCCTGGTAATAGTGCGTGCGTGATGCCTTCTGCCAGCGTAGATTTTGGCCCAGCGAACTGGTTTCTAGGAAAGACTGGAAGTAGAGCCGCTGCTCTTCTACTGACTGCGTGTCTAGGGGGCTGGTATTCCCCAGTATAGGGGCTAGTAGCTGCTCTCTACATGTAGTGAGATGTATACGATGATAGCGTTGAAGACGATCAAAGAGAAAAGGCAAAAGATCAGAGAGAGAGAGAGCGCCTCCCGAAGCATTGAAGCTCCGCGTCGGATCTCGTCCCCTCATCGGCTGATCCAGCGGTCCAGATCAGCCAAGAGATAAAAAGAGCGAGTTTTAAGAACCGCCCCCATTTTTGGCTGCATCACACCACGAATCTGCAGTTTCCATTACGCACCCGCACGCCACGAAACGGCACGCACACACCGAGCGGAAGTCGTCGCGGATCCTGCAGGTTTAGGTACAAACTGTCGCTGCTACGGTTACTGCGCAAACGCATGTACATGTAGAATGCAGCAGTTTTCTCTCCGGGTACGGCGGGCAGTTGTGGTTCCGTTCATGCATGGCTGCACATGATGAGGGTGTGGCGGTGATTAGGAAGGTGAGCTGGCTAGAGGTTGGTGCCTACATGTAGGAAGAAAGAAGAAACATACAGTGCTGAGTAATTTCGCCGTCTGCCCCGTTCGCTGAGACTGGCAAATCAAGAGAATCAAATTACTAGAATAGCGGCAACATTGCTGGATTCAACTCAGTCTTGTTGGTCCAAAACATCGGTGAGAAACTGATCCAGATCAATCACAGCAGCAGCGAGATCCAGCCAGGGGAGGGCAGTGCCATGGCCACTAAAAGCCGGTGCTAAAAAGGGCGCCGGAGCTCTTCCGTTGCCCCTGGGCATAGCTCGTGCCCTCTCGTCTCCTCAACAGCTTTTCGAGCAAAAGTCGCAGCCCCTCCTTTCCAGGCCCCCAAAAGATGCTCCTCTACCTCCGCCGCTCACCGAAACACCACCCAACGCGGCCGTACCCTGCTATCGCAGATTCACCCCCACCCCGCCCCCAGGGTCCCCCGGGAATCGCCCAACCGGTACCCGGCACAGCGGGTGCGTATTCGTAAAGGAAGGGGGTCCCAGTTGGCAATTGGCATGTGTGTTCTTTTGGCCCCGACTTTGTTGAGGAGGCCTGAATAACATTCCCATGAGTCTAGAGATGGGTACCAGGCTCCGCTTAAAAGCACTGCCGAATTGCACTACTGTCTTGGTAGCTTGGATGTATACAGCAAGCAAGCAAGCATCGGGTCTGGGATGCTCGAAACGGGAAATCGAGGCCATGACCCATCAGGCGAAAAGTGTAATTCTTGTTGCGGTGACGGACTGACCACCCTTCTCCTAGCCTAAAGAGAATCCCATCCACGGATCTAGTATCCAGTCGTGCACCGCCTGTTTCTGTCCGTAGTATAAGTAATAGCTGCTTGCGTCGCTTCTTCCCCCCTCTCGCTAAAAGCTACTCCTCTGCTTTCGATCTTCTACTCTCTCCCTCTCTCTTCTTTCTTACTGCATTGTAAAAAGAAGCCCATCTGCCTCTATTCTTGCATTTTGTTTCATCGCCGGAATCGTCGCAACAGCTCGCATTCTCTCCGTCTTGCATCTGCCTAGCCCATTTACACACCACGCAAGCTCTCTCAGCGTTCAGCATCTCGCAACTTGATTCTTTCTCCTCCCATCAACCAAAAACCACACGCACAATGTCTCGTGTCACTGCCCCCGCCGTCAAGCTCACCCGCGCCTTGAGCTCCACGACCGCAGCTCGTGCTGCCAAGCCGCTCCTCGACGCCTCGGCTTACAACGCCGGCGCCGTGCTGATGCCAAAGTACGCAGAGCTCCTGCGCGGTCGCAGAAATCCCATCGAGATGACCGAGGTATGCTTTCAACGCTTGTGATTTAACCAAATCAAATCAAACCAAATCCAGATGCTAACAAAATCAAATCTCCAGTCCTCTCGAACTCTCACCACCACCCACCGCCCTACTCCCCAGCCCTCCATCGCCAACCGCTCCAAGCCTCTGATGCAGACCTTCTCCAGCGTCGCATCTTCAACCTCGACTCCCGCGGCTCACCTTGACGCCACCGTCATCCCTGCCTTCAGCAGCTTCAACTCTTCCTCTTCCTTTGCAGATGCCCTCCCTCGCATGCCCCTGTTGCCCGACAACTACGGCGCCGCCCACCCCGCGCCTGATGCTGATCTGCCGGTTTCCATCCCCAGCTCGTCCATCGTCGCGGTTAACCCGGACAACGTCGTCCCCGCCACACCGCTCTCTTCACTAAGTGGCGTTTTGGACACTGTTGAGCTCAAGTTCGTGCATGAGGCGCCTGCTGCTGCCGCCGCTCAGGAAGAGAGCCAGGGCATGATCCGGGATATGTGGAAGGGCATGGTTGAGGACGTCTTTGGCTCAAATCAAGCCATTCCCAAATCAAATTAGCAGGCCTTTCCTTCATCCTGGTAAACATGTATGACTATGCATACATGGCGGGCATTTTCTGCTTTTGTTTGCGTGCGAAATTCTTTGTTTTCTTGTTTTTATTAGTGTAAGCGGTTGCTTCATGGACACAACTCCATATCACGGGCGATATATGATGGCAGGCAGGCAGGCCGTTCGCTCTGTAACTTTTCCCAAAAAAGGGCATGATCAAAGGTGATCATGGGATTTACTCTCGTTATGAAATCGAGACATATAGGCAATTTTAATCAAAAAACTTCAAATTCTTCTGCTATAACATACAAGTTTCATCTCCGGTCAATGAATGCAATAAACATACAATTACCAGCTATGAATTATCGAGTCAACCATCATGTGAACTATTCTCATTAAAGTAGTAACAGAAAACAACGTCGTATTTTGGACAAAACTTGTGACTTCGAGGCCCAATGCCCCGGCACCAATATGCTAACTTCCTCTCAATCTAGACTACGGAGCAATGGTGCCTATATATAACATCTTTCGCACATCAAAAAAGGCGTCGTGGAAAGGTATTGTCGCTCCTTCTGATCAAATTCTCATCGTCTCTCATTCATCGTTTTCTCCACCGCCTGGATCGATCGGCAAACTCCCCCACCCCGCGTTCTCTTCTCCGCATGAACATATCCATTATTATACACCGCCTATCTCGTCTTCTACCCCCTCTCGTTTTACCTCTTCTTGGCTGATGGTCTGGGCTTGCATTCATCATTGTTAACGGGATGCAGCATGACCTTGATTGGGTAGTTTTGAGTGTTGTGTTGGAAGCCCTTGCTCCAGTCGTAGCAGATGGCATAGGCAAAGATGCTTCCCGTCTTGTTGAACGTCGTTGAGGTGATGCTACCACCCACGTTGGGATAGCCCTTAAGACGGTGCTTGGCATCCTTGTCCCAGAAGTGGAATGTGCCATCTGATCCGGCGGTGCTAAAGGTGCCGTGGACAGGGTGGAAGGAGATGTCGTTGACGGCATGCACGTTGACCACGTTGTTTTGGACTGGGTCGCGATGGCACTTGAAAGAAAAGTTGGATCTGTTTGAGCAGTAGGTTAGCTTGATTATCCATGGTGTTCATCGTACAGAACGTTGTGACGACTTACGTAGAGTCCTTCTCCTCCACATACTGAATGGCACAGCGGCCCTCGATACTGCCAATAGCAAAACCACTTGAATCGGGGAAGCAGCTGACGACTCTGGTCTGCCACTTCAAGGGGCTCTGCAGCGTCTTGTAGAATTTGGTCGGGTTTTTGAGGTCGACGACGTTGATGTAGCGATCAGCCGTGCCAACAACCAGCAGATTCTGCTGCACATCCATGGTGTACACGCGCTCTTGGCACGCCAGAGTAGCTGCGGGCTGTTGCTGTCGGAGATCCCAGTACTTCACAGTCTTGTCCCAAGATCCAGAAACAACCATTGTGCCGCTGCCGCTGTCGAACCAGCGCACGCTTCGTACGGGCTGGTCGTGTGTTCCCACAACAACATCTTGCTGAGATGCCAGGTCGCAGACTTTGACGTTCTTGTCCGCGCCAGCAGAGGCGACTTTTGTTCCATCCTATTTTTTTTGAGAAGACATTCTGTTAATCCTTCATAGTCCAATCGATTCTTCCTTCCTTCGTCTCTCTGGGCCTCGCTTACCTTTGAAAAATCGCAACCCAGGACGGGCTGGCTGTGCTCAAACGCGTGACGGCCCTGGCTCTGGCCGTTCTGGGCAATTTCGTAGATGCGGACCTTGTTGTCCCAACTTGATACGGCGAGAAAGTCGGGTCCGTTGGGGGCTGGAGAGAATGAAAGGTCGGAGATGCTGTCCGAAGGGGGATCGCTGAGGGCCACGTCCTGCTTCAAGTCGCCCACTGTGGTCGAAGCCGCAGAGCTGGCGGCAGCAGAGCCGAATAGACCAGACATTGTGGCGGATGGATTTATATCGAGACTCGATCGACTCCAAGCTTTTTAGAGCTTTGTTCCCAGACGGAATTGACGTCCTGGCGCGTTACAGCGCGAGGTCCGTCTCGTGTGTGTTTTTTGCCGTGTCGATGCTCGCCTTGTCGTCACAAAAGCAAAGAGCAGAAGAATCGTGTGCAGAACCAGCCCCAGGCGATGGTGGACGCTCGTCGCCAAATATCCCCTCGGCGGCGTCGTCGCGTTTGCAGAATTTATAACAAAAGTTGACTTCTAGGCACGAAGGCAGCGACCCAGCATTTCTCAACGCGACGTTCGGATTGGCTGGTGCGCCTCGCAGGCTGCAGCGGAGACTCGGTAGATGCATAAGTGCGCATTGATGCATAGATCCCACTGTTGCGGCTCCACTAAAATTTACTAGAAAAAAATTCAGAGCTTCGAGCAGCTACCAAAATTTCTTCTTCTTCTCTTCATCCCCCTTCGCTCAACAAATCGCCATTCGAAGCTTACACACGGAGATTCTGCTCTTGCAGCGTCTCTTCCAAACACAGCTTTGGGAGAAAGTCCCCGGACGTCTCCTTTCTGGAGCATGCGGAAACGCGCCGCCATAGAAGCACTGCGGCTGACCTCCGCGCCTTGGCCCAGCTGCGGCATCTGCCCTGCCTGCTGCTGAATCCGTTTCTCACGAGGCACTGCCAAACCCTAATCTTGCGTCTCTGGCCCCTATGGATGAAGATACGAGTCCGTGCTGGAAGGCTGTGGGATTGGGGTGGCGATGCCGAATGGAGATGGATGGCAGGTGGACGCTGTGATGTCTGCCGGCTGTGGTATCGGGTGCAGAGGATTTGTTGTCGAGGTCGATAGTTATGCGATTGCCTGGCGCAAGCTTGGTTACTCGATGGGGCCCATTCTTGATGCGAAGGGGGACCCCGTCTCTACCATGACGGTATTCCATCTTTTTTTATCACTCTGAAACTTCGCTGGAAGTTTTTTTTCTTTCTTTGGGATGCCGAATTGGGGGAGATGGCCAGAAGCTTCATATGATGATGACCAATATAGAGTCAAGCACCGAGTCAAGAAAATCTTGCCGTTGTGGATAAAAATATTTTCATGTCAACTGATGAGCTTCTGGGAAATATCATTTGATGAGTTTCACATCATAAGATTATATAGTTTATTCATCTGATCACTACAGCTCGGCCAAGTGGCCCAGAGTCTGTAGTTTCTGGATGCTCTATTCCTTGCATACTATACCCGGCAAACTCGTAATCGATAGGCGTAGAACGCATCCAAGCTTGCTTCGATGGCACAGTGAGCCCGGAACGATGCCGCCGGCACCGATCTCCGCACTGAAAGCACCAGAATCAGTTTACCCCGGTCTATTCTTCCCATGCCCTGGTCGTTGAACTGCTATAGCGGGCGTACCAGCTTGACACCCCGGGATTCAGCTCGCTGGAGAAGGCAAATCGAATCAACTCCCGTCAGCTCTGTATTGCTTCGTATGAATTACTTTCGTATAAAACACCTCAACTGCAATATCTCCCTCAGCTCAAAGCAAAAGTCTCTGCAGGAAGCTCCCCCCTGCCAAGTTCTGCAGCGCTAGCAAGCAGTCCAACCAACAAGTGCAACAACGGCCGCCAAAATCGAACGAAGATCAAATCCCAAACTCACCCGACGCTACTGGCACCTGAAGAAATTACATAACTTGGCGCCGTTGGCCCTGACTAGAGCAGCAGCTAAGTGTGACAGGAGGCGGCCAGAAGCTTTGCCGGAAGAGGCTACACGTTGCAGATCGGGTCAGCTTTTTGCCAGACTACCAAGTCCGTTTATTCCCTCTTGGTTTGATTAAACTCGTCATGATGAAGGAAAACTGAGCTACTGCTTGCTATATGCCATTTAGCAAAATTAGATGGGTATGCGCATTCATTGGGTACAAAACGCCCTCTGTGAGCCCGAGCGAATGAATCATGAACTCAAGTCGGCCAACAGCAATTCTTCATTTCAAACTCGGTAACACATGATACGACGCTGATATTTAGCCAACCCAAGCTCCTCGACATTCAAAACAACCCCCCTTCCGTTTAGCGAATCGCCTCTCTTTCCCACCCTCCAACAGCCCAAAATCCTTCCAGCTCTTCACAAAGGAAAAAAATAGCCACATGCGACCACACTCAAAATTGTAGCAACATACACGGGTGCCTGGTCCCCCTCAACTGAGCTTGCGATTAAACCACCCCCAGCTAGTACAAGCAGTAGCCAGTCCCACCATCACCGTCCAACCAGACTCCTGTTCCTGGTGCCCAGCCCCGAATCAAGTAGCGGGTTTCACCTACTCCATTCCCCGGTCTGGCTCTTTTTTCTTTGCTGCGGTTAAAATGCGTACATGCTTGTACATATATACGCGGGATAAAAAACGAGCAGACGCCGGAACAGTAAGCCGTCGAGTAGCATGTTGGCGGGCTAGTCTGCTTTGTTCCGACGGGGGGCTGTGATATACATGTCCATTGGAGCTAAAAACTCCTCCATTTAGGCTTGGAACGGCTGCTTAGCACGAGTATCGAGTTCCTGCCCCCCCTTGTTTGTGTTGGGGTGAGGTGACATCGCGCATCGTGGACATTGGGTGCAGGCTGGAAGTATGGGGGAGGAAGCGAGAAGCGAAGAAGTTGGTTCGTACTGTACGGCACATGAATGGGTCCCGGTGTCTTCCATCCGTCGTGGTTGTAGTAGGTTCTGTGAATCCATAATAATAGTCGACATCTTTTTCCTCTCAAAGAGAGAGTCGCGTTTCCTTTTGCTTGTCGAATCTCTCCTTTTTCCATTTGTTGCTTTTCAACAATTGAAAACCATCGATACCAACAATGGCCTCCCTCTTCCAGCTCTTTATCCTCCTCTTCGCAGCAGCCCTGACTGTGTCAGCTGCCTCTGCCCCAAACATCACCAGCCTCGTCGACAAACTTCCCCCTTGCTCGCTCAATTGTATCATCGACGGCGTCACGAATGATGGCTGTGCCATTAGCGACCTCGCCTGCGGATGCTCCAAGATCAACGACCTCACAAAGACTGTTTCGCCGTGCATGGCGAAAGCTGGCTGCACGCTGGATGAAATGACTCGTACGGTTTGCCCTTTCTCTTCAAATCCTGTTTTTTAAGCAGCTCAATGCGTCATCGTAACATTTGTGGTTGAAAATTATCGTTCCTAACACTTTTTGATTGTTATCATGATATAGAGGCTGCTGGAGCTGTCGTGCAACTCTGCGAATCTGCCAATCTCATCACAAACACCACCGCAAGTGACCCGACTTCGACCAAAGGAGCGGCATCTGCAGCGACTACCAAGTCCGACGCGGGACGATTCTCACGAGAGCTCGGATTCGCATACGCCGCCTTTGGTGTATTGGTAACAATGGTTGTTCTGTAAAGCGAAAAGGGGTTTCGCCAAGGGTTTTTCTTTGGGCATGGTTAAGACTGGACAGGGGATATAGGATCGAGAATGAGGCTCTTTTGGATAAGACCCACGCATTTTTGCTCAGCACATGTTATTATACAACAAGACGGGCGACTGTTATAAGAAAAAAGCTTAGCATCTATAAGCAGCTAAGCAAAAAACGTATCTTGTCATTCCAAAGTTCTAGTAACAGCCTACCAGCAGTTCTAGTCTAGTGTATCGTGTCATTTCATATCATCAGGCATCTTTTCCTCTTCAAGTTATCCCCAAAAGGCACAAGAATGCATCAAGGTCTAAACATTAAAAGTAGAAAAAGGGGGGGCGGTAAAACAAAAGTCGCAGGTCGGGGTCGAGGTTGAGGTCAAGGTAATCGGGATATTAGCCGGGTCCGAATCTGGCAATGGCGCCGTAGTTGCCTCCGTCAAACGAATCGTGCAGTCCATCCAGGGCATTGAACTGAGCCGCAAGCTTCATGCCTTCGCGACGCTGGGCTTCAATGCGGCGCCAGTCCCACTCGCCATCTTCAGCCAGGTTGATATCGCTCACGTCGACAGTGTCGTCGCCAACTTGATTGGGACCGCTAACCCAGCCGCCAGGTCGTTGAGGAAGTAAACCAGAGTCGGAAAGTACCGTTGCGGGATGAACAGTAAGGCGGCCGACCTTGAAGACATACTTGCTCATGGCCGTGGCGTGGATCTTCTTCTGCCAGCCACTGGTAGCGTCCTTGTGATCTCTCGTCCTCACGCGGCGGAATCGTGGATCCAACCACTCGGTCGGTCTGGCGGCGCCCTTGGGCATAAAGTATGTGACGATGTAGAGCCACTTCCGGTCCCAAGTGGCGACGCGACTCCACAGCTCGTAGGACTGGAAGGATGAGATTTCGCGCTTGAAGCTGCACATGACGGAGCCCAGCGCAATGGCAAAGTTACCCTTGACGGGCTCGCCGGTTCGAGGGTCCTTGACAAGTCTTGTCTTGGCGTTGTTGGACATGCTGCGGATGGCCGGTCGCAGCAGATAGGCACAGAGGTGTGTTCGCGATATATCGAGATCGGCAAAGTATGTCGAGTTGGATTTGTGGAGGTTGTAGTCGATTTCAAGGATGGGGGCTTTGGTCTCGGAGATCATGGGCTTGAAGAGCGCGCGGGGGCCGAGCTTTGGTGATTTGCGGAAGACCATGTGGTAGAGCATGGCGTATATGATGCGATACTGTTGGGTTGAGTAAATCAGTGTCATTCAAGGGACGGGCAGGAAAAGGGAAGCAATTCACATACAGTCCACGCAAACGGGAGCGTCTTCCAGTTGAAGATGATGAAGAAGAGCAGCAGCAGCCGCGATGTCCTTCCCGGCCCCGTCAAAAACGACTGCACCAAGGCCGGCCAGTTGATGCGCCAGGCGGCGTAGCCCATCGACCCGACGGCCACAGAGATGATGGGAATCGTCATGGCGAACCCGCCGATCCTGGTGGACGACATGGCTCGGTCGTGAGGCCGTCCGTTTGGCCTTGCGCGCATCCTAGACTTATACGAACTCGAGTGTCTCTCAGCCGAGGCGCGGACTTGCTGCCCCTTCCGGCGCGAAGCAGGTTCGCGAAGATGTCGCACCGCTTTTAGGAGATGCAGGGAGCCAAGCTCAGCAACGCAGCTGTATTTCTTGTAGTACAAGCTCTTCCACGCGCGACAAAGGACTCAGACAAGGTCAGACACAATACTCGGCTCTTCTGCGCGTCTCGGTCAACAACTGGCGTGAAGGTATTGCGCGCGTGGCTGGAATGCGGGCAGATGGCGCATGCACAAAGAACGGGAGGGCGATCTATTAGAGCGAAAATCCAGGAACCGAGTCTTTTTTGAATGCAGGGGTTTCTTTGGCTGGGCGGCCTTTCGCTCGGCTCGGGGCCCGTTAGCCTTTTTTCTCGGTCAGCAGAGGACGCCACAAGCCGAGGTTCAGGACGATAAGATTTTGGGGTCGGATAAGCTTTGTGTGTCTGACGACGAGCTTCGGTTGAAGGGAGAGGATAAAGAAATCAAAGAGAGGAAACGCTAATTAAAGGGCAAAATGTTCTACTCTAAAGATTAGGCTTGCTCTTGGAGCCTCAAGCTGCGTCTCCCAAAGCGTTGGGAATGAATGGCGATATACTACTCGGCATGTATTGGTTCTCTGCTTCTTCCCTGCAGGTCCGCCTCGTGAGAGGACCCGCTCACACTTGTGAAACTGCAGCTGCAATAGACGCTCGCTTACTGCCTGAGATGATGCAGAAGAGGGGCACATCTTGCAAGCTACCTGGTACGTCGTTGGAATTTGCAAACCGCATAAGACAGCATGCCATTTCCGTGAGGAGATTCGTTGGGCACTCATGGCCAGCATCAACAGGCGCATCCGCTCCCCTTTATGCGTCACGCCTCCTTTTCTCCCCTTACAATAATTGCCTTGAGACTTGAGAGGTGGCCTGAATACTCATACAACACGCATGAAAGGCTGCCAGCAAAGCAGTCCTCCTTTTCGAGGCTGGCGAGTCAGCGGCTGCCATGTGTGCCCACTACAGCTCTCTTCTGCAGCCCAAGGCTCTTGCACGGCGATATGTGCGAGCCAGGTTGTAGTTGATATTGTCGATAAATGCATTTAATTTTTGAAAACAGCTCATCTGAGCATATGAGATGCCTAAGGGGATGCACTTTTACATCAGACGCAGGATGCTTGCTGATAAAGTCTGTAAAGGGCCGGACGCCCGTTTAGAATAGCTTCAATTTAATATCATGGGTTTCTCGCATCAAACAGCATCGTCACATGTCCTATAATTAACAGGTGCATTGATGCCGAGCCGGAGTTCGCGGGGGAGCATCGGCCCCGTAATTTCGGATCCAGGCTTACCTACCTACTTTACTTAGAATTCGTTTTACTGGACCCTACGCCTTACACACCCCAGCTCACTACATGTATTCATAGGCTCTAACCTACATTCATGCGGCAAAAGCTTCAAGACATCATATCAGTCATTTAGCTTGCAAACGTCGCTAAGATATCGCTTTATGCCTAGGCGACTCGCAGCTGGGTAATTCTGAAATAAACCGACCAATGCCGTAAGATATAGTAACCCTTAAAAAACCATTTCCAGATTCGAAGCCGCGCTAGTGAGAAGGGGAAGGGATAGGCAGAGGATTTAGTAGTACTCTTTATAGCGACAATTGGAAGGTTTAGATATGTTTTTCTGTAAATAGAGTATCTCCCAACATGACAACACGCTTTACATATTGAATAAAGAACAATTTATCAACTTGTGAAAATATAATGTACAAGTCGACGTATTACATTATTAGCCCATATCATGCACCTTAGACAAAGAAAAGCCCGCGAAATGCACATACATATATGATATATGTAGGTAGGTATTTATATGTGTGTGTATGTATATGCATATAGAATGTACCCCTTTCATACTCTCATCTTTTGATATGAAAATTGAAAATATATTCTCTATCCCATAAGCAATCTCACTCTTACCTCTGACTTTCGCTTGATTTATGTTACTGAGAGCTTTTTTTTAGTACCCAAGAAGTGAAGAAATTTTTTAGGACATGATAAATGATCATACTCACGGATATGTCCCCAAGTATTCCTAGGTATGCACTTGAAGTCCACAACGTTCATACTCATATTATTGCAGACGAGTGATACTAATCTAACCTCATTCGTGAGGGGGTTGGACCACGTGCATTGGTAGTAACAGATGCTATCTCGTCTCTCTCAATGAGTAGGTTAACTGATTCTAGATGATCGGCTCGCCTGGCCAGATCCAACGGCGTCATGTTGCTTTTGTCTTTCATATTTATATTTGCGCCGCTCTCAAGCAGTGATTTGATTGCCTCTTTGTGACCATTTTTAGCTGCCACGTGTAATGGCGTCCTCCATAGTCGATCTCGCGAATTTATGGTTGCGCGTGCTTGGAGCAGCAGCTTTATAGCCGCAGCGCGGTCAGCCTTGGCTGCCCAATGCAAGGGTGTCTCCAAGTCCGCGTCTTTGGCGTCGACCTTTGAGCCGTGTGACAAGAGTATTCCCATGATTGAGAGGTTGCCAGACCAAGCAGCCCAATGTAATGGCGTTGCATTGCCTTGGTCCTTGACATTAGGATCCACACCTTTCTCCAAGATCAGCTCCACAGCTCTTGGACTCTCTTCCATGGTAGCCAACATTAGTAGTTCTTCTTTACTTTCATACCCTCCAGGTTCTTTAAGCATCATTTCCATCGCCGGATATTTATTCCGAATGGCCATCGATGCAAGCATACTGTAGTTCCAAAATGCATGCATACTTCTTCTAATAACCAGCTTCGCCAGCGCCTCCATTCTGCCTTTAACAGCCAGGTTCATCAGGTTAAGAAGTAGGGCAGCTTCTTTGGCTGTATATTCAACATCGTTGTTAGCTAGCATGTGTACCAGCGATGGACTCCGCCTTGCGAGATCTGTTGTTTCCGAACTTTGCCGGCTAGCACTTAACCAGTCTATCTGCGCTCCCTTTTCAAGAAGCAGATTTGATGTAATGTAGTGTTCGTTCTCTAATGCGAGCCATAAAAGTGTCTGTCTGTGGAGCTGATCTTTTGAGTCAATGTTGGCTCCTCTGTCGATAAGAAGAGACAAAACATTGTGATGTCCGTGGCTCGCAGCTAACCAGAGAGGCGTGCGGTGAGATGCTGAATAAACATCAATTTTTGTACGCTTTTCATACAAAAGTAAGCGTACGACGTCAGTGTGGCCTTTACTAGCTGCATGGTGTAGAGGCGTGCATCCGTCTTTGTCAACGCCATTTATATCGCAGAAAGTCAAGAGAATCTGGATGATGTCTCTATATCCAAGCTTTGATGCAATGTGAAGGGCGGGAAGGCCTTCGTCAACCACTGGAAGATCGCAAAATAGATGTAACACTGAGGATTTCATATCTGCCACAAGCGATAAAAGAGGTCTGTGACGTTCCTTCACTGCCCATCCAAAGAGACCGTGCAAATGGGAGGCTTTCGAGCGGCCACCGGACACCCACGGATGGAAATTCCACGTTGTGTTGAAGTGCATCGCAAGCTGCGTGAAATTCTCCCATCCCGAGGATCCGTGATCAATATTCTTCGTATGAAACGCCCAATTAGTAACCGCATAGTCCAAGAATCTGTATTGAGCTCGATTTGGAGCTGCTGGCATGGGTATTGGCACAGAAATTGAAGTGTTTTTAGTTTGTGGCTTTCGCATGAAGAACTTGTATAATCCAGTACTTGGCATCGACTGTACAACTGAATAAGGCGAGGGAATGGCCACTGTTGTCTTTTTGGGCGTTACCTTGCTCAGCTGAAGACTGAAATCCGAGAAAGACAAGTAAGTGATGCAATACTCTCCACATTCTAGATCACCAATTTCTTCTGCTAAGTATCCCGGAACAGATCTTTCTTCAGACATTCTTTTCCGATCTTCTTCGAGGTATTGTTTGACTGAAGAATGTGCAAAGCGCACACAGTTGTCAATAGGATCCAAGACAATGAGATTTGCACAGCAGCCAATGATAAAATCTCGCTGGGGCTTTTTATCGGCATCCCATTTGGTATCTGTAGACCGAAAAGCGACAGCCTCTCTCAGTTCCTCAATATGAAGCGGCCTCTTTGCAAAGCTAACCCATTTGAGTACCTTTAGAGCCCAATCGTCTTGGAAATTTATTCGGCAAACACAGCGCTTATATGTTTCTTCAATGTTTTTGGGCAGTGCGGTCAAGGCGTGACGTATATCTGCATCCGTACGACAAGTTTCCCACAATATCTCTAACTGGAGATACACCCAAAGAAACCTATATCTATTAGTTAGCACTAATCCTCAATATTCAGCAAGCTTGGCCTCATACATATTAGATGATTCACTAAGCAGCGTCTTTTTAACCCTCTTTAACAATGCGTCATCCTCAGTGAGCTTTCTGTACATCATCTTCTCCGTGATGCTTGTCTCGATATAGTTTTCAATATCTTGTAAAGTGTTTGTCGATATTGGTATTTGACAGATTCCGGGGATGAATGTACCAACATTTATATATCCAGGGACTTGGTCTCTGCTTAATAGCAGAACACGCGACTTTTGTGATATGTCGGGAGAGCTGAACAGTTGTTGGACAAACTTCAAGAGGCGTATGGCATGGCTTTCCTGAAGAGCATCAATTCCATCGATGATATATACTGTATCAGGTACGACCCGACATAACCGTGAAAAGATGCTTTCTAGGTCATCAAAATCTGGCAGAATCCGCTCAGGCCCAAAGAACTTTCGTAAATCTGGAGCAACATCTTCTGGAAAATGTCCAAACTGCTGATATTGGAACTCGCAGATTTGCTTGATGAAGCTGGAAACAACGAATGAAGCATCCAATTCATCGCTATACTCGTAATTGCAGTAGAAAAAGACAACTGGGGACTTGAAATTTGCAAACCGAGATTTGGCAGCATCGATGACTGCAGTTCTATCCATTGTTAGACTGTTATACGACGAGGAATAGCTGGTCTGACTAACGCTATCATTGTTTTGCCAGACCCAACTAGTTGATAGCAAGCGCACATTAGCATTGTAGATACACCAAGGGAAGAGATAGAATACATACTCTTTCCAGAACACCACAAACTTGAGATTTTCTTTTCGACAAACCATTTCGTGAAGCTTGGATGATCTTGGAACCATTGAGTTGTGTTATGAAGTCGTTTCTGTGAAAGTTTCCAGTGAACTTTCTTATGGTCATAATTCGACATTTTTCCGAGTAAGTCTTCATTAGCTGCACGCTGTTTCAGCACTCTATACCTAGCAGATGTCATCCTAGCATACTCACTGCATTGGTGCGGTATCATATCCATTGGAGTCCTCCGATATGGATTATCTCCAACATAAAATGACACTATAAAGCTGTCAGAAGAGAAACATATTATTCATCAACGGAAACAGTAGCATGCTCACAATCCAACTCTGCTGGCGGAGTATCTGTAATATGGCGATCATGAACCGCTGACAAAAGCTCTTTAGCATACCCAGCTGCTGTCGCGGCTGCGTAGTTCTGCCACTGCTTATTTTTATGCGAGTCCGAATAATCACAGATGCCTCGAATCACCAAGCAAGGGAAATTGTCCATCAAGCCAGCCGCTTCCATTTCGAAGCATAAGATGTCGTACTCTTGAGATAGCTTGTCTCTGACCCGACTATCTTTTATGACTTGGTTCCCGGATGCGATAAGGCCGTAATGAATAACAGGCCCAATGTTATTTCGGGGAGGTCGCTGTACAAGCCATCTCCTATCACAGCTACTGCAAGTCTCTTGCAAATCGGGGTGATTGTATTCTTGATCGAACAATATGTCTTGATCCTCACCAGGATATGCAAATATATTTTCTTCGGCTGTCCGTATCGTTGTTATTTCTGAGATTATGGAAGCCAGTTTGCCTGGATTTGGCATATATGTTGCCTGCACCTTTGCTACTGCTGATAGAAGAACAGGCGGCGGTTTATTCAGTATTCCAACACGTTCAAAACGACCGCCACTCAGCGCTTTGCCGAAATCGTACTGAATAACGCCCCCCAAGTTCATCGTCGGCTTACTGACTACAACGTCTCCCAACCGGACATCATTCTTTTTGCTTGGAGCCCCTCCTCCGATGCCGACCATTAGAAAGAATCGTATCGAGCTGAAGGAATACTTCATTTGTGCAGCAGCTGTGGTTGCAGAGGTCGTGCCGTAAACACCATATGGAAGACAAGCAATGACTACATTGTGGGCATGGATTCTACCTAGAATGTAAGAGTTGTCATCGTTCTGTTTGGGTGGTAAGTCGCGGTGTCTCTCATCTAGCATTGCCGCGGCCGCAGCCATCTCCAGCGGGAGGGCACAGACCCATGCCACCGTATAATCTTGATGGCGGTAGCGCTTTACTGAAGTCGCCATTTTGAGATCGTGGGAGAGCAACTTGTGTCATGCCACATGTCGTACATTGAATTGTCCCGTGCGGTCGTTGAGGATAATATAAAGGATCGAGCCTCACGGCTGAGAAGACGCACAACCCCGCTCAGTAGATTAATAGTGGTCGGTCCCATGTCCGAAGGATTCGGCAAAGCAGCGGGAGGAGCGATCCCATCCAATGATAAAAAGCTCCGACGCTTGGTATGAGCCTCTAGACAATTGTGTGTTCAAATCAGGAAATTTATTTCGCCTTACCAGACATCAGCTGTTGTAAATGGAATATGTATGAATCACCGGGGTTAAATGCAGCTATACAGCCAATTGTTCGTGTACCTGGTGAATGACCGGTAATTTTATGCTGACCGGGTCTCTTCCGTTAAGTCTCACTTCCAATGGGTCTCCAGTCACTACATGTACTTGAATAATTCCAGAATCGAGCCAGATTGTTAAAAATAGATTGAAATCAAGCCGCTGGCTTTTTTGGATCAATGTAAGCTCTCCAAACCTGAGTAGGTATGTAAGCACTAGGTGTTCAAGGTGATATTGTGGTTGACGCGAAGTCCTGTACCTTTTGTTTCCTAATCTACCTATATACGTGTAATTTCCTCATCTACTCACCAGTGCACGCTTGCTATTTTCATTATTCATTTCAAAAAATGGCTACTCGCAACGTTGTCGTGACTGGTGCCACTGGAAGACAAGGACGCGCATTCGTTCAAGAGCTACTGAGTCCATCGAATCCCAATGGCTCGACTGGTCTGACTTACCGCGTATGGGCAGTAACTCGGGACACAGCGTCGCCCGCAGCAGCTCGGCTTTTAGGAGTTGAAAAGAGCCATGGGAATGAGATTAGAGTGGTCCAAGGCGATCTCAGCAATGCGGAGAGACTCAAACAGATTTTCACAGAGGTAGCTGCGGAGGGTGGAGTGTTTGGTGTTTTCATTGTGCTTCCCTACCCAGGCCTTGGAAACGATGGCGGGGATGAAGAGAGACAAGGCAAAGTAATCCAACCCCGCACATGAAGCATTGGGGAATTACTGATCAAGGTCAATGATTTCCTGGCATAGACACTTGTGGATCTCGCAGTTGAGTTCAAAGCTGAAGCGCTCGTTTATTCAAGCACAATCCCTCCAGGCCCAGCTGAGTCCAATGGATTTGATGCTTCTCGTCTGGCGAAGCGAGAGATTGAGCTGTATTGCAAAAGCATGAGCGGAAGGGGTCTCAATTGGAGGTCAGTACGGCTGCGCATTACCAGGCATTGAGCTGACTGAAGATAACATAGCATTGTACAACCTGGATTTTTCATGGAGAACTTTGACGGTTGGATGGGAGCGCTGGCCGTACCCGTCCTTTCACAGGGTTTGCAGAAAGGAACGGAGATGCTACTTGTTGTACGTGATATTCTTTATCAGCCAAGGCATTCCATGAAATAACTAACACTAGATACAGGCCTCAGAAGATATCGGAAAAGTCGCTGCGGGGGTCATCCAGGTAAATGGATCATAATTCGAGTCACGACGAGCTTTGCTAACCGCTCTTGCAAGAATCATGAGAGATACACTCACAAGACCATGACTGTGGCAGGCGGAAGCTACAACATGGATGAGATCAAGACAGCATATAAAGAGGCCATGGGGAAAACAATGCCGTCTGTTCCAGGCATTTTGGCATGGATAGCTCTCAAATTGAGCGCCGGCGTGCAGCATGTGTAAGTCCATGCCACTTACAACACTGATTATTGCTCTTTTCCTGACTTCGCGCCTAGAATTAAAGATACGGAGAGGGTTCACCAGGCGAGAGTCAATGGAGGATACCCGACGCTGGATGAAGAGATTGAATTGGCCAAAACTGCATGCGAATTGCAAGATTGGCGCACGTGGCTCATTAAGCGGAAGGAAAGGCAATCCTGATATACATAGTATTGCGCATGAGAAATTACTATTTTATGGAGCTTATTTAATTTTCAATTTTTTTTTCCCCTTTTTTTGCTTGTAGCCATTTTAGGCATCTACAATAAAGATCTAGATTATACCAAAACACTATGAAGATGTAACGGGAATCAAGTCAAAGGTAATCAGCGTTCCCTTTACAAGCGTTCCCTTGACACTGGCGCCCTTTCCTTTGGTATACAAAGACAGCTTGATAAAGATATCAGGCACTTCCCCATTCGCCTCCGCCATCTCTTCCTCCGTAAAAGCCTCCTTTGTACCATGGTTGAGGAAGAAATGCCTTTGGCCAAATTCCGGATGGGCAGGCGCCGCAGCTTCCCACTTATATCGTGTGACATTGCTAGATGGGCTCTCTTTAACACCAGGCTTGTTGAAAATGGCGTTGTAGAAGGGAACCATGCTGTCCAAGACCTGTTCATCTTTAATGAAGAGAGAAATTCCAGCGACGCCAACTACGCCTGACGGATGAGACGTGTTCTCTGGCGCAAGAGGAGCTCGGAGAGATCGTGGGGTCCGATCAAAAGTCCAGAAAGGCTGTTGGTTGATGTGAATTGGACCTTTATAACCGTCAAAGTTGGGTATGGCATTGGCCCAGATCCTCTTGGAGCCATCTGCCATTGTCCTAAAACCAGGGTCTGGATCGAGATACTTGATTCCAACTTGAGAGTCTTGAATTCTGGCTTGTACAGCACGAAATTTCTCTTCAGACTTGTTTGAACCCTCTTCCTCTTCGCGACTCAGAATCGTATGAGCCCAGTGGATAATTTGTCCATCGGGCTGCTTTCCCCACGGATGCAGGGCTCTATGTTGGGGATTCAAGCCGTCAACGAAAGCAATCAGCTCGAGATAGACACCATCTTCGAAGACGACAATCTTGTTCTCAGTCATCCCACCCTCATGCACGCCTCCATCAAGGATAGTAAAGGCGCCTGACAGCCATTGTGGAAGTGAAATGAGCTGGGAATGAGGAATTAGAAGAATAACATGATCGAAAACAGACTCTGGAGCAGATTGTGAAGCCATGATTGCTCTTAAATTCTTCTATTTAATTTTCGCTTTCTCTACGAATAAGTCAGCCTTATAAGTCACCCAAACGGATATTATCACCAGCTTCTAAATCGCCGCCGGAGTTTTAAGCTGTATCGCTTCAGCCCCGGTGGTCTCGGCCGAGGACCCGAGCAAAACTATATTTGAGCACTAGCATAACGGCGCGCTAGTGGGATGCTTGCGGAGTTTGAATTTCCTATCTTGCCATGCGAGCGGGACCCCACTTCCCACATCGACTCTCGAAATCGTCCGATAGCCCGAGTATTGCTGTTGAAGTTGCCTATATTCAAAGTCGTAATTCCTCTTTGCGTCTTTCCCTTCAATCAGTTGGTAAGCTTTAGTTACTAAGCGGAACCTATAAGTTGACATATCACTATCCACCACGACTCTTGAGTCTCGCTAGGCGCTAGAGTTGTGAAAGGAGGTGCTATGAGTTCTCAATAGCTTTTTGGTAGGCCGATTCTATTATCCAATAGCAACTCGTGTTGCTGTCAATATCCTTGTTATAAACGTGCAAAGGATTTTGAAATCTTAGAAGATAGGAAGCGTGCGGCCTATTTATCAACCCGTCCAACCGTGTCATTCTTCCATCGCGCCTCTAGCGGGCCGGGAGCTTGGGCCGGAAGCTTCAAACCCGAACTCGGGTCATCACCACCAAGACAAGTTACCCAAGTCGGTGTTAAAGGGGTTTGATCAACTTCATAATTCCGGCTTAGAAATCGAATGTAAAAAATTCTGCAGAGACGATTTAGTGTCTCTTCTGCGAGGTAATTATAAATTGCCCGCTTCGTCCTGCGAGCAGATGTCCTCGCAGGTCGCCAACTCGCCAACACGTCAAACCACCAAAGTAAAGGGTCATTTCGCGAAATAGTCCCCAGTATTCTCAACTCACCATGTCAGCTCAATCTATTCTCTTGCGCAATGCCACCATCCTGGTGCCTGGCCCAGCGGGTGGTAAACCGATCGTACCGCTCCGAAGCCACTCTCTGCTCATCGAGGGGAACAAAATTGCTCGCATCGCGAATCATATAGACGCCCCATCTGATAAGACACAGGTGATTGACTGCACCGGCAAGATTGTGTCTCCCGGATTCATCGATACGCACCACCATGTATGGCAGACGCTGCTCAAGGGACGACATGCGGATCACACCTTGTTGGACTATGTGCCTACTGGCAATATGCAATCGTTCAACTATACCACCGAAGACATCTTCTGGGGCGAGCTGGGAGGGTGTCTCGAGGCGCTGGATGCGGGAACTACGACAGTAGTCGACCACGCCCACATGAACTATTCTCCGGCTCACAGTAAAGTTGCCAATAGTACTCTCTGCTTTTACCATGGGCTAATAGACCTTAGGCACAAATGCAATTGCCGCGGCCGTATCGTCAGGAATCCGCTCCCATTTCTGCTATGCGCCTATGAATAAGGTGACAAATTGGGAGCCCGAGGTCCTGATGAATACAGACTTCTTACCGAGCTGGGCAGTTGAACAAGTTGAAGAGCTCATCAAGGCCGGCCCCTATGGCAATGGCCGAGTCAACATCGGGTTGGCGTTTGATGCCGTGTTCCTCCCAACAGAGCTTGTTGCTGATCTGTATAAGCGGGTTCGTCAAGCTGGAGCAAAGGTCATCACCACCCATTACGTGCGTAATGCCATTTTTGGTAAGCTTTGATTCTTCAATTCATTCACTGCTATAAAGTGGCTAACAGCGACAAAGGCCAACATTCAGTTGTGGATTTGCTTGAAGGCCATGGAGTTCTCGGCCCAGACATTATCATCTCGCATGCGAACCAACTCTTTGACTCGGACGCAAAGAAGCTTAGCGATGCAAACGCCGCCATTTCTTCAACGCCAGATACCGAGATCCAGATGGGACTTGGCTACCCGGTCTGCTTCCGAGACGACACCAGCGCCATCAGCTCTCTCGGCATCGACTGCCACAGCAACAATGGATCCAGCATCGTGAACCAGATGCGGCTCGGTCTGCAGGCTGAGCGAGGAATCCGAAATCAAGCCAAGCTTGGGATAGGAAAAGCGCCAAAGAAGCTCTCCCTTTCCGTGCAAGACGTCTTTCGGCTCGGCACCATCGGGGGCGCGAAAGCCATCGGCATGCAGGACCAGCTTGGATCTCTCGAACAAGGCAAGCTGGCCGACATTGTCATCTTTGATGGCCTTAGCCCCAGCATGATCTGTGCCGCTGAAGAAGACCCCGTGGCTGCAATTGTCTTGCATTCTTCTATTGCGGATATTGAGACTGTCATTGTGGATGGAAGAATTGTGAAGCAGCAGGGCAAGCTCGTGCCCGTTGAGCTAGATATGTCACTATCAGACTTCAAGCCTGCCAAGGCGCGATTGGAATGGTCTGATGTGGCTAAAGAGCTTTTGAAGAGTCGCCAGCGCGTGGTTGAAGCAGGAAACAAGATTTGGAAAGGCGATTTAGACAAGGCAGTGGGGGGCGTGATGAAGGCATTTCAAATTGATCCTAAGAACGTGGTCTAAGTATGGTTTGCATTTAGACGGGCTAGTTATATGAGACCGGAGTCTCAAGCAGGAGTTGGCAGCAGCAAACTGTAAGAGAACGCCCAGTGTAGCTGTAAAGAAATACCATCTCATCTCTGCTCAATATAAGCACGCATCTGTGGATAAAGATCTTCATATCATAACACGGAATTCTATGCTAATTTTCCTTACCTTGCAGCCTATTTCAAGCATGCATCCGAAAACGCCCAAAGACCATCATCCAAGAAGGAGTAAAATTCTAAGAAGTTTTGCACTAAGCAGTCTATACTTTTGAGCTTCAACTCGATCGAATAACGTGAGTTCCCTCTGCAGGCTCCAAAACCAGCCATTGGCAGGCAAGATCCTTCTTCTCGTTGTGTTTCCTCAAAGTAGCGATAATCTGGTTGGCAATGTCCTCAAAGTTAGACACGGCAAGGGCCAAGATGGTGGGGCCAGCGCCGGAAAGGCATACGCCGAGGAATCCGGGCGTGGTCTTGGGCGACATGGATTGGACAATTTCATTCAGGCCGGGAATGAGAGTCTGACGGTATGGCTGGTGGACTCTGTCTTGCATGGCCAGGTTGATGAGCTCAGGATCGGGTGGCGATTGGCCAAGGGCTACGGGAAGCAGGGCTATTCGCTGAAGATTGAACACCTGGGCAGCCACAGTCAGTCATTGAAGCAGTAATCGCCTCGTATCGCTCTACTTACGACATCGGTACGCTGGTAGTTTGGTGGCAAGACGGCTCGGGCGTCGTGGGTGGGCACGATAAAGTCCGGAATGATGGCCACGGCCTTGATCTCCTTGTTCCACGGGAACTTGATGTGGTGGCCGATGCCATTGGGAGGCTCCGGGGGCCTCTTGCCAGTATCAACGCCTCCCGCCGGGTTGGGAAGCACTTCACTCAGCGGAATTTCGACTCTGGAAGCATCTTCGGGCTTCAATGGCAAGAGGTACGTTCCAACAAATCCTCCAAAGAGCGCCGCGCCGACGTTGTCCGGGTGTCTCTCTGTAGTCGAACGAAGAAATCATGTGTTAGCGCAGGGTCCATGCAAAAGTCCACACAAAATTCCATGCTTTCTTCTCGACGCAACAAAAACAATAACCGTAAATAGACGCACCAATCATCAAGCAATAGTCAAACAGTCTCTCCTGGGTCAAGTGATGCAGCTTCCCAACTTCCTTGCCCAGCTGGACACCAGCCACCACAGCGGCTCCCGAGCTTCCCAGCCCCCTCCCCAGCGGAATCGGATTCTTGATATGGACGTGCGTCTCGACGGGGAAGCTGCGCTGGTCGTGGCATCGCAGCACGTAGAGCGCAACCCTGGTGATGAGGTTGTTCTGCGGATCCAGGCTAATATCGTCGGAGCCCTCACCCTGGCCCTCGTACGTCACTCTGCAGTTGAGAGGGTGTTCGGACCTGGTCTTGGAGCGATCAATCGTGACATGCAGCTCGAGATACACGGAAAGCGCAAGGCCAATGACGTCGAAGCCGGGCCCGATGTTGGCGCTGGAGCAGGGCGTCTTGATCACGAAGGACTCCATTGTGGTTCTTTTCTTCGTATTCGCCCGTCTTGGCTCGTTGCGATTTTCTGAGGCTGGAGGGGCAGAGAGGCTGAGCAAGAAGGAGCGTGCGGTGCGTCGTCTGCGTCTCAGTCGCCAAGCAAGTGTCGAATTGGCCCGGCTGGCCAAGATGTGCGGTCTTGTTGAAAGGTGCAGAGTCGAGAAAGCGTTTGTTGGCTTGCTGGCGCAAGTAGTCACGCCCTATCATGGCAGCCCGATAACCGGAGCTCTGTCGAGAACGGCGCACTTTTTCGATGGCGGGGCAGGCCGCATGCATGTAGGGAGAGAATCCCGAAGCATCACCCCAGAGCTTTACCAGCAATATATCACGGTAAATTCTACATTGGAGACATCAATTAGATTAAGCACGTGCCTAGATGCTGTATTTATGCAATAGCTTCCAGGGACAAGCAATTTAGCTGAAGTCTATTAATTCTTCACAGAAAAATGTATCTTCTTTACGAAAGCGCCATATCCGTCTTCCGTCGCTCAGGTTCATTGAAATCCACATTTGTCTTTGTCGTAGAAATGACAATGCTTGGTAGGTCATTACGAGTCGAATCCAAGACAAATAAAAAATATATTAGCCTTGGCATGGTGCATCTGCTGTAGGTAAGCATAAGATGGTTGCAACCACCAGACAAACGACCGGCACCGCTTGTGAGACAGATCGCACCAACTTTAGGGTAGATCATCATTGTACTCAATGCTTGACGTTATTGAACATCCTGCCTTGAGAATTGCAGTGCGTTAAATCTTCTGTGCTACAAAAACGTTTCTCTTGCATTTGACGATTTGCAGCTAGTGATGCATTGATGAAGTTGTAGAGACCCTTGAAGCCTACTTGGGTGGACTAGATGCTCGTACAAGTTGGCAAGTCTTCATGGAGCATTTGTAGTGACTGCAGTAACCTGCAACTCAAGTCTCTATTGTTGCGGAGTTAGGGGAAATGACCAACATCCAACTGGATTTAATTATATAAATTATAAGATAACATTCTTTTTCCAACAAGTTCTACCTTCTCCAAGCTATCCTTTTGTGAATTGGTGAGATGACCCATGTCAGCTTGCTTGCTTTCGTGTAAGTCGGCTCAGCAGCTTGAAACTTGGGCACATTGCCGATAATCAACCATATTTTTATACAATGTCACTCTCGAGAAATAATACCTGTTCAGTGCTTCTAGTGAAGATACACCTGTCACCATATCAAGTAGATAACCTTGAATTGTGACAGACGCCTCTCGGCTTACGTCGTCAAATATTCACCAAAGCACCTAGTCCCGGTGTACTTGATTACCAGCAAGCTCCCGCCAGCCCTATCCTTAAATCCTCCTAAATCATAGCCAAGGACATGGAAGAGCTGGCAAGCTGGACCGGCCCCCCCGGGTCAAAATGTCGGCCGCAGCGGCGCTGCACCAACGCGCATTGCCTGACTGGGAAGTACTTCTGGGCGAGCCAGCCAAGCCATTCGACGTTGCTCCGCAGCGGACCTACAGCAAGCGTTAGATCGAGTGGATGCCGGCATTGGTCTGCACTGCCCGCGTTTTCCTGTTTGCCGTTTTACTGGCTACTAGCAGCATTTATGCACTGATGTTCGTATATGCCGGCACAGCTCCATCACGCGGAGTCAGTCTACGGCCTCGGTTGCGTTAGTAGATAGGGATACTATCCAGAAGGACTTGGCCTAAGAATGTGATTTCTCGAAGAACAAAGGAATCAACGGCGGAGAGAAGAGAAAGAAAAAGAAAAATAAGGATAAAAATAAAAACTGCAGCCATCTCGTATCACAATTCCGTTGGGCTTCAACTGCACATCCTACTCGTACATGCAATGCACGCTCTGACCCATCTTTGGCGTCTTCTAGACAAACCGCCAACCGTCCCATTTCTCGTACCAGGTGCATCACAAGGCCGGTACACTGCGTCATCAATACGAGCCGGATCGACGCAGCGTGCGCTACTTGCGGCTGTGGCGAGACTCCAGGGTCCCTGTCCGGGGAAGGGTTTGGGCGATTGGGAGGACTGTCGACAAAGAAAAAAATCCCCCCGATGGTCCGGTAGGGTCGCTTGCAGAAGATGGGCTGCTAGCAAGAAGAGCTAACTGAAGAGCTAACTGAAAGAATACCTCTGTGATGGCTGAAGAGGAGACATCATGGACTGAGAGTGAGCGGCTCGACTGAAGTGACGAGATACACTAGGACTAGAAGAGCAACGGACGGACGCCTCTGACAGCCATCTCTAATGCAAAGGCAAAAATACGAGCTTAATTGCAAGTATGAGTACCCGTCTCCTATTTTTTCCCTCTTCTTTCGGTGTAGAAGCTATTACGAATTCGAGTCTTCGTGATACCTACTCTGTGCACGCCCAGCAACGCAGCGTATCGGACCCAGGCTTATAGCCCAGCGACACAGCATCAAATGGCCCGTGCCGCACGTACAACTGCAGTACCACGCACCAACCCGATGGATCTCTTCAGGGCTACCGTAGTAAACAAGTTACGAGCCGCTTCTTAGGCTGCTTGGCTGGCTCAAGAGGGGATACGCACCAAGGCAGGGGTGTCGTGTTGCTATTTGTGGATTTGTGGACCAGAATCGGCATCAGATGATCGGACACGAGCAAAGAGCCGGATGATGCCTGAGCGCAGTTGACTGGTCACAACGATTGCTACCCATTCTACCTCGCGATTAACTGCTTGTAGCACTAGTATCTGGTTATTTACCATGTCGTATGTAAGTATACTTCCGAAGCGAAAGGAGAGGGGCTTGGCTAACTGGCATGCAGTAGGCGGGAGGGACTTGGCGATGAATTGCCATCGGGGCGGAAGGAAGTCTACCACGATCCATCGGGGCAGAAAGGAAGAGGCGACTGAGATTTCGACGGGCAAGTCCCAAAGCGGCCATGACGGGCAAGTTGATCCAAAGTATAAAGACCAGACTCGTCCTCGCCAAAAAGACCAATTGCTCTGAACCATCATCTTCAGCCTTCATCGCAACATCAATCAACTCAAGCATCTTCGCAGCACATTCGCTTCACTACTCAGCTTTATATAATATCTCTATCTCAACACCTCAACAACTCAGCCAAAATGCAGTTCTCCAGCCTCTTCAAGCTTGCTCTCTTCACCGCCGCAGTCTCTGCTGATACCGGTATGAATGGACTCTTACACAAATATTCGGTTCCCTCCCTTTTTGCTAACATGATTCATCAACACAGTCTCGTACGATACCGGCTACGATGACGCCTCTCGCTCCCTGACTGCCGTCTCTTGCTCCGATGGTGCCAACGGCCTCATCACCAGATACCACTGGCAAACCCAGGGCCAGATCCCTCGCTTCCCATACATTGGTGGCGTCCAGGCCGTTGCCGGCTGGAACTCCCCCAACTGCGGTACCTGCTGGAAGCTCACATACAGCGGCAAGACCATCTACGTCTTGGCTGTTGACCACAGCGGTGCTGGCTTCAACATTGGACTCGACGCAATGAACGCCCTGACCAACGGTAACGCCGTTCAATACGGACGTGTCGACGCCACCGCCTCTCAGGTCGCTGTGAGCAACTGCGGTCTGTAATCGACTTGTCCGCTCGGGAACAAAATTTTGGATTTTAAGCCTGTTTGACAATCATTGAATTGCATCACTGGATATGGCGGGAAATTGCATTGGGATTTGATTACTACTTTCATTTTTTACATCATGGGTACACGGGAATGAAGACTTGTTGGATGTGTAATAGCATAAACGAGCTACACGGCAGACGCTACGACTAAATTATACACAATACCCTCATCGGGCATCATTACTCTTAGTATTTTGATCATATTTGTTGTTCTGACAGTGAAATTATTTGTGACAATAACAATAACCGAGAAAGGGTGGAGCACGGAAATGACGGGCAATGTAAGCAGATCGACGTGGCCATAGATCGACGTGGCCGCAGATTCGATTTAAGAATGGAGATGCATTAGCCGCAGCCTGAAGTGTAAGCTTTCGTCATCCATCTGCAGACAATGGGGTAAATAAATGCATAGCTCGTTTACCCAATCTTACAACTGCACTGTGGCAGCAGTCAGTCACCTCCGTTATATCCGTATTGTGAATCCAAAATTCCCATCAGCTATCGCTTATACACACTCATGCTTGATATCAATTTTCGCTACTCTCCAATCCACTCAGCCTCGATAAACCACATCCTCGATTTCTCCGGCTGCCATATGCCATTAAACTTGAACCGCTCATCAGCTCGTCTAAACAGCTCCCTCCAGTCATCCGGCTCCCTCTCCCTCGCATTCACCGTAACCTGCATAAACAGATCCAGCGTTCGCATCGTCCTGTCCTCAATGTACCCCGCCGTGCCGGGCTCCGGAAGGGCTCCATCGTTGATGATAACCTTTGCGCCCCGCCTGAGCGAAGGGATGAGCGCTCTGAGAATCTGCAGGCAGTATTTGTCTGAGAAGCCGTGGAAGATCATGCGGAAAAAGTAAGCGGCGGCGACGACGGGCTGCGGGGTGAAGAAGTCGTGCGTGGTGAGCTGGACTCTGGATTGGAGGTCTGCGGGGACCTTGCCGATGGTTTCGGGGGTGCGCATGCCGGGGGTGTCTTGGACTATGAAGGAGAGGTTGGGGAAGGCTTGGGCGAGGGCGAAGGAGATGTAGCCTTGGTTGCCGCCCATCTGAGGTACGTGAGAAGTTAGTGATTTTTTTTTCTAGGCGTTCCAACCTTTGTATGTGTGTGGACTTACATCGACGACTGTGCCATCTTGAGGAAGCTTCTCCCAGGGATATCCCTTAACCACAGTCTCCATCGAATACCCCTCTCCACTACCATGAGCCTGCATAGCTAGATTATATCTCTTGGAGAATACCTGATCCTGCTGGATAAAGTCAAACCACGGAAGATCCTGCTTATACGCAAGATTCACCCCGGTCTCGGTCGACTCCTCGCTCGCCGGCCACTTCTTCATCGCAGGGATGACATGAGCCAGCGGCAGCCACAGGTCGTTGCACATGAAGCCAACCCAGCTCCTCAGGGGAGCATCTTCGCGAATAAGCCGCGAGGTGCGGGAGTGCGCCACGAAGCCCTTTTCGGGCTCTACGAAGATGCGGTTGGTGATGGCGTGGCGGACGAGGCGGCGGAGATCAAGGACTGAGAGCTGAAGACCGTTGTTTAGCTCTTTGACTTTGAGTGTGAGGTCTTCGTAGGAGATTTTGCCATCGACGGGGACGGCATCGGCGATTTTAAATTCCCATATTGATTGGAGAGAGAGTGAGTTTACACACTATAACTCGTTGAGATGAGATATGATGTTAGCTCAATTGTCTCATGTTAAAAGAACATCAAGTTGTTATTGGATAGCCAATGAGCGACTTGTATACTCACATCCCACGCCAAATATCTTAACCCTTCCTTAGGACCCAGAGCAATATCATGAAGCTCCTTAGTCAGGGATATAAGCTCCAGCCGAGCCTTGTACGGCTCCTCGTCATCCTGGGAAATGGGAAACTCGGCAAGCCCATTCACATCAAACGATGCAGCATCCAGGCCCTTGGCAGTAAGGTGGTCGGTGATAATCTTGGTCTTGGCGGCAATCTCCTGTGAGAGAAGCGTCATGCGCTGGACGGATTGAGATGCCATTGTTCGATTTGGAACTGTGCGTCGAAGCGAGGCTGGCTGATAGGATGAGAGCTGGACTTTTCTCGATTGAGTCGAGGGATTAAATTCACCTCCATCCATTTCATCTGCATCTGGATGTCCCCACCCCCTCCCTTTTATTCTGCAATAGGGTACTGTAGAAAGCACATGGGCTGAGGCCGCAAGTGGATGGATGGATCGATCTAGGCTCTCTGTCGCCTATAGTAATCGAAATTTCTCAGCTCCGCAGACGCGGGGAACTTCTGATCGCACTAAATAAAAGAGCGCGGTCTATATTATACTATTAACATCTAAATTGTATGTACGTAAGCGTTATGCGGCTTGGGTTGTGTCCTTTTTCTTGTCTTGAGTGTCGTGGGAAAAAAAAATGCCTTGATCGTTTTCAACTTGGTTTCTGCCCTATAACGATATTGAACGGCATGTAACCGTGCTGACTGCCATCTGTTAGTTCCTTGCGGACATCCACTAGATAGACTTCCAGCTCCTCCACTGTCCACTTGAGCCCCCGCGTAAATGGCCTCACGGCAACTCCATACAGCGCATCATGAATCATGCCCTTGTTGTAGAGCCCTACCATCTTCAACCGGGGGTCTTTCGGCCATGTGCCGATCGGGATCTTGAAGGGTATCTCTGTGACGTTGACATAACCCGCCTCGGTGACGTTCTTCTTGTTGTGTCGCATAGCCAGCAGATCGACGTTGAAATGGACGAGTGCGCTCTCCATTGTTTCGTAGAAATTCTGAATCATGTTGCCTTTGCGCAACGTTCCGTCGTCGCACTTGACTTGGAATTTTAGTTCTTGCAGCTCGATCCATCCGCCAGGCTTCAGGGCTCTATTGGAAGGAAACGTTAGTGTCATGTTGGTAATATCAAAATTTTCTTTATGAGGCAAATCCAGAAACACCTTACCGATATGCTCGCGATAATAAAGTAGGCCAGTCCCGTATTGAAGAGGTCATATGTCGTATGTGAATATAATCTAGAGACTCTGGCGGTATTAACCACTCTGCCTCGGCATCATCAACCAGAAAGGAAACATTCGGCGGCACCCATTGCGGCTGGATTGGGCTCAGGTCAATGCCTTGGATCTCTGCTTCCGGGTATTCGTCTCCCACTGGAAAAAATCGCATGGTTAGTTATGACTGGTCATGTTATGCGCTCTTTTGCCAAGCCCTGAAACGAGAAAGACACTGTTTGCGCAAAGAGAGCGCCATAAAAGAAAAGAAAGTTTCTTACTGTCAATGGCCCAGATGCCCGTTCCCGTGCCGACATCCAGAATCTTCTGCGGACTCTCTAGCGGCGCATAGTGAAGCTTCCCCTGACAAAGATGCACAATCATCGCGTGCTTCATGTCCTCTCTCTCCTGCTCCGGCTCGTCGTTTGGAAACTGGTATCGCCCTTCTTGAAACCGGTGATAGCGCCTGTTATTCTCGAATTCGTAGTCGCGCACGGTGCTGCAGATTGATGTCGAGGCTCGCGACGCCGAATCGCTCTCGTAGCCGGCATCGCTGGCCGCATCGTCGGCTTCGATGGTGTCTTCGGGAATCAAGTCTGCGATAAAGGGCGCCAAGCCCGGCGAAGCTGCTACTTCAGCTGGAGAAGACCCGGCGCGAGGAGAGGACCCGGTGCGAGGCTTCTTCGCCGGCGTCGAGGTTGGTGATGGCGACGCTTCGTCTTTGGCGTGTTTTGCGACGGCGGCAGCAGCTGAGTCCGCTGCGTCTCTTGTATCTGCGGGTTTCTCCATCGTCGCATTCGCATCCAGCGATAGCCGGGCCTCTGTTGAAAATTTCCAAACAGTCGGGATCGGCGCAAGGAAGGCAGTGGAACCTGCTCACGTTTTGTTCTCGCTAGAATTGCGACGGAGAGCCCATTTGCCCAGAATAGGAACAACGACCTCGCCTTAGTAAGTCGTCAGCACTCACGATTGTTGGCAGGGCTCACGAGGAGCGGCGGGTCACCAGCTGAACCCCAATCACGCGCGGCGGCGGAGCGTCCCCCGGTTCTCCGCAGAGCCTATAATTTAGCAGGACGAGTTCCATTTTAACAGGTACAGACCGCATGTGGTCCTTTGCCCAAAACGGCACGGGCCGCGGCTTGATTTCTGGTTGTACTTTGGGCACGGATATACTTCGAATACATGCATCAACTTCTCAAGGCGAAAGGGCCCCCGTGTAGGCTTCATTGTTCTACACGACATGGCGGAGAAACTCGATGGCCATTCCCAAGCTATATCCCAAGCCCGCGCCAGCTACAACTCCTCCTGTGACTCGAACTATACCGGCGAACACACCCGTGCCATATCCTCCAGCTGCAGCGCTCTGCACAGTGGCAAAAGCGCCTCTGGCAGCGACGTTGCCAGCAGCTGATTGGGCTCCTGATGCAATTGACTCTGTCATTTGAGAATTATCGTCAGAATATGCAAAGTGAGATGATGAAAAGAACTGGACAAAACTGTAGAAGGTGCTCTTACTGGCGGCAATGCCTCTCGGAGTGAAGCCCAGCACTCTGGCTACGCCCATGACCGGGGCGGTGATGATTTTAGGAGCAACTATCAGGAGCACTCCGGCGACAAGTCCAGGATTCTCCTTGGCAAAATTGGCAGTCTATATCAAAATTATTAGGTCGCTTCATAGCCATGTTTCAAAAAGTGAATCTGTCACCTACCTCCTGAGCTGCAGCTTGAGCACCAATTTTTACGGTCTCAATATTCTTCTCGTCTTTGACCCATTCTTCGACGTGGCTTGCTGCATCTTTGGCATTGATGATGGCTCCTTCAACGTGAGGTCGAGCCTTCTCGGCCGCCTCCCCTACAACTCTCACCGCGTTGCCCAAAGCTTTCTGCACTTCTTCGCCCGCTCGATTGATGTTTTCTGGAGTGACATGCTGAGTTAATTTCGTTAGCTTGATATTGAATTGCTGTGATTAACAGAACACATGCCTGATGAATATGCTTCGCAGCATTACCAACGTGCTTTCGAAATTCTTCGGTCGCTCGGTCAATATTCTCGGAAGTGACATGCTAATTGTTGGCTTCATCAGTTGGATATCAGGCAGCTGTGGAGGAAGGGGATAAATACCTGTTGTATCTGCTGCGCAGCATGATCAGCGTGCCTCCGAATCTCTTCAGCCGCTCGGTTGATATTTTCTGGGGTTATGTGTTTGGCGGCCTCGCGCTGAACGATAGCCAAGCCTTGGCCGAGTTGATCGAAGAAAGACATGTTGGCTTCTTTTTTACTCTCCGTATCGGAAGTAGAAGATGTAAATTAAAAGATTTCCCGAATGAGATTATGATGGGGAAGGGATCAAAGAGAGAAAGAAGGATAAAGCTTTGGGCTGAGCTTTGAGAGCTTGCAAGCGACCATTCGGTGTTTTGGGTAGCGTCACCAAACCAATCGCCGAGGTGCATGTAGCCAGAGATGTAGATAAACGGCATCCGGCAGGGGATATATTTTCCCCCCTGCTGCTCTCACCCCGTGCGTCTGCGTGTCGTACTATTGCATGCAGCCGCCTAAGTACATGTTAAGATTGATGCACGTAAAGAATGCACGAGGCCTACAATGTGGCGGCGTACGACGGTGTAAGGGGGCCTTCTGCTGAGTGGATAGCATGATACATGTATGTATGCAGGGCCACTTGATGTAGCATTTGCTCCAAAACAGAATATACAGGAAGTGAAGATGATCAACAAACGTATATTTTCCGGGCTCACTGTGAAGCTGTTCAGCATCCTTCTACTTCATGTGTGTATATACATGTAACAATGTGTGCTCCTGCAATCCCATATCTCTTGGTGCAAACCTTGATGTCGCTTTGGTTTGAGATACAATCATATGTTCATCTTACATTAAGAGAGCGATCCACTGCGAAAGCCGTTTCTTTAAGCCCCCCTTCCCCCCTTCCCTTAAATATATATAAACATTTTTTCTGATACGTCTTACTGCTTTGATGGCTCTGCCTTCCATGGCTCTGCATCTGGTGGCTCTACGTTTGATGCTTGTCTGTTTGATGAATCTACTTTCGGCTTGCCTCTCAACCAAGTCCAAGCTGTGCCAATGCTTCCAGCGCCAGCAACAGCACCTCCAATGGCCTGAGCCGCGCCAGTCAAAGCTGCCACGCCGTATCCTCCAGCTGCAGCGCTTTGAATCGTAGCGAAAAGACTGCCGGCAGCAACATTGCCAATGCTTGCTTGCAGTGCCGATGCAATAGAGGCTATGTATCAGTAAACAGTGAGAAGATGCGCTTCAACAAGTGTGGGAAAGGCTATGATGAAGAACATTGATGCTCTTCTTACCTCCAGCTACTCCTGCCGGCGTAAATCCCACCATTCCAGCTATCCCCATGATAGGGGCCGTGATAAGAGCGGGAGCAGCAACGACGGCAACTCCTGCTCCGGTGACTACAGTGGCAGCGGCAAGCATAGGATTCTCTCGGGCAGCTTGGCCAAGCTATTTGATAACAGTGTTAAAAGAATAGAACGTTCCTAGAAACTCGCGGACAGCGTTTCTTGCACTCACTCGTTGAGCTGTTGACTGAGCTCCATCAGCGGAGCTCTGAACAGAAGGTTCTTGCATCCCGTTTATATCTTCAACATTTGAAGAAGTAGCTTCAGAATTCGATGTCACGGATGATTCAGGATGATCTTGAGTCACAACGGAATGGCTCGAGCATTCGCCAATGATGTCGTTGCTAGCGATACTACTATCGCTCTCTACATTATTGGATGCTGGGATAGATGCATCTTCGGAATATGTCGTTGAAGTTTCGTTACAAGGATGAATGTCGCGAGCTTCTTCATCGAGCCGGTGAATAGCATTGGGCAGGCTGGCTGCATTAGCATGCCGAGACACCTCTCGCTGGGCGTTTACCAGACCGCCCCGGATGCGAGAAACAGAAGACATGACTTGGCCTGCCTCTTTCCGAGAAGCATTAAAAAAAGTAGCATAAGAGTAATAAGAGTGAAGAAGCCTTGTACGGGCCGGCTTATTTGAAGTACAAAAGAAAGTTGACAGAATGGAGAAGCACGAAAAGCTGCCTAAGCGGTGCATGTAACTGCGGAGCTTAGGCGGTGATGCCCTGAAGACCAATTACAATCAAGCTGAAAATGCAGTATGCAAGAAGAGAAATCATTTTTGTAACAGTGTCAGTCTCACATTTGATCCTACAGGCCCTGGTTTTGGGCCGTGTAATTGGCTATAACTGCATGTGTTGTAGAGTGGCGCTTATCTGTGCCATGCGGGAGGCCTACAGAGCTTGAGGATACAGGCATATGTATGTAAATATGCGCATAGATAACAAATCAAATTATTAACAGAATTATGCAAAGAGAAACAAAGTCATGCTTTAATCTAATTAACAGATCATTGCCATAGCAGTTCATTTTCTGGCTGTGAACAATGTGGCAGGACAAGCGCCTTACAAATGTTCCTCGCCGTTCCCGCCGTCTCTTATAGGCGGATTTCGATCAGACCAGGGCTCAAAAACTTGAGCGCCTTTGAGAAGCCCCCCAACGGTCTCCCAAATGACCAAGAACGCAAACAGCGACATAACTATCGCCATGAAATCCGTCGTGGACAAGCCATCATTCGTTGCAGGTAATGCGAGCAGAATAATGGCAACAACCAGACGCATACCGATTCGAGGCGTCTTTGACAGAATCAGACAATCTTCATCGTGCGTGCGATACAACATGCCGTAGATCCAGAGACAGAACATGCCCACGCCCAAACCTCCTCCTAACAGCCATCTCTGCCCGTCTTCAAACTCATCTAGCCGCGTACTAATGGCTGCAATGTGACCGCCAATGAGAAACGACGCGGATAACGGCAAATGAAGCAGAAAGAAGCCAAACGCTGTCCAAGCAGATCGCCGAATAGGATGTGTTGCCTGCAAGCTTCCATCGCCGCTGACGTATATCCAATTAAGGCAAAAGGCAATGATGAGCGTGAAAGCAGCTTTGGCATAGCCCTGTGTCAAGCCCACCCCAGCTGGGTCTCCAACAATCACGCTGTACACAAACTCGCCGAGAATAATGATGAAGAATGCCGCCATGCGATCTATTTCGTGAGCAATATCAACCGCCGTGCTGTATGTGAGCTTCAACTTGCGCTTGATCCACGGGCTTAGAGTGAGTGACCAGGTCACCTCCTGATAGAAGATGATGACGGCGACGACGGCGATTTTGGCCTCAATGCTGACTTGTTCAAAGAAAAGCGGAATAGTGATGAATAGGCCAATGAACATGAAGAACGCCAAAATGCGAGCCTGCGCGCGATGCTGGTAGCTGGCAAAGGAGCAGACAAGAAACGCGCACATGGTGGTGAATCGGGCGACGACGTAGGCGCCAGCAGTCGTTTGCATCGCCGACAGATCTTCGTCAACGAGGCGGGCGTTATTCGCGTACAGAACCAAGAGCGCCATGACCCATAGGATGATGAGTCGCTGGAGGAGGTCATCGGTGTAGTACGAGTTCATGATCTCGCGAAGGTCGACCCATATGTGCCATGCGGGCGCAAAGATGAGAATGTACTTGGCGAGGTGCTGTCCATCTGGATTCTCGGCGAGGTCGTCGCTGAAGTTTGCTACAATGGCAACGTCTGCATGGCAATAGGTGATGCCTCCGTCAGCAACAATTCTCTTTATCCAGTTCAAAGATTGACACAGCTTACACAATAAATCGAGGAAGAGCTCGAAACGTCCTGCTTGTCGCTCCTCATCGCTTTCCTTCACAAGTCGCCCGTCATGAAACCACTGCAGCGCCTTGGGCCGCTTGATCATATATCGCTCCCCTGTGGTGTTTTCCTGGAGCTCATTGCAGTTCATGGCGATCAAGTAACTTGTTCAATGGTGCTTAAAGTGAATGTTTCACAACATTGAGGTTAACCATTGCCAATTCATTTTTGAAAGAAGATAACTGGGTATCTCGTCTCCCGCTTGGTAGCTCGCGTACTAAATGTGAGCTAGTCGGGGCTAATGTGATATTCGGATCTCCCGATGCCCGGAATTCGAAACCAGCATTCCAATCTAAACAGCAGATAAGACTAAGAGTACGCTAAAGAAGCTGCATAAGAGTAGTATTCAGACAATACGGTGGTGTTAATTCTCTGATGGAAACTCAAAATGCTGCCACCGAGATAAAACATTAAGCTACTTGCTAAGCGTAAATATTGGCTAGAACGTTATAAACCGTGCTTTATCCTCATATCCAATCATGTTGAAGTTGTTAGAGTAGTCATAGACTCGTTATATACTCCATTCTTTTAGAGGATGCCAAAATGTCATCCTCAGATTCGCTCGCTACCCATGGTCTGCAGCAGCCAACCTTGATGAAACGACGCCATGCTATATGACGAATATCTCACCATTCAACAGACGAGGATTCGCACCAACCCCTACTTTTTCACCTGAAATGCCCCCCAGAGGCAAAACTTCTTTTAAGAATCGGTGTGCGCGTTCTAAATTCTTGCTGTAGCGGCTCATCATCTGAAATCGGCCCAGGATCCAGCGCTGGTGAACCTCGTTGTTCGTCTCGAGAGCAACTACAAAGAGCGGCCAAGCAACTCGAATGACAGCTTCAATACCTTGATGCTTATCCGCTTGAATGGCCAAGTCAATAATGGCACTGATATGTGCTTTTGGAACGATTTCTGTGCTGGTAGCTACTCCTTTTCCTCGAATTAGACGCATGAGTTCCAGCTTGGAAGCATGATATAGAGGAACAAAGGCTCGAATATTGGCGACTAGACGGTGTGAGCTGTCTGTGGACAGAGAAATGTTTGATGCCACCTCAAGCAGCTCCCCATAACGTTTGTCAATTTGGTCAAAGGCAGCTTCGATTGCGGGTACGCGCTGCCTAAGCTCATTCACATCAAGGCCAGCCAGTCCAGCAATCATGGCGCGAAGCTGCATGCAGGCGCAGAGAAACGCAAAGATGTCTCGATTCTCCACGTCATCCAGAAGTTCTACTTGCGGATAAGAGCTACCCCACATTGAGCGATACAAAGAATTCGAGTATCTATGCAGGGCATCAAACCCGGGAATGGTCGAAGTGTCATCGGGCCCCATGATGATCTTGATTTCACTGTTGAATTTGCCGCCAACCCCGAAAGTGGCGGCTGTTGAATCACAAAGAGCAATCCAGACGAGCAGCCGGATCACAAAAAGCGACAAACCGAGTTCATCTCTTCGACTTTGCAGCTGCTTTGTTCGAGTTAATACTGGAGTTCCCTGCCAGCCACGTTTGGATATTTGATCTGATAGGTTCTGGCATCGATGTTTCACAATTAAAGCAGCTCCAGCCAGGTGATTTGATAGTCCCGAGCAAGACCCGTCACCATATTTCTGCTCGTAAACAAGCATCAAGTATAACACGGCAAAGATGGGGTCCAACTCCAACTGCCGACCGTCGTCTGCAGCCCCTATTACATTGGCTAAAAGACCCAAAGCAGCTGAATAGTGTTGAACAGGAGTCCACTTGCTATGACGACCCTGCCCAGTCGTAGCAGTGTGGCTGACAATACCCTCTGAGCTGCTGTTCCGCCGAAACTCAATTTCATTGCCTCCGAGAGCCAACAAGGCATGCATAACCATGGGCTCGTCTTCAGCGAGTGTGAATATTATGGAGAAGAGTGAGTAATCAGGATTCTTGGTGTGCTGGATCCTGGCAAACGTCGTACGGAAATAGCGTATCGCCTCATGATCAGCCGAAGTGAGATCCAACGAGCATGCGCTACTGGGAAACTCTGGAAGCCGTGTTGGAAGAGCAAGGGCTCGAGTTAATGCTGCGCGCTGTGCCCAGGTTGGCAATGTCTTGGAGCTCTCAAGAGCTTGCCTATATGCTTGAGACATGGCCAACACGTCATTGTGCTTCATCTTGGGCTCGTAGTCACAGAGCCGTCTTAGTCGAACGCATCGCTCACATCGCGGCCGCACTTCATCACATTTGACCTTCTTGATGCGACAAGTATAACATCCGTTTTTGGAACGGCGGGTCTTTGAACGAGGGCCCGCGGGGGAGTTGGCACAATCCATTTTGAACAACTCAAGTTTCAGGTTTATCAGTTTGATGATACTGAACGCTGCTTGACTCAAGCAACAGTAGCTCTACCCCTTGGCGAAATGGGAGGAGGTTGATTCTGAAATGTATTATCAATCTCTTTTGTGGGCCTACGAGAGATCCCCATCTTAAGTCTCAAGAAGGCGCCTGAGGAATGGAGACTTGCGAGATGCTGTCCTCGTGCGCTGTCGCTACGGCTGAGTTCAAGTTGCCGACCGTCGGTAAGCCTCAGCCGCTCGTAGTACGCCTTGTCTCATCTCTCCAAGATAGGTCCAATAGCTGCTGAGATTCGGGGGCTGCTACCCCGCATGACGCCAACAAAGTAGCCGATGGTCGCCAAGGAAATGGAGTTTAAGCTGTTGGAGACCCAATCAAGTCGGCGAGACGGCACTAGCCAATGGAACGCTCCCACTTTTACGTATCGGACAGGATGAAAATGGCGATGTCATGGAGACTTGAGAAGATATAAATTTGCAGATAGACACTCATATCGGCTCTTATGCTTTGACATTCACCACTCTTACAATATAGCAGAACATACCAAACATGGGCGGCAAAGTCGACATCGAGCAAGCTCGGCAGCTCGTCAACTCTCACCTCGATGAAGTGAGCTCGCAGCTCCGCGAGGTCAACAGAGCAATCCACGACAACCCTGAACTTGCCTACAAGGAGTTTCAAGCACACGACACAATCACCTCTTTTTTGGAGAAGCAGGGCTTTGACGTAAAGCGAAAGACTTGGGGCCTCGATACCAGCTTCGAGGCTACCATTGGCTCTGGCGGACGGCAAGTCGTCGTGTGCTGCGAGTACGATGCGTTGCCAGATATTGGACACGGCTGCGGCCACAACCTCATCGCCACATCATCTATAGCTGCGTTTCTTGGAGCCGCTCACGCCTTGTCCAAACTGGGAGTTCCGGGCAGGCTGAGAATCCTGGGAACACCCGCTGAAGAGGGTGGTGGCGGCAAGGCGAAGCTGATTTCCGCCGGTGCCTTTAACCCTCTAGAAGACGTTGCTGCTTCCATTATGGCCCATCCCATGTCTATCCACCGCATGATTGGTTCGGGGGGCAGCCAAGTCTCTGGCGTTGCGGGACTGGATCTCATCGCCAGCTTCAAGTTCCGCGTCGAGTTTCGCGGTGTAACAGCACATGCCGCCGGCGAGCCCTGGAATGGCGTCAACGCTCTTGATGCCGCCGTCGCTGCGTACAACAACGTGTCGCTTTTGCGCCAGCAGATCCGCCCTGACGAGAGGATCCACGGCGTGATTGAAGTTGGCGGGACTGTACCGAATGTCATCACCGATTACACGCGCATGAACTGGTATGTCCGGGCACCTACGACCAAGGGTGGAGCGCTTCTGGTCGAGCGAGTAAAGGCTTGCATGGAGGCAGCTGCTGTGGCGACTGCTTGCAAAGTCAATTATATTCCGTAAGTGACCCTGTGTTTACCATTCAATGCCTTTCTAATTCGAGTATAGCACGGACACGTACGAGAGCGTCATGTCCAATCCCATACTTTGCAAGACGTACATCGAGGAGATGGCTCTCCTTGGTGACAAGGTTGATATGAAGCTCCTTGAGAGCTTCAACGCCTCAACTGACATGGGCAATGTGACTCACGTGGTGCCTGGCATCCACAGTGGATTCGGTATCCAGACAGCGCCGGGAGTCTCTCTGCATAGCCGCGAGTTTGCGGCCGCTGCAGGAACAGATGACTCTCATGAGGTGGCAATGAGGAGCGGGAAGGGCATGGCAATGCTGGCTATCAAAGTTCTGGTTGACGACGCAATTGCTGAAAATGCAAGAGTCGAGTTTAACAAGCGATACGATTAAAAGGATGAGAGGTTGTCGCATAAACATATGTATGCATGGAACAAACGAATGAACGAGCGAACGCATATGCTCTACGCCTGGAGATCAAGTCGATCTGAAGAGCTCATCTCAGCGCGAGCTTCATCATTCTTCTGAGACTGAGCAGATACTGTCATACACAAACAACTCTGCCAAGGTAGCAACAACTAGGCTTTGGGTAGTATCGTATTACACACAACTGAATAAATTTGAGTAGATTCGGACACTGCTCGTGTGCCAAAATTACTGCAACTACTTACGAAAAAATTCATTATCATGCTCAATCGGGCAGCTGCTGGATCATTGTTGCACTGCCTCATTCGATTCGTTTGCTAGCTTAGTGTAAGTGATGCCGTTTTATCCAGGATGCCGACAGCTTCCTTATCTTGTCAGCATCACGTCCCACGCCTCGGAATCAGTCCGTGCTTTCTCTGTACAACAAAAATTTGTAACAAGGCAGAAAACACCGCACAAAAATAAGCATATCGATCTTTGCAGAGTTGGAGGGCGAAAAATAAGATCCAAGCTAATCTGCCTTTCCTAAATCGTCTACCGAGAAGCCTCGCCCGATGCCAAGACTCGAGATTTCTTCCAATGAGATGTAGCGTAGCATCCCCGTGTTAAGCGATTCAGCGGGAATTAAACGCTCCCGCAATGCCAGATGGGACGAGCCGATGGGCCCCAGCTCGGGGTCTCCACAGTGAAAGGACGTGCCGTGGGGTTAGAGTCGCATGTGCCGTTTTGACGACGTTGATGCCAAGAGTTGAGAGACTTGAGATTTGGAGGCGAGAGACTCTATGTTTGAGATTCGCCAGAGATCTACCAATTGATCGCTCTTATGCGCTCGGAGCTATTACCTGCCATAATGAGGGCAGCTGCTAGATCATGAAACGAAAGGATCTACACGCAGCGTTTCGAAAGCCACTTTAAGCGCTACTATGCACTCTTCTGCAACCACAACCTTGGGCGCATGAATGTAGATCCCTTCCCTGTCTCCTCGCTGGCCCTACGGAGCATCGGTCGCGATTTGGATATAGCGCCCTGGCCAGCTCCAGTTGCCGGCTGAAACGTCTGGATCAAGAAGGAACCAAAGCTGTGCTATGCAAGCTAAACTAGGGGTAGAAGCGAGGAACCGTATACAATACACTCGTTGTGACATGTGTGATGAGAGTTGGGTTCATAAATACTATCCCCATTCCCATCCTCACAGACCACTTGTTCTTCAGCAGTAGCTTTGCAAGACTCTTAAAAACATTCCAAGATGAAGGCCGCATTCGTTCTCCTTGCCGGAGCCGCCCTGGCTTCCGCCCAGACTGTTTACTTCATCAGACACGGCGAGAAGCCCAGCGATGATAGCGATCCCAACCTGAGCGCCCAGGGCCAGGAGCGTGCCCAGTGCCTGAGAACCGTCTTTGGCGCCAGCTCCCAGTACAACATCGGCTACATCATCGCCGAGAAGCCCAAGGGTGAGTGGCATCTTGTTCGTTCTGTTGAAAGACCAGTGTGCTGACGCATTTGAGTTTAGATGACAGCCGACTTCGTCCTCTTGACACCGTCACTCCTTTGGCTCAGGACCTTGGCTTGACTGTTGACACAAGCTGCGGCAAGACCAAGGATGACTGCGTCGCCGACCTTGTCAATAGCTACAGCGGCTCAGGCAACATCCTCATCTGGTGAGTGCTCATGATGAAAACTTTCAGAGCCTTATAGTTACTAACACACCGTTTAGCTGGGAGCACAGCGAGCTTACCAACATTGCGTCCGCAATGGGCATTGACAACCCTCCTACATACCCTGATGATTCATTCAACCTGATCTGGACTTCCCCTGCACCACACACCTCTGTTACCAGCATTACATCCGAGAACTGCCCTGGCTTGGACAGCTAAAGAAGCGACAAAAAAGATATAAAGATGGAAAAAGGAAAATGCTCATGAACAGAGCTTCATGTAATAATAATAGTTGATCAGAAGGATTGGCTTTACGAAAGACCGGACTGAGCTCGTGACTGACGTGTTGCTAAGAGTTAAAGTTTGTTGTAAAGAATGATAGCCATGGATCGTCGTGATAATCGGGCGCTATATCAAGCTATTGTATAAGAGGACCATGGTAGCTGATTCTGTGCACTGCTCATGTGACCTCTCACCGCTATGCAAATATTATAACGTTTCCGGGAATTAGATGACAAAGGTTTTCTTGATTTAGCAGCATAGGTAAATACTCAATGTCCTAAAAAGGAATAATATGACAAAGGATTCGTCGATTTAGCACCCTTAGTATATCGAAAGTGCCCGTAAGTACAACGCCAATATCACCAAAAGCATCCACTTCCCCGTAAACTGGATCATAAATGGCTTAAAATATTACAGGAGGAGTATGATGATCTTGCATTCATACTTTCCATCGTTGGCACTTTGCTTCAATTAAAATACTAAAATTCTCCTATTTTCCTCATACACGTTCCTTATATAACTACGAGTCCAATATCTCCCGTTCGCACAGTCTTGTACTACCTTCCCCTCTAGAACTACCCCTCTCTATCCTCCATTGTCTTCATTTTGAGACTCAATTTGCTAAATGTTTTGATCTTTCCGTTAATTACCAGTACTCTCTTTGACGAAATCCGAAAGCTCTTTCATTATTATAGAATGGCACAAACTATCATGGATCCGGAACCTCCCAGTGGCGTTGACGTATCGCGACCCTCAGTCGCCAGGATGGTATGTATTGCAATACCAAGAATACAAATACTCGTCTCTGTGTATCTGACCAGCGTCAAGTACGATTACTATCTGGGCGGAAAACACAACTATCCCTCAGACAGAGCTGCTGTTGCAGCGGTCGTAGAAGCATACCCAAGGACCATCGAAGTTATTGTGGAAGCTCGTCATTTTTTGCGTCGTGCCGTGCGCTACATGTGTTTCCAAGGCATCGATCAATTCATTGACATGGGCTCAGGATTGCCCAGTGCAGATAACACGCATCAGGTGGCCCAGAGGGTGAACCCAAATGCTCGCGTCGTCTATGTCGACATTGATGAGGTCGCTGTTGCTTTTGGTCAACAAATGCTCAGCGGAGATACTAAAACGGCATTTATACAAGGATCAGTTCTCGAGCTGGAGCCCATCTTGAATCACCCAGAAACCCAAAAGCTGATTGATTTTTCGAAACCTGTCGGTGTACTCATGATGGGATTGCTGCATTTCTTCTCTATTGATACCGGACGCGCCATTCTCAACAATTTGCGAGACAATCTTGCTCCGAGCAGTCTTCTTAGCTTTTCTCACACAATCTCGAACTTTATAATTGAAGAGGAAATTCGGCAGGTGCTTGCTGTGTATGCAAAGACGCCTACGCCCTTGATCATTCGAGATATCGGTGTGGTTGAACAACTTACGGAAGGGTATTCTGTTGTGGAGCCCGGACTTGTCTCAATGCATAAGTGGAAGATGGATATAGCTGAGGAAGGAGAGCCTGAAGCCCCGCAAACTTCTGCCATGGTTGGTGTTGTGTTACGCACTTAGATCCATACATTGTAAAGAAGCGTGAGCCTCTATAGGCAATAAATGACTTTTAGGTATACATGAATCTCAGTGTACTATAATCACACAAGAACAGCCGAACTGAGAGATGTACTCCATTCATGCCAATTCCGTCTTGATATCATATTGGTTGCCTTGGCGCTTTGCAATTGAAGGAGTGAGAAAACTACAGGCTGTCTAAATGCAGTACTTTTAACAAATAACCATTTTAATCCTATTTCTGCCAACTGAGTCATTTAGAGTCGGCTTCCACAAACTCCAACTGCCGACATCTATACATCCTTTCTTAGCCTCAAACCGTGCTTCGCTACCAAAACCATATAAGCCAGACTCCCCCCCCATGCTCTAGCCACGCAAAAAGTTGCTGACATTCCATTAATAATGCATTAATAAAGCAACAAGAATAACATCGAACTTCGTTTCAGTCTAAACGTCACAGCCTATCCATTTGGCTGTACAGTACGTTGCTTGCTGATGGACTATTCGTGGACAATCTAGAGACGCTAACCGGATATGGTAGCAAAACCCGCCAAGACTTTTGAAATTGGTATAAGTCAGCCATGATACTTCAATTGCTCGCGAACGTCGAGTAAAACAGCAAAGAAAAGTCGCAAAGACGAGTTAAGCGAAGTATCTAGAACGTAAATTGCAATTGTTCGATTATTAACGACGATTTGTATTTGTGATGGAACGTTTGTCAGATGATGATCGCTGAGGGCTCCTGTTCCACTTAGGTAAGTCTTCCGAGTTGAATGCGTTGACAGTATTGTTGAGGAACGACGATAAATACCTCCATCTCCTCCTTCAAATCCAGAAAACCGAATTTTTCAGCATCACACACACAAAAAAGTCTCCTACACATCCAACAATCAGACAATAACCAATCAAGAAATTCTCAGTTCGAATCAATAGCAATGTCTTCTTTCAAGGGCTCCGTCAGCGTCACCTATATTGGTACTGCCACTGCCCTTCTTCAGATCGACAATGTCACATTCTTGACCGACCCGTTCTTTTCCCCTTCCGGCTCGGTATGGGAGCGCCCTGTTGTCGTGCTCAAGAACACTCAAGATCCTGCCGTCAAGCCCGAAGACCTTCCTCCCATCGATGCCGTTCTGCTCAGCCACGAGGATCACCCCGATAACCTCGACGAGATTGGCCGCAAGGTCCTCGAAGGCAAGAAGGTTTTCACAACCAAAGATGGCGCTGTTCAAATTGGTGACAAGGCCATCTGCTCGGGCCTTAACCCCGGTGACAAGGCCACCCTCGTCGCTGGCGGAAAGACTTTTGAGATCATTGCCACGCCGGCAGAACACGCTCCACAGGGCGAGTGTATCGGCTTCATCGTCACTTCTTCTGACTTTGGCACAACCAATGGTCTCCCCAATGCCATCTATTTCTCTGGTGACACCATCTATAACCAGGATGTTGCCAACAGCCTCAAGGGCTACCACATCAGCCTCGCTCTGCTCAACCTTGGCAAGGCTGCTATCCAAGTAGGACAGCCTGAGCCTCTGGAGATTACCATGGATGGAAAGCAAGCTGCACAGCTTATCAAGGATGCCAACGTTGAGAAGTCCGTGCCCCTGCACTTTGAGGGATGGGGCCACTTCACTGAGGGCAAGGATCCGGCTTCACAGGCCTTTGATGAGGCAGGTGTCAGCGATAAAGTCTTTTGGCTTCCTCGCGGTGAGCGCAGGGTCATCTTCTAAGCAGCTATAGCATAAATATCGCTGCATGATGTTGGAGGAGATCACGTCTAGCCTTTGTTAGGGAGTCATTGAATGAAGGGTCGAAAATGGTAGCAAAAATAAGAATTGAATTGTTTCTCACCCCTAAATCTCATACTCCATCATCATCTACTATGTACTGAGCAATATAGTCGTAGCCCCTATTTCTGATGCCGTCAATCAATCCCTCGCACCAGGATATCAACTCGTAGTCGTAGAAGTGGTTAAATCGGAGGAATTGGTAGGCTATTCTGGTTGGTAGTGTCGCGGATATTGCTCCGAATAGTTTCATCTCTTCTTGTACCAAGTACTCGATGCTTTGGAAAATCCAAGTTGACATTTGAATCGCCATTTCTGTAACGATAGGACTCTCTGGACTCTCTCCGTTAATTAGAAAGTCATCGTCTCGAAGTTCAGGATAGTTGTCTCTCAGCTTCCTGATATATACGACACACATTATCCAGAAAGCCCAATAGTGTGTCATTGAGTTCGCTGAAGTGATGTCGGGGAACCATAAGTATGGTTTGTCTGCGCCTTTGTTGAGAATTCGGAATGACGGTTTATTATTAAGGCTTTGAAAAGTGATGTTCCAAGTGATTAGAGCGTTGAGGAGGCCTTTGAGTGCCTGAAAAACAATGAATGGTGAGTTTGAGCCGGGTGAGTCGTATTTTAGTTTGTCGATATCCACGAGAATAGAAGGAAGTGCTGTTGCTTCCGTCATAAGGGCGTGAAACGAGTTTGCCTTGACATATTGGAATGGCTTCGTCCTCCACTCGGGCGCAGCAAGAAATGTGGGCTGTTTTTTTCTAATTGCATGGATAATCTATTGAAATACGGTTAGTAATCAAAAATTGACATAGGAGCTGAGATGGAAGAAATGGGCTCCTACAATAGCGGGACGAAGGCCAATAAAAACTCTATGGGACGGCCCGGATGAGTATGCCTCTGGACTATGAAGCTGAATCAGATCGCTTAAGCCAGAGGCATGAGCGGTGCCACTGGAGATGGATGTGGGCAGTATCATCTATATAAGCCAAGTCTCAATTAGCATCCTGGTATTAAATGGCACTGTGCTGCTCCAGGGCCAAAAAGAGCTCGGCACTTACTTCTGAGATCATTAGGCACATAATAGCCACCGCCAAGGCGTCAGAATTGGACGTATCTATGTTATGCAGACTGTCATGAAGCGAGTTCAATGCGGAGCAGTGGGCAGCTAGAGCATCTGAAATCGGCGCTATTCCGTTGCGGCCCCTGGAAAGGATGGATACACCCAGAGCCTTGACGGATGAAGACAAAGTCATTTCATACCGCCGAGTCATTGACAAGACAGGCAGAAGCTCAATCCATGCTCCACATACTCGAGGGAAAATATCCACATCCCAGCTCAGGAAAGCAGAGGTGCTGGGAATCATGGCTGGTGAAAAGTTCTGCACAACTAGGGAGATGATGTCCTGGAAAGGCCAGGCCAGCGACGGCCACACTACAGCCGTCTCACATCTCGCTACTGGCCTGGCTGCTTGGGTCGTTTCGTCGAGCCTGTGCACGGAAACTAGGGCTTGGTGCTTTGTACACTCGTCTCGCTTCTTTCCGGCCTTTCCATCTTTTCGCACCTTGGACTTTGTCGACGGCCCTATGGATAACGAGGACGGTACAAAAACGAGGTCATATTGATATCCTCCGCATTTGATCTTTGTCCCTGTGCACTGGGTGCATGACGGGCGTTTCCCATCACACTGGACATACCATATTTAGTAAATAATTCCGAGATGCAAGATGTAAGATGACAGATGATCAAAGAGCATCTTGGGGCCAAGCAAAGTTAAGACAACTCACCCCTAGTTTCCTCGCTCTGCAGGTATGGCACACGGTTAACTTCCGAACCTTCATGGTTGTTTAGATTCACAGTGTTGAGTCCCAATACAAGCAATAGAATCCGATTCTGCTTGTTCAAGATAGAATCATAAGCCGAGCGCATCGCTTTTAGCTGGCGATGGCCAAAGGGCGTTGACATGAAGTGGAGCCGTCGATACGGACCGGATGCCAGCCGTCGCGCCGACGGCTGGCATCCGGCGAGCTGATTGGGGAAATCTATGGCGAAACTATGCTCGTTACGGCAGCAAAAACCGCCAAGCACGCTATAAGACGCTTGTTCTATGGGGGGCCGAGGCGCTGTTCAGCTTTGACAGCTTAATAATAGAAGCATAGTGCGATGAAGAAGCTGAGAGACTATCTCAGATGTTAGGCTGATTTGCTAGAGGTGGATTGCAAGGGACTTGGTAAGGCGGATTGTAGTGTCTTGGATAAACAACATAGTAGTTTGCTATTTACAAGCTTATATTATAAGTCTACTATTCCAGTGCCGTGAGATCTTGACCGGCAACTAGTCTGCCAACCCGTGATAGCTGAAGTGCTGTTTTACTCTTGCCAAAACCCTCTTCTCAACAAGACTGCAGCGTGCAACGTTGCTTTCACCCTTCTAGCGCTTTTTCCTGTCGATAATGCCATTATCATTGTTGTCTTATATCATTCTCAAAACGTAATAGCGAAATCCACACTCCAATTAACTGAGAAGGATTTTTCAGCCTGGCTTGGCGTCGGCCAACTTCAGGAAGCTATATGGAACACGGCCCACATGCTACGTATATCCTTTATTTTTCGCATAGTAATCAGGTCGAATCATAGTTCATCTTCAAAAATTAAATGCCATAGATGTTCTGCCGAGATGCTGTTCCGAATTCCCAATACCTACCCGCCTCCAAAGTAAGATGCCACAACACGGCAAAGAAATCTCCTGTCAGATCTATCACAATTGCTCACCGGTCCGATCTCTTACCTACCACTCCTTGGAGTTCTAGAAACAAAAGGTCATTAACCGCGCGCTAAATGACTATTGATTCTCTCGTACGGAGAACATCGCTGATATTTAAGTTTTCGCTTTCGCTATTTTCTTACTCCGTACGGATGAGAATACGTCGCCCGAGACCGGAGTTATTACATCCTATCTCCGACGCCAGCAACGCCATTTATACGGCTGAAATATAAGATATCCGACTCCGAAATGTCGGATTCCTTCCCAATTTTCAGCTCTACTGTGACAAAGAGGTTGTTAACTAAATCCAGTATGGTAGAAGTCTTCGACCAGCTGTGGCTGCTGCCATTACCCGATATTTGAAGGTCTATTATAAACTTGCATACGCAGTCCAAAGCAGGGGAGCCCAGCTTCATATGACATAGGGCGCGACGAAAATCGATCTGCTTCGCTCTATCTTATTTGAAACCTTTCTTCCAAAATCTCAGAACCCGTGGTCTTGGCATGTAGGTCACGCTGTATACGTACACTCAAGTTGTGGTCAAAAGTAGAATAGATGCCAACTTCGCGAAGTGAATGGAAACAAGTTGTTCAGCGGCTTGCTCAATATTTTGAAATGCATTATACCTCAATTCCTGTGTACATTCCCAATATCAAAAACAACGGAATGTTGGAAGTAGAGATGGTTGAGATCTATTGCCTTCTATCCAGGTTGTCTACTATCTATTACTTCCATACCAGTTATCAGAGCAAGAGTTATTAGAGCCGTGATAGCATTACGTGAAACTCCGGCTTAATGGTATGTTACCCAAATAGGAGAACATATAGCGACACTAAGATGAATGCCGCCACCGGCAAGAAGCAACGCCGAGACGCGACACCGATGGCACCAAGAATACGCCTAAAATCGGCTTCGCTCCTGCAGGAGTATTTCTTCTCCAACTCCCTGAATGCCGATGATACGCGACAATCAGCCGTCGAGGGCTCCAGTCTTGACCAGAATGAAAATCCAAAGCCGAGGATCTAGTGCTGCCGTTATCAGATGAGTCAGTTCAAACTTAAGCTCTCGTGTATTGAGATGGCGAAATTATTAATAGGCCTTCGACATTGGAATCATAAAGCATCTCTTCTACCGGTGAGCTAGTGAGAAATAATACGAGCAAAAAGTTTCCAGATGTGGACATTGCTTCGAGGGGATAAAAATGGGATTCTATTTTCTAATTTTACAAGGAGTGGCCTCTTCAACTCTGTTAATAACGAGACTAGTGATGCTGCAGGCGACTGATCCTCAAGACTAGCTACTAATATGCTTGTTATGTTGAGAAGACTCAGTCACCGATATATCGCTCTGCCAACATTCACGCAGCAGAAGACAGCACCTGGAGAATACAGGGCGCTACTGTGGTGCCTTCAACTCTTCAAGATAACATCTTACATTGATTATGCCTGCATACATGTACTGTTGGATGAAGGATGATAAATTGACGCAATGCTTCACTATGCCGCCGTAACCGCTGTACCTTTGCCGAATTAGGCTCATCTAGCTACACACTGGCGAGTGTTACGGCAGGTGCTTGACTCAAACGTACAGAAGGATTTTGAGCATGGATCTATGATCTCCAGCCCTTCTAGGGTTATCACTCTAGAACCTTGCCGTACATGGGACTCCGCATATACAAGGGTAACTGGAAGACAAGGCTTCTTTCAAGCCATGAATTATAACAATCCTTGAAGCCGTATCTGTGGAGCACGTAATTGAATTATTAATGAAATGAAACATCACTAGCAGAAATGCAACCTACGATTCTAGTACAAAAAATATTTAGCGGTCAGGCGGTCATAAAAATACTTCTCAGCAACAGGTGAAAAACGAAACTGGATGCTAACATCTTCACAATCGCGGATATGTGCAAATTGTATCCACCCCCAATGATTCGTTTGAATATTAGCTCAATTTGTAAGCCGGCGATTCGTCCTTTAACCATTCAAGAGCTATCGCAAAACAAGTAGACCTTGTCAGACATCAAAATGCCAGATATTCTTACAATTCGGCTGTGTTTTTGCATGCAGCAATGCAAATTTACATAATACCGCCATAATTTCATATTCACGGCTCTATGAATTGATTAACACCGCACTGAGAATCATTGCCGATGAGATCTGCAGCCGCTTAATAGCGTCTGTGACTTGCGTTGTATTTATCATGGCTTGAACGATTTTTCGGTGGAAGACTGGCTATGCTCAATATGTGCACGTAGCGCACCCACAGCTGAGATATGGCGGTCAGCCAGCAGGCTGATCTGCGGTCTTCTTATAATAAGCATAATATTCTGTCAAAGGTGAAAACATTAAAAAAGAACAAGATACGTAGTATTGAAGTGAAGTAGAGAACAATAATGACCTGCGCGGTTTGTTATGCGTGTGGGCAGCTTTATTTAAGTATGCCTTTAGCATAAAGCCAGGGCTAGTCAATTTTTATGTGAGAAAGAATGGCCGCTTATTCCAAATCATTCCCTCAAAGTTGCCTCTCGAGGCGTGGGGGTGTCAACAGTGATTTCCTCTCCAGTAGCATTTGCATTATTCTCAGCTCCGTGCTTCAGTCGGAGAACGTGCCAGATATAGTCATCTACCCGGATCTCAGAAATATTGAGCATACTACAATTAGCTGCATCGGCAAAAGCTAACGGCCGGAGACGGTTGCTACCAAGCTTGTTGAGAGCACTGACAACGAGGTTAGAAATTCATTGCAATGTCTAAATACAGTTACAGCGCCTGCAACTGAACATTATATATGATACAACCTTCATGTTACTGCTTACAAGGCCTTCTATGGTTATTAGTCCTCGTAGGAAGCTATTGTTATGATAACGGGGCGATTCTTTGGGAGGTGCTGATTCGTAGCAAAAAGGGGGCTTCAATAGTCGTTTACAATCCGTGACAAAGTGCATCAAACGCTACTAACAAAGCCATTGTCTCATCATAATTGCATTCTGCTGCATGCCTGTTTCAAAGACAGAACTATAGGTGTGCACCAGAAAAATAAAATACAGCTGGTCAAGAATTGATACTTCAAGAGCCATATCTTTCGATACAGTGCTGAAATCCTTCTATTTGTGTTGAAGTTATAATCCAATGAGCTCTATATGGCTCACGTAAAGACCACCTGTAATTTGAATAGCCAAAACTTGGTATATTGTCTTACTTTGTGGGTGGCATTATGTTTGAACGTAATCTATACAAGCTATCAAAAGTTTTGTTCTTTCTCTTACACAATCTGCAGTGCGTACAAAGCCGAATCGAGCCCCTCGTCTTTCATGGTCGTAATAAGCCCCAGTTGCTTGCTCTTATATCAGAAATTGAGAAATTAAATATATAATGATGTATCACGGATTATTGAAGCTAAAAAAAGAAAAACATTTTATGGTTTACTGTTGGGCTATCGGCATACGTGAATATGACCACGGGCCGGCTCTCGCTTACACGCAGATTGCCGCTACAACCGGAGCATAGGTGAAGATGCGCAAATGGTCCCGAATGTGCCACATGAGGCTGTTAAAATACATATATTCATTAACTTCCGCCAAATCCGCTTAAATGAATGGAAAGCTGAAAGGCCCTCTATTGCAAGATGATGCCGTCATATCGCTTCTATACGCATTACTTTCCCCCAAGTGGCGACAAAAGCCACAGCCGAATGCTGCGGGGGAATCATTCTAACCTCGATACCTCAAACTTTCAACATAAATATGAACTTTCTCGTCCCTCATATACGGTATCGCGCAAAGAGGGAGCCAAAAATCTCAATAGATAGGACCCCTCATACATTCATCAAGTCTGCGCGGTTAGAAACACTCATTAATCTGTTACAACCAGCGACCTTCTTACACAGTCATGTCCGTGGCACGACTTTCCTACCCGGCCATGTCCGTGGCATACTTTCCGTCATTCCCTTTGGTGAGGCATCCAGACACAATGCCGGTAGACAAGTCTTCTTTGGACATTCTCCCGCCAGAGCTGATCCACTTGATATGTTACTGGATCCATTTGGACAGGAAGACGATAAATGGTGACTTGATTGAGCAGTGTGAACGCCCCGAGGGATGGAGAGACTCGGGGCACCACACGCAGTTCTCAAGAACACTGGCAAGGCTGTCTCTTACCTCCAAGCGCTACCGACAGATTGCTCTGCCATATCTCTACTCGTATATCGCAATCACGAAGTATGACGAAACGCAGCTGCCTCAATTCATCTCCACATTGTGTCGCAACCCAGACTTGCGGCCTTTGGTCAAGAAAATCGATATTGAAGGTTTGCCACCAGGATTTACTTTTGGTCCAGAGATTAACGAAACCGTCTTCCGAGATGCCGCGATCGAGTTCAATCTCCCGTCTCTCAATCTTTGCCGTTTCAAAGAGTGCTACCAAGTATGCGGCAAGCTGCGCGACGTGTGCGGCCACAGCCAGCGTCTGATGATTCTGCTTTTCTTGCTCACCCCTAATCTGGAATATGTGGGCAGTCTGTCGCCCTACAACTTTTTTGCCATCGAGTTGGAAAATGTGACGAGAAAGAAAGCTGCAGAGGCAACAGCCGTCTCCCCCTCTTTGCACTACGCATTTGGATCGCTACATCACCTATGGGCGGCCGGAGCTCAGGTGTACTACAACGGGTTTCCGTTATTTGATTTGGAGTATGAACCTCAGGATCTGGTGTTCAAACTGGGCGCCTGGCTCGTTCCAAGCCTTCGCACCCTGCGAGTCCGCATTGCATGTACGTTTCGTCCAATTCCAGCAGACGTACATCTTGACAACCTGAAAGAAATCACCTTGGACACAGCACTTCTCACAACCGAAGGCCTGATGAGCTTGACTTCAGCTTGCAAAGTTTTGGAACAGTTCTCCTTCTACTCCAGGGGAAGCTGCCGTATGTTCTCGGATCACCTCTTGCTTTCTCTCCGCAGAAAAACTCCTCCCAACGAGTTTCTACCTGAGGACATTGTCCCCGCCTTTTCGCATCTCAAAGGCACTCTTCGACGTCTTGCGATAAACCGATGGGATGGTGCTCGAGGTGTTCTAAACTCTTACGCCCACTTCACTGCCGAAAACAAGGAGATGTACGCAACCTGGCCAAACTGGATAGGAAACGGCAAGTTGATGGACTCCCTGGCAGACTTTACTGCTCTGGAGACTCTGAAACTCGACTCCACATGCCTCTTCCACAATCCTAGAGACCAGATTGCACCAGATCTCCCGCTAGATCATCTCACAGGGCGGCTCCCCAAGTCTATACGCCATCTGGTTCTGCCAGGTGCCCCTATTCAAATGATCCCGGCACTCCATGCATTAGCTCTAGCAGCAGCCTCCAAAGAGTTTCCCGCTCTTCAGCTAGTGGAGGTTACATGCGATGAAATGGACAGCCAAAAACGGGAAATATCGATACGCAACTCTTACATTGGCGACTTTCTCGAAGACATCTACTCCAAATTTATAAGCATTGAAGATTGGGGCCCGCTTGAGCAGAGATTCGCAGACGCCGGAGTCAAATTGGCTCATGTAGATTCTGGAAACACTCGCTGTTTTGCGAGAGACGTGCTTGTGAATGCGGGGCTAGTAAAGCCTGTGGAGAGGAAATATCGGTAAGCTGCCGTTCCACTCATATATGGGTAGGCATACGCGCATGGTGGTTAACTCAGCGCAGTACTCGAGGTAATCTTCCCGACTTTCCTTAGTCTTCTATTCACGGCTCAAAAGAGGAATTCACACTTTTAATCTTATCTAGCAAATTTTCATGTTATAGTGAATGATGATGCCGTCTTCAAGTCAGTTCGGTGATTTAATTATGCTGTAAGTGATGCACACCCCCTGCAATCCGGAGCCCGTTTGGGGTCTACTATCAACACAGTTTAACTCTGCTTGAATTTATGCATAATTAGCTACTAATTAAATACTAGTAATCTCGTGGCCTGGCTTTCATGTTGTTCAATTCGCTCTATTTATCACAAGTCAGAAGCTATAGGCTTTGGTACATGTATATAAACAATATCTACCATAATTTTATGCGGAGGCAGTAGCCTTTGCCACAGCCGCTTTAATCATATCGTCCGTCGCATATTTCTCAATAAGATGCTTCTTGAACTTTTCCTGAGCCTCCTTGTCCTGCTTTTGCAGCATTTCGCTATCCTTATCAAGTAACGCATACGAGTTGGTAAGTTCGGTGAGAACAGAGACCATGAGCGCGTTTGCTTCGGTCGGACCTCCACCCCATGAAGAGTATTCCGAGTCTGCTTGAAGTCCCGTCATAATAAGGCCAACTCGCTCAAAGTCCACCGTAGCAGGCTCGAATGTCACCAGGCATCGGCAGCCTTCTTCGCCGGCAACAAAGGTGTGTGCTGTGGATTTCGGGACCGTCATGGACTCTCCAACTTTGAGTTCATACTTCTTCATGGCGCCAACTTCTTTGACACCCTCTGGAGCTACAACGACGGATAAAGAGCCGGAGAGCAGTTTGAAGTTTTCTGTGAAAAGAGTGTGGTAGTGAGGGAACGTGGTGGAGCCGGGGCCGAGCTCAGAGTCTAGGACAGACCGCTTGCCGCCGTTTAACAAGCCGGACTCAATAACTGTAGGAATTTTATCCGCCATGGTTTAATTGAGTCAAGAATTTGTGATGAGTAATAAGTCGCCAATTTGTATTCTTTGTCGCTGTAGAATGTCAGCCTTGAGAAAGAAATTTGCGAGCCCTCGTCTTATATATAAGCCTTTGAAGAAACTAGCAAGAATCTCCTCACGAATTAAGCTCTTTAAGCCCTCACTAGCTTCTCCAATCACTTACGACGCGAATATGTATGTAAGACATGGCGCCGCAAATTAGAGCGAAAAGAAGCATGCTCACTAATCACTAACGACAGCTAGCCAATGCTAGGTTGAGTTATATCTGCGAATCTAAATCATGAGCTATTACGCGTAGTACCAAGTAGTTGCCAACTCAGAGCTACATCTAACTATTAATAAACTTGCTGACGTTAGTTTCTCTTGTACGTAGCTCTGCTATGGCAATACGAAATACGACGCGTGCGTTACGGTTCACCTACCGGAGACCGGGCATCATCGGAGACCGAGGAACAACGGAGACCGAAGCATTGCTGCGCCAAGCAGTAGAGCAAAAGCTCGACATTACAATCATGGCCTGTTTTTTTCCACCATTTTCAGTAAAAATGATATATAATCCGACTGTGGAGTAAGAATGGGCGTCTGGGCAGCTTGGCTGTATATCATGTCTGACAGGCGCCATCTCCAGTGGCTTGAGCCACCCATATACAGCTCCATAAAGCGATTATAAGCCTCAAAGGGAGAGTTTCGCTTGCACAAAACTTTTAAGTATATATATCTTCGTGTATTTTGCCTATCCATGTTGATCATGCTTTTTAGCTGCGCCCACAAGGAGACTATGTAGAGATTAGGGCCATGAGGCTCTAGCAGATAGTTAGGACAGTAATAAAACTGAATGGGCTAACTGCACTTATAACGCCAGATGTCATGCTCTATAAGGAGAGGCAGTAATGGAGCCCAAGATGGCCTTGTCTATACATAATCATGAGAGGGGTATTTATATTCCATTGCTATATACATATATATACGGCTATTATTCCTTTGCCGGTCGATTGGCGTTGATTTCTCTTAGAATTGCATCCGCACCCCCTTTCACAAGTTTCGCAGCCAATTCTTCGCCAAGCGCCTTGGCCTCGTCATTCGTCTTCACCGTTGCATCTACAGAGTCCTGAGCGCTCTGAGTACCATCAAGGCTGACAACTATTCCCCTCATTTGCAAAATACCCCGTGCCTCATCAATCCATTCCGTCTCGACGCCAATAGGGACAGTACAGCCTCCTTCAAGGGTGTACAGCAGCGCTCTCTCAGCGAGACAAGCAAGAGTCGACTTCCGATCGGCTAATTTGTTGAGCAACTCTAACACTTCCTCGTCTCCCTTGCGAATCTCCAGACCAAGCGCCCCCTGGCCGACTGCATGGTAAATGCCTCCGTCCTTTGAGCCAATGTACTGGCTGATGCGGTGCTGGAGGCCAACTCGCTCGAGGCCGCACGCAGACATAATCATGCACGTATACTCGCTTTCGGGATTGTCCACTTTGGCTATACGCGTTTCAACGTTGCCACGCAAGTTGGCGAACTGAAGGTGAGGGTAGAGACGCCGCAGCTGGGCCGATCGCCGCACAGATGAAGTACCAACCACGGCCCCTTCGGGCAGTGTCTTCAGACTGGTATATGGCAAACCAGCCTTGATAATGAGAGCGTCACGGGGGTCATCACGCAGAGGAATAGCTGCGATATCACATGTCTCGGGAAGCCTAGTCGGCATATCTATCCCCAGCTGTCAGACAACCTCATTCTGAGAGGGAAGAAAGGTCATGCGCGTTTACCTTTCAGACAATGTACCACAACATCCAATTGGCCAGATGTAAGTTTTTCCTCCAGTTCAACCGTCCATAAGCCCTTTGCGCCAAACTTGTAGAGCTCCGTTGACTTGTCCTTGTCACCAAGAGTGTGGAGTGACTCAATCTCAAAGGCGCGGCCGGGCGCTACTTTTTGCAGGCTGTCGCGGATGCCTTCGGCTTGCACGACGGCCAGATTCGACCTTCGGGTGCCAATTATCAACGGCTTCTGAGCGGCAGGAGAAGTTTCTGACATTGTGGTACTTTTAAGTGATGGAATTGACAGCAAACAGAAGGAGAGATGAGATGAGATACAAAGGCCTCACCTCATTAATTGCAGACTAAATGTGTGGAGCGGTGGATCTTCGGAATCCTGTGTTGAGCGTATAGCTCTGCGTATTCAACTAAGCTAGCAACGCATGTGAAGATGGGCAAAGTGATAGGATTTGTCATTGTATCCGATAGAGAAAAAAATAGATAGAAAGAAATAAAGAATTCCAGTGTTGGCCGACAGTTGTGAGTGCATATCGTTGGCACCTTACCTGGTATCTGCCCACCTCCACTCTCTTCCGCTGATCAACGCTGTTGGTCGGTTGTCATGGTAGACTTCAGCCCTATGCTTTTTAGACTCATTTCTTCAGCACTAGTAAATAACTGTAGTTTGTAGCTTATAATGTGGTTATCGAACAGGACATCTGTTTCCAACTCACTTTATCGTAGCGCTCCTGCACACTCAAAGAGGCTGCCTGCAGCCAGTGCTCCACTTGTAAGCTCCATGTAAGCTTTTGAAATTACACATGCAAGTATTTGCCGTTTCCAGATGGTTACATGCCAAGTCTAAAAAACCAGCGGCTATAAGAGCCCCCGGCTATACGAAGTACAAATAATGGTTTGATACAACGACTGATGTTGATGATCGTTTAATTTACCGCAGACTTATCCCAAGATTAATAATGAGCGAACCCTGGCCCTGCAATTCTCAATAGCCTTTAGCCGCTGTTTTGGCACATTGGCACATCAATAAAAGTCGGTTGTCACAAAAAGCAAAAAGTGATAGGCAAGGATTAATTCAAATCTAGGGGCAAAAAAGCAAATAAATCTCCGCTCAAACGTCATGTGACTTTGTACCGCTACTTTTCACTTGTTTTACTGTTTCGGTCAGTGTTGCGACTGGCCAGTCTATCCATCTCAAGTTTTGTCAACTTTGACTAGCATGGGTGGGCATCCCATCCCTATGTTTCACTTCAACTACTCTGGATGTCCCCAGATGCACATATAAATCAATTGCCGCCAAATTTGGGCAGCTGAAGAAGCGAATGAAGCAGCTGCCGCGAAGTGCCAGACTCCTACTGCTACCATCACTGCTACTACCACCATCAGCTTACCTATAGCATGTATGGATGCACCTACATAGAGATGCTCTGCTTCATCCCCATCATTCACATCTTCGATGCTTTATTCGTATCCGGTTGACCGGTCATATCATCGATACATCACTACACAATCTTTGCTGCGCCTTGACTGCGCGCAGGCATCGGCGGGATTCGGGTGTGATTGCTGCAACGTTCCTTGTCACAATGTCATTTACCCGGTCAACGATTCGCCCTCAAACACTAGCTAAAATCCCCTTGCTCGGCATTGCGAGTCATGGAAGACAGCTACAGTATGCATGCTAGCAGAAGGCGTCTTCCGATAGTCTTGCTCACCGAAAGAAAGGAGCAAATGCATAGCCATAAATAGGTACTTACAAGCATGTACGTGGTCCGTGTCAATATCTAGAGTTTTGTCTCCTCCCCCGGAATCCTGAATTTTGAGAGAAGCAGCTCTGCCTTATGCGGTCAGCGTCAAGACTGCAACCGGCACCATCGGCAAATATGACAGGGAGTCTTCCAAGGCTTGCTGCTCGGGCCACTAAGCTTATTTTGTGAAGTATCTACAAGAGGCCACTTGATCCAGGACAGGCCTGGCAATGACCAGCAATGGGCACAAATATGTATACCGTACGTGTATTCCTCTCGGCACACGCCGTATCTTTTATACATCTACTTGTGTTCACGTGATGAAAGATGACATACATGACGGGATCTAGACCAGCTACCCAAAGCAGTAGCTGGTGATGATGGGGGAGGACCCAGTTATGCCCGAAATCGGTAAAGAAGCAGGGCAAAACAGATACTGTAGTTGCCAGAATTAGACGCCCAGGCTCGGTGCTGTGACCACTCAGGAGAAGCACCAGAGCAAAATATGTGAGCGGCTTGCATATTCGGCCTCGGTGTTATCGCGGCGTGGACCAATCTCTGAACGTCAATAGCACGCGTGCTCTTGGCGTCTCCTGTCGTGAAACTGTGGCGCTTTAGACGACATTTGCTCCCTACGCCTACATACGAAGCGCAGGCAGGTATTAGCGAGGAGATGCTGAAAGCCGACGCCACAGAAATAAAAAGTTACAGCTCACAAACTTCAGCTCCGTCTGCCAAAGACCCAATTACAAGAACGTAGTCTAGGTACGAGCAATCCATGATCTGGCAGCAATGGACCAATCGGTGACAGAGGCTGTTTTCAGCTACTGCACGCCAAACAACGGTTAGGCAGTTCCTAGCGCCGCGACTTCAAGGACATGCCCAGGAGTGCTTCCAATGAGTGCTCGAAATGACCGATGGGAGAGCCAGACAAGGGTGCTATCTGGCGGCCGTACATTTCAATTACTACAAGTACTCAGGGGCACTCCTATGCATACTTGTAGAGTAGTGGCTAGCTTCATATGGAAGATTTCAATGCAGCTAAAAGACCTGGAATGCCTAATAAGGATACTAGTAACACGCTGAAGCTACATGTAGGTGCGGAGCACTAGAAGCAAGGGCCGGTGACATTGATACTAAATTTCCGTCTTCGAAAGCGGCCTCGTCAGCTTGGCTCTACTGTATAGTCGGCCGTTGGTGGATTTGGATGGACAGGACCGTCTTGGGCGGCCGGCAGCTCATAAATCGGGCTGATCAAGATGAGATAAGACCCACCCCGTCAACCTCAACCCCGGCCCTGGATAGTCTCGGTTGGATTGGTGGGCCGGGTCGCTGGGCCGATAGAGCCGGACGAGGCGATGCTATTGCCGCCTTGGAGCTGTCATTTGTGCAGGCTGAAGCACAGTGTCCTGGAGGTTCTAGGCAACTGCCGATGTGCTAGCTACATGATGCGGAGCGACATCTACGCGATACCGTAGAAGTAGTGATGGTGTGTGGCTCATGTCCTAAACGGGAGTGTAGAGGTTGCGAGTATACGCAGTATGCATGGGGGCTGTATCTCATACAAGTACCAAGGTAGTCAGCTTGGCAATGGCTTAACCTCGCTCGTTGATGGCAGAAAGGTATCTCGTAGGAACATGCGAAGTAATCCATGGACCCCCATAGAGGAACGCATGCATGCTATAGTTATTTGAGCGGATGCTGTTAAAAATAACTCTCTTGCTGACGTGGAAAACAGCTGGTGGCTTTAACAAGGGCTGCAAATGTCAAGTTGGAGGCGTTTTGAGCAATACAAGGAAATACTCCGAGGTAGCAAGAATAGGCGCTTGGACCGTTGCTGACTGCCTGCTGCTACATGCATTTTCGTGAGGAGAGGCCCAAGGAGAAACTCCGCCTATCTCTGACTACATATATCTCATCATTTGACATGGAAGATCACGTAAAAAGGCAGATTTTCCCGATCCACAGCGAGTTATGCAAAAGCCGTTTAGCCTTTCACTTGATCAACATTATTCACTCCAACCCACGCAGCGCAACGGCAATTGGTGATTCCCAAGAGCGAAATACGACGGCGCCGATCAGAGAACAAGGACATGTGCTGTAAAATACGACGGCAACAGCGCAGTTTGCCTTGCGTTGCGTTGCCAAGTTGCTTATCATGGCGAGTTATGGCCGGGCCGCAGCATCGTATCACATGCAAATGCAGAACCTGCTGCCGGGTTGCATCTGCGCAAAGATCAGAGTCAGAGAAGAGAGCACGCGCAGCACACGCAACGGGGGCATCGTACTGTAGCAGCGGATGCTACAGCAGGCCAAGCATGACTGCGCAAGGAGCAGAAACCAGCCGCGGGCCTGGACCGCAGCGCAAGATCTGATATCTGATACAGGATAAATGGAGAATGGGAACTGCAGCCAGAGCAGAAAAAAAACGCTTCGCGGCCGACGTGCGGCACTAAGGCAGCAGGCCGCGGGCCATGCCCCTGACTAAATCCACGGTATTTGAGCAGTGCCCCGAAAGCAAGCTGCAGGAAATTATGTAGCAACAAGACTTGACCAAGTCTAGGCAGAAGCCAAGGGGGAAAAAAAAACACATCACCAGCTACAGTACGGACACAGTAAGCAATAGCGCCGGAAGCCCGCACTTGACGCTGAAATAGAAAGTCGAGAGTCTCCCGTCTCTCAGCCCACGTCATACGCTGCACACCATAACCGGGCCAAAGCCCATCAGAAATGCTCCGCTTCCCTCGCCCAGCGTTGTATTCTAGGCTGGATTCCCGGAACTTCCCAACCAACCCCGCCGAGGCTAGAATCGCCATGGGCTGTTTTTCGCCCCCCTCATTCGATGGATGCTTGTGCGGGGGAAATGGCCCAAAATGATTGCAGGCTGGCCGTGGACCCGCAAGGGGGGCGTTTGATATACAACATGCTGGTGTTTGACAGAAGAGAAGCGAAGATCAGTTGAGGAGGTCAGTGCAGAGTTACATCCAGATCAAGCATCAAACACGGCATCCCATCTGCTTGGGAAGAAGGTATCAACAATCCACTTTCCACATCTTCCAAGACGTGAGCATTGATAAGAGCAAAGCAATCGTGATAAAACAGCCACGCACCCTGTTATAGAGCTTGTGGCGTTTCGTGACCTCATGGAGACATATCATACAATACGAGTTATTGTACATATACATCCACTTGCCTGAAAAAGCTTTTCAATACTACAAGGAACCCAAATATCTCTCACACCACATGGCCATTTCCGTCTAATCTCCAGCCATACATATTGCCTCGTCTCATGTCGTTCAGATGCACTCACGAACCAACCGCATAACAAAAGAGCCTCCCACCCACCGTACATGCCCGAATCGTCGTAGTAGGCAATCCTCCCGTGCCCATTCATTATTTCCTCTGCCCCCGCAAGCATTTCACGCTGCCTTATTCGCAGCCTAGCGGCTAATGCTGCGCTAACTGCTGGCCTACTGCCGGGCTAATGCACGCATGTACAGGGACTTTGGGACCCGCCCCTGCTCATATCACGGCTCCTCTACCCAACCCTGGACACAACCTCAACCGCTCAGGCTGTCAGGATCCGAGGGATCTAAGGCGCAACTGTACAGATACATCGCCAGCATTGTCCTGGGGCCTGCTGCGCCTGGTTTCTGTACTTTCGCGATGGCTTGTCTCTCCTGGCTCGCTTCCTATTTGCCGATCTTGCAAGTGCATTGTGCGCCTGACTGATCTGGAGGCTCTCCGCTCAGGCTCCCCTACATGATTTGAGACTGGAGGCTGGCTCGTAGAAAAAGCTGTGCTCAAGCCTTCTCGGCCGTTTTCCCCGTCTCCAGCGCCACTTGGCATCAAACTTCATTCTCGTAACATCTCCTATCGTCCTTCTGGTACCCGTTGCTCTCCATCACCATCGCCGTCATTGTCGAGGCCATCAACTCTTCAACCATGGCGCCCGCAGCAATCTCACAGCTCCCCAGCGAGCTGCTCCTTTATATCTTTGACTTTCTCCACGAGCCACCCGCATCTGACCAGCGCCATTACGACGATCCGGCACACATTCCCAGACCCATTGCCGCCGATGACAAGCCAAGTCGATGTGGCACAAACTCGCACGACGACCTCGATCACTTCCGTGGCAACATCAAGAGTGCGTCTCTCGTTTGCCACCTCTGGAGACGCTGCCTCTTGCCATTGCTCTTCCGGGACGTTGTCTGGAGGTTCCAACACATCACCCGCCCATCCGAGCGGGAGGACCCGCTAGACGCCGTTGAGGAGCTCGAGTTTCTTCGCTTCCTCACTCGGACCGGACTTACACCTTGCGTGGATAACTTGACCATCATCATCGACTATCCCGAATCCGAAGTTGGCGAGGACACTAGGCACCACGCCAATTGGGGCATCCTCCCTAGCCACTGCCCTGCACCTGATAACCGAGGATTTAATAACGGTCTTGTAACCCCTGAATCAACTCCCGCCTCGCCTTCAAAATGCCAGTCCAACGATTGGCTCTGGCGCACCATCTTCGACAAGCTGGACCTCTTGTCTATCAACCTCATCAGCTCTCCGGCCATTCTTGCATCGTTACTGGGGCGGCCTATCAATCTGTCTGGGGCCTGGATCTTTCGTCAACGGTTTCACATTCTCTCCCTGTCGAGGCCCGCGGACCAACGCCAACAAGACTTGACCAACGTTGACGATTCGACAACAGCACTAACGAATAGAGCACCAACACCAGAAACGAGCCATTGCTCGCTCTTTGGCATCCGCCCATGGAGCTCCATGCTCCTCAACGAAGGATCCTCCGTCAAAGTCTACACCACATACGAATATTTTCACCACACGCCCCCCTCTCTCCTACCCGCCCTCTTAGACTCTGGCGACGAATCCATGCAGCCCCTGCTGAAAAACACCATCCGCTCCTTTTCCTACATCGCCATCTTCCCGCTCGCCAGCCACGTCAACAACGTCCTCATCCCTCACGTCCCAGCCATCGAGCGCTTCTACATCCAGATCGTGCCCCGGGCGCCCAGCTTTGCCGAGGACGACTACCGCCACCCCGCCATGGACATTTCGGATCTGTGGATGGAGCGCAACACGGCCTATGCGCAGCTGGTCATGGCGGTCTTCGACCCGCCGCCACTGGGGCTGTGGAACAGCCTGCAGTCCTTTGAGAGTGGCGATGCCATCGATAGGGAAGCCTGGGAGCAGGCTGTCCGATGTGTGATTTTCGCGGCGGGTGCGACGTGGAAAGTTGCTGGGGAGGGAAAGTTTGTTCGCAGGGACGACGATTCTATGCTTACCTCCTGAGCAGCTACTTTTTTGTTGGAGCAACAAGATATCTCGTCTTTTTTTTTTCTTTTTATTGTTTTCTTTCTTCTTTTTGGAGTCATTCATTATGAGACAATCACTAGGCAACTAGGAGGAATATGGGTTTACAAGCTGCGCTCTGCACACAAATAACCTTGGGACTTTTTTGGAATGGAGTTGGGACGGAAACAGATTGTTTATTTGGGACAGCCTTTGGGTAGCGTTTGGGTACTGGTGGGATTTTGGCATAAGTAAAAAAGTTTGATATCATTGGTCAATGGGATTTGGGCTTCAGGACGCAGGCTGACAAGATGATTGGTAAATTGAAAGACTAACAAGGGTGTTTTAGTCCTTATCTATAGTAAAATAAACGAATAAATCAAGAAAAAGAATGAAATGTAGTGCTTAATAAAGAAATAATAAGCAGTTAAGGGGAAGAAGGCCATAGAATCACAGCTGCATGATTGTTCCATCGGCCGTCTGTCGGTATGATCGGTGCTGTCGGTAATCGTACCTAGGCAGTTGTAGTAATCCGGTCAAATATGAGTAAATGGCTCAGCAACATTAGACAAATAGGAGTTCACGGTACTCAATATAAATCTTGTTCAATATGCCAGTCTATAGCTGCTCCGGGCTAAATAGAGCCATCAATGGCAATACAGTGCCCAAAATATCCCCATGATTGTTATGCCACTTGGGCAGTACTTGTATAATCCGCCTTCTATCTTGACCGCCACCGTAGCATGACCATTATGTCCAATCCATAATCCATACCCGTGAGATCAAGAATGCTCCACAATGCCACAATGCATGTATAAACGCCTATAAAGCCAATGCAACTCCAAGTCTAGAAGAGGAAAGGTTGCACGTAAACAAATTGCCAGTCTCCTGGAAAAGGGACAAAATTGGAAAACTAATCAAAAAAGAAAGCAATGAGAAAAGGGCTCAATCTTCATGGCTGCTCAAATCGCCATCGTCGTCACTGTCCGTCAAATCCACCTTGCGCTTGGCAATCTCGTGCTCCATCATCTCTCGGTACGTGCTCCAGCTCAGCGCGCCAAAGGCAACAATAATCATAGAGCCACCAATTATGGCCGCGGGGCTCAATGGCTGGCCGGTGATGAACCAGTCAGCAAGAGCAACGATGAAGATTGTAAGAAGTGCAGCTACAGACGACAGCACGGGAGACGTAAGAGATATGAGGATGAGAAACGAGGCGCTGAAAGTGGCATTGGCGAGCACGGCACACAGGATGAGCCAGCACGTCGAGGCGTTTGGGAGCTCGAAAATCTCCAGTCCCGTCCAGTGTAGGAGGGGCAGCGGGATCCAGAGCACGCTCAGGGTGAAAAGTCCGATGCAGGAGCCAAATGTGTTTGCAAAAATCATACCCCGGCCAGGAGAGCAGCCGTCGGGGGGGCAGGCAAAGCGCTTGTACAGAACCTCGTAGAGGCCGTACAGCACGGAGCCAACGCCAATGACAATGTTGCCCAGAAAGCGGTTACCCGCTTCTACATCCGCGCCCTTTCCCCCCTCAGTCACGCCCTGGCCCTCGGCGGATTGGCCGCCAGTGTCGCCATAAGCCACGACCAGGACGCCAACGATGGCGATGATGACGGCCACCGACTTGTCCAGGCGCAGCGGCTCCTTGAGCAGAGGCACGGAGAAGGCATAGGCGAAGAAGGCCGAGCAGTTGTAAATGGCGGTGAGGTCGGACGGCGTGGTGAGGCTGACGGCGACGTACCAGCTCAAGCCCGCCACAGTCAGGGCCGTGGTGATGAAGGCTGTGGTTCGGGCCACGTACCGCACCGACTTTGCTGCGGGCCGCTGCAGGCCGAAGACGTCGAGCGTCTGCAGCTCGACCATGAGGGCCGTCGACTTGACCAGCTGCAGGTGGCGGCGCCAGAAGGTGTCCCACGGCATGTCGCGCTTCTGCAGGCGCAGGATGAGCAGCTGGACCGGCCACATCAGCACCCACGAGCCGTGCGTGAAGAACATCATGCAGTACGCCTTGTCCCAGCCCAGGTCGCCCTGGATGTGCGCGCTCAGCTCCGTCTGCACGCAAAAGGCCACCAGGCTGAGCACGAGGAAGAAGGCCGCATACGTGTACTTTTTGCGCGCCGAGCTGGCTGCCAATTCGCCCGGGCTGCGGCTGCGCATCGTCGAGCGCCGAGACAGTGTCGGAGGTCGCGTGAGTGGTTCGTACATGGTGCCCGAGCCGGGGATGGAGTTTGGCGCTGCCGCAGCGTGTCCGTCGCCTGAGGATCGTGAGGATCGGCCTCGCTCGACGTCCTTGTCGCCCAAGTCTGCCTCTTCAGAAGAGTCGGGTCTGGAGAGCAGGGGCTCGCTGGAGCGGCCATCGGCGGTCGTCTCACGAAAGAGGCCGGGTCGACGATTATCCGAGCCCATGGCCGTTGCGTCGACAAAAAGGGATCAGAGATCGTCGCCGTCTTCGTTGGTTTGTCAGGCTACCGCTCAAGAGCGAAAACGGCGTTCGGACGGCTCGTATTGGGACGAGGGCCTCCAGCAGTACTTTAATTGGCGCGAGCGTCGCGGGGACGTTGGCTGTTGCGGGAGCATGTGGCTATCTCGAGCGAGACGGCTGGGAGTCGTTACTTTGGAACGCTTAACAAGGAGTAAAAGGCCAGCGTTGCGGGAACCAGAAAAGTCGGGGTCTGGAGATTCGGATCTTCACTAGATGGAGATTTGGCAATTGTGGCGCGGATCGAGGGGGCTTGGCAACGGCGAGATGTTACGGGTTTTAAAACATAGGGGAACCTGTGCTTGCTGGCCAAGATGAAGGTCAATAGCCGCGTATTAGAAGGAAGAAGACGGCGGCTGCCAAAGTGCATAGATGCCGTCATTGCTGACATGCAGGCTTCGCCTTACAGCCCTTACAGTGGGTTGCAGCCACCAGAAGGGCCCCTGAGGCCCCCAGAATCTTCGGGTGGCCGGCCTGCGAGATGCGCTAACGTCGCACTGGAGGCTGTCAGAGGCTGCTGATGCGGTTCTTGGAGCTCCACGTAGCCAGCCCGCCATCACGAGGACGCAGCTCATGCTGTCCCAGAGTACTTTTATCGCGCAAAAGACTCTGCGCTGTTTAATTTAGCGATGAACTAAGATTGTTTTCTAAAAAGTTCAAGAGATAAGAAGAAGGAAAAGAAAATGGCAGTTCTGCGCACAGATAAAGTATGTATGCACCATGGCAGTTTAGAAATCTTGGTTATGTCTTACAAGTCCTGTATGGCCTCTTTTCCAACATCACAAAGCTTTTACAATTTCACTGAATACATCCATCCGGTTACGCATGGCCAGGTCATCTGCCCAAGCGCATCCAGCCGGGCCCTAGCCAAGACCATTACAAGCAAAGCCGCCATCACGCCATTCCATCACCCGCACAAGCCATTTATTTCGCTCCTTGTCCAAACAGCACCTGCTGAGGATCGTACTTGTACTCCAAGTCGCCGTGCCAGTAGTTGACGGACTCGGGCTTGCAGAGCAACCAGGCCTGGTCCAGTGCCTGCACCACCTCCTCGGGCAGCGGGCCCTTTTCAAAGTTGTCCATGTTGTTCTCCAGCTGCTCCAGGCTCGAAACGCCAATGATGATGCCATCGTTTCCGTCCTTGACCTTGAGCGCTGAGTGGTGGACGAGCCAGCGCATGGCCACCTCAATCAAAGTCAAGCCCGCCTTTTCCGCAGCCTCCTCGACGATGCGCAGCGCCTCAAATGTGCTGTCTCGGAAGTATCTGCCCCGGGAGATTGCTCCCATCGGCGTGTTGCCGGCGTGACGTCCAGTGTCGGGAACGAAATCCTTGGACTTGATCTTTCCGGAAAAGAGGCCAGCAGCAAGAGGATTGTACACCACGATATCGAGCCCGTAGCGACGGCAGGCCACGACCAGCTCAGGCTCAATATTTCGAGTAATCGCGTTGTACATGGCCTGGAAAATAGAAGGGCGGACCCAGCCGTTGTATTTGCATGTCAGCACGACCTCGGCCACTTCGAAAGCCGTAAAGTTACTGAGTCCCAGTTTGTTGAATTTACCGGCCTTGTGAAGCTTGTCCACAGCCTCAAGAGTCTCAGCGAAGGGTGTTGCGCGGTCTGGCTTATGAAGATACAGAATCTGCGTCGCCGCGATTAGCTAAAGCATCCGCATTGCAAGTCTCTCTTTCTCTCTATAGAGTAATCTTTCCGGAGTCATGACAACAAGAGTGAAGATGAATTAAATATGGTATTTTGCGCCATGTTCGACTTACATCAACTTTGTCGGTTCCCAGCTCCTTCAAGCTCTTCTCGACGGATGCGACAACCTTGTCTGCTGTGTTGTCGCCGTAATTTCTAGGATACATGACCTTGGTCGCCAAAGTAAAGCCATTCTTCTTCCAGCTTGTCTGGCCGGTGAAACCTTCCTGGGTCCCCTCGCCATACATTCGCGCCGTATCAATCTCATTGTATCCGCGGGCCTGCAAAAGATCCAGTGCCTTGTTGAACGTGTCCAAGTCGGTGACTCTGCCGCTGGTAGTTGGAGTCTGGTAAAAGGTCATAAGACCAAGAATAAGTCGAGACTTGGGAGCAGACATTTTGCCTCTTTGAATTTTGTGAGCTGGTTACGTGAATGAGTTTACGAAAGGCTGGCCATGTATGAGGCATCTTCAATATATAAGAGAGATGAGTGGATCCCTTTGTTCAGGCAAATTCGCGGGGCGGCTTCCCCCACGGCACATCATCCGTATTGCTCTACGTCTATTGCGTGCACTTGATGACGAAACATTGCACCTTCGCCGATGCTGCGATGAAGGCTCTGATAAACGCCGAATGGCCTTAGCTAACGAATCATGCTATCTCCGGTGGCTCTGCCAGAACTATTAACCAAAAGTTCTACCGGCAATCGCAGATAATGTGCTGACAGCCAGCGAGCCGGCGGCAGCGTCCGCCCATCTTACTAAAGTACAGCGGGTAAGATTCCCCATTGCGCTGTTATTGCCAGGCCCATTTTACTTCCCCTCCTCGAAGCGGCAGTTGTGTCGGGTATAACGAGAGATACATGTTTGAGAAACGCCCATTGACGCCCATTGAACATACTGTGAGTCTAATAGATGAATCTTGCAATGCGGGATGCTGAATTGACCATGCTACAAAAATCACAGTTGAGGAGCAGCCTTGACCATGAAATCCCCTCTGCTATAGGCATCCGGAAGAACTTGCAAGTGCCACAGTCACTTCATCAAAACTTAACATTCACATCTTTGACTCCAAGAATTGATCCTCAGAGGTCATTCTGCTATCCAAATTGTTTTGATAGATGAAATCTGGAATCAAATCTATCGCACGAAGCCGCGGGGGCGGGGTGAAGATGCACCTTATCGATAGGACTTGGTGATAGCAAACGCCGCCGGAGAAACTGCGGCAAAAAGCCCCCGTTCAACCGCGATCGCAAATGTGTGCTAGAATTGAATCGCTGGTGATGAAGTTGATAGCTTCAAGAGGCGTGGTGGAATCGAATCAGCTGCCTTTGCGCAACCTGTGCAACTCACCTGTCTCAAATATGATCCAGTGAGCGTCTCCACGGCCAATCTGCCCCAATTGACTGCTGACAGCCCCCAAGGCGCATTGTAACATAGACATAGTCAAACCATGAGGGCAAACCTGGCCCGTCATGGCAGGCGGTTACTTGTCTGCCAAGCGAGGACGGCGCCATCCTGCGCTTTGTATGCGGCTCCGGCTCGACGAAGGCCAATTGCACAGAGGCCAGTGACACATGCCAACTTCGAACGAACGTTTCTCGGTGGCTTGCTCCAGAAGAAAGCCCCGCGGGAGATCAGACAGCCCGAGTACGAGCCGGGATGGCTACAAATCATGGTGTGGAGGAGTCGCATGCTCGACAATGTCAGGCCTCAGCCGCGACTTGAACTGCTAGAAGCGTGGAAGAAGTTGATGCAATCAAAAATCAACACCAAAATGCCTTTCAATAGCACACAAGCTCTGCAGTGCCGCCGGTTGCTGGAGTATCTCGCAGATCCGGAAAACACCGAGGAAAAGGACAGAAAGCTTGCTGCCGTCCACCTAGCAATGGCGAGGCAAGTCCTCCTTGAGATCGATCCAATCGAGCGAACGCAGCATCATCTTGATTTAGCAAAGTCTCTACATTCGGTGTGGGCTGCGGGAAACTTTCCCAGCAGGAAAGCCAATCCCGCGGTATATCAGTGGGCCTCTCTGGTCAAGGCTCTGAGTCTGTATGGCGGATCCCGCGAAGCTGTGCAGATGCTATATGACAAATGGGAACAGCCAGACTATTTTAATTGCATAATTCAGGAAGAACGACTCTTGGAAGCCGTTGCAAATGGCCTAGCAAGAGAAGGATACGAGGCCGAGCTGATCAAGCTGGTTGAATATGCCGAAACCCACAATGCGCCATACAATGCTAGAATTCAGTACATTATGGTCAGGTTTTTTGCCGAACGAGATCGCGTCATCGAAACGAAATACTGGCTCGACAAACCGCTCTTGAGTGGCAACATACAGGCGCAAGTATACCGTATCTTGGCGCCCTTTGCCATGCGCAACAACCTTCAAGAGTGGGCGACTTCACTCTTCCTCGAGCTCGGCGAATCACAGCCATGGAAAAAATATTGGAGCGCATTGCTTCAAGCAATACTCATTACCAGGGGGAGCCTTGCTGAAGTGGACACCATGATGTCGCATATGGTCGACAGCAGTGGCGAGATAGCTCCGGACATTCACATAATCAACGGGCTTCTCAGAGTCGCCGCTGAACAGCAGGATGCAGCTCTAGGTGAAGACATACTTGCTCTTGCTGCCAAAAGAGGCCTTGCTCCCAATGGAGAAACACATCTCATCTTGCTGAATCTGCGACTCAAAACCGATAACTTGATGGGAGCACGAGAGGCATATAATCAAGCAAGACATGTACAACCTTGGGCTAATGAAGCCAAGCCTCACCTGTTTGGAGAATTCCGCTCAGCTGTTAATGAGTATCTGGTGGCTTTGGCAGCGCAGAAACAGCCCGATTTTAAGTTTATTTCATCAGTTCTTGAATCGGTTGAAGAAGATCAGATGCGGCTTGAGCCAGACACTGTCGGCGCACTCTGCCTGAGATTTTTAGAGAATGACCAGCATTTTGATGTCATGGACATCCTCTCCATTTATTCCTTCTTATACAGCGAAACCGAGCGAGAGACTGTTCAAAACGCCTTTGTCTCCTTTTGCCTCGACCGCAGCACAAGTACAAATCGAGCCTGGGCCGCGTATCAGCTTCTTCAGCAATTCTTCCAGGATACCAGTTTCGAGCGGCGGGTATCATTAATGAATGCATTTTTCGAGCGAAGACGCCCAGACATGGCCTCACAAGTCTTTGGGCATATGCGGGCACACCGAAACAAATCGTACCATCCTACAGTAGACACCTACATCACATGTCTAGAAGGCTTTGCTCGATATCCCGACCAAGAAGGTCTGGAAATGGTACACAATATGCTAAAGATGGATGTCTCGCTACAACCATCGACGAAGCTATATACCGCCTTGATGCTGGCATATACGGGCTGCGGCCAGCCGCTAATAGCGCTGGATTACTGGACTCAAATTACGCAGTCCAGAGAAGGTCCGTCATATGCTACCTTGCAAGCAATGTTCTGGACGCTGGAGAAGAAGAGCGGCGGCCATAAGCAAGCCCGAGAGGTTTGGCAAAAGATTGAAAGAATGGACCTGGATGTACCGCCCAGCGTCTACAACGCGTATATCGGCGCAATAGCCGGAAATGGAAACGAAAAGGAGGTTCGGAGTCTGATTATGGGGATGGCGTCCGTTGTCGGATCAGAGCCAGATGCCATGACGTGAGTACAAACTCCTCTCCTCCAATACTTGCTTGATTAAAGTCAATCCATCGCATTTCTAACTCGACTGATATAGACTCGGCATCACATATAATGCTCTGCCCGGACAGCAGCTTCAGAAAGGATTCCAAGAGTGGGCCAAGGGACGATACAGCGATGCTTGGACAGAGCTGATGAAGGTGGGCCGGCGGATGGACGAGTATTCGCTGTGCCAATTCAGGATAGAACGAATCTTGAAGGCTTAGAAGAAGAAAAGCTGAGTGTACAACATTGAAGGAAATGTATCATCATGACATTGTATAATGGAGGGCGGCATCTATTGTACACATAGTTCAGGGGGAAATATCTAGCTACAAGTATATAAAACATTGTCATGCGTGAGCGCCATATGCATAGACGGCAGCTCTAAATAAATAAGAAAATACAATCACACTGCGCCATTTTTCGTCCACCAAGTCTCTCATCTCCTCTCAGGGAAGAAGTTGTCCCTGACCATCTCCGGGTGAGCGTGAATCGTCGGGTACAGGCCCATGCCCTGAACTCGTCGGATCATCTTGGCAATTTTGCGCTGGTTGACGGGACGCAGACTCGTGCCAGATGAGTGAGTGATTTGGCCAGAGGTTGAAGTGAATTCCTGGATCAAAGAAAAGTTCTATACGCCGCATTAGCTTCCGTTGCCTTGCTCCAGTCAATGGAGGCCCATACCTTGTACATATCCAAAGGTCGGATTCCCAACGCATCAACCACATCCCCCCCTCTAGGCGACCTCTTCCTCCACTTCTGCATCTCCACAGGGCTCATATCATGCGGCGAGTACACATCGCCAGCGTCCCACCTCCGGGGCATCTGCTTCAGGTAATCGTTCGAGTTCTTCTGGTTGCGCATCATGTCGAGCTGCGTCTGCTTGTTCCGCAGCGACGTCTGGCCCGCCTTCTTATACCTCGTCATCAAGTCGGACGCAGCCTCGCTGGGCTTGTGCGCCGACTGGCGCGAGGGAGCAGACGACCGTGAGGACGAAGTCGGGTTGTTGATGGAGAGGAGGCTGCTGGTGGAGGAGTGGCGGTGGTGAGAGTCTGCGCGGGGCGGTGCGCGGGCTGCGGCGGTGGTTGAAAAGGCCCGGATGGAGAGGCCGCGCACGGCGCTGGGTGAAGGCACGAGAGAAGGCATGGCGGGCGAATTGAGCTGGGCAATACCAATTCAAGATGGCTTGAGAGCTGGCGATGGGCGAAATCCTGGCGTTGTGCTAAAAGTGGCGGGCGGAACGCTTCCGCGGACGGCACCGCAATGCCCCACTTAAAAATTGTCTGCGATTTTCATTTTCGAGGTTCTCTTCTCCAAATCTGTCGACGATAACTTGCAATCAGCGCTTTTCACATCCACCAATTCCTCCTTTACCAGGCTGCGATTGTCGTTCAATTCAATTCCCAGTCTTCAGAAACAATTGTAGCAGCGACTGCGTGACGAACGCAAGGCTCCCGCCAAAATGGTGCGAAAACTCAAGCATCACGAGCAGAAGCTGCTGCGCAAGACAGACTTCTTCACATACAAGCAAGACAGCAACCACCGCGACAAGCTCGTGCGCCGGCGGTACATGATCCAGAACCCCGAAGACTACCACAAGTACAACCGACTCTGCGGCGTAAGTCTTCCATGCCCTCAGCGTCTCCTTTCACCTCCAGCCTTCAATATGCTAACCTCCAAATCTCCTCCAGTCCATCCGCCAACTCGCCCACCGCCTCTCCCTCCTCCCCCCCGAGAACCCCACCCGCCGCAAGCACGAAGAGCTCCTGCTCAACAAGCTCTACGACATGGGCATCCTGTCCTCCGCCTCCAAGCTCTCCGCCGTCGAGAACAACGTCACCGTCAGCGCCTTTGCCCGCCGCCGCCTGCCCGTCGTCATGACGCGGCTGCGCATGGCCGAGACGGTGCAGGCCGCCACGAAGCTCATCGAGCAGGGCCACGTGCGCGTGGGCGTCGACGAGATCACTGACCCGGCGTACCTGGTGACGAGGAACACGGAGGACTTTGTGACGTGGGCCGTGGGAAGCAAGATTAAGAAGAACATTATGAAGTATAGGGATGAGCTGGATGACTTTGAGCTGTTATAATCTGTTCTTTTATTCTTCTGTCTCTGTTCTACAGTTTATTTCTCTTTGGTTTGCCTTTTTGAAGAATACCGGGTTTTGCGCAAGGAGAGGAATTGTTTGTCCATTAGACACAGCGCATGGGAGGAGAGCATATTGTCGGAAAGCTAAATTTGGCGTTTACGGGCTTGGTTGGGTAATTGGGCTGTCGTGGGTTTAAATTGCAGCCAGATATTGCAAGAGATAAATATTACAATCTCAGACTACAACTACACGGGATTTTCACTGTTCGCTACCGAAATATTGAGTGTCAACACCTCGCTTTTCTCTCAGGTTGGAAAAACACTACTGTGCACGCACAATGCTGGTTACATTCCGCCAGAGCATATACATATTTCAACCTCCACCAGTGTCTATCTTTGTCCTCTTTTGCTATTGTACAACCTCATTAGCCAATCAATTCTCGCCATCCTTTCTGTTAAGCCTTTAATGGCAGTCCACAGCGACAACTGCTGCAAAACCTGGCCACTCTGCGCTCACTAATCAGAAACGGATCAAAGCTCCTCTCAGATAAGCAAACCGTCGCAAATCTTTTTCCCATCATCCGCCCAAAAGTATAAAAACGTCTTTACACGCTCTTTCAATTTTCTTTCTGGGGGATATTCCAGGGGTATACTGCCACAGAGATAAGCCGCGCCATCCTTCAACCGAGCTCTCACACTCGTTCCGGTTCTCGTTCACATTTATCCCATTCCCGAGCTCCATCCATAAAACGCCTTGACATATTTCAAAGCGTAGTACACCCCTATAAGCCAATAAACCAAACCATCTTATAATATCGCAAATCTCATTCACCGCAACCGCAACGACTCCAAACATCTCATCTTCAACTAGAGGAGCAGAGGCCGGTAACTCCACTAGCATCGGCCCCACCCCGTAGCTTCATTTTGCAAAAGGCGTGTTTTGCTCAGAGAAAGGGCTAGGCTCACATGTGTTTGGAGCATCCTGTGCCAGGTAGACACACTGTGTGTGCCGGGTATAAAAGCCCACATCCAAACAGGCTCCCACACTCTTCTTCCTATTTTCCCCCTGGTGAGCCTTGAGGATCTCGTTTTTCTGTTTCTTCATTTCGCTTTGGCGGGCTTCCGTCTATTTCTCCCTTTGATTCCTGCTATAAGCACAGGTGGTCGTCATAAAAGTCGCCATCGTGCCACTCGCATTCATATAAGTCCCCTGAGCGCTGGAGAGCAGCCGTCCTCTCTTCTTTCACCATGGACACCTTGGCCACCATCTGGGATGCCTTCATACATGTTATAGATCCATGGCGCTTCATGAGTATCTCTTTTCGCCATATACCCGCCACCATAAGAGGCCTCATCCGCGATAAAGATTATGGAGCTCTGCTCTCATTCGCAAGATTCGAAGAAGCTCTGTTTGGCACATTCTGGGCCACCATCGGGCCGAATGTCAAGCTCAATGCAGAGCAGCGCGTCATTCCTCTCCTCGAAGGTCGTATCAAAGCTGGTGTCGTTCATGATGAAGTCGTGAGCACCCCGGTCTATGGTACGGTCATCGAAGTCGGTGCCGGAAGTGGCATGTATGCCGACGTTTTTGCTCGTTTTCGCGAGGGTGCCGATAGCGCCCATGACACTGAAACCCTTCGACACAGAAAAACCACCGGCGGCCACATCACCAAGATGTACGGCGTAGAGCCCAACCCCATTTCCGCCAAAGCGCTTGGACAACGTGTAAAGGACCTCGGTATGGACGATATATATCACGTTGTCCCCGTCGGTATCGAATCAGTCGACGACCCCTCCGCCTGGAATGGCAAGATCGAACCAGGCAGCGTCGACTGCATCGTCAGTATCCTTTGTCTCTGCAGTATCCCCGAGCCTGAAAAGAACATCAAGCTTTTGTACAAGTTGCTCAAACCAGGAGGTCGCTGGTATGCCTATGAGCACGTCAAGGTCTGGCGCGGCGGCCCATTGCTCAGCCTATATCAGCGTAAGTTGGCGCCCACATTCTGCTTCTATCCCCATTATAATCATACCAGAAACTAACGGCTTTTACCATACCAGGCTTCGTCAATCTTGTCTGGCCACACTTTTTAGGAGGATGTGAACTCTGTCGCGATACCGAAAGAAACCTCAGAGCGGCCGGCACCTTCAAGGAAATTGATTTCGTGCAGCCCGTGGCTCAGCCTCCTTACCAAGTTTTGCCGCACAAGATTGGCATTCTGACGAAATAAACCTTTTATGATTCAAGAACCGCTTTGGGAGCACAGCAAATACCCCTGATTAGAATGTTCTCATTTGAGAAGCAACTCTTTTTTTTTTTTCAAAGCTCGTCGTCATCATCATCGTCCAAAAGAAAGATCGAAGTCCTGCTGGATTTTCCGTCTCCCGGTGTCGGCTTCCCCTCTTCAGCAGACTCGAGTTTCTTTATGTCTGTCCTCTCCCTTTTGATGTCCTCTTTGATATCTTCGACCTTCGTTTCCGTTCTGATCTCATATTTTATGCCACTCGGCCTTTTCCCAATCATTTCTTCCTTCTCTTCCTCCCTTTTCACAATTTCGGGCTCAACTTGAGGCCATGGCTCCAAGTTTTCGAGCTTTACCCCGCTTCTTGCCTCATCATCCTTCACTGCATCCGGTTTTAGCTTGTGCTCAAGCTTCAGGGCGTTTGCCCGCATCTCTGCCGGCGATTTCTGGCGGTTGATGATACCCTCTTTTTCAAGCTTAGCCTCGCGTCTCTTGTAGAATGAATTCAAGCAGTTCCTTCTCGTTTCTGTTGTCCAGCTTTCCACAATGAGAGCGAAATCCGTAGCGTTGGCGAAGCCAAACTCCCTAGCCATCTCACAAAATTGCCGCAAGCATACGTCTTCAGGCGGTTTAAATTTGCTGTGTAGCCCATCGCCATCGTCCACATCGCTGTCAACAAACAAGGTAGCTTGGCCAGCAAGATCCCCCTCGCCAAATAATCTCTCAGCCGCCTGCCGTGAAAGCTGCTCCTCTACTTTGGAAGATCCAACCACCTCGGAATTGTCATGTGTGTATTCTACACCAGCTGCCGCAAGGATGGCTTGCACAGCGTCGCTTTTAGGGCGACTGACCTTCTTAGAGTCAACCGCTTTTTGCTTGTCGCTCGAGGTCAACAAATCCGCCAGCTGACTTAGGCCTCCATCTTCGGAATCGCCGTCTTCTTCGCATTTGGCGACACCCAGATCTTCCCCATCTTTCGCAGCCTCTTCTATATTGACATCAGCCAAATGTACTCCAGCCTTGGCTTCAGCAATATTCGTCTTGTTGACAATGTCGCGGAGCAAGCCCATGTCGCTATGGTGGGTGAAGATATTTTTGAGTCCAAAAATCTCGCCTTTTCGTTCAGTATCTTGCTGAACGCCGCGAAAATATCGTCGCTCAGACGAGGCAGTATATCCAATATTTGCTTGCTGCTGCTTGTAGATTTGGCGAGCATAGACAATTTCTTCAATCGTCCCAACAGAGATAAGTCTGAAAACTTCGACATCTCGCGTCTGGCCTATCCGGTAGGCTCGATCCTGGGCCTGTAAGTCATACGCAGGATTCCAATGAGGATCAATGATGACGACCTTGTTAGCCGAGGTGATATTCAATCCGACTCCACCGGCCTTGGTTGATATGAGAAATACAAACTGAGTGGGATCCGAATTAAAAGTGTCAACCACATCTTGGCGCGCCTCATAACTCAAAGAGCCATCCAAGTAGCTCACAGTGTAGCTCGTGTTGGTGAAGAGATGCTGCAATATGCGAAGTAATCGCACGCTATGAGAGAATACCAGAACCTTGTTTCCGCCTCCATGCCAAAATTTAAGCAGCTTCTTGAGAATTTTCCACTTGCCGCAAAACTCCGGGTTGACCAGGTTACTAATCCGATCTCGCTTCTCATATAGCACCTGCCATGTATCAGGCATGCAAGTCTGCAGTGTTCTGAGTTCTGACTTATGCTTCTCCTCCAAGTCAGTCGTCAATGGTACCAACAGAGTGAGATGGTTGGCTAGCTTTTGTAGAACGATGATACTAGGGAAAACAGCGCTTTGCCAGCGTCTGCCATTCGGGAGATATTCGTTACAACACCAGCCCTTTTTGCCTCCATGCTCGCAGTCTTCTGAAGCGGTCCGTATAATAGCTATTTCTGCACTACTAAGGAAGTTTTCGTATGCTTCTAGCTGCAGATCTGTTAGGGGACAGAAGACCACTCGATCAGTCTTCTTGGGCAGCTGATCTGCAATCAAAGATTTCATGCGGCGCAAAAAGTACCGAGGGAGGAGGTTTTGAACCAGCTTCTTTGCCGTCTGCCTTGCAAGGCTCAGTTGCGCAACTGTTGCCTCATGGGACTGGCCGACAGTCAAAGGTTTGGTGATGGCATTTGACCACTCCGCCTTGGCACCGAAATGGCCCGGGTTGGTCCAATCCAGCAATGTCCAGAGCTCCTCATATCTGTTTTGAATAGCAGTTCCCGTCAAACCAATCCGACAAAGCGCATTGACTTCTTGCATTGCTTTAGTTGTTTCCGAATAACGGTCTTTGAGTCGATGGCATTCGTCCGCAATTATGGCATCCCACTGCACCATGTTGACGGAGCTGCGAGAGTTCTTGTATGTCTCGTATGTTGTAATCATAATTTCCAGCATGCCTGCCCGAGCTGCGCCCAGTACATCGTCTTTATTTGCGCCGTGGAAAACGTCAACATGCCACCAACCCCATCGAGTCAACTCGTTTCTCCAATTCATAATAAGAGACCCAGGGCAGACGATGAGTATTTTGGGATACCAGCGGTCGCCAAATAGCCGCATTTGTCTCAGACGCTTCCCATCGCGCTCATCACCTGTTTTTCCAAAGGCTGTTGTCAGGAAAGCGGCGACTTGAACCGTCTTGCCGAGGCCCATGTCGTCTCCCAAAATGCCTCCCTCCTGGTATACAAATTTCTTATGCAAAAATCGAACACCGTCAACCTGATAGTCACGTAGGTATTGCGCAATTGATGCTGGAATAAGACCGCCGGACTGAGGAAGCTCGATATCTCTGTACGGCCGAGACGGTTTGATACCACTTCTGGGGTCAAAATCTGGCCTCTCTTTCAGCTCTTGAAGCCTCCTTGACTCATCGAACTCGATGTCAGTGTAATCAGGCGGTAGCATCAGTGCTGATTCATGATATAGCTTCCTCCTGGCGTCAAAATCTCTCCTCCGCTCAATCAAGTAGTCGGGGAGGTCCAAATCCTCCGAATCATCCTCTGCACGGCCGTTCCTTCGGCTGCCCTTTTCATCCTTCTTTTTCGTGATGGATTTACGTTTTGTCTTCCGTTTCTTTGGCTTGGAGGGCAGACTGTCTGACTCGTCCGTCCACTGAACCTTTTCCGTCAAGACAGGCTCGGTCCACTGAACCCTTTCCGTCAAGTCGGGCTCAATTTTCCTTTTTGGAGGAGGGGGTTTGGCCGATCCCTCGAACCCATCCTCGGAAGGGGACTCTGTTTCTTCATCGTCTGATATTTCAACGACATTCCTTGCCATTTTTTGGAGGCCGAAACGGCAAAAATGCCACAAGAAGCCGGCAAGAAGCGCGTAGCGATAACGCGAGATGGCAAAAGGCGGACCCACGTGACGCTTCCGAGGTTGAGGTTGCGATTTCACAGTCTCGACTGCCTAAGCACACTCCATAGCGCCTGTATTTTAGCGGCTGTCAGGCCACGACCCAGCTCTAGGCAGCACTGCAATAAGCACCGTGCAGGTTCAGGCGACGTGCTCACGATTAACTTGGAGAAATCGCATGTACAAGTATCATCAAGGTATCCCTTTTGAAGAAGATGCTGTAAAAAATGAACTTGTGTTCAATATGAGCACCTACTCAAGGTAATATGATCGGAGCCTCAGATCTTGAACCGGTGCTGTTTACATGCGCAACCCTGCTTAAGGTCATAACATCTCGTCAGTCAACTAACAAGTTCAAGTCAAACTGTCAACAGGCAGTCAAAAACATTCGAACAGCACACAATCTATAATATCAAGATAGACATTTATGAAGAGCTAATGCAAGCCAATGACAGTGACTTATACAAGCGGCAATACTTGATGACCACATCAAGATCTATTTAGTGCAAGGGTGACGTTGATCCAGTAACTGATGAGATAATCGCTTCTCATGGAATCTAGACATGTGCAAGACACCTGCAAAATTCCATCGTCTAGATATGCTAAGATGCTTATGTTATCGGTGTACAGAGCAAAAGCTCTTTGCCAAGATTTGCATATCACAATACAAATGACCACTATGGCTGGCAACATTTAAACTGACAGCAGTTCCTATCATTTGACCCAAAATATGGAATTAAGGTATCGCTTTTCTTCGTCCCTTTTGATCATAAATCGGCTCTCACCATGGCATCAAACCTCACTTTAAGCTCCGAAGAAGCGCGAGATCGAATCGCCATCCGTCAAGTCATTGATCAATATGCTCACTGTGCTGATCGCCGCTTATTAGACCAGCAAATGTCCCTCTTCACCGACGAAACCAACTTCTTAGTATACATGCAAGGAGAAGGAACGTCACCCTCGCAAGTCGTCGAAAAAAGAGAGAATTTGCGACCAGTCTTTGAGTTTCTGCGCGGCTACACCCACACAACGCACTTTAATGGACAAAGCACCATCGACATCGAACCGGACGGCAAGACTGCTTCTGGAGAAACATATTGCATTGCATATCATTTGTCTGAAAAGGACGGCCACCGACAAATGTATGTGGCCAGTTTGCGATACCAGGATATCTTGAAGAAGGAGGCCGATGATGTTTGGCGATTCTCGGAGCGGAAACTGTACCTCGATTGGTCAGAGACGAGACCGTCGAATCCATAGCATTTCATAGCTTTTTACTTCTTAGAAAATTCATGGCGCTGTCATTTCGCCGACTGTGTTGGATACGCATATTGTTCAATTTCCGCACTTTGGAAGCTGTGCCGTTAACTTGTAGCCAAATTTCGCATATATAGCACCAATTTCATCTTCAATGTTATCGTACGATTCTGAATTTCGTATTTAGCCTTTTGGCTAAAGGGGAGCGCTGGTTTACCACAAATGTTGCCCAATTCGTAGAAGCAGAAGTGGTCAGATTTTAAAGCACAAGATGCCACTTTAGGAGGGCGTTATGCGGGGGCGCCAAGACCTCGTCTCGGCATATCATTTGAAGAATTTCGAATGTTCGTGGGTATGGCCAAGATGGGAACGACTTCCATCATTGCAGAGAATATCAAAAATCAGCGTTCAAATTTTCAGGTGACGGACCACACCTCCAGGCATACCAGTTGCTGCCGCTTTCTCAATATCAAGGGCATAACCTATCTCGATCATATCATCGTTTTCGGGGAACAAATGAGGCGTCCTGAGCCAATTTTACTATCTTCTTTCGATTTAGTCGTTGTTTATAATGGCATTCTCTCGGGAAAAGGTCCGTTGACGCCAGACGACTCAGTTGCCAGCAGCCTGCTCTGTATGGTTACAAATTCCATACATGGGAATCATGGGCAAAGCGGTTTGCCAAGACAACTTGGAATCGACCGCCATCTTTGTTGCTAGATGCTCATAAGAATGTTGCATTTAGATCCTCGGTCGTAGATTCATGTAATTTGTTCGAATCGAGAAGACGTATAATTCTTTCGGGCGGTGCCAGCGAATCATTACCACTGCTGTGTCAATTCTTCGCCATGATAAAGTCGTATTGAGCCGAAGCCTAGGCCACTAATCATATTTTTTTACGGCAGAGGTGTCTATCGCAAATTTAAGCTCAATTAGCGATTAATATCTCAATGTGTGTGAACTGGTTCGAGGCTACATACCCACCAATAATGTTATAAAAAAGGCAAAAGCAAAAATATTTGAAGAGGGCGAATGAGAAGCGAGAGTATCTAAAAGTGTGAGATAAGCATTTTACGCATCACAAAATCACAAGTCTTGAAATAACACGTCAAATTGAATCAACATAAGAAATCCTATTGTTTAAATGCGTGTTGCGCCGAAATATGCGTCATATCCAAGTCCACCCAAACGCCCAAGATATATATACAGTCGAAAGATGGACACTTCTATTTTTTCAGTCCCGTTCTATGCCATCGCCCGCTAACCATGCTTCGTGTTCGATTAGACATGCCCGTCAACAGCCCACTTGGCGAGAGCAGGCCAGCCAAGCAACAGGCCAAATGTAGGAACATAGCTGTCAAAGGAAGAAATGTTAGTAAATACGACTTTTTTCGAAATACCATGTTGGTTTCTATCAGGAACAGCTTACGTGACAATCTTGCCCAAGACAAAGCTAACCTCCTTGGCATAATCAGGAGTTGCAGGCTTCACAGTGACTGGAACCCGCTCATAAGGGGCGTGCTCAAAAGCGCGGCCCATGCTTCGAATTTGCATGATGAATGAAACAGGTCTGCGAGCAACGGTCTTGGCTGCAGTACGAGTGAGGACGGCGGCAGACATCTTGAGATGTGTTTGAAAAGATGTGTTTATTGAATTGTTTTTGTCGCGTAAGTTGAGGGGATTGGAGATGCAATCAAATTCGATTTCGAGTCTTGAAGATATTAAGCTCGATATATATGATTGAGTAGAGATATTCGTAGAGTATAAAACAAAAATTGAGTAGAGAGGTGATCCTCTGTGGATTGTGTTGTTACTTTGTGGATGTTGTGATGATGAACCAAAAAGCAAACTTCGAAGCTTCCAACCAGAACATTATGTATCCCAGCAATCCATCGCAAATCGCCGCACGCCATGCGGCGCAGCCACTTTCCGAAATTTGATTTTTCATTTTTTTTCCCACTCCGACCCTCATGATGTCAATTTTGGCGCTGCTTCCGCTCTCGTGAGACCTCCCTTGCCGCGGGTTATGGGCAGATGCCGCACATCTAGCTGGGTGAATATCACACCACTGTCAGGACATACTACTGCCACTGTTACGAAGCCGCCGCCTGGCGATTGGCCAGCCCTACCTATGACCTAACGGTTTTCGGGCTCGGCTCTTTGAACCTGGGAGCTTGTGGGAATAAGCGGCTAGCAACAACACCCCGGTTGGTGGTGCCACTCCGGAGGATGCCGGAGGGTGGTCGTCTGGCGTTTACGATTTCTCTCTTTTTTGCCTTGTGAATACAGGCGCATTGTGTTAACAAAGATCCAGAAGTTCGGGCGGCGTGGAGACAAAGAGCCGCCGCATGATTGACACGCCCAGGTTCATTCCAAATGGGGAATATCCTGGATTCATTATAGCCTACGCCTCCTGCAGTTTCCTATATGAGCGGGTTTACCTAAGGCTTCGCGCCCGGAGAAGGCGAGGTTGCAGGAAAATCATACCACTCTTCAGCGGCCGCATCTGTGAGTGGCCAGATTTGCCCTTGCGCTGCTACGTAATCTGGGGAAGTTTGTCAAATCACGGCAAGGCGATTACTGTTCGGATCGCAAAGATCCCACAGGCTTCAATATTGCGTGGTGTGCTGTTCTTGCATGGGAAGAGGCCACCCAAGGCGATTCTGCTTGCAGGCCAGACTCGGATGCTTCTAGTGTATGTAGATGGCGCTATTCCAAGATCTGAACAAACGACGAAAAACACCAACAGACTTCAACACACATTCTGGCTCAAACATGCTCAGCTCCAGACAAAAGAGTCATCAGGCGATTCCGCATCGTTTCTATTGACTGCTAGAACATTGTGAAGAGAATAAAGCGGATTGATTTGTCTAAGAGAAACTGTTGGCGTTTTTGCGGCGACTGCGGCATCAGCTCAGCGTGCGGTTCCAGCCGCAGCGGCGCACTCGCCGACAGCCGCTCCGGGCGTGAGGGTCGGCCAGCACCGATCTCATTTCCTCGGGTCGATTTGTGTTTGGGCACGTGGCTCAAAACCCATCTGTGTTTTATTTCGAGACGTTTGAATGATTTCGTAAGCTTAAGAAGTATATGATCTCATTAATGCTTTGCAAAGAAAGATTTAAGTCGAGAACTTGCGGAGAACTCTCGGTACGAGTTAGAGAACGACGGGAAGCCAGGAATACAAGTACGGTTGAAACACCAGCTGAAAAGCAGGCAAAGCTGAATGAAGCTATGCAAGTCCAAGTTTCTTACTTGCATTGGACTTTTACATTTATTTCGGTCTTTGTATCTGCTACTGTTTCTGATATTCTTCTAACAGTTGTGCAGTGGAATGGTGTATACACGCTTACTTGTACTCAGACATTGTGCCGCAAATTGCAGAGTTCACGCAGCTTTCCCTGCTTTATTACCAACAAACTTCAACACTCCTGCTGCTGCTCAGAATCAACAAATAAATTTTAGACAAGCATATGAAACAAGTCCAAAAGAAGAACAAAATAATGCCTGGCTGATTCAACGAAGCAAACACTGCAGGTAGGTAGGCTAAGACGTTCTCATGTCCACCCGCAGCACGTTACAGGGTATTTGATCCTTCGCACAATCAGAGCAAACATTTGGTATAACATGACAGGTGTTAGGTCCGTAGAGCTGAAGGGATGTTATCCTTCTCGTCAAAGACTACATCAATTGAAAGACACCGAATACGGGGCCTATAACCAAGAAATTCCTGGTACATGACTTCTGCCCACGTTGGAAAATGGCCGTAGCTGGCGTTATTTGGTCAATGATGACCTAATCAGCAACGGTTTTTTGAAGTTCAAATAGGTACGTCAAAGGATAAGCACCAAAACAAGATAGTAGCGCAAAGTATTGTTCTACCGTGTCGTGCACTGTATTCCGTACTGCTCCTCGACCGGCATTCTGCTTCTATTTCCCCCGCATGTCAAGCACCACGCATTCGTTCTTCCTCTCACTCACATTCACCACCATATCATGGCCAAGAGCGTCAAATTTACGAAGTGCTACAAGCAATGCAGCATGGCGGCTTAGCACTCACACAAAAGCACATTCGCACTGTCTTTTCGTCCTGCTCTGACCGGACGTAAGCACAAACAAGTAGCAGCCAGCTTGGCCCTCGAGTACACCTATTTTGGGCCAGACTCCATGTACCGAGATCAATGGGTGCTATGACCGCCTTTCTAGAAGACGAATCCTGACTGCGAATCAAAGATTGCCAAACCTGCATATGGACTTGGCATCCCAAACAGGACCCTTGGACGTGCCAGCTAGGCAAATTGCGTCCAATAGTTGCCGTCTTCTGAGCTTAGTTCTCAGCTGGCCTCAGGGAAGATGCCAGGATTGACGGCAGCTCCCCGCGCTAAAAGGCTGCTAACAGAGCCCCCAGCCTGTTTGCGCAGTGACAAACATCCAACCGTCGAAGCGTCGTATACAATCTATTTTCTTGCGCGAGGGGAGATAACCGTCTTTTGCAGCCTTTATTAATGCGCATGCGCGGATCTCTCTGGCGATAGACGTCAAATATCAGCCATCGCTGCCATTGGCGCCAACGCCGTCCATCATCTGCAGTCGTGCCATCGCAATGGCCAGTCCAAAGTCCCCGAAAAGCCCACGGGGCGGCTCCTCCACCAAATCACCACCAGCGCCAACATCTCCTGATGCCGCGCAGCCGTCAGCAGCAGGCGAGGTGCCCACGACAGAAATTCCATTTGTATGTTTGCCAGACTGATGTCGCAGCTGCGAGGCTATGGTGATATCTTGTTCATCTTCCAACTTATACTGACCAGCGCACAACACCAGGAGGAGCATGACAACGAGGGCGACTCTGGCGTAGAGGATGAGTTTGATGACAAGTGAGCACTGCGCGATATACGCTCCATGCGCCGAGGCATATTAACGTGGCAACCCAATTCTGCAGCGCCTCATCAACCGCTTCTCTGACCGACAGCATATACGACTACCGCAACATCCACGGGCGCACATACCAAAACTCCAAGACGACCCAGTACTGGGCCCCCAACGACGACCGCCAAAACGATGGCCTCGACATCTCACACCACTTCATCACCATGGTGCTCGGCGACAGACTCTTCGAGGCGCCCATCTCTGAACCGCCCACCAGAGTCCTCGACGTCGGCACCGGCACCGGCATCTGGGCCATCGACATGTCCGACACCTACCCGTCCGCCGAGATCATCGGCACCGACATCAGCCCCATCCAGCCCATGTGGGTGCCGCCAAACTGCATGTTCCACATCGAAGACGCGCAGCTCGAATGGACGTATGCGCCCGGGTCCTTCGACTACATCCACATCCGCGGGCTCTACGGCAGCATCAGCGACTGGGGCGCGCTCTACCAGCAGGCCTTCCGGGCCACCGTCCCGGGCGGCTGGATCGAGAACTTTGAGTACAACATCATGGTGCTGAGCGACGTGCCCGAGATCCGCGACGACCCAAAGCACATCTACAAGCGCTGGGCGAATGTCTTCTTCGAGGCCTCGGACCGCATGGGCAAGTCGCTGCGCCCCGGCGAGGGCGGCCAGATGCGCAAGCTGATGCAGGAGGCGGGCTACGTCGACGTCGTTGAGAAGAACTACGCCGTTCCCATTGGCGCGTGGAGCAGCGATCCTACCATGAAGCAGATTGGGGCGTACAGTCTTGCCTTTCTGGACGAGAGCCTGGAAGGGTTTGCGCTGTTTTTGCTAAAGGAGATTATGGGCTGGGACTACATTGAGATCCAACTCCTCGTCGCGGAATTTCGCAAAGCGCTGCACAACCACAGGAATAGACCGTACTACATATGGTATGTGCCTCTTTTTTTTTGGTCATCTTCCTCGATTGCTAACGCATGAATGCAGCACAAATGTTTTTTCACGCAAGCCATAGCCCGGAGAATAAGTTTGTCCATTTTTCGTTGTATATTTTTTTATTTTTTTTTTATTTTTCTAGCTTTTGGCATTTCAAGTTGGCTACCCCCCACTGCGTTGTCTTTTTTTCCCTCTCTTTTCTTCTCTCTAGCGGTCATGTTGAGAAATTTTAACAAAAGCACTTGAACCCTTGCACAAGACTTTAAGAGCTGTCATTTGAGACTATGCCCGTCAAGGAAGCGTTCATGTCACCTTTCCACGTGGCCAACAGGGCTGGCGGCGGGACTTTACGGTATTGTCACATTGCGTGTATTGCTTGCCATCTATCATGGAATTTGTTTTATGCTACACAATCTCGGAGCGAACGATTGATCGATTGATTGAATGCTTAGCCCTTCTGGTAGCTCGAGCTCATGTACATTACCCTGGATTCTTATGCTCTATCTCTTTTTCCTAAATGATGCATATGTCACTACTTTAATATACTACAAGGCGTCTCCTCGCCCCCATGTTGGAATCTTGCGTTTATACATGGGAGATTCTCATGACGAAATTATTGAGCCTCTTTTGCATCGCCATGGCCTCGCTTATAGCGCACCAAGTGTCATAACTGAAGGTGTCTTATTTAATACGTGACAATTGGACAGCGAGCAATGTGCTCGTCATAACAGCCAAATGTTCAGGGGAGAGACGGACATGCACAACCCAACATTGTAAATCTTCAGCTCATGCACGCTGAAACAATAGTCTGGAATCGATATGCTCACAATTCCGTAAAAAGCAGCAATATGAATAATCTTAACCCTGTCCCCACCACTACGAAATAGCCATCTAGCCATTTCAACGGGCAAAGCCACCCTACATCGTAGCATCCCGGACCATGCAGCGCCAAAGCAAGCACCTCGTCGACGCTACTGCGCTGCTATTTACCGTCTCAATCGTAAAAAGAGACAGCAAGCTTTTTTCGTGGGGTAGACGCGAAGAGGGGGAGGCGTTGTGACGCCAAGCCCGTGATCTTAGAGAGCACTGTGAGCACATGTACGCCTCCTCACTCTGCTACTTTACTTTCTTTTTTCCCTCTTTCCACAATTCTTAAAGAACAAACTACGCTCATGAATCCATTCTTTGATTCCTTTTTTCTACGCTATAGCCAACAACCAGGTTCGGGCCGCCCCGCGAAGAGTCTAGCGGCGGGCACTTCCCCATCTTTGCTCCGCTCCACAGTGTAAACGCCGTTGGCTGCCGCTTGCAGTAGAGCATCGAGGTGTTTTGGAGATTTATGAGAAATCTCAAGTCCTTTCAGGATCATCGGCTATTTGTATCATAAGCTCTTCTCTGCATGTATATGCGTGATGATGGACAACTTTGCCGCAATTCCAGGATACCTCGCCTTGTTCATTGGCTGCCTCCTCGCATATTCCATCGCGGGGAGAATCACTGCATGGGGGAGATTGAGATCCTTTCGTGGTCCCTTTTTGACCAATTTCACCAATTGGCCTCATAGAAAGGCTTTGCTTCAACAGAGATGTCATGAGTTTTATGGCGAAATCTGTGAGAAATATGGTTCGATATTGAACTCCTCCCATTTTGCTCCTGCAGAGGATAGACCGTGCTCGTCATGACGTATTGAACATTTGCTAATTGCCATCACTATATGATGCACGACAGGACCAATAGCAAGAGTTGCACCAAATATCTTGGTTACCTCTTCCCCGGACGTGTGGACTCATGTGAACAACTCTCCTGGGTATAAACGCTCTGAGTGGTACTACTCAGCTTGCCGCATTGAGTACCGACGTGACAACGTCTTTTCGCAGTCCGACAACGCAAAGCATGATTCTCGAAGAAAGCAATTGGCTCCGGGTGTATGCTACCGTCGTACCACTATTGAAAAATCAAGACTTTTACTAATCATCACCCAATTGCAAGTACTCCGGAAGAGAGAATCTCGATATAGAAGATTCAATTGACCAGCGCCTTTGGGACTTCCTCAATCTGGTGAAATCCAAGTACATGTCCACAACTACGAGGATTGTGCCCATGGATTTAGCACGAAAAGTCCAGTTCTTCACCCTAGACGTCATCAGCGCCGTGGGGACTGGCAAGACATTCGGCATGCTGCAGAGAGACGTCGACGTAGAAGATTTTCTCCAGTCAAGCGAGGAGGGGCTCCGTATATGCAACTTTGCGGCTGCTCTAGGCTTCAGCTGGATCGCGCAGGCCCCCTTCATCGGCCGTTTTATAGCTCTGTCGGCAGAAGACAGCAAGGGCTTCGGCAGACTGATAGCAGCGTGCTTCCGCCACGTTGACGAGCGGCTCCAGAATCCCACAGACAAGAAATCCGACATGTTGGCATCGTTTATCCGTCACGGCGTAGTGGGCGACGACCTGCGCTCCGAGGTTCTCGAGCAGATTGTTGCCGGCTCCGACACGACTGCAAGCGGGATTCGAAGCACTTTGCTTCACATCATAACAAACCCTCGAGTATACGCAAAGTTACAAAAAGAAATCGATGAAGCCGTTCGAGATGGCAGAGCGCCCCAAGAGGGCTTCATCACCCACGCCGAGGCGAAACGGCTCCCATACCTGCAAGCCACCATCCGTGAAGCCATGCGAGTCTGGCCCCCGGTCGCAAACATCTTCTCACGAGATATTCCACAAGGAGGAGACACTGTAAATGTCGACGGCAAGGACGTATTCTTACCTGGAGGCGCTTGCATCGGATATTCTGCCCTCGCAATGCACCGTAGCACTGAGATTTACGGCGAAGACGCCAAGGCCTTTCGCCCAGAGCGCTGGTTCGAAGATGACAAAGACAGGCTTGCCAAAATGCTTCGCACCAACGAATTGATTTTTGGTTATGGGAAATGGCAGTGCTTAGGCAAAGATGTGGCTCGGATGGAGCTCGGGAAAGTTGTATTCGAGGTACGTCTTGTTTGGTGGGAAGAGAAGAGTAGCCATATTTTGGTCGCTCACCAAACTACGCTGACACTAGTTCAATAGCTGTTCCGTAATTTCGACATTGCCTTGATTAACCCGACGAAGCCGTGGACGACAAGGAATAACCTTGGGTTGTTTACCATCTCTGATATGTGGGTGCAAGTAATGGAGAGAGGGGAGTAAGTGAGAGCTTGGTGGATCTTCGAAAAATGATGTATCCTCATTATGATATATGAATGAAAAGAAGGACATGTGTTTGTTTACCTTGATCAGTTAATAAAAAAAAGTAATGATACTATGGATTCATCTTGGCTGTTGTTGAGCGAGTCAGTGAAAGACTCAGCTCAAGTATACAGTCACGTGATCGCGACTTTACCAAACCTGCCTCGGAAGAGCTTCCATTTCCCAAACAGCTCAGTCACCAGAGACCACGATAATGCCGCTGGTAGACCCCATCACCATGTCGTCAGCACTGGCAAAGGACGCTTCGGCCCAGGCCGCCGACAGCAAGCCGAAAGCTGCCATTGCCGCCGTCCCGACGTTCAACAATGTCTTGTCCAAGGGCGTCTCTTTCGGCCGAGTAGCTGTCCTGCTGGGGCTGCTGGCAGCTCAATTCAACGAGCTGGTGGCCCAGCCAGCCCTGACGCTGCAGTCCGCCGTGCCTGTCGTGGCGGTCGTCCAGGTGGCCTATGTGGTCCTCTGTCTGCCGGCAGCGGGTTCTCAGCAGGCAAAGGCGGCCAAGAAGCCCCGTCCTGGCGAGAAGAAGAAGCCGGAGGCAGCCGGAACGAGCTCTTTGGTGGTGCGCATTTTCCCACTCAACGTTCAATTGAAGAAGATTGATTGTAGTACGGAGTGGAAACAAAAGATTATGCTAACATTGATATGCCTAGACTGCTCTCCTCGCCCTGGTCCTCACTACAATCACAACCCCCGTTATCCACGTCCTCTTCATCCTCTTCGGCGCGCCGCTCCTGGACCACGTTCTGGAAACGTTCCTCTGCGCCGCTCACTTCGCCCTCCTCGGAGTCTTCCCCATCATCTACGCTCGCGGAGTGGATAATCAGTCCCTGGTTGCGGTGGCTGGCGTGTCTGCGCCTCTGGATGAGACGCTGGGCGGGCTGCTTGGCGCAGTGCTTGGCGCATGGTTGGGCGCGGTGCCTATCCCCTTGGACTGGGACCGAGACTGGCAGAGGTGGCCTGTGACTATCGTCTGCGGCCTGTACGCGGGCTCATGCCTTGGCAGCTGGTTGTCAGGCACTGTGTTCTACGGCAAGCGAATCGGCGGAGCGGCGCCCTCCGCCAAGGAGGAGTAGACACAGAAGCACTGTGGAATCGGGCATCTATCATTGGGCGTCATGTTACGGGAGCGTATATTGTTGGGGGAAAACAGTTACCATCGTGTGCTGAGGCAAGCATTACGAGGAACTAATCTCTTGAGTTTGAGGTTAATTGGCTTATACACGGATAGAGAAAAATGAAATATTACTACCTATATAGTATCTAGGTCGCTAGCGGCAGCGGTTTAGTTTTCAACGAGGCACGAAGCAGCTAGCTGGCCGCTGCATCTTCTTTAATAATACATGGCTGCGTTATTACACACCCTCTTTCTCCGCGACGGAGCTGCCGTTTGGTCGGAAGTTTGATGCTGGGGGATCGGGCGCCCGCAAAACAAGTCTAGCCCAAGCTCTCATGGAGCGACGCCAGCCACTTCCGCCTTTCTCAGCTTGACAGACGACACATGTATGGTCCGGTGATTACAACCATCTCACTCTGCGGCAGCCACCGCGGTTTCTTGGGAACCCAATTAGTAAAACGTAAAAAGAGAACAAAAAGAAAGAAAGAAAAAAAAACTTTCCGATACTCGGCTTGCACGGAGCCCGGAGCAACTTTCGCGATAGAGCGCTACCATCCCACTCAAACCAGTCCCTCCCACCCAATCCATTCCATCATTCACAAAGTCAGCTCCAGCCGAAGCAGTGCGCGCATGTTGCTCCCAGCGGAGAAAATCTGATCTGCTTCGTGCTAAGGCCGAAACAGCAGGTTGAAAAATCTAAAAAATCCCAAGGATACATTAGATCACCAGCCGTTGAACGCTTCTGGAAAAGGGGCCAACCTTAGTTGTCTGCCAAAAGTTGAATCGGTCGCCGAGGGAAGCTGAGGTCACTCATACGTGATTGAGGCAAGCCGCATCGGCACACACGGAAATGCGCATCTTGTCTGATCCCTGGCGGGTGTGGCTGGTGGGATTGAAATTGGATTGAATCGCAGATTGCACCAGCGCCAATCACCCAGCCGTTGCTGTGTTCATGTTTTTCTCGTCATGCAGGCCCCCATGTATTGTGGCGCAAGCAGCTGCTTTCACTGACACGCTGCCGGCTGCTTGTCACTGTCACTGTCACTGTCGCCGTCACTTTCCAAAACCAGCCTGGGGGGCAAAGCTTCAAATCTGTGGCGGTGCAAGCAGCATCACCTTCAAACGATCACACCCAAGCAAACGAAGCTTGCATGGGCCAAGCAACACTAGGCAGGGGTCTGCAGCACGCTTAAAACGTCATGACGTATGATTCCAATTCTACGGCGGCTACCAGAAGGACAAAGCAGACGTTCAAAGGTCCATGATGGCATACTTTGCAGCGCTTCAGCGTCCCATGCGCCGCCGTTCAAGCTTGTTCCGGGGGGTAAGTTGTGGCTTGTACCTTATTAGCCCTGACAAGGGCAAGCAAGCAACCTTGGAATGCCATCAATCAGATCGGGGCTGCCTCCTACTTGCCTCCCTCGCCCTTACCATGACAAGTAACGTGTGTAGCAAGTAACAGTTTAAGCTAAACTGCCCGCGGCCTATTCATGCTTCTGTGGCTTGACCTGCCTATGACGCAACATGGAAACCAGCTTTCTTCCTTTTCCTTGGCCGGAATGCATGGAAAGCGCCAAGATGACTGGCAATAAATAGTACAAGACTTCGCAGAAACCTTCTTGCCATTTCCATCTCCCTTCTTCATTTGTGCTTCACTGCTTTCAGCTTTATTCCCGACTAGAAATCTTTCCTCTTCTTCCTACACCAACGCAAAACGCTTATACATAGCGGCCTCTTCTCCCACGACCCGACAACAAACTCGTATATACTCAAGTCTCTGAGCTTCCGAGCTTTCAACACTATTCACCATGCCTTTCACATCCAGGTAAGCTTTTCGAGCATGACGTCCCGTGGCTTCCGTCACCACGTTGTTCCCCCGCAGCGGGCAGCTCTCAGTGACAGCACCACTCTCACGGCAATGCCGCCAGCCCTGCGACTTCGACGAAGTGTCGGTAGCAACAAACTCGATGCTAACATCGTCTTCTCTCTCCAGCGACGTCGCCAAGATCATTGTTGCCATCATCCTGCCGCCCGTAGGAGTCTTCCTCGAGAGAGGCTGCGGTGCCGACTTCTTGATCAACATCCTGCTCACAATCTTGGGTACGTATAAATGAACCCTGTTCACCGCCCTCCCCCTGGTTACACTAACAGCGAGACATCACGTCACGACTCATCTTAAATGCCGGTCGGATTGGCTAATATGGTGCCACTTCAGGTTACATCCCCGGAATCATCCACGCTCTGTACATCATATTGAAGTATTAGAGCACTTCCATCACACTCGTATCCGCCAGCTCAGATCCATGACGCCGCGCTGCGTTCAGTGCCGTGCATCAGCTGTCAGCTTCTAATCTAATCGATTTGACTGGCATAAGTCTCTTTTAGAATGGACATGCGCCTGTGCAGGAGTGCCGCCGTAATGGACGCCAGCTCACCACCTGGCTGGTTATAGATGTGGTAATGACAGTCGACGGTCTTTTCTGGATTCCTTTTGTTTTCTCTCTTCCCTTTTTTTTTGTCGGCTGGATGCAGGGGCGGCCTGTTTGCCGGGGGCATCAGGTTTGGCTATAATAATATATTGATACCCGACGACCTCTTAATCACAAATATTTTTTGACACTTGAATATGTCTCGTTGCCTTATTTCATACCAGTGACATTCTGCGATGAAGTGAAATTGCGCAAGCTGATGATGACAGGGGTATCTGTTTCTCTCTGTCCGTGAGTGCCCCTCTGGTCGGAAGCGATGACAAACATTACAAATCCCGGTCACGAGAACTGGAAAACAATCAAATAAAAAAAAAGACAAAAATCACACCACCAGAGATATTTAGTGAAGCGCAAAAAGAAAAGATGGTGATTCCGCCCGGGCTCGAACCGGGGACCTTTTCGGTGGTGTCAACTAACTGTTAACGAAATGTCATAACCAACTAGACCACGGAACCGATCGAATTGTTGACGAGCTGCTCACTGTTGTTAATTATACGAGCACAGCAACTTTCGACAGCAGAATGCTGAGAATAGATATAGAAAGGGAGAGCAGACTAGGTAGGTGGACTTTGAAGTCCCTATACAGAATGCAGCAGACGAAATATAGTGACAAGAGCAATTTGAAATCCAATGATACCGTACATACAAGCCCGTTGACTCTTCGTAATAGGCCAAAAGTTTAGAAACAAGCCAATACAGAAGGCACCAAGAAAGTCGTATATATATAGAAAAGGAAAAAGAAAAAAACAACACGAGCGCCAATTCTAAAAATTTCCCATTGCCTGTGCCTTCTAACAAAACTGAATACCGAGCATAGAGAGTTTGACCCCCGAATGAGTGAGACGAGTGAAAGTGGTTGTCTTTTTTTTAGTTGATTTAGCCCTTAGAGGAGCTCTCCGTCGCCCTCTTCCTCAGCTGCCTCGTCGTCGTCCCAGTCCAGCTGATCATTCAGCTCCTCAGCTCTGCGCTGCACTTCGGCGAGACCTGACAATTCGGCAACATAATTCTTTTCCTCGAGGGCTTTCTTGACAAAGCTCCATCCGTCGGTGCGGAAGGCGTCCAGAATCTTGGGGCTACATGCGCTGCAGCTGTCGTATGATTGGCCGCGGATAACAATATTCTGAAAGGTAGATACGTAGCCTCTGATCTGATGCGGCACAAGGCCGAGAGGATGATCAGGGGGGTCTCTTTCGAGCGTAACTCCCGGTCGTGGCTGAGGAGCTGGGGCGTTGTGCCTCAAGGGATGCTGCAGGAGGCTTGTGAGAAGTTCAACCAAAAGTGCAGAGGCAATGGCGGCAACTCCGGGTCTGGTAACAGTACACTGCTGGTCAAGAGTCTGGTCCTTCATAGACTACACGTACACAAAGTGGTCAGTTTATGAAAAGAGAATTGGGAAACATCAAGTAAGACTTACATCAGCTGGAGCAACAACGTCGTTGCAAAAGTAGCATCCAAGAGTGTCCTGGCCTTCGTGTGTCGCTTCAGCGCCGTGCCGCATAACAACATACGAATCAAATCCAAGAGCTGCATTCATGACGACTTTTCCAGCCGCCTTTCCCATCACTGTCGGTAGCCATCGCGACTCACGAGTGTCCATTAGTAAGAAGATGACATCGTGAGCATTGATCAGAGCTTCAAGCTTGTCGTAGTCGGCTTTCGTCTTCGCTTCATCGGCTAGGGCGTGGCCCAACATTGGCACAGACATGGAGTGTCCTTCGGCGTCCACGCCCGGATATATCCTCTTCAGCATATCGGCGGCTTGGGTCGCCTTTGGCTTGCCACCGTTGAGACAGTCTTCGTACTCAAACAACGGCTGGCGAACGGGGTTTGAAAAGGATACGCTGCCGTAGTCGACAAATGTGATTTTCCTTACCCCCCATCCCATTAAATTTCTTGAGACATAGCCTCCCAATGTTCCGGCACCCAGAAGTAGGCACTTTGTCTCCTTGATGATGTCGAGGTTTAGATCCGGAGCAAGGCGCCACTTCATGAGCTTAAGATTCAAATCGACTGATGAGTCTGCCAGTCGCGATGGATCCATGTACTCGCCCAGGTTGGCAACCTGTGCTTGAAGCTTACCGTTCTTGGCTCGCTCCCAGCCAGTGACTTTGGGCATTTCCTTGATTTCCATATCTTCGACGGGGTCCATTTTAATGGGTATAATGATGCTTTTGGACTCGTGTCGGCGAGACCACTCATCTCTGAAGCAGAGAATATTGATCTTGGACAAGCGGAATCGATGGCGGATCAGGATCAGGAGATTGCGTAGCGGCCATGATGGGCCTTCTGAGAAGGTTGATGGATCTAGAAACGTGACAAATCGATCCTCCTCTGCAACACCTTCGAAAAAGCCGTCTTCAAAATTACGTAGTGAAGCCACCTCCCATCGGTACGGAATCTTGTGCGCAGGGTCGTGTTCGCTCAAATCGGCCGGCTTCTCCCCCCATACCTTTTTAGCCAAGAAGAATCCATGCTCGCGCTTGTCGACAATATATCGCCACGTGCCTACTCGATCCAAAAGAGCCGTGGTCTCGTCCGAAGTGAGGCGCTGAACAGGTCCGGCTCGCTTCCACTGCGCATCAGAGTGCAGCGCGGGAAACGCACACCAGTATATGAATTTGTACTTTTTGAGATCGGCGTATGATAATATGATGAAGGATGAGAGTAGCGAGGGGACAGAGTATATGCTTCCATCGTTAATGGCGTCCCAAATCTGCCTGCCCGCCAGCTTCAGCATCGCCGCCTTGTCGGTGTTTCTAAAATCTTCGATTGTATTGACGTTCTTAATGACACCTTCAGCTCTTGCTTTTCCGAGAGGGGGACTACGCGCGACGCATGTCAGCTTAGAAACCTATATGTATTAAAACCACGGCGACAGACGTACTCGGCGTTTGTCAAAGCACTGCCGAGAAGCTGCAGCTTGGAGCTGGCATCTGGGTCCACATCGCGCGGCTCATACACGCCCATCAATCTACGCGCGGAGTCGTCGAGCTTGTCATATTCTAGCTTGGACGAGAAGAGCGCCGAGTAGAACGGCAGCTCGATCTCGGAGGTAAACGGCACGAACTGAAGCGGCTCGTCCATGGTAACGGTTCCGTCGCAAGTTTAACCTTGTATTTCGTTCGAGTTCAGCAAGCCAGTCGCTTTATACAATGCAGTCGGTAGCAGAAAATATTTGTGGGTTTGGAGCTGGCGACAAGTTATACGATTTTGTGTAGGAGCCAAGTTCGAGCAGCAGGCAGGCGACAAGGCCGAGTCATCTGATATTGGATTAGAGAGCTTTTATCACGAGCTACAAGCCCAGTGATGTCGTAGCGCTGGTGCCCCGCGGAGAGCGGGGAATCTGTAAGTGCTGTAGTGCCTATGCAAGGGGGGCTTGTTCAGGCGATCCAGGCGGCCGATTAGCGCCAGTTTGGCATCAAAGGCTGTTTGCAGCCTGCACTTCTTTCCAGCCACGCTCGGGGCAGCATGTAAATGGAGCTGGTATAAGAGCATAGTCAGCATTCTAGATGATAGATACAGGTATTTGCCATAAACATAAGATTAAGAGCTGTGGTGCTCTGGGCGGCTTGGTGATTTTATGAGTAAACCACGTGAGCTTTATATCTATTATTAGCGCTGAACCTTGCAACAAGAACCAGTCCGATATGGTGTAGTGGCTAACATCGCTCGCTCTCAATCTTCGATTGAAGCTCCGAGCAGCCCTGGGTTCGATTCCCAGTATCGGAGAACATTCTCTTTTTGCTTCTACTTCTAGTACTCATGTGATAATCCTTTCTAAGCATGAGAGAGAGCTTCTTCTTTTTGTTCATCCCTTCACCTTTCACTTATAACCTGATTTTATTTTTGCATTTATTGAATTGAAAATGAGGGGAGAACTGGGAACGCTCTGGTTCTCCAAACATTGGCTGGTTTCATTCACATGAATAGATTCACGAAGATGTCTGCAAATCTTGGTCTATAAATCATCAAATGAGTTTCCACTTGAAGCAAGCAATACTGGCAATATCATCTCTACAAAGTAGGTATATGAATCTTTTAATTATGTACGTCCTTTGAGTCTTGTTAATGGATGGCATGGTGCACGACGCAAGATCAACGTACCCACCAATAGTTCTTTGGACTCGCACCTCTAAGCATCAACCTCATAGACCAAGAAGCTCAAGATACTAATTATTCTGCTCACATGATCATGCCCATTACAACTTGCCGTTGTATGTAGCAATGAGTTTGTAATAGCTGGGTTGTACATCATCTTGCCCCAGACTCCGGTTGCCCAGCGGAGCGCAGGTAAATTCACCGGACAAGAGGCCTCGTCCACGTCGTGCCCCACTTGCCAATGCCGCCTTGAAATTCTCTTGCGGAGGACGCTTCATCTTCAGCCCAAGGTCGAAACGCGCCCCGTGAAAAGACATTCGCGACTACGCTGGATTGAGATTTCGAGATGTTTGTCGGAATCTGTGGCAGTACGTCTTTGCTTTTGCAACGGCGTGAAAACGTAGCGACTAACTCAGCTCCCCAGGCATCTGCTCGGGCAAGCAGACTGTGGCCCAGTATCTAGTTGAGCATCACGGGTTCAAGCGCCTCTATCTGCAAGCCCCTGCATCTGTTTCAAACGAAGACGAGGATTCTCTTACGATCTTGAGACCGTCAAATGGCGCCGTATCCAAGAGCAATGAGACATCCTCCTCCCACGTCTTCACCACAGCCGAGGAGCTATTGGACTTTGTGACTCGGCGATGGCGCAGCCGCTTTGTGACAACCGATATCCCTACAGAGCAAGTGCTTGACGTCTTCATCCGACGACCGTTCTTTCTGCTCATCTCAATCGACGCTCCTCTCACTCTGCGATGGCGCCGGTTCCAGCAACGCTCCAGCCAGCCAGAGCAGTCCACCATTAGCCTTGAAGACTTTGTCTCGCAAAACGACCGGCATCTATACGATGCGGCCTCTGGTCTGCAGCCGCTCATTTCGCGGGCCACCGTCAGGTTGCTCAACACGTCGTCATCACTGGCCCATCTCTATGCCACTCTCGGAAAGCTCGACATCCCCAATCCCGACCGTATGAGACCCGGCTGGGACACGTACTTTATGGCGCTGGCATCTCTGGCGGCACATAGGTCCAACTGCATGAAACGCCGCGTCGGCTGCGTCCTCGTAGGGCGAGAACGACGAGTCATCAGCACAGGATACAACGGTACGCCCCGTGGCCTGCGAAACTGCGCTGAAGGCGGCTGCCCTCGATGCAACGAGGCAAACGGCTCTGGAGTCGGGCTGTCCACCTGTCTGTGCATACACGCAGAAGAAAATGCGCTTCTGGAGGCCGGCAGAGAGCGTATCCGGGAGGGCTCTGTGCTGTACTGCGACACGTGCCCGTGCTTGACATGCAGCATCAAGATTTGCCAGGTTGGCATCACTGAGGTGGTGTATGCCCATGGTTACAGCATGGATACTGAGACAGCAGAGGTTTTTAGACAAGCTGGCGTTAAGCTGCGACAGTTTATTCCGGTAAGTCGACGCAAATGATTCAGAGCAGTAGTATGGCATACTGATTTTAGAGGCAGCCTCCGAATGGTTTGATACATTTAGAGAAGATGGAATTGTACTCGTAAATGGCTAGGTGCAGATTTTTTAAATGGTCTATGATTTTTATATAAGACAGCATACATATACTAGATGCATTTGTATTGCAGCTTTGGTGTGCGTCGTGGAGCATGCAGCGACAATCCATTTACTATTGCTATTGCTATATATACGCTTTCAAACTGCAAGTTGCTGTAAAATATGAATACAATTGATCACGGCGGTATTCAGATATGTAGTTATTGCTGTAGAACTTGTTGCTACAAGCGTGCTCTTGACTCATGCCTTGTTAACCCACGACATTAAGACTGGTGCGGCCTCTAGATCAGTTTGCATACTATCCCTTAAAGTCATTCTCGACACAATAATTGGGCTATAAATAGAGCATAGTTGCTGAGATGTATGATCGCTATTACAACATGTTATTCAACTTGAAAGAAGAACATCCCATGCGAGGGGAAAACTGCTGAGTTGAATTTATCGGAGATTTTAGGGTAAGTATACATGCAGGAACAGCAGATGTGAAAAACAGTTTGAGCTACGGATGGATCTACGATCCACTGATACAGGCGAGACAAAGCTTATGCATGTTCTAAAATATTTGTAATTCAGACTATAACATACGGTTTATTATCAGGCTTTTGTTCAGCGGCAATGGCCAAAATATGGCTTGCCCCTAAGCTAGAGTCATCCCGCCTCCATCCTCCATGTAAGATGGCGGGCTGTAAGATATTCTGTAGCAGCAATGCCGCATGTTGGCTGTGGCCTGCGTTCCAAGAAATCAATACAATGATGCCGGCGCTTAATCGCCCAGCTAGGTGCACAGTTTCCACACACAAAAAAGGGAGAGAACACGGGGTCTGGCTTTGTTGAGACTTGTTCCTACGGCCGCCTCCTTGCTTTGTCCCCCCGGAGATGCGCGAGATGACGATGGACTTGTATGGGCTTACAAGGAGGTCCTGCGCTGTGGGCTACATTGATATAGAGAATCATCATTTGAAAGGAAGCATGTGTAGTGCCAATGACAAGTCTGGCATTAGTACTCCACGCAAAGTATGAAGTACTACCGAGCTCTAGCTGTTGGAAATGTAAGAGATCTGGAATCGAATAATTACTCAGCCGCCCGACTCAGAGGATCTAGATTGTATCACATCCTCCCTCGAGCACAGAGGATCATTAAACTTAGGAGAGCGTGCGCAGTCAGCACGCTCCAGCTGCATGGCTCCGGGAGAGGGATCCGAGGAAGCGAAATGACCCATGGGGGATTGCCAAAAAAGGGACGTCTTTACTCAAGGTTCAGATTCAGTTGGATCTCATGGAACAGGGACGAAGGTGACGAAATAGGGGATTTGCATATGAGTAAGTGGCTTTTTTTTTGGTGGCTTGAGCGCGTCGTGTGTTAATGGAGATCAAAACAGTGGCGATGTGTGCAAGTAAACAATGGCTGGTTTGTTTTGTTTTGATCAGTGACGACACTGACGAATCGCCTCCACCGATCTACGCTAGCAATGAATGGCCCCGGCTGGAGAAGCCGACGACAGAGACTGGGCCAAGGAGAGACAGGAGGTAAAAGAAGGTGAAAACTGTCACAGATAGTCGCCGTTTGTCTCTGCCATCGCGGCTGAGCTCGGCGGGCTACTCGCGGCATATTGGCCATTCATTCTTTGGAAGCATGCTTCTGCTGTTGTTTACAGAGCGTGCGAAGCGCTACAGTGACGCATGAACCCTGAATCTGGGGAGTGGCGAAGCTAAGAAAAAGGCAAAAAAGGACGATGCTGAGACATGCAGGGAGGAACAGACGACTGGGCCAATCTGTACAACTTGTCGCCCTCCTCTATCTGGTCCCAGACGACCTTGATCATCGAAGCTACGGCTCAGTTTAGCGTAGCAAGAGGCGCCATTGGACCCCAAAGACCCTCACCCAAGGCGCCGTTCCTGGATCCGCAGCCCAAGACGTTGCGGCGCTTTGGCAACCTTCCCTTGAAGCACGGCGCTTGTTTGAACTCTACGAACAACAGACTTGAGGCTCTCCCTTCATGATAAGAGGGAGGTCTAGGAGGGACTTGCTGAGCCCGGACGCAGTGGCGGGGCCATGAGGGGCTGTATGAGTACTTGGGAGCTGCGTATCCGTAGATGGTGGAGACCTTGGATAGCTCTAGAAGGTGTAAGCCATCGCCAGGCATGTAATGTCTCGCTGGCTGCAATGGACGGATGAGTTGGTGACATATCATAGAATTGAATTGATGGTGAGAGTGGCGGCTTTCAAAAATATCGCTAGACACTATTCGACAAGGAGAGACTGCCTTTCTTTACTCTGCATCGTACAGCTAGGATACAAGATAACACAGAGATATGAAGAGTAGGAAGAACAGAAAAGAAAAAGAGACGTGCATGAGTTCCGAGCAGGGGTTCTGCTCAACCATTTTTTGGGGGGCGCACTCGTACCGGTACAAGCAAAGGCTGGCAGCCACAAGGCGGCCAATTAGGGGGCCAAATTCTGCCGGGCGGCCACAGGGGTCTACTCAAATGGGCTCCACTATAAACGATTGAAGACGCGTTCCGGCGTGTTGCGCTAAGCCGAGCTGGGTAAGATGATAAACAATGCAGCAGCGCAAGTCGCGCCTTTTGCGCCTGGAGCTCCAACGAGCAACCGCCAGCCAGGCCAGCTCTCGACCAGCCTCCATGTACGGATACTTGCACCTGGCCTTGCTCCCTCGCCGTGCACGCCGCATCGCCTTTTCTGCACATTCTGCATACCAACCATCCTCCGTCCGGACCTCGCTTGCGTGGCCTTGGCTGTGGATTTTCGCTCTCTCCCTGCGTGTCTTTGCCTTTGTGTTTTACTCTGTCTCGCCATTGAGTCACCGCCTCCACGACGTCCATCGAGGGCAGCCGCTGCGTTGCCAAAGTCAATTTCGAAACCTTACCCGGGTCACTCTGCGGACCTGGAGAGCCCGAGTAACGATCCAACAGCGACCGAAGACGACAGGAAAACGAGGGCGGCCGACGAAAGGCATCTGCGGCTGCGAATTGACCCAGCAGAATATTGGCCGTGCGATCCTCGCTTGTTGACGCAAAGCGCAGCCCGCAATCTATATCTACACAGAGGGGGCGATAATTGCGAGAGCGAGCGCCAGGCACCCGCATATCGTGAGCATTTCCTCTTTTTTTTCTTCTCCCCGTCTTTCTTACCTCTGCTCTTTACTCCGGCGAGCAACCGAGCGCCATGCCGTAACTGCCTCTGCTGGTCTCGAATCTACTTCATACTTGGCACGACTCTCGCTGGACCTACATTTGACTCTCGGCCCCGCCTGCTTGCCGCCGATCTATGCGACCCGCTTGGGCATCATCCTCTCGCAGCTTGTCTCTGGGGTTCCTCTTCTTTTCCTTTTTTAATCTGGAATAGCCCTCCCGGGCAATCTCTATCCATACATCATCATACAACCGACCTCCTGTGTTGCGCCTCTCACGACGCCACAGCATCTCGACTTGATTTCGTTTCTCCAGCATCTCAGGCTACGACTCAACGGACCGATTTACCAACTCTTGTGTTTTGTTTACATTTTACTTGTCTTGCTGCCATGCACGGATTTTTCTGGCGATATTAGGGATACCGACAACGAGAGAGCCATCTACAGTGCACTTCATATATAATCCCTTCCTAAGAGACTAGCTAATCCGACGCTGCGCTCTACATCAGACGTCTTCAACCTTTTACAATCGACATTCCTTAGGCCAGTGTCCTTGGGCCACGACTTCCTCGCAGCTTTACAAGTCCGCCAATCATTCTTTTGCACTGCCTTCATTCCAGTGCCATGTCCTTTTCCAGCGGCGGTGGCGGCACTCTAGCTCTGCCCTCGCCTACTCACGCCCATCATATGGACCCTACGACTGTGCGCAACCTTCGACGCTCCATGTCACGATCCCCGACGAAGCTAATGGCGCGCGCAACCTCTCACGGCCTCACAAGCTCAAGACAAAGTTCACCAAAATCACCGAATCGACGACTTGCCACCACGCCGCTACAGCAACGGCCGGTGCTACAGCCTCCTTCGTCAGCGTCGCCAACTGTAGACTCACCGTTTGTTGCTAGCGCCCCGCAATTATCACCTTCGCAGACGCAGACTCCCCTTCGGCCAGGCGTTAAGCTCTCGCTTCGGTCCGTTAAAGCTGCTAAAGCGGCGCCTCCTTCGCGCATCACCCGGGCTCGAGTTTCTCCCAGAAGCCCTTTGAAGCGCGCGCTGTCCACAACCCCCGATTCTGGAAACTCTACCTCTTCACAATCACCAATATCGCCTCTCCGAGCCAGACTATTGGGTCAAGAAAACAACAGCACCACGACTCCTGAGCACTCAGCACCACGAAAAGCGACCGATCGAGCAACCCGTTCTACTGTGCAGTTTGATATTACCGGTGCCTCTCAGCTTGCGTTCCTCAAGGCGCTGGAAGAAAGTAGTGATCCATCCATGACCCCGACAACAGGCGCGCTGAAGCGCAGTGACGCAACCATGAACTTGGATCAGTCAAACCAAGGCAGCCCGGTGGCGAAGCGACGAAGTCTACATGGCATTATGAACTCTGCGCAGTCTCAAGACCTCTTCAATCCGAGCGCATCCCAGCCTGGTGTTTTCGATATCCATGAAGATGAATTCCCTGAATATGAACTGTCTGGGACTGGAGGAGCCATCTCTGAACGTGATCACTTGGCATCTCCGATTCATGTATCAAATATTCCGAAGCGATCATCCTCTCTCCGCAGATCAACTTTACAGCAACGATATAGCGACAAGACTTCTTGGGGGAAACGTTCTGGTGAGCGACAGCTCTCGCCGCTGGGAGCCGATGTATCTACGGCAGTCCGACACCGGCCTCGTCTCTCCGCAGACTCCTTCGTCCCCCCGACAGCTGGTCGCGAAAACCCCTTTGCACCTGGCGCCAGTGCTGCGACGGAAAACAAAGGCCACCAGCCACATCCGCTGTCCAAGACGCTCACTACGTCAACCTCTGGCAACAGCTTGACTGAGGAGCAATCTTTTTACGCACCCGCAAAAGTTGCTTCCAAACCACATCCTTTCTCCAGATCTCTACCCCCTGGCGCTACGCGCCCGTCTAGTCGACATGCCGCTGAGCAAAGAACCATGGCCACGCCAAACCAGACTCATCAGCTTTGGATCGGTGCATTCAACTCAACCGGCCTTGTCTCCAAAGTTAATCGAAATCTAGAAGAGGAGGCCGACAAGAAGATGGCGCCTCCCGACACGCCATGCAAAAAGCATATCAACCCCTTTGCTACCTTCCCGCCACCTGGCAGTTCGGGGAAGAAGAGGGGGAACAGCCGCAAATCATTTGGCGGCATACCCTCCACTCCCTTTGGTCCCATCATGAGCCGTGCCCCCGATACGGTTGCCAATCCTGGCAAAGGGCTCTCAATTTTCCAACGCAGCAGCGTTCTAGGAAACCGCCGTGGAAGCATCCTTGGCGCTGACGGCGATGATGGCAAACTGTTTGCCGATAATGTCGACGTCGCAAGCCCTGCGGAAAGCGATGTTCCGCCAACCCCGACCAAGAACCTCCTAACACCAAGCTTCAGTGGCCTGAGCAATTTTAGTGAAAGTTCTCAAGAAAGCCCGAGTGCCAACCGGACCTTGACACTTTCTCTTTCGGCCGTCAAGCCGCCACTACAATCGCGGGAATCAACCTGTAAGTCGATCTTGGACATGTCTGACAGTTCGAGGGACAAAATCGAGGAGGCACGTTCGCAAGCCGATCGATCTACTCCTTCAGACTGTGGACCAACTCCAACAGATACTGTTTCTTTATCTTCATACGGACGGGCAAGGACCCGGAGGGGGCTCAGTGCGCCCCAGCCACTCACTACCGAACTTTCAACTTTGACGCACTCCAGTCGAGTGCCTTCGAAACTATCCAAAAATGTACTTACTAAGATGATGTGTGTTGAATCAGTGAGCCCCGATGGACGACGTACTCCTCAAACCCCTCAGGAAAACTTGCTGCCGCTGGATACCAGCCGGCTGTCCATCTCTCAGACCAGAGATGGCCGACGAGAATCCCATATGCCGCCTCCTGTCACACCGACTAACTTCCGCTCATCCACGAGCATTTTCGTCACTCCTGTTAACAATGCTCGTAACACCAGCTTGGATATTGATGCTAGCTTATACTCCAAGTTTGACAAGGTTGAGCAGATTGGCAAAGGCGAATTTTCTACGGTATACCGTGTAACAAAACAAGACTTTGAGAGCTCCTTTACTCCAGCCTCATTCACCCCGGTTGATACCCACACCAGAAGCCCTGCCAAGACTCAGGTCTTCGCTGTCAAGAAGACTAAGCAGCCGTACCATGGTCCCAAGGATAGGGAAGCAAAGCTGCGTGAAGCTCATATTCTGCGAGCTTTGTCACATGCTGAACATGTTGTGCAATATATTGATGATTGGGAGCATAACTTTCACCTCTACATCCAGACAGAGTTTTGCGAAGAGGGTACTCTGGATAAATTTTTGGCCCACGTCGGGCAGTTGGGTCGATTGGATGACTTTCGTATCTACAAGATCTTGCAAGATCTTTGCTTGGTAAGTTTGGCATGCTAGGATCTAGCTAAGCGTATTTTTTTTGTCATTGCTAACCTACTACGTTCTTTACAGGGATTGAAAGAAATCCACGACGCTGGATTTATGCATTTAGATATGAAGCCGGCGAATATTCTGATTACCTTTGAAGGAGTCATCAAGATTGGTGATTTCGGATTGGCGCAGGCTGTTTCGGATGACGCATATCTGGATATCGAAGGAGACCGCGAGTACATGGCCCCTGAAATGTTGGAGGGCAAGACCGATCAGTCTGCCGATATCTTCTCCCTTGGCCTTATGACGCTGGAGGCGGCGGCCAATGTGGTGCTTCCCGACAACGGACCTACCTGGGTTGCCCTCAGATCTGGCGATCTCTCCGAAGTGCCCAGCCTCACCTGGACCCCGTCAAGCGAAGTTCAGCGGGATGCCCTCGGTAACCCGACCGACTCTGCGATGAGCGAAGAGCTCCAGATCGAGAAGAAGCCGCGCAGCCCCGGCAACCTCTTTGGATCCTTTAAGCGATCGGAACTTCAGCAGCCGCCTGAGTTTATGGTGGAAGCCTTCCACCCCAGCTCCCTTGATTCTATTGTCAGGTGGATGACGCAGCAGGATCCGGAGGACCGACCACGCATCGAAGACGTCTTGGCTCTGGAAGGCTTGCAGTGGGTGGCAGAACACCGAAATGCGCCCGCTATTGTCTACGAGGGGAACTGGGGTCCTTCTGAGCTATTCCCCGTCTCGATCATCAATGATAGCGACTTTGAGATGACAGATATCTGAGGCGCAAAAGGGATACTTTTTTCGTTGTTTGTTTGGTTGTTTTTACCTGATTTCACTTGTTAAACTTTGGCATGCTCTGGCACTTTGGAGCCAATTGCTTCAAAAACAGAGAGCTGGATACATCCGAAAGAATAGGATGCTTACGATCAATATTGGAGTTACTCTATCCTTGTACCGGAACATGTACGAGTGGATGAAAAGAGTTGGTGTTTGAATTTGTCAAATCGTCTGGTTCAGCATATAGCGGTTTTTTTTTTTTTTGACCTTTTTTGTTTCAAGGGTATCGGCCAATTGCACCTCGATGGATTATAACACAGCCTCGTCTTTGTTTTTATGCATTTCAGTTCGGCAGTCACGACTTTAGCCGGCGAGATGGACTATATTGGAATCTTCGACGAAGGACATTGACTCGGCTCTACATGGAAGCTATACTTGCTGTCACCGAGTGCATGTATCAACTGCATCGAATGGAGAGGCAAATGGCGCGTGACTGGAACTGGAACGGCTTCGGATATAAGCCTGTTTTTTTGGGAGTTGATGGAAGATAAAAGCACGTCACTTGTGTTTAACCAGAGCACGATCAAAGATGAAGCCCGCAGGGTACTGTCGTGTATATATACAATGAGCGAGAAGTTGCTAGTGTTTTTTGGTAACTGATGTACGAATAAGGATTCACGGACGCGGAGGATACACATCGGAATGGACATGTCAATTGCGGCGTTGGGGACTATTGGTTTTTGGAACTGGCAAGGGATCTTGAGGGCAATTCTCCGGAGTTTTCGGGAGGCAAAGTGTGTCACTCATGATTCTCACGACGAAATGGAATGAATGCGATATGATATCTTTAAAGACAATGAATGTGCCAAAGCTCCTGTCCTGTGACTCATTAAAACATGCGACTTTCGACGACGATCTCCGAGCGCTACTAACGTTTATGGCAATCCACTACGACGGAGCTGCAAGGTCATTGGACCCCGCATTGAAGCACGTAGCATGAACACGCAGCAGCGGCTTCGGTAGCCGGTGACGAATTGTCTCTCCTTCATCATCACATGCAATATTTATAGACAATACTGTGTGCAATTTCTCTTGAATAGATCTGTGACCTTGTAGCATATAATATTTATTCCTTTCCTTTCAATTCAATCAATTCACTCAGCTATCTCAGCTACTCTCCCAATTGCACTTATACAAGCACAGACAGCAAATAAGACAACACGCACCATGGTGACCGCCACACTACGAGATGGCCAATCTGGGCTGCCGACTCCGCACAGCACAATGCCATACTGGCTGCAGAATCCCTCGTATGTTCTCTTGGGTCGCCGCTCGACTCCGGATCTCCCGCCTACCGCAGATGTCATCGTCATTGGCAGCGGAATTACTGGGGCATTTGCGGCGAGAGAGCTGGTTGCCAAGGGGAGATCGGTTTTGATGCTGGAGGCGAGGGAGGCGTGCTGGGGAGCGACGGGGAGAGTGAGTTTTGTTTTCTATTTCCCGATAACTTTGCTGTTTATCTGTGTCTAATGATTTGGGCTGCAATCGTATAGAACGGAGGGCACTGTCAGCCATTACTTTATGCCACCAAGCCGCACATTGCACACTTTGAGCTCGAAACGTATCATTTCCTGGAAAATCTAGTTGAGCAATACGGCATTCCCTGTGACTGGAAGCGTGTTGGCGGCGTTCACGCGTTGCCCACAGACGAACTGGTTGATCTTGCGGCAAAGGTCATTGCTAATCTCAATGCCCACCACCCTCAGCTGAAGGACTGCGCAAAGCTCTACACGGATCCAGAAAGCATTGCCGAGTTTAGAGTGCAGCCAGAAAATGCTCGTGGGGTGTTGTATCAGCCCTTTGCGGCGAAGCTATGGCCGTATAAGCTGGTTACTTGGGTTTTGGAGACGCTCTTTACGAAGCAGCCGCCTGAGGTGTTCAACTTACAGACGACTACGCCGGTAACGCATTTACAACAAGTAGATGACTCGAGCAAGTGGGTTGTGCATACGCCGAGAGGACAGGTGGTTGCGAATGAGGTGCTTCTTGCTACGAATGCGTATACGTCGCATTTACTGCCCGAGATGAGCAAGTTGATCGTACCGGTCAGAGGGCAGGTTGCTGCTTTGGAACCGCCGGATGGAGACGTGGCGCTGGAGCATAGCCACATTTGGTTGGCGGAGAAGAGTGACAATTATTTGGTTCAGAGGAATGATGAGCTGCAAATGATTGTGGTGGGCGGCGAGAGAGTGAATGTGCCTGGAGGGGGAGAAGGGATATGGAAGGATGACAGCATTGACGAGGAGCTGGCTGAACGACTGCGCCGGAGTCTTCGTCCAGCGCTGAAGCTGCGGCCCCAAGGCGAGGAGGAAGAGGAAGAATTGAGGGCGCGATATCAGTGGACTGGGATCATGGGCTACACGACAGATGGGTACCCGTTTGTGGGCAAGGTACCCGAGGAGCTCGGCGGTGGTAGAGGAGGCCTTTGGCTCTGCGGTGGGTATACCGGCCATGGAATGCCGGTGGCGGCGAGGTGCGCGGTGGCGGTTTCGGAGTTGATGTTGGGACGAGGGGAGGATGAGAGGACGGTGAAGTTGCCGGAGGAGTTTGTGCTGACTGCGGAGAGGGCGGAGAGAGTGAGGGGAGGGGAGTTGGAGAAGAGCGTTTTGGAGGGGTTGAGTGCGGTGATGAGGGGGATGGTGGAGGAGAGTGTGAATTGAGGATGGGATTGGGGGAGTTCTGAATCTTGATGGGAAGCTCGGAGAGAAACTGGACAAGATTGAAATGAGACGAAGAAGATTGTGGAAAGGCTTATATGTCTATTTTCTAAGATGGGATATGTCAATTACTTCTTTGAGCAGCTTGAATGAAAATAGATGAAATAGATGGAGTAACTAAAGTAGATGAAGTGTAAAGTAGATGAAGTGTAAAGTAGATGAAGTGTAAAGTAGATGAAGTAACTGAAGTAAATAGAGTAACTCCAGCAGATAAAGTAACTCCAGTAGATGAAGTAACTCCAGTAGATGAAGTAACTAAAGTAAGTAGAGTAACTAAAGTAGATGGAGTAGATAAAATAGATAAGTAAAACTTAAAGGCCTAAAAAAGAGGGTTTTATATGAGACTAGATAAACAAGTGTTTTGGATATTGAAATCTATCTCTATGAGGCATATAATAACTCTCTTTGAGATATCAAAGACAAATTTTGATCCTTTCGGTTTGCCTTTTTGGGGTGATAGCCGGTGGCTTTCCCTTTTAATGTGTAAATACGCTCTGACGAGCAAGGTACAACTTCCGCATTCAGAATTTTCGGCATTATTACCATCTCACATGCCGCGAAGCAATAGCGATTGGAAACAAAAAGGTGCATCTGGTTGATTTCTACCGATAATCGGATATAGTACTGTGAGAGCATGTTGATTACTTCAATATTTGGCTAGGATGTATCCACGATGAATCTATGACACATCTCTTGCGTGCTAGATGCATCATGTATAGTTATCTAGTGATATGTGACGAATTAATAAATTTTACGGAATATCGGCTTTCGAATCTTGGTAATTAGTCCTCGTAAAGCAATTTCCAAGACTTGGCTAAATGCTACTTGCAATCAGGCGGCGAATGAAAAGCTCCTTCGGTAACGATGCGGCTATCTAAGATTTCAGCTGCCCCGCTTATTTACAAGATTTCTATATACTATCAGAAATACGAGGAAGCTCACGGGATGGATTTGTCACCAAAGAGGAAGTTCGAATACTGAAAAGAGAGCTGAACAAGAGCATAAATATAGCTCAAGCCTGTACTTACTACACGACCCCACCGCATCCTGTACCTACTACCTGGGTAGGTAGGCAGTTATTCTTCTCCCTGCCAAGCTTAACTCTACTATGCAATTCCGAGTTTCAATTACATTGTTTGTATGTACCTACCTGGTATTCTAAATTGCCCTTTCTGTGCTTTCAAACTTGTTTCGTGGCCCCACAACGAGATCCTTCGCATTGCTCATGTCAGTGCTCGAGTCAGTGCTCAGTTCCGGTATATATTGGCAGATATGGTTATTACTACCCATTTGCCCTACCAGATTGTGAGTTGTGTCTTCTCTTTCCCTTGCTCTTTATCCTGACCAGCTTGTTTTGATTACACTGTACCTGAGGTGAAAATGGCTAGCGTTTTCCACAATCTGCTCTCTCAGCCCCAATTTGACAGCTTGGATTTTGCAGACGTCAGATCTCTTACAAAACATGAGAAAATGGAGATAATCAAATGTCTGGATGCTGCCCTGTCGTCTTTTCTCTCGGAAATTAAATTTTCCCACAGTTTTGCCCCAAATGATTCCAAGCTTCGTGACGACCTGTGGTCTTGGAGCAGAAAAAATCTAATTGGTGTCTGTATTTGTGACGATGGAGTCTTGAATGGGATACTTGACGAGGCTGCGGCTATTGCGGAGTATTACTACCCGCTTGCTCACCATGACACTCGTCTACAAATGGCTATAGGTCTGGCGGCAGGGCTCACTGCGGATGATGGCGTCACTCCAGCGGATTCTAGGAAGACTTTCGCAAGTTTCCATTATCAATTATGGTGCGGAGTGTCCGATTCTGGAAGGGATGACTGGTCAACTATGTATCTCAAAGTCATTAGAAATTTCGCTCGTCATTTCGGAGCGAATGATCCTCGGATGGGAACCATCGGCGCCAATGGCTGGGCCAGTTTTGCAGAGGCATCGTTTATGGAAGACAGTCTAGCCAAGGCTCTGCCACCGCATTTCTCGCAAAATCAACCGGATATGGACGGTCATGGTTGCTGCCCAAATGGATTCGCATACTTCTTCAGAAGCCTTACAGGACTCTCCAGCCCTCTCATGCTTGGATTGTTCAAACCTTCTATTGATTTGGAAGTCCCGCTGGAATACTGGATTACAAGCGTGGTGCCTCTTACGACGTTTATTAATCTGATCAATGACCTGCTGTCATTCCCCAAGGAGATATTGGCTGGCGAGGCCCACAACTACATGTCTCTCCAGACACAAGCCAAGCGTCAGAGCGGTCATCTCTCCGCATTTCCCCAGGAAGGCAATTCTGGTGCGCGATGGACCTTTCGAGACACATTATGTGAGACCATGGATCTGTTGTATGACGCCATTTGCTCTTTGGATAAAGCTTTTATCCAGTTCCACAGGTTTGTTGAAAGACTTTTAGCTTATCCGAATGTTGGGTGTCACACACTAATGGCGTATTTTCTTAGCGTCTGTTTGAATTATAATAATAGCAACAGCAATGAATGGAGCAGTGAGCTGGCCAGTCAGGTGTGGACGGCATTTAGAAATGGGATTATTTCTTGGCATATCAACCGGCCAAGATATGGGCTTACTACTCTGAGAAACACCTTCACCAAGGACATGATAGCCCCTGAGCAATAAAGAGCAGGGATAGAGCGAATTTACAAAAGACTTTGGTTAAGAGTTGCGACAGAATAGAATATAAATCAATTCATTGAAAGAGCGAATATTTCACTCTGTGTGTGGCTAGTCAGGCTCGAGTTGTTCTCCTAGAGAGAAGCGAGTCATTCATTCAGGCTGCAAGCAGAGGTTGAACACAATGGCTCCCCAGTGCAGTCTTTGACTTCATGACTCATTACCGAATCATGCTGAGTAGTAAAAACAAGAATACACAATCTTGGAAGGTTAAGACAAGACTTTCCGACAACCAACTGCACAACAAATTTTCCACAAATCAACTCCGAGCAACAAGTGCCGGAATGCCGATTAGTATTCTTGTTCTTCTGCCCATATCATTAGCAACAAGAATAGTCCTCAGTTACGTGACAGGGCTGACGAGCCTCAATTCTCGTATTCACTCTGCATGCACATCGTACACTTCCCAAAAAGGCAGCCGCCGAAGTGATATCCTGAGAGACTGTGACAACATTCCCTGTTCAACTTGCAGCAACCCCAACTCATTGCAGTAAGTACTTCGTATTTTTCGGATCCCGGCCACTTGACTCAAGTAGGAAAGGCGGCGGAGGAATCGCTTCCTATTCTATGACTATTTCTTATGTAGTCAGGCCAATGTATTAATAGCCAGCCCGCAACCAGGCTGCAATTGGACTATGGGGCGCTAGTTCCAGAAGTGACAGGATTCTATTGAGGCTTGGCAGCGGAGCCAGGGGTTAAAATCCATCGAAAAGGTCAACGGGCTGTTAAAAACACTCGACTCTTCAACCTCGTTTCAATCGGGTTTGTCCTGTTCAAGTCGCGACTCGTGAAGCAGCTGTCTCTCGTTTGTGCCGGCTTCGTTCGTTTATTCACCGGTTCCTTTATTTGCTGCGTCGCGTCTGACAGCTTTACCACCGCTCGTTTTCGTTGTGAGTCTAGAAAGTGACGCCGATCTCGTCTGGCGCGCTGCGATCTACGTGGAGACTTATCTGATCGGCAATCTTTCTGCAGTTATCGATTTATCAAAGTTTTGGATATGAAGTTCACGATGCAGCGAACTGCCTTGGCGCTCGCGTTTCTCGGAGCGTCTGCAGGCGCTATCACCGTTGATTTCACCAGCGAAGGTGCGTCGATATCATGATGTTTATAGTGACTTGGACTAAGACGAAACGTTTCTAGATTCAATCAAAGCTGGTGCGAGCACAATTGCGTATGGACTTGCCAAGTACTACAATGGCAACGAGACGGGCCAGGTCCCAGGCAACCTTCCACAGCCGTACTTCTGTTCGAGATCCCCATTCACGGCTGAGATGGAGCGTGTGACACTAATACCTTGATAGGGTGGGAAGCGGGTGCCATGTTCACATCTCTGATCGATTACACGGCCTACGCCGGCGATGATTCTTATCTCTCCTTGACGAAGCAGGGTCTGCTGTGGCAAGCGGGCCAGAACAATGACTTTCTCCCGCAGAACCAGACGATGAGCGAAGGCAACGATGATCAAGGAGTGTGGGCTTTGGCCGCTTTGGCCGCCGATGAGAGTGGATTTGGAAGCAGCAGCCCGAGCTGGCAGGAATTGGCCAAGAACGTGTTCAACGAATTTGTCCCAAGATGGGACTCCCACTGTGGTGGTGGCCTTCGATGGCAGATAATGGCGTTCAACAATGGCTACGACTACAAAAACTCGATCTCCAACGGCGTCTTCTTTGACCTCGCGGCCAAGCTGTTCCAGCAGACCAACAACAACACGTACTCTGAATGGGCGACCAAGATTTTCGAATGGGAGCAAAAGGCCGGCCTCATTTCCGACTCGTACCAGGTATTCGACGGCTTTCAGGTGGAATCCTGCAGCAATGTGAACAAGGAACAATCTAGCATGAGCGCGGCCTTTTTCCTGGACGGCAGTGCGTTCATGTACAATGCCACCTCGTCGTCGGACTGGAAGACGCGAGTGGATGGGCTTCTCAAGCAGGTTTCGACGACTTTTGTTAAGAACGGCACTCTGTACGAGCCCATGTGCGAGGAGAAGGGGCTGTGCGACACTGATCAGCAGAGCTACAAGGGCTTCCTCATTCGATCACTCAAGGCCACCGCACAACAGGCTCCTTACACGGCCGCTACCGTCCAGCCCCTGCTTCAGTCGAATGCAAAGGCTGCTGCCAGTGCTTGCAGCGGATCGGTCGAAAAGGGCTTTTCAGGACAGCCTGGGACAGCCTGCGGATTCTCCTGGATTGGAAACAGCGCGTTTGACGGCAAGGTCGGCCTTGGAGAGCAGATGAATGCCCTTTCTGCCTTGACGGCGCTGCTCCCCAAGCGTGCCCGGAGCCAGCTCTTTCCCAGCAACTCGACAAGCACCGCTGGATCGAGCAAACCTAGCACGACGTCTGGATCTGTCCCTTCAGCCAGCCATAAGAACCCTGGCAACAAGATTGCGGCAAACTTTGTGACGGTTTTGGCTCTGGTTGGAGGCGTTGTGTATGGACTCTGCTAGTGGAATTGAGGTGAAGATGACGGTTGCAGAAGAGTGCCAATGGAGGGGTGGAATGGCAGAACTTTCACATTCTAATAACGTACCTTTTGAACAATAATTTTTGGATTTATATGACGAGCTACGACTCAATATGATTTTGATGAGAGCAAGTAAAAGTTTGCGACCTGAAGTTTGTTTGAGTATTAGAATCCAAAGGTACTGCTCTAAAAGGCTTAGCTCCGAGCGTTGGCTGTTGTCGAAATCGGAAAAAAACCTTTCCCAGTGGCGGGGCATTTCTTAAGAGAAGAGCATCGTCATTGCAAGCTCTTTTGAACAACAATTCATCTCAATTCTTGTTTGTTTCAGAAGAAGAATACAAGACACACAAAATGCAACTCAAGACTCTTCAGAAGCTGGAGCTGCCGGCCGCAGCGGACATGCACGTCCATTTGCGCCAGGGCGAGATGATGGACGTGGTGGTGCCGACGCTGGAGCAAGGAGGGGTTGACACTGCTTTTGTGTATGTTCCATGCCTTGAAGAAGAGTTGCAGGTATAGAAAGTTAGCTGACTCTGGAGAAATATAGCATGCCGAATCTTGTATGTGAAGAGTGTAGTTTTTTTTTAAGTCTTTGATTTGACACAGTGGTGCAGAGATTTGGACTTGACAGTGCGTTGTGACTAACAGCCTTCATAGGTGCCTCCTTTGACAACTGTTGATCAAGTATGTTCCCCTATAAATGAGTGAGAAACATACAATGCTTCACATGGCTAATGGTAAACAAGGTCGTTGAGTACCAGGGAAAGCTCCGTGCCATTGCTCCCAATGTCCATTTCCTCATGTCTCTCTATGTAAGCCATCGTCACCTTACTTGAACGATGAACATATCTCTAAATAGAACTCAGCTTCATCCTTCAGTCACGCCAGAGACGATAGAGAAGGCGGCCCAAGCTGGAGTTACCGGTGTCAAGTTGTATCCTCAGGGTGAGACATTGGTGTTTTTTCATTTGAAGACTGCTGCATAACATGATTAACACGTCGTAGGCGCAACCACCAACTCTGAGCACGGAGTGGCTAATATCGAAGCATTTTACGATACCTTTGCCGCCATGGAAAAGCATGATCTTGTTCTCAACCTACACGGAGAGGTCCTGGAGGCAATGGCTCCAGAGGGCACAACGCTTGAAGAGGCCTTTCTCCCCACTCTCAAGCAGCTCCACGAGAGGTTTCCAAACCTGCGCATCATCGTGAGTGTACTATCATGAATTCTTTTGAAGTGAACCATATATGTTAACGCTCCTGAAACTAAGCTTGAACACTGCACCACAGCTGCTGCAGTAGAGGCAGTCAAGGCTTGCGGATCCAACGTCGGAGGTACTATTGACTACCATTATACCCCCTCCATTCATGGCTCAAAGATGCAATACTGATCATATCTGCGCTTAGCTACCATTACCGCTCATCATCTTTACCTGACAGAGGCCGATGCCTGCTGCGACCCCTTTGCATTCTGCAAGCCCATCCCAAAGAAGCCCACCGACAGGGATGCTCTTCTCAAGGCCGCCGTCAGCGGCAACCCCAAATTCTTCTTGTAAGTGGCGCCGGGTTAAGCCTCCTTCAATGTTCAAGCACCACCTACTAATACACATTCTTTCACAGTGGAAGCGACAGCGCTCCTCACCCAATCACCTCCAAGACCTCCGCCGCCCAAGGCAAGGCGCCAGCCGGTGTCTTCACGCAGCCCTACGTGACGCAGCTCGTGCTCTTGGGACTGGAAGAGGGCATTGAGCGGGGAATCATTAGCGAAGAGGACGTGACCCAGGAGAAGCTCGAGGGATTCCTCAGCAAATTTGGAAGACACTTCTATAAGCTGCCCGAAACCTCTGGAAACTCACTTGTGCTGGAGAGGAAGGGTGAGAAGATTGCAACGAGCGTCAAGAGCGAGAGCGGATCTGTAGAGGTTGGCGTTTCGAGGGCAGGCGCCGAAGTCTTTAGTCTTACATGGGTGAGAAAGGCATGAGATGTCATAGATTAGTTTACGTGACAGGGGAAAAGAAATAGGCTTCGCAGCTCTCAGCAAGGTGCTTCCGGAGAAGACTCCGAAATACGAGCTGCAAGCATTGGCGGAGAAATCGGGTATTGCGGGTAAATCCTGGCGGCGATCGAGCCTGCAAGCCATAGCGAGTTGAGACGTGATAACAGGGTTAAGCATCAAGGTCAAAATGGTATCAAGACGCCGTGTACTCTTTTCATGGGGCTTCGTACCGCTCTAGATGTGCGGCGTGCTTTCTGATGACCCGTATGAATAATCAAAAGGAGCATGTGGCTGTGAGCGTGTCTACACAGATGAATACCCAATAGCATAATCCAAAGCTGTTTTCTTGAAGAGCTTCGGGCTCAATGGTCTCTTTAGTTCCTGCAAGGGTTCAATAGCGCTTAACGGAAAGCGGCAGCGCTGAAGAAGTTGTCAAACATTGCTGTTGGTGTGTGTCTGCGCCGGGGCCGTCGATGATGGCAGGATCAATTACGGCCCCCCTCCTATATTGTGAGATTGCTGTGAAACCCATTACCATTTTTTCTTCTTCAATGAGTTCTTCACACAACAAACTAGACAACCAACTACTGAGAATGCTGTCCTGCCGCTTACTGCATCGAATGATATTCCGTAGGGCTGCGCTTTTTAATCTACTTGTACTTAGGGCGGGCGTAACGCCCTCTTAGCCCCATCACGAGCGTGCCGAATCACAGCAGAAGTCACAATTCGATTGGAAACCTGTCAACTCCGGTATCCACTCTGGAGAAAACACACACCGCTGGCCAGTGATTTTACAGACATCTCTTTATCGATATTAATACTGAGTCGTTATGTAAGTAGTTGACTGTGTTATGTAATTTCCTGCACTACAAGCTGTGGTGCAGCCAGCCGCTCCGCTAGCGATTCATGAGTTGGAGAGAGGCAAGGTGTCCATGACTAGGGCAACATGGAAGTCTGAGAACAAAATTCGCCAAAAGGGTGTATAGAGGTCCGTGAGCGAGAGCTGAATAGAGGCCTGCTCTTTTGCCGTCTTATAGAAGCTTTCAGGAGAATTAGTTTCTATTTCCGGCCCTGTTGCTTCGTAGTCTACAGCTCAGCTACCTCATCTTCTAATCATAACCCCCTTGGCAGTGAGCCCACATGCTACGGCCACGGTGGAATCTCATAGCGTCCGATGATGCGATGCGATATCATTTCTTTCGTGTAGGTACTAGCCTTGGTAACTAACGTCTCGAATTGACGGTGCCCCAGCTGACGTGCAATCACTAGTATTAGCTACGGCAGCAACCCCTGTTTGCCTCAAGGCCCGCCGCTATCTCCGCACACCCAAGGGCCAACGGCCATGTGCCTCTTGATAATCCATAAAGATGGAGTCGGCGCTCTTTGTTTGATGGCTCCCCTTTCTGATGACTTTGGTTCTATTAAGCGTTAAGCTTTAGTCGGGGTTTACCGTTTTGAGAGCAGCAGAAGATGGAGTCTCTTGTTGTGACTCTGGCTTCCTGTGCTGGCGTCGTCTTATTGCTGCAATACAACTGCGCTACGATTCCCGTGGCAGCTGGATGTGGCGTCGCGTTCTATGTTCTGGGAACAATCGTACGCAAAATTGGAAGAGCTCTGATATACCCTTTCTACTTGTCTAAATTGCGGCATGTCCCTGGGCCAAAGGTAAATGGCATCTCTGCTGGAGCTTGAATCGAAATATCAGAAAGAAAGGTGAAAAAGGCTAACAAGGCATTTGCGATATTAAAGGATAATCAATTTCTCGTCGGTCAAGCTATACGCCAGCTGAGAGCCGCCGGTCCAAACGACTTGTATCTCGAGTGGGTGCGAAAATGGCCCGACGCGCCCTTCATACGGTACCTTAGCTGGGGTAACTCAGAAGTTCTCCTAGTAAATAGCTTAGAAGCAGCTCGCGAGGTGCTGCAGGTATATTCATACTCGTTTGTGAAGCCGAGCTTTTATGAGAAGCTGGTGGGCGAGATGATGGGCACTGGGCTCTTGTTCGGGGTAGGCGAGGCGCATAGGCAGCTGAGAAGAATCATGGTTGGTGAGTGGCCTTCGAATTTGGCACCATAAAAGATAAGATTTCGAGATGGCTAACAAGAGCGATAGGACCCCTTTCGAAGCCCAACGTGCGAAAAATGCTGCCAATCTTCCAGGCTAGGGCCAAGGAACTATCTGACACTCTTGACAAGGCCATCGAAGGGGAGGAAAGGGGAGTAGTTGAAGGTACACAATGAGCTGTTGCACCCTTTCTCATGGCTATTCGCTGACCTAGCATAGTTGAATCTTTGTTCAATCGGACAGCCTTCAAAGTCATCAGCACCGCGCTCCTCGGAAAGGACATCACTAACTTTAGATCCAAAAGCTCGCAACTCACTTTTGAACAAAGCTACAAGGGAATCCTCGACCCGCCGCTTCTGGGGAAGCTCATTATGTTTATCAATCCGTTTATTCCGCTGCGGTGGCTCCCTATTGAGGCGAATCTCGCCTTTATCCGGGCTAATACTTCCATGAGGACGATGCTGGCCGAGCTCATCCAGGAGCGCGTGCAACAGATGCGGCTTCAGCAGAGCGAGGAGAAGGCGAACGGTGGCCAAAGTGATGAAAAGTTGGAGAAGAAAGATTTTCTCACGAATATGATTGAGGCGAACTTTTCTGAGGAAAAAGGAGTCTCGGAGCAAGTTTTGATTGATACGGTAAGATTCTGAGAAATCGTCAAATACGAGTTATGACAGGTACTAAGACAATTATTATAGGTCGTCCAATGTATCTCTGCTGGCCACGAAACCACAGCAGGAACTCTCACCTGGATCACGAATGCACTCATCAAGTATCCAGAAATCCAGAAACGACTTCGCCAAGAGATCCTTTCAGCTCAGCAGAAGCAGCCAGAGCTCAGTGCTGCAGCCATCGACAGTATCCCTTACCTCAACAACGTCGTAAACGAGAGTCTTCGAGTCTATTCGCCGTCTCTCTCCGCACCATGGGAAACCGGTGAAGACGTTGTAATTGCAGGCGTCGCCATCCCTAAAGGCACCACCGTCACGACATTTTTCGCCATGATTCACTACAATCCATCCATCTGGGGAGCAGATGCCAATGTCTTCAATCCCGATCGATGGGACGCAGTGACTGGGGCAGTGACCAATCCGTTTGCTCTCGAGGCGTTTATCAATGGCCCGAGAACGTGCCCCGGAAGAGCGCTGGCACTGCTGGAGATTAAGACCATCGTTGTGGAATTGATCAGTAATTTCTCCCTGGAAGCTGTAACTGATGCGGACGTGGAGTATGTGAATCCGTCGTTGACGCTGAAGCCGAAGGGCGGTCTACGGGTTCGGATGCAGAGGCTGTAGCGATATGCTGGAGTGGCGGAAATGCGGATGCCCTCGTTGAAGTCATTGGAGAGGATGAGTGTCAGTCAGTATATAGAAGGTCAGATACATAATAATTAAGGCACTCTTGTCTGCTAAACGCTCCCTCTCCATGGTATCATGTCACGAGACCATGCCATTTTCACCTACAAAAGGACGTCATCTCGTCTGCTTACTACAAGCTTCGTGCCGCCTTAACACCGATTCGAGCAGATTAAAACCCGTCGCCGCTCGCCGTCTCGGCATCTAAACGCCTCTCCCGCTACGGGGCACTTTACGGGTATTTTACAGCGCTCTCATTGCTCCAATCGGCATCGTGAGCCGCCTGCCAATCGAGATAATGCTGCAAGTCCATCTTCTGCCACTCTTAACAAGTTCCATGTCACCCATCAAAAAATTATTATTAATCGCGTTCCAAGCAGTATTCGCCGCTAGTCATTACCGCTTCTCCTTTCTTTACCACAAGGGGTGCGTACATAATACGACGTGATAAAAATTCCCCTCGCTTGCTGGTTCGCAGTAGGCACCTACAGTCGCCGCTCTTCGTCTCCGCTTGACCGATCTTCTCCACGATCCATCACAGACACAAAATCCGCATGTCTTCGAGCCGCCAACCACAGCCAAGAAGCACGTCAGGCCGCACGCAGTTAGCCTGTGAGCCTTGCCGCAAGAGGAAATCAAAGGTAAGGTTCTCTTATACTATGCCCCGATTTTCTCCACCGGCTTGGCAAACTGCCGTGAGCTGGGATGCGGGTGAGGACATATGGCGTTATTATGTAGACGGACGATAAGATGCAGGACGCTCTGGGATGTGCCATGGCACAACCGCCACCGCTTCGGAGCTCCAATGGGGCTGCTATCTCCCGATCAGGGTTACCTTAAAGGCTCAAAGTCGATACTGATGCTCAGCTACAGTGCGATGGCGAGAAGCCCCTCTGCGGCAACTGCCAGGCTCATCGGTTTGCCTGTCACTACGAATCAGCTCGACCTGTGCGGCGGTAAGAGCCTCCTCTTGTATCTTTAGTTGTGAACGTGAGATGATACCTTTAAGAATCTGCTGAGTTAATAGCGCGTGAGCAATAGGCAGAAATACTGGGACCGTGACTATGTACAGGCCCTCGAAGACCAGGTCCGGATGCTGTCTGCGTCCCTAGAGCAGTCCAAGGATGCAGGCCCTTTGGAATCATCGCCCCAAGTCCGTCAGTTGTCGCCTTCAGAGGCAGCAGCTCGTCTGCCTTACGGGCCAAAGACGCTCAAAGCGCTAAACGACTTCAGCTCCATGAAATGGTCCGCCCTCCTCGGCCAGGACGGCGCACCGCTTCTTGCTGGCCCAGGCCGATTCTCCATCTTCTCGAGAACGCAGCTGCCCACGTTTGAAAGCGAGTCCCAGCCGTCGCCGGCGCGGAAACCGATCCCATCGACTGAGACGTTCTTGCTAGAGATTGAAGCCAACTTGGAGCTGAAGCAACATCTAAAGGCTCATTTTCTCGAGAACCTGAATCCCTTTTATAAGTTTGTCGACCCCATCTGGCTCAACTTCTCTGACATGTTCCCCCACAACGACACCGCGCTGCAGCTGCTATACAGCGCTCTATTTGGTGCTGCGGCCCATTCGTCGCCTATGGCCAGCAAAGAGATGGCAGAAACTTTCATTTCATACGCAGAGAGCCTCGTTCAAAAGTGCTATCTAGAGCACTTGTGCCTCCCTGTGCTGCAAGCCCTGATCATTCTTGCTTGGTACAAGCATATGCAGCTGGATTCTGCCAAAGGCCATCTATACCACTGTAAGTCTTTGAGACAGCATGACCTACTGTGACTTCTTCTACAGTTACTCACCTGTGAAATGAATCTCGCCGCGTAGACATGGCTATTGGTCTATCCAACCATCTAAAAATAGGAGACGCGGCACAGCACGAGCACACTGCCAATGAAGTTGCCACCATCAGAACGTTTTGGTCACTATATTTCTTGGACCGGTTAGTTTATGTCTGTATCAATCTATACAAGCAAGCGAAGCTAATCAGACGACGTCTTATATTTGCTCCGTGCAGAGTCGCAACCCCCAAGCTGGGATGCCCATCGGGGATTCCGTGGGATGTTGACTATATCACTCCTTATATCGATACTGTACCGACGGATGCGGTTGATATAACTGCTCTTATATTTGACCATCAATGTCGCCTGTATCACATTCAGCAAAAATATATTGACATCATGTGAGAAATATCTCCAACCCAGTTGCAAGATGATGTGGCGCTGTAAGCCACACTCAGGATATTTGACTAATGTGGATGAACAGGTACACCTCAAATTTTGACAGCGCTTCATCAATAGAAAAGCAATCCATGTATGCCAAAGCAAACAACGAGATGCTGAAATTTCGGAAGAAAATCGACAAACGCCTCTACATGAGCCGCAGCAAGAAACCTGACAGGGTCCAAGTTGTCTTTTGGATATCCTACCACTCCGTATTGACCAATCTCCAACGCCCGTTTCTCAACCCTTTCGACCCCGGCCTGATTCAAAACGTCCCGGCCGTCTTTCGATCTGCTATTGCTTCGGCCATGGCAATTTCCCGGCTCCTAAAGGCGTTGCAATCGACAGATGAAATCAAGTATCTGCCTCCGTTTGTCGTGCAGCACATACTGCGATGCGCTCTGGTACACGGTCTCAGCCTTTTGGCCGTCGAAGAATCAGGCGGCCAGCGAATATCATCAGGAAATTTCTGGTTTTGCTTCCGAACGCTGGGGGAGCTTGGCATGGTGTGGAAGGAGCTCAGCGAAGGCACGACGCCGTTTGCGCTCATGGCCGCGAGGAATTGGGGGTTCAAGGGGGATGCTTTGCCTGGAATAGAGGAGGCAGACAATGACAAGTTTACTGGAGACGATGGATACAGTGGCATTGAGGAATATGGGGAAGGGCTGGGAATGAGTGATGACTTTTTTGGAGTTATGGGAACGGGTTTTGGGTTATAGGCGCTACGAACGACATTTCCAAGGACATTAGCCAGTCTAAGAGTAAGAATAGTTCTTCAATGTATAAGTGATATCCACATGATATGTATATAGAATCGGCATGCATGTTCACGTCTATATCGTTATATACGACGTCTCCTTCAAAATATCCTCTCCAAGTTAAAAAAAGCAAGAAAGAACAAGAGACCACTCTCAAATCAAAGCAACATTTCTAAAAACCAAAATTCCTCCTCCTCCAAAAGTCAAACACATCCCCGTATTTAGTTGGACTTGCAAGTCACATAGCCAATGGCAGCAGGAGGGTTCACAGGCACCGTGGTCGGCTTGCGAATGCTGACAGCCCCAAGGCTCTTGTTCGAAGGAGCCTGGAAGTTGCACTGAGTGAGGACGTAGCGGCGGCCGTCGAAGGGGGGAGAGACGAAGACGTCGGAGACGAGGACGTTGTTGGAGGCTATAAGTAAATGTCGTGTTAGTCACATGTTGCGTATAGCACAGAAATGTATCAGTTTGACAGCAGAGTTAAACATACAAAGCTTCTGGGCTTGTCCGTTGGTAGCCACGTCAAAGGGCTTGGTAAAGGTGCCGTTGGGGTAAGTGTATGCGATGTGAGCGGCGTGCTTGTCGAACTTGGGAAGGGCCGAGGCGGAAGTAAGGCCAGCGAGGGTGGCGACGGCGGCGATGATGGCAGAAGAACGCATTTTGATGGTTGTATATATCGGTTATATATAAAATGTATGAAAAGAGTATGTAAATTCGAGAAAGCTTAAGGAGTGTGAGTTGCTTTGAAGAGTAATAGGAAAATAAAAAAGAGAAGCTGCTGGTGCTTTCTCCCCTTTTTTCCAGAGTTCCTCAAAGGGCATCTTATATATCCCGCTTCTTCGCTTGATCAATTATCTGTTCTCCATTCTTCCCTCTTGCCCATCTTTGCCGTTTCCCATTAAAACGGAGTATCATCAAAGCATCCACCCCATGTCGCACGTAGTAATCACAGCTCTTAGCCAGGTCCATCACATCTAATCTAAGCCGTTGGACACCATCCAAGCCCGCAGCAGCAAGAGATCAGCGATTAAGGGCCAATGCAGAAGTGCTATCTCGAAGTCTGACAGGCCTGGGATTTGTCGAACAGACTGGGGGGGACCTGAAGATCATTTCCGCGTTTGGATGGTAGGCTCGTCATGTAAGGGGGCAGTGAAGAGGTGAAGGCTGGCATATCATCGCCAGAACTGGGTGAGGCTGCTGCTATTTCTAGTTTCCGTCTTAGATGCATCGACTATTTCGAGAACTGTCAATCGTATACTAAACATTTATGGAATATTCGTCACTTGCTTCTATATGCCTCTTTTCTTCTGCGCGCAAAGTAGTAATTTCTGTATCATGCCCTCTGGATCCATTTTCTGTTTGAGATTTGGCGGTGATCGACATCAATTATGGATCTGCACTCGGTGTAAATGATTTTTCTGGTGCTCCGTGCTTTGCTGTCCAAGCCTTGCGTTGCGGCCTTGCCGGCGCTGACGGCAGTTGTTTACTGAAACAAAATGAATTGTGATAGACTATTTGATAATTAGCATATTTAAAGGAGTTCTAGAAGCAATATCGCTTCAGAGTCATATGATGGAGCCGCATTCATTGGCATAGGTATAAGTAGGTCTGCCATTCTTCCCGATGTCTTCTGCGACGCGGCTTATTTTTTCCCGTCCAGTCGCTTTTCCCGCAAAAGCTTGATCGACATAAGCGTTGCGCCATTAAAGATCTGCGCAAGATTCCATTCCTGGCAGGTCGCAAAATGGCTGCGAGGGCCGTTGCTGGATCGACAAAGGCGTAAGAAGATCGTCTTCTGTCGCGCCTTGACGTACGTGTCAGCAGTCAATATTGTAATCCAGGCGCCAAGATTAGATCAATCTCACAAGCAAAGCACAGAAGAACATGAACAAATGAGATATGTATAACCGTTAATAACAAGATTTACTATTGTGGCCACTATCTACATACTTAGTTATAGGTGAGGCGAGTAATGTTGACGTTGTCAAATTCAGCCTCCGCCTTGGAGACCCTTACGCCATCCTGCCCGCTCCCATAAGCAGTGTCCGTCACACTGATAGCAGCGGGCGTTCTGCTATCAATGGCCACGCGTATGGAAGTTCCATTTGCCATGATCTTCAGTCGGTATTTCTGCGCCGGCCTGATGCCAGCTTTTGTGCTTGCCAGAGTGGTGGACTGCGACCCATCGCTTCGGCTGAGGAAAAGAGCGCCGGTGGTGCTGATGCCAGCGTAGTAGCCTTGGAATGTAGTCGTGTCATTGGATGCTCCTGATACTCGGAAGATGACGCCTGCATTGCCGTCAGAATGGCTGCCGCCACGCGATAAGAGCTTCACATCGGCCTCGTAGGTAAAGTCGGTAAAGTTGGTGTTGAGGAGGGCGTTGCTGCTCGACGAAGCACTTGCTCGGAGAGCGTTTGTATTGGCGCTCCAACTGCCTCCGTACATTTGCCAGCCAATCGTGTTGCCATCGTCAAAGTTGTCATGAACCAGCATCTTGACTGTCTGGATGGTGCCGTCGTCGTTGAAGTAGAGGCGGTCATAGGCCAAGTGACGGTCATTGCCGTCCGTAGAGCCCAGTGGATGGCGGTGGTACACGATGAAGAAGATGTCTGCGTCAGGGACTGAAATCACGGCATTGTGGCCGGAGCCCGTAGCAACCGCATCGTCTTGCTGCAATATCTTGGCGATGCGATCAAAGGGTCCCAGCGGGGAGCTGCTCATGCCGTATGACACCGCATAGTCTGGCCCGGTCCAGCCGCCTTCGCTCCAGAAGAGGTAGTACATGCCCTTCCGCTTGAACATTTGCGGCCCTTCAACGTAGTTCTCTGGCGTAATCTCCCTAAACGTGTTCCCATCGTCCAAGGTGCCCAGGCTGATCATGTCGTCGTTCAACTTGGCAACATTGGCGTGAGAGTGTCCGCCGTAGTAGATGTAAGCCTGTCCATCATCGTCGATGAAGACATCCTGATCAATGGGCTGGGCGCCGTTGTGATACGCGCCAATCAGCGGCTTGCCCAGCGGATCTTTGTAGGGACCCTCTGGCTTGTCTGCAACGCCGACGCCGATGCCGCCCAGCTCCGAGTCTGACTGGATGTCGTTGGCGCCAAAGTAGAGATAGTATTTGCCGTTGCGTCCAATTGGGGCCGGCGCCCAAACAGCCCGGTGAGCCCAGGAGAAGTCGGCGGCACTCAGGACTGACGAGTGCTTGGTCCAGTGTACGAGGTCTTGTGAGGAGAAGGCGTCCAGGTAGGTCTGGTCGTCGTAGGGCAGCGATGAGGTCGGATACACCCAGTACGCGCCGTTGTAGAACTGCCAATCCGGGTCGGCATACCAGCCGTCGACAAACGGATTCCCGGCCTCGGACGTCGCCACGTCGGGCGTCTTGGTTGCGGCGATCAACCAGAGCGTTGAGAGGAGTCCCAGCATCTGTTGAGACAGCATCTTGGGCAGATGAAGAGGCGGCGACTTCTGTCAAAGCGCACAATTGTGTTTCTGCAGCGTTTCCCAGTGTCCCAGTCTCCTGCTATCCCCCCGAGTAGAGGCGGTGTATAAGTTGGATCATGCCGGCCTCAACTGAGGAGATGCTTTAGTACGTGCAAGTAATGCCGAGAAGGATTCATGACGCCGTGCGTGGCTTTAGTGCTGCGACGATACATGCGCCATGTACCTCGATGCGGCATGGATCTCTAGGCAGCCACATCTTAATCTCAGAGTTAAAATGATCCCTCTAATGTCTGTTACGTTCCATACAGACCTTATGTGGGGGAGAAGAGCCGTATTCCACACAGAGAGTAGGATATGTAAAATATCCGCAGTTTACTGACTTGGCAGGATGAGAGGTTTCTATCCCCGCAGCGGACTCAAGCCACCGGGGCACACAGATCTGCCAGATTGATAAGATAGCATTCACTAATCAATCAATGCATCAATCAATCATCCGGACCCATGGAAACAAGACTCGACTTAATCAAAGTTCTACAATTGTTCCCAGCCAATTAGCCCATCTTGTAGCATCCGCCGCCCCAAACTCGGCATCGCGCGCCGCCAAACTGACATTAAAGACGGTACTCGGCACGGCGACTCCAGCGCGCAAAGAGTCCACTTTACGGAGCCAAACTCCATCAATGGTCTCATCTGAACTTTTGCACAGCCGCCATTGACTTGTCCGACGGGCCAGCAGTCTAGCCGTGATGGAGAGAAAGACTGGATCCATCGAAAGTCCGGAGGCGAAATCTGGTCTCCGGCCGGGCACTCTGTTTTCTTATAAGTGGTTCTTTTTGCGCTATACACTACATACTTGGATGCCCAAAATCGAAAAGGGCCGGCCGGGTATTGCGGAAGAAGCTTGAGCTAGAGGCAATGAGCTGGCTTGGTATTTGCTCTAGAGATATCAATGAAAGCGTTTGTGCTAGAAGATGTGCTTCGAATGTTTTCGAGTAGACCCATAGAATCAGAAGACATGCCAACTTCCAGTGGGTTTATCACCCGGTGATTCAACAGCGAATGCCAAGGTAAAATGGATCGTAAGACCATCAGAAAATTTCTCATCTAGCGTTATTATCAATCTCATCGTAATGATAATCGGCTCAACTTCTGGACAGTCGTTTGGGCGGCTCAATTCCAGGCCGGTTACTAGGGCTGAGCGTGGGTCTTACACCATGTTAGAATGGCCTCATGCTCCGATCAAGATGGCCGACATATCCCGTATGCCGGGCATTCATATATAATCAGATCTCTCAGAGTTTTCATCTAATCTTATCTGATCTGATAATCTTTACCCATGGTCCATTGACCACTTTGCCATCTCCATGTCTACCATGGAGTCCAAGACGCCAGATGCCGTCGAGACTGGAGAGATTGGTCAGAGCAGGAGGTCCAGCATCTCTGAAGATAAGCGACCCTCAGGTATACATATTCTACAATCAACGCTCAGCTAGTTTCCCAAGCTCACAGATTTTTCTCTAGAGGAATCTAGAACGCCGACTGAAGAGGTCCTCTTGGCCGCTGGAGTCGGACTCAGGGCCGACGATCCTACTCTGCCATGCCTCACGCTCCGCATGTGGGTGATTGGCATTGGCTTCTGTCTCGTAGGCAGCGGTGTTAATACGCTATACACGTTCCGCTTCCCATCAGTCACTTTGTCCCAGTCTGCCATCCAGTTCCTGGCATATCCACTGGGCAAAGCTTGGGAGGTTATTGTCCCAGATTGGGGGGTGACTCTTTTTGGGGTTCGCCACAGCCTCAATCCCGGCCCATTCAACTACAAAGTATGTATAGAGCCGCTTTGAAGTTTTACCAAGAGAGTGATCTAGAATCTAATCAAATTCTGCTGCAGGAAAACATCCTCATATACATCCTAGCCAACCTGAGCTACCTGACCCGTCTAAGCGCCGATGTCTTGACCGAACAGCGCGTATTCTATGGTGCCGACACCAACTGGGGCTTCGAAATCACCATTACACTCGCTACAATTCTCTTTGGATTTTCCCTCGCTGGCTTTGGCCGATCCCTCGTCGTCGAGCCAAAGAGTTTAGTATGGCCCGGCGTGCTTGCCAACACGGCGTTAAACGCAGCCTTGCATCCCGCAGGCAAAGAGGATGAAACCGAGTCAGTCTCTTACACAGCTCATTGTTCAAGTATTTCTTCTGACATTTGCCCAGAGCCAAGTGGAGATCTTCTCGTTACAAATTCTTCATGATTGCCTTCTCGGCCGCATTTGTCTGGTACTGGTTCCCAGACTTCATCTTCCCAGCACTGAGTTACTTTACCTGGGTATGCTGGACGGCGCCTCGCAACCCCGTGGTGAACCAGCTTTTCGGCATGAAGAGTGGCATTGGCCTTTTGCCTTTCACGTTTGACTGTGAGAAATAACACTTTGCTTGATATAAAGATTCACAGCTCATATACAGTTAAAAGGGTCGCAGATTTCGTACATTGGCAGCCCCCTCGTTGTCCCGACATGGGCTATCCTCAATACTCTTGCGTCGGTCGTCTTCTGGATCTACATCGTCACTCCCGCGATATACTACACAAATACTTGGCTTTCAGCATATCTTCCAATTCAGAGCAACTCTATTTTCGATAACAGGGGCTTGGCATACAATGTCAGCCGTGTCATTAACAAAAAAGACGGCTTTGTTTTTGAACCTGAGAAATATGAGGAATACTCACATGTATGAAAGAAAAAGATTGGCTTTGCTCCTCATATCTCAAACCCTCATTAACACTTTCATAGATCTATCTCCCAGTTACTTATGCCCTTAATTCGTTTGGTCTATGCTTCTCTTGCATCTCATCGCTGTTTGTCTGGATGTTCCTTGAGAAGCGACATGAAATTGCAAAAGTGTTCCGAGAATCACAGTTTTCCACGTTGTTTGGACGCAAGAATGAAGCCAAACCAAGCCTTCAGCCCCAGTACGGCAATGTTCCCATATGGTGGTACGCAATTGCCCTTCTCGTCTCCATGGGACTCGGCATCTTTGCCTGCGAATTCTATCCTGTACAGCTGCGCTGGTACGGAGTCATCTTTGCCATGTTTGTGTCTGCAGTCTTCTATCTTCCGGTAAACACATCCATCTTCTTCAAATTTGAATGCAGTGCTAACAGCGTCCATTCTCTATTAGCTGTCTTGGGTTTATGCCACAACCAACATGAGAGTCCAAATTGACATCTTTTGCCGTATCATCGCCGGCTATGTGTGGGAAGGCAAAGTCCTCGCCAACATTTGGTTCTTTGATCTGGGCTACATTTCCGGCATCAAGGCTCTCGCATTCGCCCAAGACCTCAAGCTTGGAATATACTGTAACGTAAGTTGCTATTACTCATCATTTTTCGACTGCACCGATAAAATTCTAATTCCTTTTAACATGAAGATCCCACCAAGACACTTATTCATCGTGCAAGTCGTAGGCCTCATCATGGGAACCATGGGCCAAGTCGCCGTTCTCAACTGGGCGCTGGGTCACGTCCCCGACATTTGTTCCCTGACTGCAAAGAATGGCTTCACATGCCCTTATTCTCGAACTCACTTCAACACCAGCATGGTCTGGGGCGCCTTGGGGCCTCGCAGATTCTTCGCTGACGGGACTCTATATCGTGGCCTCCTGTGGTTCTTTCTGGTGGGAGCCATACTGCCCATCATCGTATACGCCATGAAGAAAGCATGGCCCAAGCAGCGGTGGCTGGAAAAAATTCACGTTCCCCTCTTTCTTGGCGGGCTGAACTACATCCCTCCCGCGTCTGGAACCAATTATGGCAGCTGGGTCATCGTTGGCCTGATCTTTGGCCTCTGGATCAAGAGAAACAGCAGAGGCTGGTGGCGCCGATACAATTTCGTGCTCAGCTCAGCGCTGGATTGTGCCACGGCCATTGCTGGAATCATCATCTTTTTTGCCATATTCTACACAGGGGCATCTGATAAGTTCTCTTGGTGGGGAACAACCGTGTATCAAGTGAGTAGACTCTCGGTGTTTGGTGAAATTGAAGCATCGGCTAACGACTTTTCAATAGGATACTTGCGACTGGGACAGCTGTACATATAAGTCGGTCCAAAAGGGACAGACGTTTGGACCTTAGCGAGAAATCAATAGCCATTGTTAGCAATATTATTGAGCGATCTTTCAACTAGATTTCAATTGAGTTTTTGCATTAAATACAATCGAGAAGATCATATTTGCATCATAAAAGAGAATATTCAGTCTCAATTAGCCTTCAGCTGTAGCAGCCTCGTCTGTAGTAGAGGAACAGAGCTCAGAGAATAGTTGCATATCGCAAGCTGGCAATTAGGCAAAAAACGCAGACAGAGGCGTTTATTAAAAGAATTAATTACCAATTCATTGAGCCAGAATATTATTTCAAAATTTCGCAGTAATCAAGAACGAACTCGGCAGTGTGTTTCCCAGCGATGAGGGAAATACAACAATCATCCCACTTCCCGAACTTCACCCGCTCCAGCCAATCACCGCCGCCCATTTTACAAGCAAGCTCCAATCGCATTGGACGCTCCAACTCCCGAACGCTATATGCCATTTCAAAGCTTCAAATCTGCCACCAGCCCGAGCAGCCTCAACCTCTCCTCCCCCTCCGCCCGCCGCCGCCCGCGCAAAGCTGTCAATCTCCTTCCTTCACAATGGCGAGCAAAATCACTCCCTTCCTCCTCCGCTCCGGCGTCCGCTGCGCCTCGCGCGTTGCCCGTCCTCAGATCCGCGCATTCTCCATCACAGCCAGCCGGCCCAGCGATACCCTCCAGGTGGTAAGTTTATAAAAAAAAAATAGCCACCACTCCAAGGCGATATCTCCGCTGTCAATTCGCATCCCACCATGGTGCTTCTATACTCGACAGAGGCCGAATAGCCCCTTGTGCATAGAGATTTTCATTTAACAAGTAAAACGCTGACCCATTGCCCGCAGCACCGAAACTCACCCGACAACAACCCCGACATCCCCTTCAAGTTCAACGCCCAGAACGAGAAGCTCATCGCCGAGATCCTCAAGCGATACCCCGCCCAGTACAAAAAGGCCGCCGTCATGCCCCTGCTGGACCTCGGCCAGCGCCAGCACGGCTTCACCAGCATCAGCGTCATGAATGAGGTCGCCCGCCTGCTCGAGATGCCCCCCATGCGAGTCTACGAGGTCGCCTCCTTCTACACCATGTACAACCGCACTCCCGTCGGCAAATTCTTTGTCCAGGCCTGCACAACGGTACGCTTAAAATCTCCCATTTCATACACTTAGCTACTGCTGCAAACCAAGAAAAACGAGAGGCAGCATCCCTACTCTGAACAGAAAAAAACAAAGTGAGAAGAAACATACAACTAACCCCTCCATCCTTTTTACCAGACCCCCTGCCAGCTCGGCGGCTGCGGCTCCGACGTCATCGTCAAGGCCATCAAGAACCACCTCGGCATCAAGCAGGGCGAGACCACAAAGGACGGCCTCTTCACCTTCATCGAGGTCGAGTGCCTCGGCGCCTGCGTCAACGCCCCCATGATCCAGATCAACGACGACTACTACGAGGACCTCACCCCCGAGACCGTCGTCAAGCTGCTCGAGGACCTCAAGGCCACTGGCACCAGCACCACCAGCAGCAAGAAGGCCCCCGTCGCGGGACCCCTTTCCTCCAGAGAGTCGTGCGAGAACAGCGCTGGCCTGACGAACCTGACAGCAGAGCCGTGGGGCACGGAGAAGACGAGATCGGATTTGTAAAACTACTATTTATTTAAAAGATACAATGGAGGAAGGAAGGGTTAAGAGGTGGTAGGCAGGTTCTTTAAATGTACATAACGCCATGTTGAATGCCAAGAAGACCAAAAAAAAAAAAGTATAGAACATTGTGCAAATGGTGGACGTGTACAAGGCAATTGGATTCGCAATGCAAAGTGTATCTTCTTAAACGAGAGACATTGACATTCGATTTATTTTCTTAGAAAAACTTGTAAACAATGACGCTCATTTCAAGGCTATGACTGCCCAAGTTCTCAAAGTGTTTGTTTCGCAATCTTTCCTCATATGCAAACATATCCAAAAGAAAAAGTAAACAAAAATGAAATAATTTAAACAAGTCTCAAGATCCATCCCTCCCCACGCCTCCGGTTGTTGTCATCCGTTCCTCCCCAAATCACAATTCCAGTTTCTTCCAGATCAGACATTGGCGCACTCGCCAACCAGCCTCGGCCCCGCGGCATTTCCAAAACCTCCTCGTCATAAGGGCCCATGGTCACCTTTGTCCACTTGCCTTCGCCAGTCTTGCGTCCAACGGCCTGGAACATGGCTGCCGTAATGCTCGCAGCAGTCATGCCCACCGGTGGGACTTGGAACAGCCATACGTCGTTGTGGGACTTGCCAATGCCGGCGTGGCTCTCCGAGCTCGAGGTTGCCTCGCCCATGGTCAGGACAAGATACTCGGTACCCCCACCAATGGTGATGGCCTCGAGAGAAGACACGCTTCGCGGCCCAGGCCAGATCTGATTATTCTCAAAAGTGATGTCCTTCGACGAAGCTTCTGGTGCGTTTTCGTATATGGACTGCCATCCGCCACGGGCCCGAACTGACACCTCGCCGCGTGTAACCCGGTCATCAAATATTTCCACTTCGAGGTTCAGGAAGTCAACCTGACCTCCAAGCTCCCTCTGTCCATCAAATCCACCAAAACGGAAGATTCGGCTCTTGCTGATGCAGATCGATGTGCCCGAGCGGGAAGGTCCTGGAGCCGCAGGCAGTTCGGTCCAAGTGCGCGAGTGGACGTCAAAAGCCCAAAGATCGCTGGTACGATCGCCACTGGCATTAATACCAGCGTGCACGAAAAAGGTACCATAGCCATCAGTCTCCTCGTCACTCGCGTTTTCGGCGACGTGGCCGACGATGGGGTCCTGCGGGATGCCCGTCTTGGAGGTATCACCAAGCGCCCACTCCTGCCAGCTCTGAGCCTGGGTTGGCGGGGGAGGGGCAAAGTCGCGGGGTCGGTCTGTCGCCGTAGCACAGTGATAGCTTCGTGGTGCTGGGTGCGGGATGATTGATCCGCCCTTGACGGCAGGGACAGGGTCGAGGTAGGTCCAGAGACGGGTGCGAGTGTCAAAGACCCAAACTCGGCCATTTTCATCAAGAGGCCTCATGTCCGGTCCAGCGTAACCGCCGAAGACGAATATGCGCGAGCCAATGACGGCAGTTGCATGCCCAATTCGTGGTGGAGGGACGTCGCCAAGGTCTCGTGCAGCTCGTCCCTTGCCCTTGTCAACAGATGCCGGCTTGGTGTCGCTCTTGGTCTCATCAGTCTGCTCCGTGTTGCGGCTTTCGCCGCTGTCACTCTCATCTTCCTCCGGGACGTCCTCGCCGAGATCCTCAGCCTTGGCCTTGGCCTTGGGACTGTCAACAGCATCATCATCTGATCTGCCTTTTTTACCCTTGTCCTGAACTGGCGTCGGCGTGGGGATGGTTGTGTCTGGCTTTGCTTTGATCTTAAAGTAGTCGGCGCCGGCGCTGCTGAAGGGAAGGCGGATGACAAGCATATCATTATCAACAGGTTCGTGGGGAGTGACTTCGCCACCAAAGATGTAAGCGCAGCCGGAGATGATGTCAAGAGAATGCGAGGAGCGAGGCACGGGAGGGAGATCGATGCGCTCCCAGGTGCCTCTCATGCCCTCCTGGTGTGGCTGTCTCCGAAATGCATCGAGTGTGAACTGCCGCATGACGGGCAGCGCCGGTAGCGAGGGCAGAGCAGGCATTGAGGGCATGGCCGGCATGGAGGGCATATTGCTCTGCGCGGCGTTCCATGCCTCTGTGGAACGGCGCTTGATGGTGCCACCGATGCTTTCCATGGTGGTGATGGATGATTTCGCCGGGATGGCGGTAGAATCAGGGTATCTGGGAGCTGCGGCGGTGATGGAATGTCGAAGGATACGGGTAGGCAACAGCAAGGGAGCCAGCAGCCCAAGAAGAGGAGCTTGGGACGGGTTAGTGAGATGCAAGACGGTTGGCTGCTGACGCTGTTTGGATTGTGGTGGATGGAAGAGAGAGAACCGGGCAGATGACGTACAAGCACCTATTTCAGTACTACCTGGCAACGGGTAGCTGCCAGTCCCTGTAGACGCCAAAAGACAGGGAGCTCCAGGGCTTTCACGCCGTGCCGGCCGAGTCTCGATGGTGCGGGCCCTGGGGGCTGTGATCCTTCAATCGAGGGCGAGTGGAGCCGTTGTCAGTCAGCTTTGAGGCGGAGCACGTTGGGCCAATCGAGAGGCGTGGTTTGTCAAATGGCACAGCTGGCTGCCTCTGCTCTACCAGGGAAGCCGTTTATCTTGGTGTATGCAAGTCAGCATCAAATAGAGCAGCAATTGGTGCAGTTATTGGTGTCTGTTTTAACGGTCTTTCGCTAAGACTGTGATGGTTGGAAGTGAGCTGACAGCGATCGCTAGCGGGGCTTAGCGTGCCGTTTCACGGATGGCGGGGCCTTTAGGCTCTGTCACAAGGAATTGAAGCTCGACAAGTGCGCCCATTTACCCGTGCTGTTAAAAGACTTGCTAAAGGAATGAAGAGGTTTGGCGAGCATGCCACATAATCCACTCTTGGACAACATTTCAAAGGCTGTGCTAATACTCAGATAGTATGAGTAATGTTTTTTTGATCATATGAATTTACTGCTGTGCCTGTTAGGCTTTCTATTGCGGAAATTTTGATGGAAGGTTAACAGGGTTTATCCGTGAAGTTTCATTCATAATTGAAAAGACTGCACTTCGAAGTAATTTATTTTCAGATTTTTATGAAAATATTTTCCTTTTTTCTATGTAATATAGATACTATTCTTGAGGAACATCTCTTGCTTTCGTATCAGCTGTCTAGTAGCACTGCTTGGGGAGCAAAAAGCCCCACCAAGCCATGCCTCTTCCCGAAGGAAAGAGGTTATGCAACAAGCTAAAGAGTCATTTCATGAGAAAAATGTTCTTGTGTTCTCTCTGCCATACAATACAGCTGTGTAGCTATTAGAGATTTTTGCAGAGAGGTCCTGCCGTAGCGGAAACTTAGTTACAGTTGGGGGCGGTTTTGGCGTTTGTTATCATTGAAGTTATAAGTTATCAAGTTGGGGTGCAATCACCATAATCCGGCTCTAGCCACCACTTTCTGCTTTTGGTCAGTAATAGTATATTGAGGTGCTTACTGCTTTCGAGTACCCATCTGATAACCGCCGCCAATAACCATCGATGGCTGCTAGGGACATGTACCGATTAGATCAACAGCACGAATCGGAACGCATCTCTTACACGCCTTCATGTACCTACATACATATAAACACATACTCAGAAACTCAGCTTTTGACCACTATTTAGATCCCGAAGCGCGGAAAGGGGGCCACGAGATGCCCTTGCACTCTCAATATGAAGCTGTCGCTGTAACCAAAGGTCATCTTGCGAAGCGAGCTTGTGTTGTTATATTTTTTCAACTCTTGAAGAGAGACTCACTCTCTTTATATGCCAAGATACCAGGCCAGGCCCTGATAAATGATACATGTAGCAATTATATCCTCTTGCTCACCAGAAGCTAGGCTGCAAAATCTCATATTTTTACTTGATCTCTTTTATAAGTTATTTGCTAATATGTTTGCGCTTGGAACCAAAGTTTTCGTCCTTAAGAATCATAGTGCTATTCGTTGTAAGTGGGTATAATTTATTACAAATCAAGATGCCTCCTAAAAGTAGCCAAAAGGGATGGATACAGCACAGAATTGAGTATAGATTTGAAATCACAGTAAAAGCAAGATGATACCATCATGATAGCTTTGCTCCCCTAGAATCAAGTGGAGCCCTTGCAGTTTCCAAATTCCGTTAGCAATGTAAACACTAGAAATCAAGAAAATTACTAATGCATCTCGGAATGGTAGTTCTTACGTCTATAGAGGACGATTATCGGCATTTAGAATGATAGTAGACTATAGGTTTGACCATGAAGACAAAAATGCCGAATACTTATATATACGAGCATTCCCATAAGTTTTTATTTTGATGTACAGACAGACAATAGACACTCTCAAGACACTCACTTCTGAGAAATATCCATCATGTCCTTTTTCTCGATTTCAATCGCCGCAAGGCGTAGAGTAACGCTCATTGCATCCATTTCCAGTTTGCTCTTCCCGTGTGTTCATGGCCAATTCATCCCAGAAATTGATGCAACATATTCTTCTACCCCCAAGCCGTTCACTCTCAAAGTCAATCCTTCCTTTATCGAAACAACACGGCTCAAGGTGCAGCTAGGCAGAATAGCCAATGACATGAGAGTACCTCCCTTTACTGACGGTGTCTCGACTGAGATGGCACAAACTCTTCAAGACTACTGGGTTGATGAGTTCAACTGGACATCTGTACAGGAGCAAATTAACAAGAAGTTGGTTTACCTTTTTTTGCCCGGTAATGACTTGAAGCGTATATGTAGCTAACATGGGATGGCAGTTTCACAATGTTTACCACAACTGTCAATATAGACGACAAAAACTACACAGACCCAATTCCGCTCCATTATGTGCATCACCGCTCACCTCGTCAGGATGCAATTCCCCTTCTCTTCCTTCACGGTTTCCCAGGCTCCTTCTTGGAAGTAGGTCGAATCATCTCGTCTTTGACTCATCCGCCCAACTCGTCTGTGCCGGCTTTCCACGTCGTAGCCCCGTCTCTGCCCGGCTTTGGATTCACTCCTGCCCCCGTACATGCCGGGTTGGGTCCGATCGAAGCGGCGCATGCTTATAATGCCTTGATGCACCAGCTATCCTACCCACGATATGTGATGCAGGCCGGGGATCTCGGGGCCTTTGTCACCATCTATCAGGCTGCTCTCCACCCCGAGAGCGTGATCTCTGTGCTCTCCAATCTTTGGGTCCCTGCTCTCAATGCCACGGATCTTGCTCGCTTTGAAGCAAATGAGACAACGCCGGGAGAGACGGCATATATCCGCAACATAACTGCCTACCAGACTGGAGGCGCGGGATACCTGTTTCTGCAGTCCACACAGCCCCTGATGGCAGGCCATGCTTTGACAGACTCTCCACTTGGTTTTGCGCTTTACATTTTCCAGCTGATGCAAGAGCTTGGAACCTTTTACCACTGGTCACTTGGCGAGATCATCACCTGGGCCATGATGTACATTATCCAGGGTCCGTATCCCGCTACACGCTTCTATAAGGAGTTCCGAAATGCCGACCAGATTGTTGGCGCTGACATGTTTGGGCCGGCATTGTTCGTTAATGTTCCAGTCGGTGTTACACAGCGCCCACAGGATGCTGGATGGGGTGTTCCATTGGATTGGGCGCGCAGGATAGGCAATGTCACCGCGATATATGTGCATGACTTTGGGGGCCATTTCGCAGCTTACCAGACGCCTGATACGCTGCTGGATGACTGCTGGCGATTCTGGGGGAACAAAAGCGCTTCTGGTATTGGAAAACACTAGACAGTGTATAAGGAGACAAACAAAGGACGCGTGCTGATAGACTATTGCGGTAGGATATTCAAGTTAGAGTAGTAACAAGCCATTAACGGTATGCTACTCACGCGGTATATTGCTAATGCTTTTATTTATACCGATATATGGAAATTCAGCTTTCAGCTGTTCAACTTGGAAACATTCTACGCACCCGTCCTTCGTGTAAATGAGGTGAGGACTTAGGTATAGAATAGACAACCGTTGAATACGATACGTATACACGCATCGATTGCTAAAGGAGACATCCAGTACTCTAATCTCTTGGACTAAAATCCTTCTATTTACCAAGAGTGAATTAATGGTAAAAGCCCCGCATGATTTCTCTACATGGAAGACGCCGGGTTGTGGGGGTAAGAAGGATCAAGTTGGAGGACGTTAAGAGGCAGCCTGCGGAGTATTGAATTCATGATCCTTGTAAGTGAGGCACATGTCCACCTAGAGGATGAACACGCTCCAATTCTTCATAGTCGCTGGACGGCTATCCATCAGCCACTGAATTAAATAGATTTGCGAAACTTAAGGGAAACATATTGTTCTATCCATCTCACAGAGCGTTTTACACAAGATATTAATTCATCTCGTCGCGTTCTCCGTCCAGGCAGGTGCATGTAGTAGCCATTGCTTCTGAACACTGGCTTATAGAGACTTTAAATCTTCAGTCGCAGCTACATGTACATGTCAATAGTTTAACGAGTCTTCAAAGCGCCAGAGCTTTTCCGTCATTACCCTTGCATGAGCACCGCTGCTGGTCATACAAAAGCTTGTGAAGATGGGCATCTAAGCCACGCCGCCGTCGCAAGCGCAGCAGATGGTGGTGAACTTGTACAACGCGATGTTGTCTGCACAAACAAGTTTAGCTGAAGGATGAATGAGAACATACATGTATCCATTCCTGGTTAAGGCAACGGTGCTTTATTTTCATCCTAGCCTAGTTCATTTGTCCCCACGGGATCATGCAACATTGTGTCCTCTTCAGCCACTTTCCCTATACCTGCAGCTGGTATATATATATATATCTTGACGCTGCACGACTCTTTACGTGTACGGAAACGTGCAGAAGCTGAGCAGCAATCAATCGTCGGAATCTCCACGGAGGCCTTCAGTGATCGGTCGTAGCCTCATTCTGATTACTATTATTGTTACTATTATTATTCCCAGCATTCGTCTTGGTGCGCAATCCTGCAGCATGGGCGGCGCTTAGGCTTGAACGACCCTGGTCGCGACCGGCCACCCTCTTAGAATGTTGCACTCATCAGGCTCTGGCTGGATCCAAGAGGGCGCCATGTAAATTCGCACGCGCGTAATATTTAGAGATGCTCAGTAAACCCACATCATTTGCAAATACGTACATCGTGGATACAACTGTCGCTACCTACATGTAATCAGTTCCTGCCAAGCATCGACATTAATCGCTGCCTATTTGTCGCTTATTTGGCGGTTTGCACCCATGGAGGAAATATATCAGAAACTTAGCGTGGTGAATCTGTGGCAAGGCTTCGGCAATTCGGAGGAAGCATCATTCGAGGTGATTGAAGCATGGCTTCATCACAGCTCTGGGCAGATCCACATGAGCCGCAAGCCTGTCTCGGTCAAAGAGTTGGATAACTGGCTAACAGATGAAACTGATGGCGAGGGCGACACGAAAAAGTCTCTCGTTTTACGAATAGCCCTGATAGGCTGCGACATCAAACACAGAATACTGAAGCTCTCCCGCGAAGCGATGAAAGCCCTACTCAAGTCATTCAACCTCGAGCTGGCCTATAAATACTCGCAGAGCTGCATCACCAATGTGGCCGCCATTCCGCCGCAGTCAAGCGAGCACCAGGCGTATTCCTTTTGCTACATGCCAAAACTTGCGGCAATGTGGGAGCATCGCCGGTTCGACGCCGAGACTCCAACCGATCGGGCATATCTTACGCAAGGCGTGATATTCCTCGATGAATCAAACATGCTGTTCCTCTCCGAAGTCTTCCGCACGCCCTGGAGCCCGCTTCTGTACGAAAGTCCAATGTTCCCCGCCTTTCTCCTCAGCCTCATTCTCAGCACGCAGATTCATCAAGGCGAAGAAAAGGTCAAGCTCAAGATACGCGCGAGTGAGAGGTGTGCATCGGTCCAGATGCCTCATCAGGGATACGATAAAGGTGTCATGAGCTTGTTTATCAGCCTAGCTTCTGAAGCAGATCGATGCGCTGTGAAGCTGGGTAGCTTGAGCAGAAAAAGCAAAATGGTGGAAAAGGCCTTGAAATTCATATTGAAGAATATATCGGAACAAAACGGCTATGCGGCCTCGCCCAAATCTGTATCAGCCGAGGCCTGTCAATTGTTGAAAAGCCATGCGCTTCTTTTACAGGACAGATTGGAAATGCAACTTGTGGATATAGAATATACCTTGAAGCGTGTCCAGCTTCAGATCAGCATTGTTCGTGTCCTCATTCTCATTTTCTCTTATCTTGTGTCAAAGGAATTCGACTAACATCTCAAAGCTCGCCGGCATCATCTCTAGAAGCGATTTTCAAGCGACTCTAATGTTGGCAGAGTCCCAGCATCGCGATTCACTCTCAATGAAGACGCTTGCCATTGTCACCATGTTTTTTCTCCCAGGAAGCTTTGTCTCCGCCTTGTTCTCAACATCAATGTTCGACTGGGACAGCGTCGATTCCTCATCAGGCAGTATCGGGGTGCGGCCGCTGCCTCAGTTTGGACTGTACTGGGCCATTACCATCCCGCTCACCATCATCACCTTTATGCTCTTCTTCATGTGGCTCTGGGTAACAAAACTGCGACGCGATACTCTGAAGAGGAAGGGAGATGAGCTGAAACAAAGCTATTTTGACCGCATTTCGAAGGAGGAGAAGGCAGAGCTGGATTTGACTCAGATGCCAAGACTACGGAACGACACAACAGCCACACAATAAGCTTGATGCTTATGAGAACGAACCTCAGTGTTTCTCGCCAGGGAATTTTTGTATTTATTCCATTTGTTTGTCTGTTTATCTTTTTTGTTTGACGATTTTAATGTGATTCCCCAACTTGTTGATTGAAAATTTCACAATTGCTAGATGACCTTGGTGGATGGAATGGACTGATTATAGTTATCGAAACGCATTGTACCTCTCTCGGTATACTGCATAGGTAGTCTTCACTGCGTATATCAAATGCATTAAAAATGAATTTTTTGGTCTGGTAACATCAATGGTTCATAATTTTGAAGTGCAGGTAAAAGCCATTAAGCGGCTTGATTCTCCTCATACTCCAGCAATGACGCAGCACTTTTGGAGGGGCTGCTAACGCCGGCACCTGCAGAGCTCAAGCTCCAGCAAAACTTCCCCTCTGCCTACAACTCTAGACCTACAGCTCACCTTCTTAAACGTCAAGTGTGCTTTGCCGCGCGGCAATCTTTTTCCATGAACCACATACTGTAACCACAAAGGACGGATCTTTTATCCGTAGATCAATCTCTAAACTTGGCTGATTATGCCTATTTCCACCGCTTCATAGCTGTCCATTCCCTCGACCGGTTGGGCAATCCAGCATCGGCCTTATGGCTGCTTATGCTTCCTCGAGCGGCATTGTGCCCGCGCAGCTGGGCTTCCTCGCCGTGTTCAATCCTTCGCTGGGCCAGACTGACGAAACGATTGACGATCAGATCGTTTACTACGCTTCTGTATCTACGCAAAGCTCCAGTCGCCGACGGAGGCGCGCGCGCGCGAGGCCGACAGATGGCATCTCTCAAGAGGAGCGTCACGAGCGGCTGCGGCAGATTGGCCTCGCCCAGGGCATGGTCAACTTTGGCCGCGGGTTCTCTGATGGAGCTGCGGTAGACGCTATCGATACAGAGAAGTCGAGAGTCATTGCGCATGAGCTGGAGCCGGGATGGTGGATTCTTGCCGTGAGTCTCACGAAATCTATTTTAGCGTTGACCCTGCACACAAGATGCATGCATCAAATGTGATCCGACTGCTGACCTTGGCTACTTATAGAGCATCGACCTGAATAAAGTGCCTCTTCCTCCAAGACTACCTATGAAGACTGGAGAGCAACAGGAGGAGAGGTATGAGTATTCGAGTCGAGAGATTAAGCCGGCGGCGTTGCTGTTGAGGGACCTGTTGCGTGCGCACAGTATCTTTCTCTTGCATCATGGATCATCACTAAGCGCCTTGTTTGTTCGAAATCGCCGAGGCAAGTTCATCGCGCTGCTAAGCCGCTACTGGGACCTGTTTCTGTCCACCTGGAACGTCATGCTGCACGGAAACCCTGCAAGGGATATCTTTGGCGGCATCAACGTTGCTGCGTCTGGCGAGCTTGGCGTAGGAGTCGGCGAAGAAGACAGAGGAAGCGGCGAAAGAGAGGTGCTTGAAGGCTTAGTTACCCGAGTGGAGGGTCTTGTTGACCTTGTTGTCTCGAGGTTCGGGCCTGACGACGTCGAACCGGAATCGAGCAAGTCGAATAAGTCTGAGGCAGAGCCATGGCTTGGTAGCGGCAAGGAGCCCAGAGCAGAAGACGGTGCCATATTTCTTGGGACGGGGGCGTTGTCACGAAAATCTCTACGGGACGTGACAAACTGGATGGAAGACCTTTATACCTGGGGTGAGCATGCATATGGTATTATTGAGAGCCCGACCTCAACACGGCGCGCTCGGGGCAAGAAGTCGTCTTCCAAGGCGGCGGCGGTTCCCCATGACGTCCAGCACCCAAAAGATGATACGGCACCAAAGTCAACGGAGCACGCAGAAGTAGTCGGGCCATCTACGAGTGATGTGCAAGATGCTCAGCCAAAAGCATCGGAAGACGAACAGAGTCAAGCACCTCAAGAGCTCGAGGCTGGAAGACTTGACAAGATGGTCAGCTATCTCACGCTGGGTTATGGATCATACTGGTCTTTTCCTGGAGCAGGAGGCAGTTCGTCTGAGTCGGCCAATCAACAACAAGCTGGCGCTGATAGCAAGCCAAATGCCACAAGTGCACCGGAATTGCCCTCTCCTATGGCTTCGGGGTACTACCTGATTGGCCTCAAAGGGAACATTGAAGACGAGGAGACGGCCGAGAATGAGAATGAGGTAGACGGGAGTCCAGGCTCAGACGATCTTGACGGCAACGAAAACAACTCTCGTACCGTTCTCCGCACTCTCCATGTCGAGCTGGAAAGCTCATCCGCTACGGTGAATCGCCTTGACAGTGCCATTGTTAAAGATTTCGAGCATCCTTCCAACCCGTTGACTTCATCACAAGACTTTGGGAACATGTTCCCCAACTATGCCTCTCACGACGCCAACATGGCGGAAAAGCTCCGCGTTGTCGTTTACGTCAACAAGCCCTTCATCTTTGCCTTTCTCTTCCGCCTCCGCACCGACTCCCTGGCCTGGGATACCCTTTACCGCTCCCTGCACTATCAGCTCTCTCCGCTGAGGAAGCCCCTCCTGGCATCAACCAAATACCGTCCCGAGCGCCCAGACGCCGGCCCTGTATCATCCCACATCCAAGACCTCGTATGGGATCCGCCCTCGCTCACCGTGCACTGCTCCATCCCCAACATTCCCGACTTCTTCCCCGACCCGGCCGCTGCAGCTTCACCGACTCCTTCACCGGCGTGGTCTCGAGCGGATGCCGTAAGTACACACCTCCATCTGCTCAACGTCTACGCCGCGACGCGCTCCCGCATCACCGACCTCGAGCGCACGCAAAAGACGAATCGCGGATGGTGGATCGTCTGGACGAGGGTCCTCCAGCGCACAGCCGCCACCCCTTCCACAACCCACACTGCCACTGCGGCACTGCCGCTCTCCACCATCCACGAGTCCCGCTCATCATCATCCCTGACCTCAACTTCACAAACAAGTCACCATGAAGAAAAAGAAGAAGAGGCTGGTCTCGAAAACAAGGTCGCTTCATCTCACCACTCGCCCCCTTCTTCACCTACACCCTCCGACTCACCTCCCCCCGTCGTCGACAAGGAAATATTCCTCATCCGCCGCGCCAGTGACCACATTGGCTTTCGTATTGCCTCCGACGAGGGAGCTTCTGGGGGTGGAGAAGGTATGGGTCGGCTGGCGCAGGGGATCGGCGTCGATACGAGGCGATATATCGAAGAACTGTTGACCCTGTTGTGAAGAGACGTCCCAAAAAAGAATCAAGAAAAGAAGAATATGACGATTTGTAGTTAGCGGCGTATCCGCATAGGGAGAACCTGTCTCTTTTCAGGCGAGTAAAATAGAAAATTGAGCTCTGGTTGATACGAGGTGACAATGGCTATCACAATTACCCAGAATTGCATGGTAGAGTGTTAGCGATGCTCTGGCGCAGCTTGGAGCATTAAATGGCATAGAGCAATTAGGCGTAGCGCAAATGAGCATTTTAGTGCCCGATTCATTGATGGACAGATCCATTGATACAATGTACCATATCCACCGCAATTTGCACAACAAGTACCTTAGTACGGAGTAGTAATAGTAACACAATCTCAGAAGAATCGTAGCTCATCAATCACGCACAATCACGAAGAAATTGTATAGAGTATCAAAAATATTGATGGGCGTCTAAAAGGGTATGTCATTCCACGTTGTCTCCAATATGAGAGGACATGTCTATAAAAAGATCTTGTCTATATGTACAACAGAAAAAAGTTTTTTTCAATTCCCGTTCCCTTTGTCCCGGGACAAATTTCAAAGAAATGTGTGTTTGTAAAGAATAAATAAAAAATAATAAAAGTTAATCATTTTCCTATTCCATGTCGCATTCCCATCCACGCCAGGGACGGTGAATCCAAAAAATAAAAAATCAACGAATGTAGGGTATAACGTGAGAAATTTGTCCATAAAATGATCTAGGATATATGTGCGCCTTTGAGATTTCAAGTGAGGCGGAGCATGGGCAGCAGAAGATTCATATACCCGTCATGCACAGATTGTCTGGGAGACAGCTGCTTAGTTGAAAGACCAGCTGCAAGGAGCACGGCCAGCGGTAAGGCTGCCGAAGAGGTCGGTGAAGACCTTCTCGCTGACGTCAATGGAGCCGGAAGCACAGCCCATGCACTTGTCGACGACGAGAGCGGTGGTGGTCTTGCCGCCGGCGCTGATGGTGATGGTCTTGCCGCACATGGGGTTGCCGTTGGACTGGGCGCCCATCTGCTCCCAGTTGATGGCGACGAGGTTCTGGGTGTTGTCGTCGCCGGTGTTGTCGACACCGCAAGAGCCGAGGCCGACGGTGTAGTAGGTGATGTCTCCCTGGAAGCTGCCGCCGCTGCTGCTTCCGCTGCTGCCACCAGCAGCAGGAGCGCTGGGGCTAGGAGAGGGAGAAGGAGAGGGAGAAGGGCTCGAGACCGGGGGAGGAGGAGGAGGAGCCACAGAAGAGCTGGAGGGCGCAGGAGGCACAACAGCCTGGATCGAGACCTGAGAAGAGGTGGTCTGAGGAGGAGGAGGAGGAGGAGGCGTGAAGACAGACGAAGTCGAGGCCTGAGCAGTGGTGGTCGGAGGAGGAGGAGGCGCCTGGGAGCTGGTGGTGGGAACCGCAGTGCTGGAGCTGGGAGCAACGGTCGAGGAGGAGGGCTCGACGAACTCGCCGGCAGAGGCAGCAAGGCCGCTGCTGGTGGGAGCAGCGACGGGAGTGGTCTTGCCGTCCTGGACCAGGTAGGTCATGGTAGAATCGATGACCTCAGTCTGGGTGACATACTCGGTCTTCCACTCGATCTCGGTCACGACGTTGTCACGAGCAACGTGGTGGTGAGCGTGGTGGCCGTGGTGAGGCTTGGCGGCAGCGGCCGCAACGAGGAAGGCAGAAGCAACGGTAAAGGTCTTCATCTTGAATAACTGTTGGAAAGGAGCGGTGGTTGTCGCGATGATGTTCTGTTCAACAGGACAGCTGATGTAGCAAAAGTGCCGTAGAGGCGAGAAGTGCAAAGACTTTTTGAAGGAATGTGGGTTGCAAGAGGAAGGGAGAGTCCTGCTCCGGAAGTGGGAAATAGATCGACTATGAAGTAAGTCTGTTTCGTTTGGGAAGAAGAGAGAGACGAAACAATCGGCCAGGGGGGAGGAGGCTGGATTTATTAATGGGATTGCAGCTTACATGGGCTCCCAGGATTAATACGGAGCGCTAGCCGGGGGGGCCTCAGTCGGCGTGGTGGTGGTGGCCATTGTGGGCGTCTGTTCAATTAGCCTGGCGCCATCCACGCTGCTGCTGGAGCACCCTGCTGGGGCCCTTCTGGAGCTGCTGGAGCCAAGCGCCGCGCAACGCAGCCAGTGTCAATTCGCTGCGCTGCTTACGTGCTGCAAGGGCGCTGGCGGCGGAAAAGAGGGATGAGCGGATGGAGGCCTGAGACAAAAAAGCAGCGTGCGTGCACTGTTCACCAAAAAGAGAGCGAACGGCGACCCCTAACGGATCACAGCCGCGCCGAGCTAGCCAGACGGCGCTGCCACGTCGCCGCTGCGGGATGCCATTGGCCCCCGGGCTGCTGTAGCGCCTGTATTACAGGGGCGAATAGCCTTCGCGGGCTCTGCAGGGGCCGCCATCCGGTCCCATCGCAGCGTCGCAGCGCCAGCCAGGTACCCGGCAGGCCAACCAATGGGCGCTGGCCGGTGCCTGAGGCGCTGCGGGTCCTCGCACGCAGATTGGCAGGACTCGCAAAACCCGAAACATGTGCGGTGGAGCGCTGCTCTGCAAAAACTCACTCGCCATCTCGGTGGATCCGCACGCACGGGCGAGAGATTGAGAGAAGAAGAGAAAAGAAAATGCGCCTTGTCATGCAAGTTTTTTTTTTTTTTTGCCCTGATCCTGTTGACGCTTCTTTTTTAGCTCACCCCCCCCTGTTTGCATTTTGCCGACCGACACTTGAGGGAAATTCTTTCTTTGCAGACCCGCTTCGTCGTCCATCCCGTCCACTTGGATCTTGACATTTTTTTGTTGCCGTCCGGCTATCGAGATGCTGCCTGCCGTGGAGACACTGACAACGGTGCGCTGTTTTTTTTGCTGTCCCTTTTATTCTCCAAAGAACTGAATCCATCCGTCCATTGTGCCGCTGTGGGTGCTCCGGGAAGGGGACCAACGCTATTCAGCGCCATCTCGTGCAATGGAGTGCGCCTCCACGTGCTGGCCGTCAATGCCTCTTTCATTCCAAAGGCCAGCCGGAGATGAGGCGAGTCAGAGGTGATCCGCCCCTCTTTTGTTCCGAATGCTACTGTGCTGATGTGGAGGGTAGTTTAAAGTGATTATGTGTTCAATATGCGGCAGGGGCAGCGCACAGTATGGTGTTAATTGAACTAGACGGAAGCTGGGCATTTTCCGACTAAACTGCGTTTGCGTGTCTCCGAAGACGCCGACCCAAGGCACGCTCATTCGATCTAAAACTTGTGGCGGTTGACTCCCTGCTTGTCATGGCCGTCGTTTAACTTCACCGACCGTCTCCACCATGAGTTCTTCTCTGTACCAACCGGATGGGCACAGTCAGAAGCCGAGTGGACGCCAAATATGGAACCGTTGCGACATTAGTAGCCAGCAGCTCAGGTCGCAGCACCATTGCCTCTGAACAGAAGCGAAACGAAAAAAAGGAACAAAAAGAAGCAATGCAGTCGCCACGCGTCAGAAGAAAAATTTTCAGTTCATCGTCAAAGGCTTGCGTATGCTAGGCCTTGGTTCTTGCCGCTTTCCCGAATCGCGACCCCAGGGCGCGATGGCAGCATAGAGAGAGAAGAACATGCTGAATCATTAATCTCGCTCAGCAGTCAGGCTCATGGCCGCATCTGTTCCACGGCCCTGTCCCCCCGCACCTTTATTTCCCCCGTCGTATGCTATTCCGTGTTCGCTTAACATGGGAGGAAGAAGTGCATGCAGGCTCCCTCCGGTCTCTTCTCTGGATGCTGATACTCTGCTTGGTGCGACCGCCGACGGGCCTTGTGCTGCCAATGTCCTGCAATACCACGGAAGAAAAAAGAGGAGTCAGGTCCAATCACGGAGAGGTATCTTCTGTCCGCTTCTGTGTGGCATCATTCTTCGATTCCGATCTGGCCATTGTGGTTGGCTGCCATCACCTCGCTCTTCTTTTTGCTCGCAGTGGTGCCACCGGCTGCTCGCTTTCTAAATGTGAAAAGGAACAGTGATTCTCGCTGAAACACGGGCCTGTCCTCGTCGAAAATCTCCTCGACCACAAACGCCTTCTTGGCTGCTTTGACAAACTGCATGTCGGCTCGTCTCCTCTTCTTGAAGCAGAAATACACCACGGCATCCGAATTGAGCTCAAACAGGTCCTTGAGCGTCTGCATGAGTAGCGGGAAAGCCGGCTCAAAGTAGACACATTCAGCTGCCAAAATCACGTCCGGCTTGTGCGCCACAACGGTCTCTGGAAGTGTCTCGCCCCTGGAAATTTGCACACATAGTGTTAGGTCAGTCAAATATTGGTGGCTTCGGCGCTGAGAGTAGTGCAAATAGAGCCACTTAGAGGTATGGTAGAGCAACGTAGCGCCGCCAAGAACATGCCTTCTAAGCAGCGGTGTCTGCTACCAAGATCCAGAAGCGGGTAATCACAAGTCACAACGTACCAGTCCAATATTGAGGCCGTAGCTTTGCCCTCCAGCTCGTTCAGCTGAATGTTATGCTTCATCAGCTCCAGCATCACATCCTGGTCGGTTAAGATGAGTGGCGCCTGAAGCTCACAACCAGCCGCCACAGCCAATCCAACTAGGCCACCACCAGCGCCCAATTCCAGTCTGCGTTATTATAGGCCTGAGTCAGCAGCTCATTCTTTGGGAGTGGCTTTAGTCATGCACTGAGGTGGGCATCTTGGCTGAAAAAAAAAAATTCAAGAAGCCGAAGAAAAAGCGCCGAGGGCCGTGTAGAACAGCACCGAAAAGAAGGGAAGAAGAAAAAAAAAACCACTCACATCCGGGCAGTCTCCAGCTTGGCTCTATGGTAGCGCAGCATGTGCTTCCCCAGCACCATGCCCGCAGGCCACGTCTGGCCGCCGCAGCCTGTCCGCACGTCCTCGTGGAGCTTGATAGACTGTGCGAGCAGTCCGTCAAAGTCGATGTTTGTGTCGCCGGCCATCTTTGAGTTTGGTAGTGAAACGAGATCCTCTGTGACGCCCGCAACGGGGTCCAAGGGAGGTGAAGGACTGCGGCTCTCCATGGCTGTTACACTCTGGCTTAATGAAGGTCAGAGGAGAGGGTGCTATTGGCAGGACGGCGAGAAAGACGAAACAAAAGGCTGTTGTGATAAAGTTTAAAGATCTGGCAGGGCGTCACGAGCACATGGCACTGTCAAAATCCCCCGCAGCAGCCTGTCCCTCTTTTTTTGCGATACCTTATCTGCGATGGCCCTAAAGTGATGTTTTTCCTGGTCACGATAATGTTTCCGAGGGAAAGACCCTCAATTGTTCCGGCTTGCCGCGCACTGGACCTGCAGCAGGTGGCCATGGTTGTTTGCTCCTACAAAGCACAATGAATACACCATCTTGGACCACCTTTTGCCGCAGTGATGATCGCTGTAGCGATGGATCAATTGGACTATCTGCTCCATCTCTATATTAGGTACGCGGCAGGGATTATTAAAGTAAACAGCTTGACAGCTTGCCGGCTGTGGGTCTAACGGTCCAGCTCGGATGCTGCCAAGGATCCATGGTCGAGGATCACTTGGATCTATTAAAGTGGTTGCAGCATACTCAAGGGAGCAATATCGCGTTACGCGTTTCTCTGATCAAGTGCCGATCGCCCCTCGTTCTCCAGATGCTAAATAGTCTGCCGGGCCATTCTTCAGAGAGGCATCCCATGTCTCAGTCTTCAACGCCGCCAGCGCGGGGCATCCCCGACTCTGGAATGCCAAAGCCTCTCTGGCCAGCCTTCCCGACACTTCCATCGACGGTGCAAGCCCGCGTATTGGAGGGCTTTTTCTTCTGTATGATCTCTGAGAGCTGACCTCTGAGACAATTGACCTCCCATCGCAATGGGCCGGCTGTGCGTTCTCGTGATTCCCTCGGCATTATTGGTAGGCCGAGTCCATGATGGCTTCGTGAGCCGGCTGTGGTGGAATGAAGGGGGCATGCATCCAAATCTGTACCCAGCCATCCATCAGGCGAATTCAATATGACTTCTTCCTGCTGGGGTTTCCAGTTTCCAGTTTCAATCTTTCTCCTTCTCCTCTACTCCATGACTGCCTTGTTGATATTATTATTGTTGCCCTCTCTGCGACCGTATCTTCAACTAAAGCTCGTTTATTCCATGCCGTATGGCTTTTGTGCTGCGTTTTTGAAGCTATCCAGCGCTGTCTGGCGCACCACCGTAACATAATGGCGTCGCTCTTTGCGGCTCTCGTTACTCTTCGCCTCCTGGAGACCGCGTCCGCTGAGCCTGCGCCATCATATCCTTTCAACGCGCAACTACCTCCTGTCGCCAGAATAGACCGTCCCTTCTCATATTCCTTCTCTCCGAATACCTTTACGTCCAGCTCCAACATCACGTACTCTCTGGGCCATCATCCTAGTTGGCTCTCTATCGAGAATGGGAGCCGACGTCTGTATGGGACACCAAAAGATGAAGATATCCCAGCGGGAGAGGTCGTGGGTCAGCAGTTTGATCTTATCGCGACAGATGGTGGCGGTTCTACCGCTATGAATGCAACTGTTGTAATATCACGCAATGCTCCGCCTTCAATAAAAATACCTGTTTCGCAGCAGATGGACAGCCTCGGAACATTTTCAGCCCCGTCTTCGCTCTTGTCCTACCCGTCAACAGACTTCCGGTATACTTTTGACCCGGATACGTTTGGGGCCGGACACAACTTCACCTACTACGCTTCAACGAATGATAGCACCCCTTTACCGGCATGGATCACTTTTGACCAGCAAACATTAACCTTCTCTGGTAGAACTCCAGCGTTTGAGAACTTGATCCAGCCTCCTCAAAAGTTCGATTTCAGCCTCGTCGCCTCTGATGTCGTCGGCTTCGCGGGAACTTCTCTCTCGTTCGCTATTGTGGTTGGCAGCCACAAGCTCTCCACGGATCACCCCGTCATTCAGCTGAATGCCACGAGAGGTTCCAAGATTAGCTTTGATGGATTAGCAAATGGGATTCAGTTGGATGATCAGGACGTGAGGCCCAGCTCTCTTAATGTGTCGACCGAGAATATGCCTTCTTGGCTGTCTTTTGATCTATCAACATTGGTCTTGGAAGGAACGCCGACTAGCAACGATGGGTCTGCCAGTTTCAAAATTATCATTCGTGATTCATTTGCGGACGTTTTGAATATTCACGTCCGAGCTGATGTGGGCACAGACCTATTTCAATCAAACCTCAAACGAGATATCGAAATACAGCCTGGAGATGAATTCAGCCTTGACCTCTCATCATATCTCCGCGACCCCAAGGACGTAGACTTAAAAGTCGACTTGGACCCCGAACCAGGCTGGCTACATGTCGAAGGGCTCAAGATATCTGGCAAAGCCCCCAAATCGGCAACAGGCAAATTCAAAATGTCCATCAAAGCCACGTCGAAAAGCACTGGTCTGAGCGAATCAGAGATGTTACAAGCCGCTTTTCTTTCGCCAGACGAATCAAAATCGTCTCCTGGCTCTCATACCTCAAATTCTACAAGGCCGGCCGGCATGAATTCTGAAGATGCTCCCTCGCACCGTCTGAATACAACCGATATTCTCCTGGCTACTCTCTTGCCAGTCCTGTTCCTTACCTTTACCATAATGCTCATTGTATGCGTTCTGCGCAGAAGGCGGCATCGTCGAACTTACATCACGTCCGCAAAGCATCGGCCCAAGATATCAGGCCCGATACGCTCTTTTACAATGCGCAATAACGAGTCAGATGAAGAGACAATCTACCATGTGGAGAATACGGTTGGCTCCAAGAGCTCCAAAAAGTCCAATACACATCTGCAGCTATTCAAGAAAGGCAACGGCATCTTTGCAGAGGTGGCATCACAGATGTCGTCAATGTCAAAAAGATCAGGCACTTTTCGCGGTAGTTCCATACCAAGGCGTACTCCTACAGGACCAATGGCCTCGGGAGCCCAACCTGCCACGGCTAGGAGCGTCAGTCCACTAGATGACGAAGATCAGGCCTCATGGTTTACCGTGGAGAGAACCACGGCGAGCGGACGAAGCCATAAGGCGAGAAATAGCGGCCACTCAGACACCACCTTGCCGGAAGCTGCTCAACTGTACTTGCCCACGTCAAGTTTCCTTACAGAAGCTGGAGAGAGTGCATTTAGGAGCGGACTAGACCTTACACTGCCGTCCTTGGAGGATTTGGCCAACATACAGCCCATGCCTGCCGCAGCTAACAATGTATCCAATGAGCGAACCATCTCAGCCATGTTCTCAGATATAACGTCCAGCTCTGCCGCATTGCCGTCAGTCCTTTCAACCGTCCAAGACATCCAAGAGCCATTCGACCCCAGCCTTGTCAGTCGAGCAAAACAGTCGGTCACTGGGGCTACTGCGAAAGAAAAGGAGTCTATCACAGAAGCAAAACCAGACGGCGAAGCAGCCGAAAGCATGTCAGAGCTAATACAGCCCAGCCAAGCACGGATATCGAGCCGCAAATGGTTCAGCGGCCGCGGCTCATCTTGGACCAACAAGACCTCCATATCACACAGAGCCAAGAGCTTCCAAACGGAGCCGTCATTCGGGTCAAACGAAAACTGGCGCGCCCTCGGCCACAAAGATCCCAGCGTGGGATACCTAGAGCTCTTGGACGAGACGCCTTTTCTCCCGTCCAGATCGGCATCGAGGAACAACATGTCACAGCTGGAAGAGCGACGGAGCCTGGAGCTCATGTCGCCGAGCAAATGGGGTGAGGACGAGAGGAAGAGCACCGTGATACGACCCATGCGGTCGACAAGTGCGATATCTCTGATGAGCGAAGGCGCCAAGTCGTCTGTTTTTGGGGAGAGAGAAGCGACGGCGGCGAAGGCAAAGGCAGTGACGGATTGGAGGAGGGAAGATTCGGCCGCTAAAGTGTCGGAGAGGAGCTTCAAGATGTTCATATAGGGAGACAAATTAAAAAGGCGGGTTGGCATGATTGTTATGTGCTGATATTATTTATTTCCTTTAATCACTTTCTCTTTTTTTCTTTTTTCTTACGGAGTCATTATGGTTTATTACTTTTGGTTTCGCTGCGTAGCCTTTTCTTTTTGATACCAAGAATACGTTGAAGGAGAGTAAGAAAATAAAACATCCTCTAAACATAAGACTAAGCCTCTGCTCCCTCTACTGTCTCTGCCATATACGCATATATAAAAATATATCACATATAAAGGGGTCCTTCACATATTTGAGTGCTCTTATTCTTTCCTGTGTGTGTATCTTCACTACGGTTCCTGTTTTCTGCTTTTCGCTTTGGAGTTTAGGGTAAAACAGCCTGTTGGCCAATTGAGACGTTGCTGCGCATCATCGATTTTATCACACAGATTGCCGCGCGGCACAATAGGCAAGGTACCGCAGTTAAGTGCCGAGTACCTGGCCCTAGTAATCGCGGGTGCAAGGTACATGCGCGTCTAGCATTGGATCGCCTTTTCTCCCCAGCCACAAAACCCCTCCGTCCGCAGAAGATGGATGGAGGGGCTGGTTGCAGCGAGGCATCTCAATGCCACGCTGCTTTCTAATAGGCATACTTGCACGTTTGCTTCTATTTTAAGCCTCGCCTCGCTATCAGAGATTATTAACAGAAGAGCAAACAGATATCAAATCTCCGCTACGGGGCACGAGCACTAAACTAAACATAAATTAGAACTGCTCCGCATCGTGCTAAAGAGCATGGAGACGCAAAGGAAATTAAAGCCCTTTGCCTCTTGTAGAAAACGCACAGATGGGCGGCCTTTGCTCGCTAGGCAAGCTTGCAGTAGCTTGCTTCGCCACATCTGGCTGCCTATCTGCTGCCTTGGAACAAGAATGGAAGAGACTGGAAAGTGAACAGAGCCTCCTAGGGGGGTTGAAGAGCTCTAGCGCTATCAGGCTGCCTGTAGCATAGCGCCCGGGGAGCCCGTTTGCAGTGGCAGCGGTGATGCGAGGAAGGGAAAAAAAAAAAGTGTGGCGTTCGGTCTGGCTGATGCAGGTATTCTGGTACCCCGCTTCCTGCGAATCCGACTTTTGCGTCGCTGGCAAAACCACCACACACAAACAAATCTCCATCCACCTGACCTCTAGTTTTTTTTTCCTTGACACGCCCTTCCACTTCCTGGAATCTAAAGCCAAAGGCACTTTGCGAGGTATTCAGCCTTGCCTCACAGACGCCTAGAGCCCGCAGCTCTTTTCTTTTTTTTCTTTCTCTCACCTTGTTTCGTGCCGCACGCAAAGCACCCTCGACGACCGCCCGCACCCCTCAAGCCTCGCCCCTCGCCAATATCGATATAATCCGTCGCTGGCCCTCGTGAGCCAGAACTCCTCTCCGCAGCCATGGGTCAGACCCTCTCGGAGCCCGTCGTCGAAAAGGTGTGTTGCGTTGCGTTGCGTTGCGGGCGCCTCGTCTGTGAAGTGCCCGCTATCTGTTCCCGTCATGCCTTGAGCGCACCGTGATGCTCGCCTCATATGCCTCAGCCGCGGCTGGAGGCCCCGCGACTCGATAGCTTCCACGGGCTATAGAAATCCATACGTGCGTGGTCTTGTGCCACCTCGTATTGCTTCTGCCCTGCCTCTTCCCATGCCTCGTGTATCCCGCCATTGGGCATCGGAGAGCAGATAATCGGTCGTCGAGCGCATGCACAACCCCGCCGCGCATGGCTGCTTATCTTTCCCTCTTCTCTGCCCTGCGCTGCTGCCTCTGGTAGCCATCTCGGGCCTCTTTTTTCAAACTGGCCTCACAATTGCTAACCACCTCTCTTCTCCCTGCCACTTAGACTTCCGAAAAAGGCGAGGATGACCGACTCCTCTTCGGTGTCTCGGCCATGCAAGGCTGGCGCATTAGCATGGAGGATGCCCACACGGCTGAACTGAACCTACCCGCACCCGATAACGATACCAAGACGCACCCCGACA